>CM048747.1:51377500-52577500 GCA_026315105.1 Locusta migratoria | reverse complement strand
GTAGTGGGAGTGTGCGTGTGTGGAGTAGATGGAGAGAACGTATTTATAACCTCTTCTTCTCGTACGTCGACTCTAATTCCACTCTTTTTGTCTCACACATTGCAGTATTAGTATCCGTTCAAGCCCCTGAGTATCATTTAAACGAATCACAGATCATTTTATATATACCGGTGTTTCACTAAGTGTGTTTGCCTCTGTAACTTATAAAATAATAGGTGACGGGAAATTTTAATGCGGTAGGTCAACACAAGAAATGTTACACTTTCTGTGGAGCTATGAACATAGTTTATTGTATCATTTTCCAAATATTTACACCACAAAGATATAATTTTTTAAATGGAAGAATAGTTTTTTCTATCGTGCATTGGATTCGTTGAAACCAGCTGCGTCAAAATCATTTTAAACTACATTTCTATCACTGTTAGTTTGGGAGCTTTAACCCTTCAAAGTTTAGGAGGAGGCGGCTATGACAGCATAGCTGACTGGCTGGTGGTCATGAGACAGAGGGCCGTGCCCCATGGGATAGCCACTAGACCAGTCAACTACGCTATCACATGCAAAGAGCGTCGCTGGCTCAATATTAGTCGGCACGATTCTTTTCCTTCACTGAATATCAATTTCTTTTACACTCGCAACCGACGACGCAGCACTATTTGGTGCCTACACCCACGGTCCACTAGCAACTGTTACTTCGTACACGCTTGCGCCTTGGAGCCTCAATTTAATAAATAAATGTTCAAATGTTTGTATAGCTTATGGGACTTAACTACAGGATCATCAGTCCCTAAACTTACAAACTACGTATGAACTAGCTAACATTAAGGACGTCACAAATATCCATGCCCGAGGGGGTTTCGAACCCCCGACTGTAGTGGCCTTATGGACCGTGACTGGAGCGCCTCAGTCAGCTCGGCCACTGTGGCTGGCCACAATTTAACAAACTAGCACACTGTTGTCTGGACATCAGCATCCAATGAAAATCGCTTTAAATACAGAATCTAATTTTGATTAACATAGCCTGGTTAATAATTATGTAATTAATTGTGTAATTAATTATGTAATTAATTGTGACAGCTGTAAACATGATTGTAATCGCTGGTAATGTTGCAGTTATTGAAAACACTTTGTAAATAGTAAAACATTAACGTATAAACTGTGGCACTTCCCGCCATACAGAAACTTGGTGGAGCCCTACACTGCTTGTATTTCGCGACTATCGGCTGCATTCCCCCGGTTGACTGACCTTCAAATGTTTCAAATGTTCGTAAATCTATGGGACTTAACTGCTGGGTTATTAGTCCGTAGATTACAAACTACTTAAACTAAGTTAAACGGTGCGTGCCTTCCGCCACCAACTAGACTATGATCCTGGGCAAAGCAAAATATATGGTGCAGTCACATAAATTTAGTTCAAGAAATTTTTTAAAAAGTTCGTGTATAAGACATAGAAATGCCCCTTCCCTTTGCAAACTATGATATGGGCATCCTTGAGGACCAGTTTTATACAGTAACTACTCACTACTCGGAATACAACAATGTTCTATACTTGTTGTACTTCATTAAAGTTTACATTGAAATAAGTAACAGGCATCAAATGACAATATAACAAATTTAATATAAAACAAAAGACACATTTACAGTTACTATAAAATAATGATGTTAACAGTTAATAAAACATTTGCTCAGATAATTGTATACAACTTCTAAAAATTCGGCTGCTCATGCCATTATATTTCTCTCATGAATGAATTTTATTTAGCAAATGTTTGCTTTCTTTTAAGTTTAGAAAGTCATAGAATTCTGAACAACTGTATTTCAGATTAATTTAAATATTCAGAATTTATTTCAAAAACTATATTTTCATTTGAGTTTTCTCAGATGTCCATATATTATTCAACAAAGAATACTGCTGCATTTGCACCTGGAGGACACAAAGCAAATTCCACAATCCTCATAATGAATTCCACAATTCTGGTCACTTCAAGAAAAGCCGTAATGAAATATTGGGGGCGTTCGTTAATTACTTGAGATGACTTCAACGTTTTTACGACCGCTCTGGTGAGATATCGTGAGTTTTTGCTTCAAATGTTCAAATATTTGTAAAGCTTATGGGACTTAACTACGGGGTCATCAGTCCCTAAACTTACAAACTACTTATGAACTAGCTAATCCTAAGGACGGCACAAATATCCATGCCCGAGGGGGGATTCGAACCCCCGACCGTAGTGGCCGTGCAGACCGTGACTGGAGCGCCTCAGTCCCCTCGGCCACCGCGGCCGGCAGATTTTGCTCCCCCCCCCCCCACCCCCAAATCTCACGTGATGTTTTTCAAAATGCGTATTTTAATTTAAATACGTTAATCTGTGCTTGATTACCTTGGATTTAATTAAAATAGTTGCCCACGCCTGCTTTAGTGTGTAGTGTCTCATGTGCATACACCCGCCGATAATACATAAACCGCATTTTACTAATGCGGTATAGGATATCGGACTAAAAATACTCTGATACATTGTAAAGTTTCAGCATCTCATAAGAATTTTACCGCTTGCGTTTTATTTTTTGCGTACGGAGATAGATGTTTAAATTTTGATTTTAACAATAAAATTTATAAAAGAATGACTGCACCTACCCTCCACACATGTCTTTCATGTTCAACAATGGAGATCTTGCTGCTACTCCACTACGGTATTGTAGCAATAATGGAGTCAAGCAGACCTAAGTCAATAATTGACAGCCGCTTTCACTTTGCGACATTTTGTTAGTGCACTAACACTTTCAGTCCGGTTACTAATCGCGACTTTCTGTCCGGGTATTATACTTTAAAATCGAGGAGCAAATATATGAAAGAAAAAATTATCTGAACTGAACTGACTTAGGCAGGGTAAGGGCATAATTTGACAGTGATGAAGAAATAGGCAAGAGAAAAAGCTGTGGAACTCCGGAAAAAAGAAGAGAGGTGAAAGCTTAAAGAAACCGTTGCAATAACAGAAACCAGAAGTACCGAAATGAATGGGAGGCTGGCATCCGCCTTACACACGACTGCTTTTATATCGTTGTTCCATTTCAGATTGCACCTTGTGTCTACAACAGAGGTGTACACAAGGAGGGGGAGGGGGGATTGTGACGCAAATTGCGTCTTTTATATTTCGGGGGGGGGGGATTAAAAATTTGTCCTTTTGGCCAGCCGGAGGGGGGGGTTTACAAAACTATAGTTAAGTGGCATATTACGCCTATGGAGAGCGATCGAAAATTTATATAAAACATACTACCTTCAGCAAAGATCGCTATTTTATTTGCTGGTTTTGTTGCCGGTTTCGATGAACTACGTCATCTCCTTTAGAATTTTTTTACAATGTTCTATCTATCAATATAAAAATGAATGTTTGTCTGTATGTCCTCTATGTGTTCATAAACCATTCATTCGATTGCAATGAAACTTTTGTGAACTGTTCACCGTATGCCCACAAAGGTTCCTGTCCCAAAACCAAAAGAGCACGACAACTATATCAGGCGATGTGACGTCATAAATAATAAGAGGCCACTGCGTGAGAATACCCACATTCATGCATCAATTACTAGAAAATGGGTTTAGTTACGGCCTTGCAACAAAGTTTGCATGTAATTTTGGATGTTTATGAAGCATTTTGTAACTAATCCCCCCCCCCCCCCACACACACACACATACAAAATAATGAAACGAAAAGAAGTCTACTGCTCACAACCGTTTCGCTGTAGATGCCGTAAAAATGTCGCATCAGGCATGATCTTGTGATGTTTGATTACTGCTGACTGTCTTCGCAACATATTTTGCATATAGTATCTGTATGTATCACTCAGTCTGCTATCAAATTTATATCACTGTACGACATATACTTCAGGACATATCTAATATATGTCCATGACGTATATCCGATTGCGATAAAACTACAACTCATTCCTTGCGCTCGCACGAAGGTTATACGCATACTAAAATTAAATTCGTATGGTCCATGGCGGAGGGTGCTTTACAATTAGCTAATTCGTTTCTTATGCCTTCACGTTGAAATGGCTGGACGGATTTCTATTAAATTTGGAACAGAGATAGCTTATACACTGAGTAATACGTGGGCTACCTTTCGTAAGTCACCGTATGTTGCATGGCAGAGGATACGTTACAACATACATCCAAATTATTTCGCTGGTCATGAAAGTCAGCACATTAAATTTATGTTTTCATGAAGGAGATTTTTGTAATCTGAAAGCCTGTGAATTTAGTATGGCGGAGGGCACCTTGCGACTTTGACAACATATGACCTGTCACCATGAAACATGGCGCATATGCAATTTTGCATATATATAGAAGGGAGAGGAGTAGGTGGAGGGGCAGACGGACACAGAGAGGGGAGATGAGACTAATGAGAGAGGCGAGAGGAGGAAAATGAGAGAGGGAAGATATACATATGTATGGCAGATATACATATGTATATAATCATTCGTAAATAAACAATACTTAAAAATTACAAACGTTATTTGCACTATTATTTCTTCTGCGGCAGCAATTCGCAGGGTACCAGCTAGTTTTCAATGAAGAGTTATGTGTGAAAATGTAATATAAGAAAAAGAACACTGTGAAACGATTAAAATTTGCATACACTTTGGTGATGCAAATTTTAATCGTTTGGCAATGTTCTTTTTCTTATATTACACTTTCAGTGGATCGTCATCTGTGTTCCACATTGAAAAATTGCCACAAGTAACAAGAAATTTTAAAATGTGCAATACATATGACGATCTACATCGGTGATCAAATTTTCACAAAATGTTTGTAAGGCTCAAGGAACTTAACTGCGGGGTCATCAGTCCCTAAACTTCTTATGAACTAACTTACACTTACGACAGCACAACATCCATGCCCGAGAGGGATTCGAACCCCCGACGGGAAACGACCTCGCGCATCGTAGCATAGCGCTTCAATGCGCTGGGAAGCTCCGCCACGACATGCAAATTTTAATCGTTTGACAATCTTCTTTTTCTTATATTACATTTTCACAAATAATTCTTTATTTTATTGAAAATAGAAGTTTGTAAATAATAATAATAATAATTTCTGACGATGATGACGTAGTTCATTGAAACCGGTAAGAAAACCAGCAAATAAACTAGCTATCTTGGCTGAAGTAAGTGGATTTTATATAAATTTACAAAACGTTATTTTCAATATTGAATGGGAAAACCATACTTATTGAATAATAAATTAGGAATCCAAATATCTCGGGTGTGGGGAGGGGGGTTGGTAGCAAAGGAGGGGGGGGGCGGGTTGACTCATTGGCCAATGTGGAGAGAATCTCTCGTCTACTCGCAGTTATTTTATGGACGTAAGTGATTGCAGCGAAGAGGGAACGAAGAGTTATATTCAACCTATACAAAAACCAGACAGAGGTTATTAGAGTCGAAGGGCAAGAAAGGGACGCAGAGGTTAGGAACGGAGTAAGACAGGGTTGTAGCCTTTCCCCAATGTTGTTCAATCTGTACATTGAGCAAGCAGTGAAGGAATGGAAGAAATTTGGAGAGGGAATTAAAGTTCAGGGAGAAGAAATAAAAAGTTTGCTGTTTTCCGATGATATAGTAATTTTGTCAGAGACTGCAAAGGATCTGGTAGAGCAATTGAATGGAATGGACAGTGTCTTGAAAGGAAGATATAAGATGAACATTAACAAGAGTAAAATGAAGGTAATGGAATGGAATGTCAAAAAATCAGGCGATGCTGAAGGAATTAGATTAGGTTATGAGACGATAAAAGTAGTAGATGAATTTTGTTATTTGGGTGGCAAGATAACTTCTGATGGCCGAAGTAAAGAAGATATAAAATGCAGAATGGCTATGGGAAGAAACTTGTTAACATCCAATATCAATTTAAATGTTAGGAAGTCCTTTCTGAAAACAATTGTCTGGAGTGTAGCATTGTATGGCAGTGAAACATGGACGATAAAGAGTTCAGACAAAAAGGTTATAGAAGCTTTTGAAATGTGGTGCTACAGACGAGTGATGAAGATTAGATGGGTAGATCACGTGAGTAATGAGAAGGTGCTTAACCGAATTGGGGAGAAAAGGAGTTTCTGGCGTATCCTGAATAAGAGAAGGGATAGTTTGGTAGAACACATTCTGAGACATCAAGGAATTGTAAACTTAGCGTTAGAAGGAAGAGTGTGGGGTAAAAATCGTAGAGGGAGACCGAGGGATGAATACAGTAAGCAGATTCAAAAGGATGTAGGTTGTGGAACGTATTCTCAGATGAAGAGGCTTGCACAGGACAGGGTAGCGTGTAGAGCTGCATCAAACCAGTCTGCGGACTGAAGACCAGAACAACAACAACAACTGATTGCAGTATTTGTTCTGCTATTTCGTAGTAATATAATGAAGGACATTTCTTTCAACGCAGCACTTTACGGTTGTTTCTGCAGGAACTCAGTTGTCACTCACTGCACCATGCGTCGATACGCCGCATTTCGCTACCATTTTCCAAAGCTACGATTTCTTGATAAACTTTAGAATCATCTGCGTAAAGTCTCATTGTACTTCCGATGTGATCTACGAGCTCACTTATATACATGGGTCGCCTACAAAATAAATTCCATTTCTATTTCTATCGGCGTCAGCGCTACGATCGCAGTTCCGAGCATGTGCCGTAGTTATTGTGACTCAAGGAGAAGACATGTACATCATTTTCAGATCGCTGCTGACGACGTGTGCTTTGTAGAGCTTTTCGATAATGTGAGCCGTAATTGAATGCCGCCGCCTGTGAAATTGTGATTCGTTTTATAAATGCAAACAAAGTTAAACCATAGGAAATTCATCGGGAAATCTGCGAGGTTTACGGACAAAATGCTATGATTTATTCAATGGTTAGAAGACGGGTTATTAAAGAAGTGATCGAGTGCACGATGAAAAAGTCTGTGCTTACTCATGAACTGGTTCACAAACTGAACAGAAGATAAAGCACAACCGTAAATTTACATTTAGTGCCCTTGCTATGGAAGTTCCGCAAATTATCAACATCACTAAATCATGAAATTGTTATTGAAAAACTGAAATTTCGAAAAGTTTGGCCGCATTCGGTACCCAAAATTCTTAGTAAACAACACAAAAACACTTCAGTATTTGACACGCTACAATAATGAGGGCAATAGTTTCCTTTCTCGAATATTCACGAGGGATCAAACTTTGGGGATGAAATAAAACGGCAATCAATGGAATAGAGGCACACTTCATCCCCAACGAACGTTAAGCCTAAGCAAATCTCGACACCTCGAAAAGTCACCGTTTTATGGGACAGAAAAGGCAATTTGCTGATTGATTTCTTACCACGAGGCCAAACAATCAAAGCACATGGCTACTACGAGGCCATTAAGAAATTGCGCCGCGCAATACAGAACAAGCGCCGAGGATTACTGTCAGAAGATTTTTTTCCACGGTAATGCCCGGCCTTACGCAGCGAATGTGACAGAACAACTCTTGCGGGAATTTCACTGGGACGTGTTTGATCATACTCCGTACAGCCCGGACCTCGCTCCTAGCGACTTTCATCTCTTCTTACACCTAAAATCTTACATCTAAAATCTGGTTGTCAACACTTCAACAATGATGACGAATTGAAAGAACATTTTGAATACGCAGGCGGCAACCTTCTGTGAAGAAGGCATGCAAATACTTGTGCCACGCTATGACAAGTGCCTACAAAAATTTCGGAAGCTACGTAGAAAAGTAGTTGAACAGTTTTAGATTTTTGTACAATAAATATCTTTCTGTATATTCACACGTTTGTTTTATATAACGAAAAGGAACTTACTTTGTGGACATGCCTCATATGCGATGAAGCAAATGGAGGCTGGATTCGTCCTAAATCACTATTTTTTAGCGTTACCGTACACACTGACAGCGTTGCATACAGCATTGCTGTCTAACTTGTTTATGCATATTACGCAAAGGTCGACTTGCAGTTAAGCCACGCTGTAATGAATTGAGACGGATAGGCTGTGATGTGTGCCACTGTTGCTCCAGAGCCGAGTGAGACGCAGAGCTGTGCTCCAAATGTGCAGATGTTTGTAATTCTATGGGACTTAACTACTGAGGATATCCGTCCCTAGGCTTACGAACTAACCCAGATAACGCTGACGTCCTTCCAGAAGGACGAGAACGGCAGCTTACTTTTTTATTCTTGTCTGTAAGAATTCGTGTACAGTGTCATATTTTATTTCTTTGAATCGGCTGCTCCCATTCCAGATCAATTTTAGCTTGTCGATTGCAAAGCAGATGGATACAGCGGCAAAGTTGAGGTTCATACAGAAGATACTGAAGACTTCCTCGTAGTTGGTTTTATATTTCTTGAACTTTCTTCAATTTTTGAGACATTTATATGTATATATTTCATCTTAAATGTTGTTTTAATAATAGTGAGTCGTCGTATTAAAATTATAAAACTTTGACGTCATTTCAGAAAGAAGGGCAGCATTGCAAAACTAATGGCGTGATTGTGAAAAAAAAATCACTTATAACGATCTTGTGCAGTCATATGGAGGTAATTAATAGCTTACGAAAAAGAAATTAAACCAAAAATATTTGGGTTAAACTAAGGCTCGAGGGAGGACTCGAACATCCTACGGGGAGCAACCACGCGCTTCGGAACAAGGCGCCTTACAGCGCTCGGCCATTCTGCCGCAGCATCTGCCCCCAGTACCATTCCGATGAGGTGTCGACCCTCTCTGCCAGACGGGTAAGAGGGTCGGGGAGTGGTTTTTGTGGCACCACCTGACCAACTCTTCGTGTTCTGCGGCCTCCCGTGAATCATTCTGCACACAACCGTTGAACTTTTGAAACACACCGTTCCAAGCCAGCCGCACTTTCACATCTAGATGTATCACACTTTCTGTATGAGAAGCATCCAGCATGTCTGAAAAAAATCACTCTGATCCGTTACCTTTGGTTTATAACGACAACGAAGCCCATAGTATTGAATGTCTTGCGAATATGAACTTCGTGTCTCTAGTCTTACAGACTGTTTTGTTTTTCTCCGAATATGATTATAATGACATATTGTAATCTGTACATGAACTCGGTTATCGCAGCTACGTTTCCAGACTCCTTCCCATAACATTAGAGGACGTGAAAAATCGCTCATAAACCTAATGTCTGTAGTACGTGCTGTATATAATAAACACATTCACGGATTATTCAGTATATAGAGAGAAATATTAGGAAAAGTTCTGCGAAATATTGTTACGAATAGTGTTTCTAGTAAAAAAATTCCAATCACGTAGCTGATGGTAAATTATTCAGGCATATGACGTTATTTCTGGCGAACTATGTCTCATACTATCACATAATTTCGAAGATGCAGGTGCAAATTGCGTGTTAAATGTCTCGCGAATTTAGTAGTGAAGGAAAAAAAATTACTACGTCACGACGAATGCCATAGTTTTACTGGATACATGGTTGAAGAGAATTAATCGATAAACTTCTTTCCATTCATCATTTTGTTGGTTTTGTATCCAATCCTCGTCGCCACTTTTGTATCCAATCCTCGTCGCCACTTTTGTATCCCATCCTCGTCGCCGCTTTTGTGTCTCGTTTCCGGCGTAGGTGTCGGTGGCCGAGTAGAAAGACCGACACAGGAATGAAGGATGGACGCTTGTGCAGGTAGGAGGTGACCAGCCAGTGGGACAGCAGAAACTAGAAACACAAGAGTAAATTAGAACGAGATATATATTTCTTAGAGGCTTAGTAATACTTAACTTTTACATAGCTCAGTACTGCAGAATGCTGATACATAGTTGAGCTAGAGGCCTGCCTAGTGCCTGTCCCATAGCCAAGTCTTCGCTGGTACCTATCTGATTCCAGAGTGTTAACTGGTTCCTATCTCAGACCCAAGTGAACGATGTCGTTCAGTGGTGGCCACGAGCGGAGTTGCAGCAGAGGGCGCTTGTGGCTGACGTCGTAAGAACGCCGCGCCGTGCGTGCATGGCGGCGCGCGGCGAAAGTAGGTGGCGCGCACTTTATACTTGTGCGACACCACAGTTGGAATTGTCAGTTAGAAAACAATTTGCGAATGTTTGAAATTATGTGTAAAGTCTTTTACTAGACACTAATTCCAGAGTCCATGACAACGAAACTGTACATGAATAGTCCTACAATCCGTCATTGCCTTTTATCGTTCCATTAACATTAAGTGAAACACTAATTCAAAAAAGGGGTGAGAACATATAGTTCATAAGCCACCACAAAGACTTCATGAACTATCGATTACGTGCTAATATAAGAGCGCGAAGACAGAAGAATAGATGCTAAGAGCAGACCGTGGCGAAAGGAGAGGAGGCCTAATCTTCAAAATATAATTCATTTCTAACATAACGAAATTAATTATATAAACATACGGAGTTCTTTGCTGCAGGATTGTAAACAAATGAGGTTAATGTGTTGCCCTCACTTCAACAACAGAGGCGAGCGTGAAGAATTTTTGAAATGCAGACAATGTGTATGAGATAGAACCACGTTGGTAAACAAAATTCGGACGCGCATTACCATTTGGTTGACGGGTGGTATAAGAGAAATCTGAAGTCTATGGAACAGTAAGAATGGTTGTAGACGAAGAAAGAGTATTTCAGTGAACTTTAGAGGTGTGGATGCCGCGGTACACTGTTTCACTCAGAGGTGTGGGAGGTCATGGACTGACGACAGTGAGTTCAGCTGAACCAATGGCGTCAGAATTTGGCGGATCATAAATGAACGATCGCAGATTACTCTAACGATGAAATCATTACTCCTTGCTTCGCGGGCAGTGAGAAAGAAAAGGCCATGGTACGTACGTCACTTTAGATGATCAGAGTAGTGCTGAGCCATTACGATGTCATTTAGGCTGGGCTGTGCCCCAGCGTCCAGCCAGTTCGCTGGCTCATCATGTGATTTGATGTACCATGGCCTTTCTCGTTGGCCTCGTGCTCAACTTAAATAACTTTGTTAATGAAACTTATTTCTGCTAACAGTGTAGGGCACTACCACTGATTTAAACTGATGTGAGTTTTCGCCTGCCTTAGACAGGATATGAATGTGGACAGGACGAAGTTCAGCGCTCAAGGGTAGTGCATGTAATTGCTCTTTTCCAGCGGATTTGGTTGTGTATGATGTCTAGCACACCACTCATGTTCCTGATTTCGGCGTGTAAGGCAACCGTAAGTGGTATGAAGAATTTCTATTACTGTCTAAAATGCTGTAATAGAAAACAGTAGAATACATAGGGTACCTGCCAGTCACAATAAATAGATAAATATATTTCGTTTTATTTTCCTTGCTCAGAACACCATCCATTAAAATGTAGTGTGCGGACAATATGAGGTAAAGTGTATTTCAACATAGTACGACGAATTTTCCGGAACATGGTATACATTTAGAATGTGGTGTTTGCAGGTTTGCAAGATAATGTGTCACATGTGTTTGAAGGATCTGTGTTATCAAAAGATTTTAAGGTCAGGGATTGGTTCTCTGTTGTTTACACTAAATCAACTATCTCAGATTACGATGTCTTCAGGAGGAAATCTATGAAAAGATACAGACAGAGTACTACAGTGGAGTTCTGTTCGATAACAGAAGTTATACACACAATACAAAACATAATAGCTATAAGAAATACACAAATACTTTTAAGCAATGCTGCCCATTAATATGAAAAAAGGTGACATTAGTTTTTCTTTCTTTCTCTCAATCTCCCCCCCCCCCCCCTCTCCCTCTCTCTGTTTTTTTCTGTCTGCTATTATATTACAAGTCGCCTTGTGCATCGTTACCGGTGTCACTGCAACAACGCGACTACTTTTGCCTTCTCTCTCTTGTAAATATAATCACGACTGAACAAGGCGATATTTATGAATAAATCTCTCTTTTTTACTACTTCTCTTAACACCAAAATTTCAAATGCATGTCTAAGAGCTGCTAATTGGCAATTAGTAGATATCGAATCAAATTACGCGTTGAGTAGGATAAAAGGTCATCAAGTAACGCCACACAGTGTTGAACGAAGATATAAATATCTCGGAAACAGCAAAAATGTAACGTACACCAAAAGAAGAAGGAACTAATCCGCTTTACAGTTCGCGTAAATGGCTTTAATCCGACGATAAATTTCAAAAGAAACTGGTTGGAGTTGAAATTAAATTTCGTTATTGCGAACATTTAACATTATTACACCCTGAAATGTTTACCTCAGTTGAGAGATGCTTGAATTGTAGCTGAGTGTCTGTTACATTTATTCTATGGAGTTCGGGAAGGACATATATGTTATCGAAATATGAAGGGCAACATTTCATCCGCTACCTTCAACATCAAAAACCCTGTTAATAGACGAACAGTGCACGGTCATCTGAATATTCAAGTCCAAAAAGAGTTTTAAATATCTTACCCTGTAGATGAATGAAATCAATTGAAGAAGTAACTTTCATAAGAGATAAAAAGTAAAATATGAGATATTAAAATAACCTTATATTAGAAATATAGGTCAATGTAAACAGATATAAGACCGAAGTATAAATATTGAAGTCAAGCACTTCCAAATACCATACGTCTGCGTTTACAACACTTTATACAACATAAGATTTTAATCACTTGTTTTATGTATTGGTTACACTAAAAATTTTGCAAATTATATATTTGTGACAATACAGAAATTTTTTAAAAAAAAGTCCTGCATTACTATGTGGTCTCACACATGCCTGGGTGATAAGCATTGTAAAAACATGGAAAACAATTACTTTCACGACATCCAGCACATCATATAAATGCTGCATTTTTAAAGTCGTAATTTTTCTTTGATATTTCAACTGGAAAGTAAAATTCATTCACGTTCATGAAGATTTCTCTTGTGTCGCGCAGTTTAGACGAGAACCAAGCATACCTGATCATTCACCGAATATTGGAAAGGTCAGCTGGTGATTAGTAATTGAATGAAGTTTCATGCAATTTTCTCTAATTTGACGTCCTCGTTTTTTTTTTTTTTTTTTTTTTTTTTTTAACTTATGGGACTTAACTACGGGGTCATCAGTCTCCTCGTTATTTCCGGTCGTTACCAATCGAACGGGACCGAAGGCATTGTAGTTTGGTCCCCTTAAAACAGGTAACCAACCAACCACTCGGACTCGTGTGCGAGGAATAACTTCATGCGATGTAAAAAAAATTACACAATTAAATTCAGTTATTAAATACTTTGGGATTTGTAATTACATGTGCTGTCACTTTTTGTTTGTGTTTATTTAGACGAGCTGCACACGTTTTTGTCACCTGAAAGCATGGTAAGCCATTAGTAGCTATGGAGATGATTTCTATAAACAGCGTCGTATCTCTTCACAAATTGAACAATAAAAGACAACCGCCGTCAACTTATAATAAAGCAAATACTGTAAATTATTTAAGTTACGTTATTTTGATTGAATAACCTTTTATAAAATAAAGGAAATTGCGAATAAACAAGAATACATGCATTTAAGTAAAAATTAGCATTATATATTAAAATTGTTAAGTATTCGTAACCAACGAAAAAATAAAAAACTGTCGCGGAGGAATTGTAACTACCGACCCGCGGGGTATAGAACCACAACGCTACGCCAACAGATGCTACAAGTAATTATTGGTACTTATATATACTATTATACTTATATATACTATACTATACTTATATACACTACTATATATACTACAAAATTAGTTTTCTCGATAATTTTTCAGAGTTGCGTCTAATGGCTTTGGCTAATTACTATTTGAGTTCTGAACTTCAAGTACCATAAAAATTAAAAAAATGTAAAATCCGATACCCATGTGGTCTCTCCTTGTTGTAAAACATCTTTTACTACATTCAAAAAAAAAAAAAAAAAAAAAAAAAAAAAAAAAAAAAAAAAAAAAAAAAAAAAAAAACACGAACAAATCCCTTTCTTTGTATTCTAACCGAGCCTAAAATTACAATTATTGAGGTGTGCACATTGTGTAGCAACGACATTTTATAGTTCATAGAATACATTCTATGAATATTAAATAATAACAACTGCAGGATCAGAAGTGACATTTTATAAAGAGTTGAGTGACCCTTTGCGTGAATGAATGACTGCGCCCTACATGACGTTTTGTCCACGAGTTCGTTTAACCGCAGCGGGTTCACTTGATCCGATGAAACGGTTCAACAATGGGTTGCAGGATGTTACTCTGCCTAGTGGAGCGCAGGGTCTGCCCTTGATGGGTGGTAACACTGGCGTCCGTGACCCCACATGATACCCGCCCATGACTCCACTGATCCGCCGCTGTGCTGTACTCGACTGACGGTATGTCTCTGACGTGTAAACCTTCCCAGGTTCTCCATGCACGAGTCGTCGACGATCGTGTCGTATTAGACATATGCAGCATACATCTGAAAAGAGAACCCTCCACAATTTTTTCAAAGCCCATTCTTCTCCACAATGCCATACTTGCTGCCTATATATGCAATAATTAACATTTTCCTATTCCTGTTGTTTTTTAAACCATTTGAAAGACGTGTAAAAACACTTGTAACTTTTCAGTCACTGTTTCATCAGTCGACACTTTTTGCGTAAAATATCCTGCGTTAATAAATCTCTTCCACAACGAAATATCATTTCTGTGTTATCACTCTATTGCGATTCCCGTTCTCCAAGGGGAAGACAATGTCCAATATTAACTTAGAAATAATAGTTCTTTTTAAAGTAGATACGTCTTCATCGTCATTATGTAACAACACCTAGTACCTTATACTGTAGGCAGCTCGTTTGGAAGAAAGATTTTTGCACTTTTAGAAGACCAGCATCTCTTCAGAAGTAGTCAAATTTTCCAAGCGCACATCTCTTCTTTCCCACAGTTGACAGTTATCACCAGTCTTTTTCTTAATCTCTTTTTCTTTCCCTTCAACTCATCTGCTAGAAGGAGCAGTCATTGGCTACAAAACCTTGCACTTTTTTATATGTTTTATTTGATTTTTCCCTTCCTGCCTCTTGGTCAGTAGATTTTCTTCTGTACATTTACACTAGTTTCTAGAAATTTATTGAGTTCAACTGTAAATAATTTGACGTATTTGATATCCGGAACGAAACTCTGTGCTAAATTTTGGAATATATTAGTTTTAATTGTACATCAGCTGTCAAAAAAATCACATTTGAAGTACAGGTACTTTACAAACGTCAGCAGCCCAACACACTAGATGTTTGAAGCTCCACAGATTTACTCTCACCATTTTCATGGCAGTAAATCAGTGAGACATAATACTGAGACATAGTTAACTGCAATAATATTACATAATCTAAAGTAACCACATCTTCCATTTTAGGTAGATGTACAGTTTCTTGTCAAATGATGTCTGTATCATACATGCACAAGCAGCATTTTAATGCAAAAATTTCAAGCAAGCTAAAATTAAGACAAACTTATGTAAATTATCCTCTGAAGTAAAAAATGAAAAGAGACCTGCTTTCCACTGACAAGACGCAGTGTCAGTTGTTGAATTCCAGAGATTTCTCAGTCATATCAAGGGAAAGTACAGGCAAAGAACAGGCTGGGCAATAAATACACAGGAAACGTGATCGGATTTTTCTGTACAGAGAATAAGGTGTCTTTTATTTAATGGATGAGTGAAGAACTTGACCTGAGACTGTCTGAAACTTCTTGAGACAAGCATCGAACTTTGACTGTGCAGCGGAGAATGTGCTGATGTGAAACTGCTGGTATACTGTCTGCTGGACAGGGACTCCAACCCTGGACCCTTACCTTCGCGGGCAAGGGGTCTACCAATTGCGGAACCTGAACCTGAACGTGACTTACTGCTTATCCTCACAGCATTTATTCCACCATCAAGAGGCGAGAGACTGGTGGTAGTAAAACTGTGAGGACGAGCCGTGAGTCGTGCTCTGTCAGTTCAAACGGCGGAGTGCTGGCCGATAAGAGTGAAGCACTACGAGCGGTCTATGGCAAAAGGGCAGAGATAATTAGTCTTTAGCCCGCCTTCCATTCTCTTTATCGGAGATTGATTCTCTTTTACTGCATTGTATAAGGAAGGAGAAAGCGCAGCGTTTGTAACAGTCAGTCCGCCATTACATTTGATCTTGTTAAGACCTCCTCTTAAGCGTGGAATATTAACAGAGAGGGATCTTCTTCCTTCCACAACAAATGTATGTGAGTGTGATTGCTACTACATGAATAAGTATTTTCAATAAGTTAAAGTATTTTTATAGAAAATGTCAGTAGTTTGATGTGTGTGATCTGTAATGACCATTTGGACGCCATTGCGATCGTTCAACAATTGTGAGCAGTGTTTGTCATACCAAAAAATTTTTAATAATTTCTATTCACCAGTAATTATTATTTATGTTAAATATGTAATAAACTGCAGTAATTTCTTTATAGAAACAAAGTCCGATTCGTGCGGCATCTATTACGGAAGTGTTGGTCAAAAACAGATTCGTGTAGACATTTCGCGCGATTAACTGCTTATAAATGTCCACAGCCGCGGCGGGGCGGCCGAGCGCATTGAGGCGCTATGCTACGATGCGCGAGGCCGTTCCCCGTCGGGGGTTCGAACCCCTCTCGTGCATGGATGTTTGTGCCGTCTTTAGTATAAGCTAGTTCATAAAAAGTTTGTAAGTTTAGGGACTGATGACCCGCAGCCCATAAGCTTTACAAACATTTGAACATTTATAATTGTTCCCCATTTTTATACTGTGTTCAAACGTGATCTTTGCATCTTCAGTCTAGTAGAGAGAAAATGGTAGATACAATAAATTCCGTATTATTATACGTTTCCTGATACCCTACGGTATTTCTCTTCCTTTTTATAAATTCGAACCCTTCACTACACAAGAAACTTAATAAGTGGCTACCAGTGACAGGACGTCTTGTCAAAATAATTAATTATTTAAATTATAATCTGTTTAATCGTGAGTAAGTTATAGTGCTAAAATTTTACTATATACATACTTGTAGGGCTATTTCGGTCCTCTAAAGTGTTCCTAACATGTCTAGAAAAATTCATCATACCCTAAAATCTTGCATTATTTGTCAGAAATATAAGCCAAATAATCAAAGCAGCAAAATGTATCTTCATTCTATTTTACTTTCAAAACCACTAGAATTATTGTCAGTTGACTTAGCTGATCCTCTTTCGGTAGCCTGAGGAGGAGTAAAACACATTTTAGGATAATATGATTTTTTTTTTTCAAATTTGTCAGACTTTATGCACTAAAGACAGCAACAGCTAAAGCAGTCAGCCTACCTCATTTCCCTCTGATAATGGTTCTATAGTTACTTGTCACGCTTGGAAGCGTTTTATTCGATCGAATAACAGTAGAGATATTTATATTTCCTATTTCACTCCTTCTTCCAATCCCATGGAAAGAGTATTTCGAGAGTTGAATCGTTTTATTCAAAGTTATGCTTCACAGAAACAATCACAATGGGTAGAATATCTTGGCCTTTTCAAGCATATAATAAACAATCTGCTATTGTACACAACATTAATTACAACTTTTAATATGATATATCAAGTTAAAGAGTCTAACGAATGGTTGAATCTAATCCGACAAGTTCCTCGTGGAGAATTGTCTTTAGATGAAAGGTGCTAACGTCCATCACTGAGTCTGCAAACAAGCGTAAGCTTTAACATGACAACATTTGGGAAGAGCACAAAAATTTAGGACAGAAGGGCTTGTTTTATTACGATGGAAGCTATTTAATAGCCTTCCCTGGTACATGTAAGATGAAAGAATTGTACCCTCATAAGTATAAAATAAATTTGTTTCATTAACTAACAAAAAATCTTGAAATTGCTATTGATAAAACTCCTCACAACGTTGAGCGAACCGCGAGTGCTACCTTCGTTTTCGTTACCAACTGCTTTGAAGTGGCTCAGAACGAACAAGGCCGCTACCGAAGTTTTATTACCTTGCTTTCCAGTGTGGCGCTGGACATACGGAACCGCTAGTGAAATTTATAGTTCATGTGTGGCGCCGAACGGCCGAGGCAGCTAGTGAAATTTTATTCGCTTCGGCTACTAACTGTTCCCAGTGTGGTGCTGAACACACGAGGACACTAGTGAAATTTGACTAGTCTATACATCCATCACTAAATCAGTGCACTTATTAATAACGTACGATATCAGTTTAAAGCTATCTATAAAATCTTAACATTACACCAAGGCAGGATCCTTTAGTAAATGAAGGATAAGAAGTAATTCATCATACTAACAAGCCACATACAATAATATTGAAAAGAAATAACCGACTAGTACTAACAAATGATGATATATGATACCATAAGTATCTTAATAATTTATCCAGAGATGTGCTGCTGATGTATGAAATGTATATTGGGACATTATGTATGCTTTGTCTTGTGAGTGAATGTGAGAGAATGCACATCCCACATTAATTTATTCTCCTAGAGGCACGGAAGTGTGATGTGTGTGTGTGTATGTTCAGATGACTGATCAGATGTGTGTAAGAGAAAATTAATTTTTACCTGAGCAGAAAGAAATATTACTGCATGGAGTTCAGTTGAATGATAGAGAGAGAGAAAATACTATTCACATGTCATTCAGGTTCTGAGGCTATCAAGTTATTGTATAAAATAGTTGGTCTCGCACTAATTAGTTGAACCATAATAATGTTAAAAAGAGAACGCTGCCTTGAGGATTGCATTCTAAGAAAATCAGGCCATACTAAAGGAATTAGATTAGAGAACGAAACAATAAAGGTGGTAGATGAGTTTTGTTACTTGGGCCGTAAAATAACACAGGATGGTCCCTGTACAGAGGATATAAAATGCAGAATGGCAATGGGAAGAAAGGTGCTTTTGAAAAAGAGAGACTTGTTATCATCTAATATTAAGCGTAAGAAAGTCCGTTCTGAAGGAATTGGTGTGGAGTTTTGACATGGATGACAGTGCGGACAGGAAGAAGGAAGAAAGATTAGTGGTTAACGTCCCGTCGACAGCGTGGTCATTAGAGACGGAGCTTACGCTCGGAGTGTTTGGGTAAGGATATGGAAGGACATTGGCCGTGCCCTTTCAATGGAACCATCCCGGCATTTGCCTGGAGTGATTTAGGGAAATCACGGAAAACCTAAATCTGTATGGGCGGAGGTGGATTTGAACCACCATCCATACGAATACGAGTCCAGTGTGTTACCACTGCGCCACCTCGCTCGGTGGACAGGAAGAGGATAATAGAGGCTTTTGAAATGTGTTGTTGCAGGAGAATGCTGAAGATTGGGTGGGTGGATCGAGTAACTAATGAGCAGGTACTGAACACAATTGGGGAGAGGGAGAGGAATTTCTGGCATACCTTGACTAAAAGAAGGGATCTATTGGTAGAACACATTCTTTAACATCAAGGAATTGTGAACTTGGCGTTGAAGGGAAGTGTGTGGGGTAAAAATCGCAGAGGAAGACCGAGATGAATACAGTAAGCCGCTCTTATGAGGAGATGAAAAGGCTTGCTCAGGAGAGAGTAGGGTGGAGAGCTGAATCAAACCAGTCTCCGGACTGAGGACAACAACAACAATATAAAAAAATCATTTCTTTACATGTACTTTATAATATTTGTTTTAAATATGTACGATTTCCTCTTACAGTTTAATGTCCTGGAGTGCTTTTGTTTACCAATATTTTACTATAAAATTGGTGGAAATGGAAGGGCTGGTATCAGAGATAATTATTACTTGTGGTTACAAAATCTTTATTCCAAACAACAAGGCTGACTTGTTTAAAATTCGCACAGAGCTGACAGTATCGGTTTTTAAAATAATTGATAACACTTTAGGCGGTGTAATTAGAAAAGGCAGTTAGAATAAACCATGAATTGAAATCAATCACACAAATCATAAAGTCATAATTAAGTAGGTAGCCCACAGGTAACAAATTTGGCGTAGTCGTAGAATCAGCTACAATTAAACTTTATTTCAAAGCTGCAGAATTCACACTGATTGGGTAGTGTCACAACGTTATTAACAATAACGTGCACTTAGATAATACCCCATAAATATGACAGTTAAAATCGCAAAAAAATTGAGTAAGGGAAAGCTCATTAATGAACAGTTCATCGCAACAGTCAAACCGGTTACTGTAACCTTTATGTGACACCACAAATAAACAATTTAAATTAAAGCACAATTTAAAAACTTGAGACAGTAAAGCTCAAATTGATCAGGTGAAATAAACAGGTTAACTTAGACAAGCAGACAAGAAATAAGCTTGACTGATGATGCTCACAACAGATTTACAATTAGCAATTCATTGTAACAGGAATGGCAGCTATAGAAAACCTTACTTTTGTTAGTGACCACAGCTACGAACAGAAGGGAAATGAAGGGGAAGAGCAATTTACGACCAGACGATAAACTGCACAAATACATCCACGGGCGGCAGTAACTTCTCGTGGAAAGAATAGGCCCTACTAATATAGAACGCTTGTTCCCTGGGCAAGACAACGTTGTAACAAACGGCCACTCGGCAAATAAATACCCCAGACGCTCTTAGCAATGTAAGCAATAGTAAGTTTGAATATCTTTATTCACGAGGATCAGTACAGACCCTTCGGGAACAGGAATGCAAATTTCATGTTCAATAACACTTTTAACATGCGGACGTTTGACCACAGTAACTGCTGGGGTTTGATTACAAGGACTAGTCAAACTGACGAACACACATATATAAAATCAAATCAAGGAAAAAATTGAAAAAAGCAAAACACTCGACACCAACAATAGAATCGTATCATTAATGATATCATTAACCTGCATCTCGCACTAAGAGGAGTAGGAATCCGCACATCAAAATGATAAAATTCTCAACTTAATGTCATTTATACCATAACTCGACACTTATAAAACTAATCATCAAATGAAAGATGCAACAAAGCAGAACACTAGACACCACAACAGAATTGTATCATTGTTTACAATAAAATCTTAGTGATGCAAGCTACGAACAAAGATCGTAATATATTTAGGCTTGAAATTTATATATATTGATGTCTGTCGGTGTATAAAAATCGTAATATTTTATGGTTGTTTCCAACAATATAATTTATGATAATATCTTTACTGTTTACAGCTTTAAGTGTCTAAAGTTATCATTTTTCTTTTGTTGTTGTTGTTGTTGTGGTCTTCAGTCCGGAGACTGGTTTGATGCAGCTCTCCACAATACCCTATCCTGAGCAAGCCTCTTCATCTCCACATAAGAGCGACAACCTACATCTGTCTGAATCTGCTTACTGTATCCATCTCTTGGTCTTCCCCTGCGATTTTTTCCCCATACACTTCCCTCCAATGCTAAATTCACAATTCCTTGATGTCTAAGAATGTGTCCTACCAATCTATCCCTTCTTTTAGTCAAGGTATGCCAGAAATTCCTTTTCTCCCCAATTCTGTTCAGTACCTCCTCATTAGTTACGCCATCCACCCACCTAATCTTCAGCATTCTTCTGTAGCACCACATTTCAGAAGCCTCTATTCTCTTCCTGTCCGCACTGCTTATCGTCCATGTTTCGCTCCCGTACAAGGCAACACTCCACACAAATGCC
The DNA here is from genome assembly GCA_026315105.1 of Locusta migratoria. Lineage (NCBI taxonomy): Eukaryota > Metazoa > Arthropoda > Insecta > Orthoptera > Acrididae > Locusta > Locusta migratoria. The sequence goes on along the minus strand of CM048747.1, from coordinate 52,555,914 downwards.
TTCAGAAAGGACTTCCTTAGGCTTAAATCAATATTCGATGTTAACAAATTTCTCTTTTTCAAAAACGCCTTTCTACCCATTGCCATTCTGCATTTTATATCCTCTGTACTGCGACCATCATTTGTTATTTTACTGCCCAAGTAACAAAACTCATCTACCTCCTTTATTGCTTCGTTTCCCAATCTAATTCCTTCAGCATCACCTGATTTTCTTACACTGCACTCCATTACCCTAGTTTTGCTCTTGTTAATGTTCATCTTATATGCATCTTTCAGCACACTGTCCATTCCCTTCAACTGCTCTTCCAGGTCTTTTGCTGTCTCTGAGATTATTACTATGTCGTCGGCAAAACGTAATGTTTTTAATTCTTCCCCCTGAACTTTAATTCCTTCACCAAATTTTACCTTGCTTTCCTTTATAGCTTGCTCAATGTACAAATTGAACAACATTGGAGAAAGACTACAACCCTGTCTTACTCCCTTTCCAACTACTGCATCCCTTCAACTCTGAGAACCGCTGTCTGGTTTTTGTACAAGTTGTAAATAACCTTACGCTCCCTATATTTTACTCCTGCTTGCTTCAGAACTTGAAAGAGTTTATTCCAATCAACATTGTCAAAAGCCTTCTCCAAATCTACAAAAGCTAGAAATGTAGGTTTGCCTTTTCTTGATCTATCTTCTAGGATAAGCCGTAAAGTGAGTATTGCCTCCCGAGTTCCTACATTTCTCCTGAACCCAAACTGATCTTCCCCGAGGTCGGCTTCTACCAGATTTTCCATCCTTCTGTATATAATTCGCGTTAATATTTTGCAACCATGACTTATTAAACTGATGGTTCTGTAGTTTTCACAACTGTCTGCACCTGCTTTCTTAGGGATGGGTATTACAACATTTTTCTTAAAGTCTGAGGGTATCTCACCTGTGTCATACATCTTACACACGAGGTGAAACAATTTTGTCATGGCTGGTTCTCCCAGAGACTTCAGTAGTTCTGAGGGAATATCATCTACTCCAGGGGCCTTGTTTCGACCTAGGTCTTTCAGGGCGTTGTCAAATTCTTCTCTCAGTACAGTATCTCCTATTTCATCCTCATCTACATCCTCTTCCCTTCCTACAATATTGTCTCGAAGTTCATTTCCTTTGTAGAGCCCCTCTATATACTCTTTCCACCTTTCAGCTTTCCCTTCTTTGCGGAGAACTGGTTTTCCATCAGTGTCCTTGATATTCATAGAGCTGATTTACTTATCTCCAAATGTTTCTTTTATTTTCCTGTAGGCTGTATCTATTTTTCCCCTATTTATACATTCTTCTACATCTTTGCATTTGCCTTCTAGCCACTCCTGCTTAGCCATTTTGCACTTCCTGTCAATCTCATTTCTTAGTCGTCTGTACTCCATTTTTCCTGTTTCATTGACTGCATTTTTATATTTTCTCCTTTCATCGATTAAATTTAGTATCTCCTGTGATATCCAAGGATTTTTTGTAGGTCTTTCCTTCCTACCTATTTTGTCCTCTGCTACCTTCACTATTTCATCTCTCAATTTTACCCATTCCTCCTCTACTGTTTTATTTTCCCCTGTTTCTATCAATTGTTGCCTAAAGCTCCCTCTGAAATTCTTAAGAACTTCAGGTTCCTTCAATTTATCCAGGTCCCATCTCCTTATTACCTACGTTTTTGTAGTTTCTTTAGTTTCAGCCTACAGTTCATAACCAACAAGTTATGGTCAGATTCTATATCTGCCCCTGGGAATGTCTTACCACTGTAGAACCTGGTTCCGATATCTATGTCTTACCATTATAAAACCTATCTGGTATCTTTTATGAAATCAATAACGTTTTCCAAATATCATTTGTGCTTCTAATTTGTTTTCTTGTTAAGAATTTTGTCTCGAAATGCATCCATGTGGATACATATTTAAAGTTTTTCCAGAATACACCTAATGATTCCCTTGGGTACACGATGTAAAATTTTCATTGATTTTTTTCTGTTCGTTCTGCTTTGTGTTTTTGGTCATTTAAGTGTATGAAAAATTTTCATATATTACTTTCGCAATTTCGTATGTGTTCCTTAAATCTAATACTGAAGTTTCGACATTTTTTACCAATATAAACATGATTACAGTCGTTACATGTGATTTTATAAATTCCAGATTTCGAGAAATTTGGGAGTTTCATTTTACCTTATTCTTTTTTTCGTTTGTATAGTGTTGTTGCTTTGGAAATCCATTTTCATTTTAGTTCTATGAAACATGTTGTTAATCTTATCTGTAGTTTGGCCCATGCATGTTGTTGTTATGTATGTATGTTTTTTAGAATCTTTTTCTTCCCTTATCAATGTTATTCCTGAATTTACGATTTGATTTTTTAGTTGGATGCTTTGGTTGTAAAGTTTGGTAACTATTATTGAGTTAAAGAAATTCTTTTGTGCTATGTATCGTAATATTTGTAATTCTTTTTGTGTTGCATCATTATCAAGATGATACTGATTATTAATCAATAATGTGAAAAATGCAATATTATGTGAATTTAAATGACAGGAGGTATTGTTGATAATAATGTTTGTTGTGGTAGATTTCCTATAAATCTCAAATCTATGGCTGTAGTTATTATTAATTATTGTTAGCTCTAATACTTTATTGATTGGTTTTGTTTATTTTCTATTGTAAATTTTATTTGGGTGTAAGCTGTTCAATTTATTGTGGGTACTTAGTATGTCATTTTCGTTCCCTTCGCAAGTAGCAGGGTATCTGTTGTAGTATATAATTTTGTTTAAAGTTTCCCAAGGTATTAATAAATATATTACAATTTTTTTTAATTTGAAAACAAAATGTACAAACACTCAGATTGAGTGGCAATGGGAAATAGCATCGCAGGCACGATTGCTTATATATTCATTAAAAAATTAGAAAAAAAATTCAATTCTACCTGGGCAACTTTAAACAAATTATATACTGCAACAGATTCATCTAATACCTTGGCCATTGTCAACAGATTCACCAATAGGGATATTGAAGCTACTGCCTTTTAATAATTAAGAAAAATGAATCTGTAAAGAGATAAACTCGTATTTTTTGTAGTAATCTTGTAACCAATCGATGTTTAAACTACTGGAGTTATGTGTTATGTATTACTTTAACCGACTGATATGAACGTTGTCGTAAGGAAGCAAATGAATGTACTGAATACTTGGTTATAATGGGTATGTCAAAATTTATTTAAATGACAGTGGGAAATGTAAGCTTAAATTGACGTGTAAACATTTCATAATTGTTAGACAGTTATACAGGCTCGTGTGACGAATAATATGACTTTGTCAGAAAGAAAAAATGTTCAAATATTTGTAGAGTCTATGGGACTTAACTACGGGGTCATCAGTCCCTAAACTTACAAACTACTTATGAACTAACTAAATATTCATGCCCGAGAGGGGATTCGAACCCCCGACGGTAGTGGCCGTGACTGGCGCGCCTCAATCCCCTCGACCACCGCGGCCGGCGTGTCAGAAAGATCATTCAGCTGTACAATGATTCTAAGTTAACGTGCAAACATAAAGCCGCGTGACTATGATTTCCAATCACTAGTGTTACTTCAAATTTTTGTGTGATAAGGGCTCGGAAGGACACAAAAAATGTGACTTCTGTGACATTTGTTGTTGCACTGTGATAACTATGTAATAACACTTTAAAAAAGAGAAAATGAACGGTGCAGCTAACGTGTTCTCTGTGCCTTCAAGAAGAAATTACTATTTAACACTTTGTGTTAAATTCAATGAACTTCTTTAACTGAACTGTCGCTAAAGATGGACGTTCTAGAGAAAAGCGTACTGTCACTGCGAATAACGAGTTAAAGTTAATGGACGCCAACTTAGCGCAGTGATCGGATTAAAGCAAAGCGTCGAACAATAGTGCAAGATAAAAAAAAAAAAAAAAAAAAAAAAAAAAAAAAAAAAAAAAACCATTTCTTCTCGTTAGCGAACTTCATAAAACTTTATTCGCAAACTGTAACGAAAACTAAAAGAAGTGGAATAATTCTGCAGTCGTAGTGAACGAATCGTTCTTATGTCTATTGTGTGGTGAAGCAATTAATAATTAAAATTGTACTCCCCAAGAAGGATCGAAGCCCACTGATATTCCATTGAAGCAATCCTTGTGTGAGTAGCTGATGTAAGAGATCTGTGTATTCACACTGTGAAATATTTAGCACACCACCACAAACAATGCCCTTTACGCTTTTCGTCTGATACTGCCCGTACTGTGTAGTGTTTTCACAGGAACGCCAAGTGCAATAATTACATTGATGCGTAGTAAGTGTTGGATCTCGTGTACGTTATAAAGCCAAAAGGTAACTGATATCAAGCAAATACTATAAAATAAAATAATTGTAGCGTTCTCATTTATTAAAAGTAGTATAATATTTTAGATGTACGACATGTACCCAAATGAGAAAATTATTTTCCCACATGTATATGTAGGTACATTCGTATATTTAATTTTAGAAATAATAAAAACTTGTAAATAATTGTCTTCTTAAAAGCAGTGTAGCTATCGTTTAAATCTATTTCAATTAGGTTAGAAGAAATTTTCTCTCACTGCCAACCAATCTTTAAAATTTCATTGAATGTAAGCTCTATTTGCCTCAATTTAATTTCGTTACTCTTTTAATAACCTACCCGTACGTTCATGTCAGGAAGGTTAATTTCTTTTCTCTGACATTCTATACAGTTCGTTCCCGAATTTTAAGAAAAGGGGAAAAATACGGTATGTTGACAAGAAACGTTACAATACGGCATTTATTGTATCTATCATTTTCTTTCCACTAGACCAATTATAGCTTAAAGGCATTATTAGTGGTACAAAAATGCCATAAATCAAGATTGAACACAGTGTTTAAAAAAGGAGAGAAGAATTATGAGCAGTTAGTTTTGCGTAATGTCTACAGGAAAATATTTTTGACTAACACTTCTGAAATACAAGTCACACAAAAATGGACTTCGTTTTGAGACAGAAATGGCTGCAAGTTCTTACATACGAATACTAACTGCTGATGAATATAAACTATTACACTTTTTTCTGTGAACACTGCTCAGACTTGATGAACAATAGTAATGATGTCCAAACGGTCATTACAAATCACACGCTTAAAACTACTGAGATATTCTATTAAAAAATTATAAATTCTTTTTCTGTAATTTACTAAAAATATTTATTTAAGTAGCGAAAATCACATTCACATCCATTTCCTGCGGAAAGAAGAAGACCCCTCTCTGATAAAATCCCCAGCTTAAGCGGAGATGTTAATAAGATCAAATGAAATGGTGCACAGACTGTGACAAATACCACGATTTATCCTTTCTTATACAAAGGAATAAAAGACAATCAATTTCCAATAAAGAAAGGAGAGGGCAGCCTAAAAATTCATTATCTCTGCCCTAGAGCCAGTGCTTCAACTCAAACTCACATGTTCCTCATAACCATCATTATATTGCAATGCTCAACGCACACATACCAAAAATGTTCTTATTTATTTACGTCTGTGTGTTCGTTTGTTTGTTTGTATGCACGTATTGCATACAAATCTACAGGTTTGTTCCAATTTTCATGATATTTTGCCCGCGTAATCTTCAATACATGAGGTCGCTCTCTCTAAGTATAAGGTTCACGTACAACACGTACTTGAAGAGATATGAAGTCATAAGCAATGAGACAATATTGCACATTTCCTCGTAAACCACTGGACCGATGTCAACCAATTTCGATATATATCTGCTCATGTGAAAAATACCGAGTAGCACCGTGGTTCGGAACCCACGTTAAACTGTAGGTCCCCCTATAACTGGCTGGGTAAGTCAGTTCGAAGGTCGGAGGAAGGCAACGGCATACCACCTCCAAACAGGACCATGCCTTGTAAAGCACTGTAGTGTTCAAACCAATCTTCGGATATATATATATATATATATATATATATATATATGGTAACAATGGCTGCAAGGTTAATAGTCACATACGAGACATGGTTCAGGAAATATGACGTCATAAAGAATAGGAATCGCAAAAAACAACCGTGACATAAGGCGACGAGACTTTACTGAAACACTGTATGCGAATGAGAGTACTTAGCGACATGCAACAAACTTTAAACATAATTTCAAACCTTTATTTAACTTTTTCTCGCTGACAACCACAGCAAAATAATGAAAGGAAGAAATTTTCTTGCTTACTACTTATCCGCTGTTCATGGATCAAAACTATAGCATTCGATACGACGTTGCAGTTTATTAAATCTGCACTACAAATTGTAATCACAGGAAATTTTGCAGATAATATAGACACATACAGAGGAATTTACTTTAGTAATTTTATCACAGTACGACACTTATTTCATGACATATAAAGGCTAATAATGATTTTGCAGCTAAGATCGCATTTTTCATTTATTATGTTACCGGTTTCGGCGTGCTCGACGCCATCTTCAGACCTGTCATAATTTACATAACTTCACAACATTTTTTATATACTAAAATATGCATCAACCTGGAGGTACTCTTTTAGTATATAAAAAATGTCGTGAATTTATGTAAATTATGACAGGTCTGAAGATGGCATCGAGCACGTCGAAACCGGTAACATAATAAATTAAAAATGCGATCTTGGCTGCAAAATCATTATTAAACAATTATAGATCGCCCCATCGAACTATGAGTTCCTTATATAACATATAAAGGCAATAACAGTAGCGTTCATAGAAAACCGCTCCATCACGCATCAGTTTTTAATTCAGTTCAAATGTTTGTAAAGCTTAAGGGACTTAACTGCGGGTCATCAGTCCCCAAACTTACAAACTACTTATGAACTACCTTATACTAAAGACACAAATATCCATGCCTGAGGGGTGGATTCTAACCCCCGACGGCGGACGGCGGACGGCGCTCCAGTACGCGCGGCTAATCCGCCATGGCTTTTACTTTAGTACTTCTTTACAAGTAACTCTGTTCATAACAGATTTTACTAACAAACTGCCCTCATGCAAATGAATATGTAACTGCAAAACTATACAATTCTACAACATATAATTCAATAAATCTGACATCATATATACTGCGATGGGTAAAAACCTGTCACATGATGCAACACGTTTTACAGTCAGCTTAAGGAAATTCCTGGAAAGCAACTTTGAGCTCTGAAGCGCACACGGATGCTAGCGGTAGAAACAGACTTCTATAGATTTACCAGGAAATGAAGAGAATGAAACATCCAACGAATGCCCTTTATTCACGACAGATACGGCTTTTAACTTCAAGTGACTGCAGTTTCCATTGAGACTTCAATTTTCTATTACGATTAATAAACCACTGTGCAATCTATTCAGTACTGTGGAGCGGATTTGACATGCCCATTTTTCTCAAATGGACAACATTGTCTCTTGCTCAGGGGTGGCCTCACCAAAGAAACTATTCATATTAGATCCCGGACAAGTAACAATAAATATTGTTTGTAGTAAAGTTGTGAATTAAGTGAATGTATGAATGTTACATATCTTTTGTATTGTGATTACTATCTTTCTATGGATACTGTACTTAAAATTTTGTATATTATGCAAGGCAGACTTATTTTTTATACATTCTCTGATAAATATACCATGTTAGAAAAAAGGAGATGGATAGAGAGAGAGAGAGAGAGAGAGAGAGAGAGAGAGAGAGAAGGGATAGGAAAACTACTAACTCAAGGCTTGAATAAGTAAATGTATGGGTAACGCCAAGTTTTCAGCTACTTTTATATATAAAGCAGAGTGTCCGTGTGTTTGTGTGTTTCTTTGTGTGTACGTATTGCATACAAATCTACAATTTTGTTCCAGTATTTATGAAATGTTTCACACGTTAGCTTCCATCCATAAGGAAGTTCGCCTTAAGTATAAGGATCACGTTCAACACATGGTTTACGAGATATGGCATCATAAACAATGAGATGCTTGAAAAAGTGCTGTATTAAGTGACAATGCTGATAATTTTGTCCTAAACCACTGGACCGATTTCAACCAATTTTGATACATATATTATTTGCTTGATAAGAACCACATACGATTTACGGTTCATGAGATATAACGTATAAGCAATAGGAGTTGCAAGAAACTGCCACATAATTTGAAACCGGTATTAAACTTTTTCTCGCTGACAACCTCATCAATATAATGAAAGGAAAAAATTTTCTCGCTTACTACATTACCGCTGTTCATGGAGTAAATCCAGGGCATTCTGTATGACGTTGCAGTTTATAAAATCTACACTAAAAATTGTAGTAGCAAGAAATTTTGCGGATAACGTACTCTCATACAGAGGAATGTACTTTAGAAACTGTATCTCACTACGACACGTCGTTCATGAGGTATAAGGATAATAATAGTAACGTTTATGGAAAACCGCCCCATCACGCATGTTTAACTCTGTTACAACTAACTCTGTTCACAACGGACTTTACCAACATACATCACTTTATAAATGAATATATAACTGCAGAATTATACTATTCTTCTGTAGCATAACATTTCAAAAGCTTTTTTGAATTCCTGTCTGACCTATTTAACGTTTAGGTTTCACTCCCGTACTAGGCAACACTCCATAAATTTCCTTCAGAAACAACTTCCTTACACATATAATAATATTCGATGTTAGCATATTTTTCTTTCTAAAACTCGTTTTACTTCCCATTGCCATTCTACATTTTATATCCTCTGTACTGCGGCCATCGTATGTTATTTTATTGCCTGAGTAACAAAAATCATCAACCACATGTATTGCTTCGTTGCCTAATATAATTCCTTCAGCATCGCCAGATTTTCTTATATTGCATTCCATTACCGTGTTTATTCTCTTATTAAAATTTTCATCTTATACGCTGAAAGTAGCTTGTTAAATTTTTTATTGAAAAATCTCTGGCGGTAGAGATCAGACAAGGCAAGTTAAAACGCTCCCTGCTGCTCCAAATTACTTTGCGAATGGCCACAGTTCTTGCGCAACGGAAATTTATCTGTTTACTCCTTAAGGAAGCAGCCACAGTTTTAACAAACACATAAGTAATGTACAAGAAGGAATAGATAAACAAACATCGGACAGGGAGCATGAAATTATAAACTATGTGTTTGATACTTTAGATTATTATCTATTTAAAAAAATAAACAAGCAAAAATTGTGGGGAGAGCAAATAAGCACGATGAAGCACACACCTTGTGCAACAGTGAATTAAATTATTAAGTTACTGCCCATAATGAAATGGTTTCTGCCCTTTCTGAATATGGAGGGAACGTGGGAGGATATTTGCAAATAGACAGGGGATAAAGAAAGCGCACTCATTCATTCACAGACACAGGCATAATGCTTGCGACACTTACTCAATCGGGAACAATTCATGGTAGTGGCAGATTGAAGTGTCGGCGGCGTTTTGACGAGATGGTGGATGTCTTCAAGCACAATTTAAAAGTACATTATTCACGAAAAAACTCATGTGCGAGGAGGCAGCGGCATACTATCCTTAAGTACCACGTGGTGCATGAACACAGTGAATTACATAATATTTACAAAAAGAAATTAATTTAAAATAAACAAGTAAAGCACAAGCAAAAATTCAACAAAAGAAAGCTGGTAACAAAAAATAGCATGGCTGAAGGCCGAAGTAATGACCGTTACGAAAGCACGTTGTGCAATCGGTCGTACCAAGATAAGAAAGACGGGATCAATCCAGAAATTTCGAGAGAGAATTTAGCATGCTTGCAGAAAGACACCAAACGAAAACGATAGTCAAAAGCAGCAAGGAAGTCAAACATACTAAGTTTACACAAAAGCTGAATGCCATACTCGTGTATTCTAACTTGAGAAAACAAGACACAAAAATGATTGCCAGATTGAAAATACAAATACTAAATTTACACTAAATTACTCGAGTTCTGAAAAATAAGAAACACTTGTTATTGTTTGTGGGTTTGAAGGGCACTCAACATCGACCCGAGGAATGCCTGAACATAAATAAAGTTCTAACAGTATGCCATCCCCTCAGCATGACTCGACGAAGGCCATACCGAACGTTAGGGTGCGTTCAAAGCCTACTGTCTACCAACCCTCGCAACCTGCGGAAGATAATTCCCTCTACTACTGTTCCAGAGATATGCTCTTTTGTTACCTCTTTGGTCCATGATTACGTTGGTACCACATAAGAACAAGCCACTTCGGCATCTTGTCAAATATAGGTGTCTCTGGCTACATAGTAGACGGCCGTGCAGACGACATACGAATCCATGCGTTTTTAACTATAGTACACGAGGACTAACTGTAAGCCATTGCGCGGCAGTCAGTCAATATTAAAAGCAACCTTCCACATTCATACCAACACACAAGTTCAATCACACAGGTGGAAATATATATAAACATGGGGCATTCATCATTAATAAAGGAATAAAATAATTGATGTACAGATAAACAAAAGCAATGGTGGAGAAGCACTATAGAGTAATGAAAGTAGACCTTTTTATAGTTCAAAACTCGAAATCGAACACGACCACACATTCAGTGGACGTGTTTGCAACGCTTCTTTCAACACATCCTCCATTCTGTTCAAATGCTCTTGCAGGTTCTTTGCTCTCTCTGCAATAAATTATAATGCTATCAACAATATAGATTTTTTTTAATTTCTTCGACCATTTTTATTTATTTAATTTTTATTTATTTATTTATTTATTTTTTCTTCAACCTGGTGATATAGTTCTGTCTCCCAGACACTGCAGTAGCTCTGACAGAAGGTCGTCTACTCCAGACGCCTGTTCCAACTTAGGTACAAGCTGCGAGAACAATACTAAACAGTACTATTGTAGTGCCTGTCTCTTCCTCTGCTTGGTTGTGGGAAGAAACGAGATTATGTCTTAAATCAATCTGCCTATCTTCCGCTTGCCAGTTAACAGGTGACTTACCTGTTAATCTTCTTTTGCTGTGACCGTTGCCAGCATCGGACCTTCTCTCTTCTAGCAGGGGTTTCTATTATTTTGTAAATGAATAAAAATGATAGCAACAGGGAAAGGCTACAAACAAGAAGTCGGACAGTTCATTGAAATAATCATTGTATTTTGAAAGTAGTGTACAGAATTACGAGGTAGCCTGTTACATATTATTAAACGGTTCCTGATTCTTGCTGCATGACAAGACATACAACAGGGAACAAACATCTAAAATAAAGCACATTCAAATAGTTCCACCAGCCTTTAACGAGAGATAAAGGGAGCGTCTTGAGTTTCATGAAAATTTTCGTTGTTCATGAGAACAGTAGACTGAGCCCGAAACAGGGGCTGCACAAAAATTAAAGGAAAAACATGTTAGTAACCATCGCGCCTATCGGCCGATATGCAGACCCTTGCATATTTATTAAACTCGCGAGCGAATGCAAATGCTTCATTTTAACCGCGAATACCTGCTCGGTGATACTGTGAAGTTCCTGTCGGGTTAACGAAATATCGCCAAGACTGGGCATGGCGTCTTCTGCATGATAGGCGATCGCGGACCTGTCCTAACTACAAGCATCTAAGGCAACTGCCGGACTGAGAGCGGCCACGTCGTTCACGCCAGTTTTGTTAACGCGAGTTTCGCACCGATGATTCATCCGCCGGCAAAAGTAGTCACGTGTTACCAACCTGACCCAGAGTACAGTTAGAGTTCGTTCTGGCCCGCAAGGCACGGTTTCACGCCTCCTAGGGTGGCGGCCTGTCTTGGCGGGAACTCGTCAAAGACGGCGGGAACAGAAGTGTCCTTCCGCGAAGACGTTGGTTCTCCGGGTTTGAACTTAACGGCTCCGGTAGCCTTTGTGGCTGATCGCCATCTTGCCAATTTAATATACTAATTAATACAGGACACGGAAAATAATTTCGTCCCCACGAGACGATGGTTCTCTGGTCAGGCAAACAAACGGTAATTTTAGATTGTCGGGAAAAATTAGTTTTATATGCAGAATGAAACTTTCACTCTGCAGCGGAGTGTGCGCTGATATGAAACTTCCTGGCAGATTAAAATTGTGTGCCGGAAACGGGACTCGAACCTGGGATCTTTGCCTATCGCGGGCAAGCGCACTACCGACTGTGCTATCCCACCCCACAACTTTCATTCTGGAAACATCCCTTAGGCTGTGGCTAAGCCATGTGTCCACTATATCCTTTGTTCCAGGAGTGCTAGGCTTGCAAGTTTCGCAGGAGAACTGTGAAGTTTGGAAAGTAGGAGGCGAGGTACTGGCGGAAGTAAAGTTGAGGGGCGCATCGTGAGTCATGTCTGGATAGCACAGTCGGTAGTGCGGTTGCCCGCGAAAGGCAAAGGTCCCAGTTCGAGTCGCGGTTCCAGCACACAATTTTAATCTGCCAGGAAGTTTCATAGTTTTATATGATTTTATTGGCGATTAATTTTACCAGCTTCTTGAATATTAATCGGACCTAGCTTTGTAATACTTCAAACGAATCGTCATTTTTCATTAGATTGGAATCCGTCGTCAGAAATTTACGAATTATTTTATTTATGCCCACTCTCTTTGTCCTATAGGCTGGTCATGTGGTTCATGACACCTTTGTGCTGGTCTGTGAAAAGTCCTAGCTCTACAATATTTTAATTACAAAACCAATCATTATAGATTTATTTTGAACAACAACAATCTTTACAATTTTATTCATTAACAACTTCTAAACCACCAGTAATGGAGACATTTAGTCCTCATTACGTTTTGGTCTGACTGTCCTCCTCCGTAGCTAACAGTTATCGGGTTACTAGGAAAGCACGTAAGGTACGTATTTAATAATCTAGGAGGAGATACTATTATCGATTTTAACCTTAACATGGAAAATGAGTATCATAAACTTTGCAACTTCAAAAACCACTCCAAAACATTCGGCGATATGTTGCACATAGCATTTGGCAGGAAAGGAATAAGCTAAAATGTGCACCTTGGCACCTCCAACTAGCCTAGAAACACCTGGCACAAACTGTTTAACAAATATTATGTTTCTATCGACGTTTTAAAACACGGAAAATATTTTAATTACATTTCATTTTAAATAAACCAAATGGAAGAGAACATCATGACAGATGTTTACTTACTAAAAGTTTTGAACTCCAAAAGCTTTTATACCTGCAACAAGACTGCACTGAAGATATTTTAAGAACAGGAACAAATGGCTAAAAGGGTAAGATCGAGTCGGAAAAAAAAAACAAAAAAAAAAAAGTAGCTCAGTGCCAGCGTCGCTGATTACCACTCAGGTGTGGTGTCGCACAAGTATGAAGTGCGCGCCATGTACTTACGCCGCGCGCCGCCATGCACGCACGGCGCGGCGTTCTTACGACGTCAGCCACGAGCGCCCTCTGCTGCAACTCCGCTCGTGGCCACCACTGCTGCATCGGCCACTTGGGACTGAGATAGGAACCAGTTAACACTTGGGAATCAGATAGGCAACAGTGAAGACTTGGCTATCGGATAGGCACTAGAAATCAATAGTAGGCAGGCCTCTGTCTAATCTTTGTATCAGCATTCTGCAGTCAATAACTATGTAAAAGTTAAGTATTACTAAGTCTCTATGAAATATATATCTTGCTCTAATTTACTCTAGTGTTTCTGCTGTGCCACTGGCTGGTCACCTCCGTACCTGCACAAGCGTGCATCCTTTATTCCTGTGTTGGACTCTTTCTACTCGGCCACCGACACAAAAGACAACCGGCGAAAACGAGACACAAAAGCGGCGACGAGGTGGGACACAAAATCAGGGAGCCCGGGTTCGATTTCCGATAGGGGACTGGGGGTTGTGTGTTGTCCTAATCATCATCATCTCATCATCATTGGCACGTAAGTCGCTCACGTGGCGTCAACTAAAAATACTAAGGCGGCCGAACAATCCCGCAAGGGATCTCCCGGCCAAGAAAGCCATACGCTCATTTCATTTTTTGGACTGGCTGTTTTCCATTTGCTGGCGAATACAGCTGGAGTGCGTGGGCCGGGAGAGAGTGCGTGGCGGACGCAGACAACTGTGTTGTTTAGAGAGCGACTCTCCCGGAGCGCGTCTCACGTCCGCTCTCGTAATTGCACGCCACTACAGCGTGATGACTCCTGGGGGTGACAAATTTTTGCCCGCCGCGGCCTATTTTGCGTCCCACATCCGTTTGTCTTTGCCGCAGGGAGCGGCCGCTCTTTGTTTGCGGGGCGCGCTATCTGGGAGCGAATTTTCCGGACAGGTCTCCCACAGCGCACAGTGGCTGGCTCCACTTGTTTGGCGCCCCTGCTGGCGCCAGCGGGCCGGAAAATTGCCGCGGTCCGGCCGGTGCTATCTGGCAATACGCACTCCCCTCCACCGCCGCTAAATACTGTCCGAGTGGACACCTTTGTTTTACTCATCTTCCGGCCAGTTAGGCGTTCCGCTTTCTCTTTTACTGGACGTGCGCGGTGCGCGGGGAAAGTGAGTGAGTTTCCTGCGTATAAAGTGGTGGCGCGAAGTGGATGGAACCTGTGAGGAAAATATCCCCAATCCTATTGTGGTAGTGGGGTGGTCGTAGCTATGATAATCACTATACACTGTATACAAAAACCATTTATTGCGATAGAAAACAGCAAGATACAGCGAAAGAAGTTTATATGAAACCACTCGAGCAAAGAGCTTCGTAAGGAGGTGGCGGCGCGTCATATGAGTTCACTATACTCCATTCACCGAAACGAAAGACGTACTGCAAACACGGCAAGGCGCGTGCTCACAGCGCTACCTCTATCTAGGTAATGTTGGTACAAGGCAGGGGCTCTCAGTCAACTTCGCCGCCTCCCTTGCAGATGTGAGATCGTTAGTGCGCGTTGTACAGCGGGATCTCTTAAGTTCGTCTTTAAAGACACTTGAAAGACAAGTTGTTGATTATTTAAGTAAGTACATGTGTGGGGGGCATCGTGAGTCATGTCGGGATAGCACAGTCGGTAGTGCGCTTGCCCGCGAAAGGCAAAGGTCCCAGGTTCGAGTCCCGGTTCCGGCACACAATTTTAATCTGCCAGCAAGTTTTATAGTTTTATATGATTTTATTGGGGATTAATTTTTCAAACTTCTTGAATATTAATTGGACCTAACTTTGTAATACTTCAAACGAATCGTCATGTTTCATTAGATTGTAATCCGTCGTCAGAAATTTACGAATTATTTCATTTATGCCCACTCTCTTTGTCCTAAAGGCTGGCCACGTGGTTCATGACACCTTTGTGCTGGTCTGTGAAAAGTCCTAGTTCTACACTATTTTAATTACAAAACCAATCAATATAGATTGAGCATTCACTGCATTATAATTATGGAGCAGAGACAGGAGCGGTTTGTCATAAACCACAATGAAAACAGTTCAAGTTCGATAGAGTGAACCTTGGTTCGTAGTCCATTAATATTATTATTACTGATATTGTTACTCAAATTGATTTTGTTTCAATGGAGCGTTTTGTTAGCAACCAGAATGAAAATAAATCTACTTCAGCAGAAAGAACTCATTTTCATCCTACTTTTAACATTACTGTAACTCGCTTTGAATCCACAATACCGTCCTTTTTTTTTTTTTTTTTTTTTTTTTTTTTTTTTTTTTTTTTTTTTTTTTTTTGACACTTTATTTTGTTACACTGTTGCCTAGATTTCTCACGGTCAGCTCAGCAACCAGCTAACGCCGCCAGCTTCAAAGCGTGTGCCAAAGATTTTCCACACCACTGCGTTTCACGTGCACACCGAATACTTTTGCTAGAAACGAGCGTAGGCCCACACGTGACACTGTTTATGTTTCGTCCCAGCTCTCAGTGAATCCCTTAAATAACGCTCGACGTGAAAGAAAATAAATGAATAAAAGTGTTTTAAAACTATCACTCTTCGTTTCGTTCTTCTATCAGATGATTCTGTATGCACATTAAAAGTATTTTTATCGCATGAGTAACGTTTTACGTCGCAGAGACAGCACGTATACGAGTCGTAGCGCTGCCGCTCAATATGGGTAGTACTGGATGTAGCGTTGCAATGCAGATGAGGTGCAAATTCTCTTTTGAACAACGTGGAGGCAGCACACCGAAAGAAGTTTATACGAAACCACTCGAGCAAAGAGTTTCGTAAGGAGGTGGCGGCGCGTCATATGAGTTCACTAGTTCAGTAAATCGCCCAAAAAGCTCGACATGAAAGAAAGTAAACAAATAAGTGTTTTAAAACTATCACTCTTCTTTTCGTTCTTCTATCAGATGATTCTGTATGCACATTAAAAGTATTTTTATCGCATGAGTAACGTTTTATGTCGCGGAGACAGCACGTATACGATTCGTTGCGCGGCCGTTTAATATAGGTAGTATGCAGCGTTGCAATGCGCATGCGCGGCTGAGGTGCAAATTCTCTTTTGAACAACGTGGAGGCAGCATATCGGCACTACCGTCTCTACCATAGGGGAACAGGCCCAGGGCCCCCAGCCTGATGGGGGCCCAGAGAAACTCGTTCCATTCCCCTATGCAATGACTTTTAAGTGCATTTTTGTCGCATATATTCATTATACAGACCCAGAAATTGTCTCGAAACGTGTCATACGGTGTGGAAAGTGACTTGGTTTGCTGTCTGCATGCAATATTGTAGTTATTATTGCGGGCCTTAGCTGCAGAACACACAGCGACACTGTTGTAGTAGACCTCGTGGTAGTCTGTTTCAGATACAACTTGGCGGAACATTGCATCCAATAGCGGCCTTCACGCGACGTCAAATGGGGCTGCAACCGGGTAGGCTAGAGCTCCTAAAAATACAGGCTGGCGCATCCGCCATTTTCATTCTTGCGGATGCTAAACACAGCACGCAGCTTATACAAACATTGTTGTTTTAAGTTTAGTGAAATATTTTACAAGTGCCCGGCATATAGCCTTAGATCGTGCTACTTGGAGATAGCATTCCGCTCTTGTTTACATCGATATGTGAATTAAACACAAAAATTTCTCGTTTTCTTTCCTTATTGCTGCTTCTGTCCAAATACAGAAAAAAGAGCAAGAAACATATTTCTGTGATAAAAATCGCGTACTACGTTTAATGCTGCCGTAACTGGTCATCTAGATAAAATTTTAAGCGATCTTGGCTTCTATTTCAGCAATGAGTGTCAATATGCGAGGTTTGTTTGCCGTCTTGCAGTAAGTGTTTGTTGTCTGCTGTGACAAATTCACCACATCGGATTTTTGTACTAAAATTGCTGAAAGTACTGAGAAAGTTCCAGAATGTATTACAAACACTAAAACTAAAAAAGAATATTAGTGCACAAAATCTAAAGTTTACGGTCGTAGTGGCACACGGTGCTGATGTTGGTAACAACCTTTGAATGCTATTTAAAAACCTAATCGTATAGAATGTGTTAACCATGAAATAAATAAATAATTCTGTTCCTTCTCTAGGCTTGACAGGTTTTCGTATGTAACAGTACCCTTGTCTTGTCAGTAATTTAATAATCCTTGTAAAGCAAACATTTCGTTCCAACATTAGCAGACTACGCCGCCGCAGCCGTAAGTAAAATTTACCCAGTATTCTTTGCCAGTTATGTTACAGCCAGTTATGTACCGCACTATTCTGTCAAATTGCATAGTACGCGTTATGACGCTAAAACTTAGAAATACCACAAATGGCGTTCAACGGTAGTTGCCTGTATCAGCACAGGACGCTGCCACAGCCGTGATAAAACATTTTGCCTAGTATATTTATATTTTCCGTTTTAGTGTTTGTAATACTTTCTCGCAATAACGTAACAGAAGTATCTTCAACAATTTGTGCAATGTCAGCACAAAACTTTTTGATGAGGTGAATTTCTCAATATACAATATAAGACACACATATTGTGCTCTAAAAACAGTATGTTCTGGGATGCTTTGCTGTAATATGATATTTTGCGGCTGCTAATTGCCTACAGGCAGCTTCTCTGTTAAGAGGTAGTACTTTCAGAAGAGCTAAACAAAACCGTAAATTCAAATATCACAAACGATTTTTACTATTAAATATTGCTTCAAGTCATAGTAATAACAATTTACTTCCAATACATAACTGTGGGCTCCGTTCGGGTTCCCAATTTTTGCGCCGACATTTAATAATCCATTTTTTCTTCTCTTAGAATCTCTCGGGAAACTAAACGTTCTGCAGCCACCTCTGGAATGATTTGAGCAGTTTATGGCAACACAACCACCCGTAATGTCGTGCTAAAGCGCCGTGACGCAAATCCTATAGCACTGCAGTGTTTTTTACTTATGAGCCACGAGAATGAAAATGGCGGATGCGTCAGCTCGTACTTTTAGGAGCCTTAGGGTAGGCGCTTACGTCACGAGACGTCAGCGCAGACTGCCCCAGTAGCGGCAGCATCAAAGTTGCCCACAACAATACAGCAGCTGCACCGTTCTCAGTAGCAGCCTGTGGTGCCGCGCATGAGCGTCGCAGAGTGTAATGGGATTCTAAGGAGGGGGGAGGCAGCAATCACACAGTGCTGTACCATAGAAATGTTCAAATTTTTGTTAAGCTTATGGGACTTAACTACGGGGTCATCAGTCCCTAAACTTACAAACTACTTATGAACACAAACCTCCATGCCCGAGGGGGGAATCAAACCCTCGATGGGGAACTTCCTCACGCATCGCAGCATAGCGCCTCGATGCGCTCGGCGCTCCGCCGCGGCTGTACACTAGAGAGGGGCGTTCATTTTTGGAACCTTCTAAGATAAGTCACTATTGCCTCCCGTGTTCCTACATTTCTCCTGAACCCATACCAATCTTTCCCAGCTTCTCCATCATCATGTAAATAATATGTGTTAAAATTTCCTAAATGTCTTAATTGATGGTAATGGTACTGTAATTTTACACTTTTTTTAAATGGAGATTATAAGATTTTTCTTAAACTCTGGGGGTATTTCGCCTATCTTATACATCTTACACAGCAGGTGATATAGTTCTGTCATGACTGGCTCTCCCAGAGACTGCAGTAGCTCTGACAGAATGTTGTCTACTCCAAGGGCCTGTTCCGACTTAGATACAAGCTGCGAGAACAATACTAAACAGTACTATTGTAGTGCCTGTCTCTTCCTATGCTTGGTTGTGGGAGGAAAGAAACGATATTATGACTTAAATCATTCTGCCTCTCTTCCGCTTCCCAGTTAACAGGTGACATACCTGTTAATCTTCTGTTTCTATGACCGTTGCCAGCATTGTACCTCCTCTCTTCTAGCAGGGGTTCACTGATGATCGTTTCTTTTTTGGATCCGTTCCTCTCTACTCGTTCACCGTTCCTTTTTTATCCAATTGTCAAGACCTATGGTTTTCATAACAGTCGGAATTGCAAACAAGTAGCATTGGCTCTGAACTCACCAACTCCGTTTTACACTTTTATAAAATTTAATTCCCTACAATTGATGGAGCACCGGTATAAATCGCTGCTTCACCGTGGTCAAACTAAAAAAAAAAAAAAAAATAAAAAATAAAAAAAAAAAAATAAATAAATAAAATAAATAAAAAAAAACAGTCAACCGGTCGATACTTACAAGGAAAGTACTTGGGCTCGAACAAACACATATACACTAAAACCGTATGAGAGATAATGTAAAGATCCCTTATTGCACTACTACTCCCGCATCTGAAAAACTCTGCAGTCGTCCGTTAGGCCCGGCGCACACTTGACGCAGCAGAGGCAGAGGAGAGGCAGAGGATAGGCCTCTGTCCGTCTGTAACGCATGCTTTCAAATGGGGCAGCGCACACTTAACGCAGCCGAGGCGGAGGGCAGGCGTTTCCTCGGTCACGCCTCTGTCCGGTTGTCCGAGGCGCACAGTTTTCCTGCGCCTCTGTCGCCGAATCTGTCGCAAAGTGAAATTTCAAGTCATCCGATATGCTTCGAAAAAAATTGTTTTATGTAAACGAATATAAGCTTCAACCTTCTCTGTATTTAGTTTCTTTGTAACACTTTTACTTTCTGCGTAAAAAAATTAAAAATACTATTTTCCTATTTGTGCGCGTTTTGCGCTAACGCAGCTTCCACAATCGATTTTGCAGAAACTACTCACTAGAAAAAAATAATTTTTCTGTATCATATAGGCAAAAGCCACCGCATGACGTTGGGGAGGTTTTATTTTCGTTATTGTACATAGTTATTTCTATAATAAAAAATAAAGTACAACGCCACGCATATTTTGAAGAGTTTGCAGTGAAAAAGGTAGTCGCTGGCTAGTTTGCGTTCGGTGCTTTTTACGCCACACATTACTGCGAACGAAATGTAACTAACATATCGAAATTGTTTTTAACGGTGGAAGGAGAGCTATATCTCTTTCGATTCTCGAGAAAATACGTGAGATACACGTTTGACGCGCCGCGGTCGGCAGCTACGCGGCACACGCGCGGCTGTTGCCGCCTGTTGTGCCGAGTGCGGAGCTGCCTCGTGTCTCCCTTCTTCGTGCGCTGCCGATACAGACAAAAACTGGAAACGAACAACTTACTGAAATAGAAAGACACCGAGATTCATAAACGGAAGATGCTGATTGTGTATTTTTACGGTCCATAGTCTCTGGTTTCCGTAAACTTTGTGGCAAGCATGAAAGCACTATATAAGCTAAAATTCCCGTTACTACTGAATAATAAGTTCGGCGAAACCAGAAGGGACGTGCAACGATATTTTTTTTTTTTTTTTTACTGCCAGGGACTTTCTTCAATTTCTTGAAACACAATGTCCACCCCTTCGTGGAGCTTCAGCTCACTGCTGAACCATAGGTGATGCTAGAAACAGCTCTCGTCAGTATTTCTCAACCTGAATTCTATACTACGTTCAGAAATTCAACATTTGCAAAACTATTAGCATTAGCTTCACTAATTACTAACAAATATAATGGCTGCTGATGGTAATTATCATTAGAAATGATTACAGAGCCAAAATAGGAATGCAATGTAATAAAATGCTGCATGTACATGCACAGCTGCCGTCATAGAAGAGGAAAAAAGCAAACGTCAGTATCTTAGTACTCAGGAGCATGGAAAAGCTACGAATAAAGACCTAAGTAAGGAATCATTTTGCGTGCAAATGCAGTTAAACAAGGAAACTATGATTTACAAAATTTTTCATATCGATATATCTTTCAATTTAAGACATATGAAAAGCATACCAGGTGTCACCGATAAGAAAAGTGTTTGTGATCGTATATACTGCGCCACAATCATGACTAAATATGTCAGTTATATAAAGGTTCTTTCAATTATTGAATTTACTGTGACACTTGTTTCACTGAATTATAAAAGAAATGAAAGAAAAATAAATCTGACTTTAATTAAATTCCTAAAACATATACCTAATTTTTCTTTAGCGGGTATGATGTGTCACACTATTTTTCTTCTCTGTTAAGTCCTTCTTACTCAGCATGTGACTCTCTTTGAACTGTCGTCTGTTTAGTCGGAATAGCTCAAGAGCTTAAAATGAGCTTCCATGGACCAGAGAAGTTCAGCATGTATTCATCACTTTTGCCTTTGCTCAACAGACCTTTAACTGCTCTTATACTCTAACAGAACACACACACACACACAAATTAAATTAACTGAGTTTTGAAGGAGATTCAGGAATTAAATCTGATTGCATCGAGAGGTTTCCAGTGGGCATGCAGCACGTGCTATTGCAAGCTGCGCTGCCCTCCTCTGCCTGCGCTGCGTCAAGTGTGCGCTGACCAGCAGAGGCCCTGCGCCTCGCCTCTGCCTCTGCTCTGCCTCTGCTGCGTCAAGTGTGCGCCGGGCCTTAGAGGTCTCTGCGTGTGCCATGCCGCACTGCACTTTGAACTGTTGGTTCGCCAGTAGGGACGGTGCAGTGTGCCTCCGAAGTTGCGTTTTGTGGTTTTGTAATGTTATTTGTGTGGTGAAGCGTCAGATGGGGCGGCGATTGCTAATCAATCCGGCTAATGTATTGCGAGTAGTTGAGATGAAGTTACGAAGAACCCTTCTTCGTGAAGATGGTATTGGTGTAGAAGTTGAATCATTTGCATGCTTTCTCGTATTTGTTATGGTACAGAAACATGAGCATAAGTTAGAACTGTTGTTACAAACTCATAATAATGATAATGACGAACAACTCATTGCAAGCGGTAGTGCTACGGTAAGTGCGGGAAGAGGCGATGGAAGCAGTGGCAGTGAATACCAACTGTCTTTCGGGAAGGTAAAGTTGCAACTATCATCACAGCTTTTGATGAGAATTCGCTAGAGAACATGTACGATGATTATTACATAAGTAATAGTTAAGATATCTGCATTACATATGGCGTCTACAATTACATCTACAGTGCTATCTAGAGCATGGTTGCAGAGCTTTGCAGAAAAACGACACCCACCAGCACACTTAGGTGTACGTAGAAATCCTGTAACCAAACGTTCATACAGATATGTTTGTTCGAGCCCATGCACTTTCCTTGTGAGTTGGAACTGCAACGTTCGATCTAAAAGGGAACGGCCACCCGATCACTCCGGAGCTGGAACGGGAACGGCCACGGGACCGGGACCACCGAAGTGAACGTTCCCTGTAACCAGTTCCTCGCTTCTTCCGTTTACTCTTGTGAACCGTTCCTTTGGATCCGTTCGTTCGTGGACAACCCATCTCTACAGTGTACAGAGCAGTGGCATTAGATGGCAGAGCCAGTTATTGGAATTAGGAGTCTTTTTGTAACGGGAGAATTCAATATTTTAGAGTACAACAGTTTCCAATATTCAAAACACGCTAAGAGGAACAGTTCATAAAGAAATGAAATATGATGTCTTTCCATGTAACGTAATTGAGGAAGTGCAAAAGAAAATGTAGTGAGCAAAACAAAGGGTCTCATAATCTCATACTGTACCGTAAATACTATCCTTGCCAATGAAACACACATAAGATCCAATGCTTTGAAAACAGGACCAAAGGGTGAAAAAGGTAGTTTTTCATATGTGGAACAATGCCTACAGACTTGCTTTCGACAAAAGCATGCAGCTAACAAATCTATTTCGAGTACAGTACTGTAAGTTTCATTTTAGCATTAATCTCACTTGTACGTTTATTTTAGCAACTCCCAACAAAAACGTATAAACGACGTTTCACTGCATATCATTGTGATTTCCTGGTCACATTGAAAATTATGAGGCTTTAGCCAATATGGAATTTCATCTTTCCCCCCTATGTATTATTGCTGATTTTTCACACCCAACGTCAACAACAACAATGGGGTGTCTTGGCACGTTTTGTGTCAGTTTATTTTTTGGGCACCTGATAAACAGGTGCAAAGAATATGCAGAATTTTATCATCAGACATTAATGCTGATAAGCTTATATTAGAATGTCTTGATTTAAAACAATATCTGAAAAACATGCCAAATGAATCTCCAGAGGTAAGTATATCATCCTTGCATTCTTTAATAAAAGCAGATAAAATAGAAGAAACCTTTCCGAATGTAGAAATTGCTACCAGGATATTTCGTTGTCTAATGGTAAACAATTGCAGTGGAGAGCGCTCATTTTTCCGAGGTAAAAAGAATCAAAAATGAGTTACGAACGATTATGATACAGGAACGACTTACTAATTCGTCAGTTATGTCCTTCAACAGTTGGACTTTAAAGACATAATAGAAGATTTTGCATTTCAGAAATCCCGAAAGAAATCCTTATCAGCAACGTAAATCCAGTTTACAAAATACTAATCACTAATATTTTATCTGTGCATTGTCGGTCCCGGTGGTCTTGGGGTAAAGTGGATTACAGCAGCGGTGGTGGAATACTCAACAATTGTAGATTGACAGTACCACGAGCCTAGAGGCGTTACATATATTTAGCGTCGTTAGTAAGCCATTACTCCCATTTTATAGTTTATTCTCAAGGAGTCATTTTATTGCACAGAGTTCTATTAATTACATAGTATTTTATGTTCATCTTATATATTCATTTCATTTATGTTCTTTTTCACGCAAAATTGGTCTATAGAGAAAAGTCTGAAGAAGAATTCAGCCATACGCAAGACACTTTTATGCAGTTTTTCACCCAGAGCCAGAAATAACCAGAAACGTGGTTACTATCATGCCGAAAGGGCGTTATTCATACTCCGTCAGTTGTTGAAAATGGAGTAAATTTTTTATCTCTATTTGGAGTGTGAAAGTGTCGTTTGTACTAAAAATTAAAATAGAGAAGAGTGTGTCTGTACTACACGAACTCTAAAACTGTAGTAACCAGTCTGCGTGCATTTCACTCTGTTTGCGATACAAATATGCCATATTTGTTCCACGAAATGCAACAGGTGTGTCGTTTTATGAAACTAAGCATTTCAGTGGAATTGCACAGAATTTAAAACTAAGTCAAACGTATTGATGAAAAAAACTACAAGTCACTCAGTAAATTGTACATTCTCATTTACTGTGTCGACTTTTGCTGCTAAAATTATTTAATGCCTTGTGCAGTGCCAGTCCGCTCTCGAGTACTGGTGGCATAAAAAAAAGTTGTGCAACTACTGCAGGATTAAATTTCATAGAGCGACTAACACAAGTAACAGCGCTCCTTGCGGCAACCTCTGTAAACGTGACCGCGATATTGACGGTGGTCACCACACTTGAGAGGAGTCTGTCTATCGTTTCTAGTTGTTGAACGTAAAGTGCTTTATTTAAAGTAAATTGTATTTGCTGTATATTTTCTGTATAATTTTTGCTGTTGAAATATGTCTAAAGTGTGATCTTCATATAATTGCTCAAATCGAAGTGATAACATGTGTTATCTCTAATTGTAGCTCTAGTCGATATTTCGCTACAATACGCATACATTTATAATTTGAGAAGCGTAATTTTGCGTTGAGCATGTTGCTTCTTTATTTTTTGTGGATCGTGCGTAACTTCCCAATGTGTGAGTACCTGACATAGGCAGCGACACGCTTAAGTCTCAGGACGTGCGCTAGACTTCATTTATTTCAAGCGTCAACTTCGATTCGCAATTTTGTCTGAATGTAATTAACGTATTGCGATGCAACAAACGACATTATTTTTGTGATTTTTCATGCTATTGATTGCATTCGAAATAATGGTGGATGTCCATTTAAAAAGTTTGCGTTGAAAGTAGTATTAGTTTACGTTTTAAAATTTCTCATAGTATTATCACAAAATATGATGCACATAACAGCTGTAAATGAAAGTAAGCTAATTTACTGAGAAGGCTGTAGCCAAAATTTGTAATAACACTAACAGCATACGTTGCTGAACTTATACCATACAGCAGATAATCAATTTCTTGCTTCCAATTCTGTTCCTCATCAATGTACACATCTAAACCTTTGAATATTGTACTTTAGATTTCTCATCACGGACTATATTTATTAATGATGTCATCCATTTACCGTATAGAATTGTATATACTGTGTTTCATCATAATTTAATAAGAGTCCATTTGGAAAGAACCACTTAATAATTTTCTGAAGGACATAATATACAATTTCATCAGTTAATTCTTGTTTGTCAGCTATGATTAGTACATTTGTCCCACCAATATAAAGACGTAGCTTTGAATCTTCTCGAATAGAGATTGGAGCGTCATTAATATAAATCTAGAACTGCGAAGGACCAACGATCGAACCTTGTGGGCCCCACAGATTGAGGAATCAGCTGATTTTAGTAGTCAACCAGGATTTGGTTCTGGAGGGGCCTCATTTTTTTAAATTAAGGCATATTGATTTTATTGATCTGTGACCCATTTTTACACTTTTTATAATTTAATCAATTATACTACGAAAACTATTGCACAAGAAATAAAATGAGTAGGCTCGCTTTAAACATGAAAGTGGAAGAGGAGCATCATGGTCGAAATGGAGTGTATATAATCAGCACGTAAAGTAATTAAGCAGGTTCTATGTTACTAGCCAAACATGAGACTCTATGAGTAAAAATTGAACTAAAATAACTCTATTGCTGTTCATAAAGATTCCACTCGGTGGCACCGCTGAACAGCTAAGCAGCGTGTGTCCGCATATGGACAAGCGGCTCGTTACTTCAGCATAGCAATAACAACAGCGGCAGCATCAAAGCCGGTCGCGGCGACATTAAAACCTTTCACAGTAACAGCAGCACACGTTCTCAGAGGAGGCATCACGTTGGCGACCCAGTGTAGCCTTCACTTGTACTTGGCAAATTATAGTTACGTTGTGATTTATTAAGGTAAAGCAGTTAACAATCCGAAGATTGAACACCACAGTGCTTTACTAGGCATGGTCCTGTTTGGAGGTGGTATGCCGTTGCCTTCCTCCAACCTTCGAACTGACTTACCCAGCCAGTTATAGGGGGACCTACAGTTTAACGTGGGTTCCGAACCACGGTGCTACTCGGTATTTTTCACATGAGCAATACTGCCAGAGGTGAAAGAAGTGGAAAGTGACAGATAAAAATCCTAGGAGATGGCGGGGATCGAACCCGGGACCTTTGGATTTGTAGTCTGGCACTCTACCACCGTGCAACCGAGGCGCATTGTGATTTATTACATGTGTACTATTTCAAATTTCCGGCGGTGATGCATTTAAAAATATTAAAAATGAAAACAATGAACATGACAGAAGCTGGAGGTTAAAAAAGACAGATTCAACCTTTGCTGAACATCTGCTCAGAGAAGGCCATGATTATGATGTAAACTGTGAGATTCTACATCCCCTGAAGAAAAGCAGAAAGATGACACTACTGGAAATATTGGAAATCAATAAACATTTGGCTCAGGATGCTAGTTTAGTATTAAACGATCAGATCCAGTTCCCCTCTACACCTCTACTGAAATAAGTTTTATTTTCAACCTTCCTTTTCAACAAAAATAATCCTATTAGTTTTGATTCTTTACACATATTTATTATATTTTTATATAAATGTAAATAAGTCTCATAAATAAGTTTTTGCAATGAACTTTCCTGTGAAGTATCGATTGTCTGCGATAACATCTTTGTAATTCTTAACATCTTTGAAAACATGTGTACTACATTCAGTTGTCACCTGATGATGGCCTAAGAAGCCGAAAGCCAGTTTGTGACCAATAAAAAAGGTTTGCAGAACATCAGGAAGTTGTTCCTTTTTGATACAATGAAAAATAATAAAATTTAAAAAATATTTGGTAGGTGCTGGAGAGGCTTCTGCCTCGTTAGCCGCCCCACCCCCCACCCTCCACTTTCCCCCATGGATGCGCCACCGGGTGTCACTATATTTTCGAAACAGGAACAGTATTAACGTTCGTTTTTGAAGCATCACCTGAGACCAGCTTTTCGAAAGAACCGGTAACACTTTCTGCACAAACTACCCATAATTTTGCACTGCAATACATGGGCGCATACAGCGAAACTCTAGATGCTCTGTTAGGTCGATGGGACTGGGAAGTACTGTACCATCGACCACACTCCCCGTCCTTGTGACTTTTATTTGATTCCGAAGATGAAGGAACCGCTTTGCGGCATTCGCTTCAGAAATGTTCCAGAGATTCGACAAGCAGTAGACCGCTCCAATCGCACCATCCGCAGAACAGTACACTAACGGTACACTGCGCCTTCCTCATAGCTGGCAACGGGTTCTACACAACGCTAGTGACTACTTTGAAGGACAATACATGTAACGCTTTTTTATCGGTTGTGAATAAATAGTTGCCTCTATTTTAAGTTACAACCCTCGCATGTACCTGTCACAGCTTGCTGTTCGTTTTTGCGATGAGTTGCAAACTATCCTCATTGTATTGTTGAAATGCAACTTGGACTTTCCAGTGTTGATTTGCAACAGCTTTTTTCACCGTAATCAGATTTTGAGCAATGAAAGATACGCTTAAATGATTTGCGAACACGCCTTGACAATTCGTGTTGTTGTTTCAAACAGACATATAGTTACAGACAGTGGCGTAACTATGGGGGGAGGGGGATGAGGAGGATAGAACCCCCCCCCCCAGACCCCGAAAAGAAGGGAAAAAAGACGAAAAAGAAAAAAGAAATCGTAAAACAACAATCTGGTAAAGGTAAAGATTGGACACTTGGGGTGTTTTACCATAAGCTTTCATTGGATAGGAGTGAATTATTTTCTTCAACGGGAGTGGTAGATGGTAGTCTGTCTAGAAACTGACTAAAATTTTGCTCGTCAAGCAAATCTATCCCCCCCCCCCCCAAAGCCAAGTCCTAGTTACGCCACTGGTTACAGATTTAAATTTGAATCACGGTATCTTCATTTTCCAGATGCTACTTTATCGAAATAATTCTTTCACGTTCCGTGAGTCCACTCTCAAATTACCTGTGAAAGCCCATCAATATTCGGCGGATAGTTTTGTAGGTGACATTGTTGCAAAACATGAGTTGCAAACACGACAATTTTGTTCTTTTATTATAGCAGATTATATCCATTGTATCCATTCTGGAAGTGTGGAACCTGCGACTGTGGTGATTAAAGAAATCATAAAATAACAGCAACCAGTCACCTTTCTTACGAATTTATTTGCCACGACCGGTTTCGAACTGCCTGGCAGTTCATCATCTGGCGGTATAATGTTTTATATGTTGTTCACAACATTGTGGAACTCGTTTCGCTGTGGTGAGATAGAAAATTATGTGTGAGCTTTGTCTATGGCACTAAATTACAATATTTACAACTGTAAATCGTATTCTAAACAGCTAATTACAGTTGGTTCACATTGCTCTTTCAAGATAGGTGATTTTTCTGGAATTTTAGTGCTCAAAAGCTGCCCAGAAAAGACACCACCACAGCACTCGCTTTCCACATGTTTTACAAACGTAAACAATACAGATATATATATATGTACATTTCTTTGCATTGTTACAGTAACGCTTATTTTCGTCATAATAGATACGATAAAGTTACGGTGCTGTTTTTTATTAATGCATTCAGGAGAGTAATCCAAACAGCTGATATGCGAAAATTAATTAATAAAAAATAAACTTGGGGTACAAATGATTCGGGACACTGATTCTAATTTATTGGCACAATGAGTGGCGTATGAGAATTGATCGTGAATGGAATTGATTGGATAAGTCTTCGAATGAAAGTGCAGATTCTCTGTAGAAAATAAGCCTCCTTAATTCAATATTTTCTCAACATGGGGAGCTAAAAGACATGCAGCTGCACAGTGTTCCCAGCACTGCTCCTGACACAACAAGTGAAAAGCGAACCTTTCTGCTATAATATCGTTTTCGCTCTCTCTCTCTCTCTCTCTCTCTCTCTCTCTCTCTCTCTCTCTCTCTCGAACCACTCGTCTCTTCTTCCTTTCACAGCCGTGTGGGGAAGCACTTCGCTATATTAGTTGTTTTGCCGTGAAATAAAAGGAAAAAAATTATTATTGTCCCCTGAGTGCGAAGCTCTTTTCTTTTGGGAAAAAAAAGGAAAAACTTTTAGATCAAAAGACCAGACAGTTCCTCTTCGGCATATACGAAATAAAAGTTTGTGCGGAGAGACAAACACGGGGGTGCCAGGAAATGGAACAAGTTGGGGCGTAACGCGGTCTGAACAAGGGGGCGCAGTCTGCCAGCCCGCAGCGCGGAGCCGGCCGCCTTTGTGCCGTGCCAAAGGGTAGACCACCCCCTCCCTCCCCCACCCTTTTAAATATTTGTGCCGACTGCGCCCCGAAGCCACGGGCGACAGGTATTGTTCGTGCGGATTCTGCGAGGAGAAAGTTTGGCGGCATCGATTACACGCCCCAAGAAAGCCACTTCAGGCGGAACTGGTGTCCCCTCCCCCTCCCCCCCCCCCTTGCCGCGTCTCACCCCCTCCACCCTCGCTCTTGTCTTCAGCCGAGTTTCGCGGAGGAAATGAAAATTTAAGCGCCCGCTTTATTTCTTTCTAAGCACAGCATCGTAATAATTCAAGCAGTATGCTGTAAGACTCGAGGGCGCTGCAGGCGAGTGCACGCTGCCCTGAAAGGCATCAGCCACCCGCGAGGTGAAAGTCTCTCCGCGATGATAAGGGCCCCGAACAGTGTATATACAGCCGCGGGCCAAAATGTTCGGCGCTGTGCTTCATCCCTGTTACAGTTCTGAAAAAACTCTCCTTCTTCCCTCTCCTTCTTTCTCCCTCTACCACCACAGTATCTATATCTAAAAATGTGGATGTCTGTTCGGTGTACTTTTATCACGTCTGAACCACAAGACATAAAGAGCTAAAAATTTGTATAGTTACTAATGTCTATCCGGGGAAGGCTTTAGGCACTGTTTTATATATATATATATATATATATATATATATATATATATATATATATATATATATATATATATTAATGTGAAGTCTATTCGGTGTACGCTTATCATGTCCGAACGACAAGACGCAGAGACTTAAATATTTGTACAGTTACTGTTTGGACTCGCAGTTGCCATCTGGTGGTGGTTGGTAGCTGGGCGGAGATGCCACCTAGTCAGGTCTGCCCCCTGGGAGAAATGCTGGAACCCCAAGGGCAGCTTGACCACCACCGCGGGCCCGCCGGCAGGTATAATGCCTTTGTTCCGATGCCGCCCAAGAACTCGTGCTGGGTGCGCGACACTCGGCACGGCAGACTGTATCGAGGCTCCGTCGCTAACGGACGCATGTCGGACGTCTCAGAGGGCTACCGCTAGTAGGCTCCTCATATTGTAACACAGTAATCGCGGCTGGCGAAACATTTGTGTAACTGTTACTAATAAATGCTTAAATATTACAATTCAGTTTACGTCTTGATTATTATTGAGAAGGTGGAAACGATGGGGAGATTCTAGTCTCTCACATTTACACATCTTCAGTTAATGTACGTGGAACCAGAGGCTCGTACAGTTACTAATACCTCAGAAAGGTTTTAGGCACGGTTTTATTGCGATCTGATAGATATTTGGTAATTTGAAGATTATAACACGAAATGGAGAACAATAATTACTCTTTGAAAATTATATTTACTCTTTGAAAATGGTTTTATTCGTTGCAGTGTTGCTTGAGGCTTGATAATGATAAAAGGGTGGAATATATTATGATGGAAAGTTATTGGTGTATATAAAATTCTACGGTGTGTTAATATTTCGCTCTGCAGCCAAAACTACAGAACGCAAACGTATGGTCTGTGTGTAATTTTTGTCCGAAGTCTCCTGTTGTACACCATAGCAGTTCCATGCCGATAACTATAAAGGGGTGGAAGATATGGTGGTTAAAAGTCGTCAAATTATTAAAAAAAAAAAAACGGACTGAAGGCCAGCGATGACGTTTGCGACTCTATAGCAAGGAGCTTACATACAGCGAAACGTGATGCCACAGACCATATCTTTTGTCTATGCGTGCTACAATGTCTTCATCTCTTTCTCTGTAAGGATAAGCAAACGAATAAGGAAATATAAGAATGAATAAATAAAGCAGTAAAAAATAAATTTCTTTTAATACATCTCTTTATAAAAAAATCGATTTAACGTTTCGCGCATTGTCTATCATAATCAACCAACACGCGAGCAGAGCCGCAGGTTTAAGCTAGTTGTCTATAAACTGAAGGCTTCTACAGCGCTTCCACGTACGGCTGTTTCAGTATTTTCAGATATCAGGTTCTTTACCTAACATTTTCTTCAGAGGAACATCCTTATCAACTGCCAACTACATCACTGCACATTCATTTTCCAGTTTTGTAATCGAGATTGAGACAGGGCTATCCTTGTCTTGTCTGCTTGCAATTTTCATTGTCGTATTTCCTTCATTATTCGTATCATATCTTCAGTTTCTCCTACATAACTGTGAATGTATAGAACTTATGAAAATTCATCGTGAAGATGGGGCAGGATCAGCAACTGGATATGTAATGAAAACCATTTATTTTTCTTTTTTCGTCACAGTTGCACTATTTGAAAGCTGGTAACTAGTTTCGGACTTCTTCGTCCATTTTCAAACCATATTGTTACAGTTGGAATAAGGCATATGGTTTGAAAATGGACGGACAAGTCCGAAACTAGTTACCAGCGTCCAAATAGTGCAACTGTGACGAAAAAAGAAAAATAAATTGTTATCAATATGTAGAACGTTTATCGTGGGGAAGAGAATATATATATATATATATATATATATATATATATATATATATATATATATATATATATTCTTTTAGAACGTAACGTTTACTATTAACACTACCTGACGTCGCAGGTTGTGGAGGTGACCTAATAGATTAATTATCTTCAAAAGTAGAAAGCCAAGATCGAAAAATAATAATTTATTTCCAGACCATCGCAATGGGCTATGCCACCATCACCTGGTCATATAAAATTACTAGCTGTAAACCCGGAATTTCCCGGGTATTTATTTATTCTACACTCTCGTAGTCCACCTCCCCTTCCCCCTATTTCTACAGCCATCTCCTTCTCTTCCATTTCTCTGTTCGTTTCCACTTTTCCCTCTCTCGACATTTTGCAAGATATCATTTGTCATGTATCATACAAAACATTTATGTACCTTCCTCTTGGTTTAAAAGTCATGTGTGGAAAAATTCATCAAGATCGGAGCAAAACTGTGCATTTTGTCAAAGTACGTAAGTTAAGAACCCTCCACCATGCACCGAACGAAATTTTATACAGACAGTGACATTCCTCTTGTTTTCAAGGTCAAGTGTGCAAAATTTCATTAACATGGGAACAAAACTATAGATTTCTGTGCAAAAAAAAAAAAAAAGTTCAAATGTATGTAAATCTATGTGACTTAACTGCATGATTATTAGTCCCTAGGCTTACAAATTACTTAAACTAAGTTAAACTAACCTAAGGACAACACACACACGTGGCCGAGGGAGGACTCGAACCTCCACGCCGAACGGCCGCGCGCACCGCATCACGGCGGTTCAGTGCGGACGGCTATTCCACCGCGGCGATTTGTATGCAATAGAAATACAGGGTCATATTGAAAAACGCACACTGTTGTTCTCAAATATTCCCGTTTTATTCATACAACCCTTGTTCTGAGAATAACGAAAACAAAACAAAAAGGATCTATGAAATCGGTCGAGGCGTTCTCAAGTTATGGCGCGACCAAGGTAACTGGGGATCCATTTTTATGTTACAAGTATCTTTCCCCCATGTACCGTATGAAACTTTACGTAGACGATGACCTTCCTCTTGTTTTATAGGTGCAGCGTGCAAAGTATCGTGGAGATCGGACTGGAACTGTAGATTTCGTTAGTCTGTAGGAAAAGTATCGTCCGTCATTCATATTAATTCTATCCTATCGCAAAATCCTTTCTTAGCTGACGACTTCTTCCTATAAACTACATATGAGAAAAAATTTCAACTTCATAGGTGCAGTAGTTTTAGAGATTTCTTCTTTAGTCAGTGAGTGAGTGAGTGTGTATAGATAGAGGTATAGGGTGGTTGTCTTACGTTATTTAAATAGTACGTGCAACATACCACTTAGTCGAAATATAGAAAACATAAGTTGCAACATTAACTGTTAGTATGAAACTTATAGAAATTACAAATATTTGCCAACTATCAAGGGTTGGTTAAATTTGAGAGAGAAAAGGTGTGGAGGTAAACGGCAAAGCAGCGGTGGGGGGGGGGGGGGGGGGGAGGAGTTTGACAGGGAGAGATAGGAGAGGCGTTGGATAGCTGAGACTGGAAGGAGGAGATGGTAAGAGAGGGGCCCGTCTACTTTCCCTTTCATTTCTTCAATACTACCTTCAAGATCATTTCACTTGTATAGGCCTTCTATATAGTCCCTCCGCCCGTCAGCTATTCCTTCTTTGCTTAGTACTGGTGTCCCATCTGACATTTTTATATTCATGGAACTACTTTTCTTGTCTCCGAAGGTCTTTTATTTTCCTGTAGGCGTTATCTACTTAACCAATACCTATACATTCTTCTATGGTCTTGCATTTTTCGTCCAGCCACTCCTACTTAGAAACACTGCACCTCCTGTCAACCTCATTTTTAGCCATCTGTACTCCCTCTTGCCTGCTTCACTTGCTCATCAATCAAGTTCAGGACCTCCTGTGTTATCCAAGGATTTCTATTAGGCCATCTCCTTCCACCTTTATGATCATCTGCGGTCTTCACTACTGTGTCTCTCAAAGCTACCCAATCTTCTTCTCCTGTATTACTTTCCCTCGTTTCCTTCAACCTTACCGAATGCTCCCTTTGAAACTCTCGACAACCTCTGGTTCCTTCAATTTATCCAGGTTCCATCACATTACATTCCTACCTTTCAGTTTTTTAGTTTGAGTCTATAGTTCTTAACCAGTAAGTTATGGTTAGAGTCTATATCTGCTCCTGGATATGTCTTACAGTTTAAAACATGGTTCCTCAAATTAATCTGGTACCCCCCATCCCTCTTCCCTTTCTTTCTTAAATATAGGAACTGAAATAAGGAAATAATGCAGCTTCCACTATACTTAAATTTATTTAATAGTAGTACCAAAATGAGTTTATTGTCCAAACTCACTTCCAGCTGGATGCCACAATGGTGAATATTAAAGAAATTCCTCTTTTATTTAAAAAGTTATTATTAACACTTTCAGATTTGTTATTTTTTTCTGAAGAAAGAAATCATTTTTCTTAGATTACAAATGTACTGATTCCAGCAGCGAGATTTATACAATTATATGTAATTACGTTCATACCATTTAATTGTGTGCACTGTAAAACAATGCTTTTCATGTGTTAAAACAATTTTTGAATAACTAACTGTACTATGACATAAGCTGATCATTCAATATATACCATGAAAAATATGAAGTACTACTTTCAGTTATGCATTCTTAAGTTCACAAACTGATGAGAAATACAAGACTAACTTGATATTTTCAATTTTTTCCACCACATGTTCCATACGTGTACATTAACAATATAACGTGAACATTAACAATGTAATCGATTTCCCAAATATTGTTGAGCCTCTGAGATGAACGAAAGAGAGAGGGAGTGGGGTTTCAGAAAATTAGTGGCTGATGTACAAAAGTTCTACCCAAGATGAAAAATAGGACTGCCTACAAAAATAAATTAAATCCCAAATAAATATAAAATGTTCAGAAATGCAAGTCTAGCGACGAATTATTCCACCTAATAACTTGTGAAATCTCAAAGGAAAGCAACTCAGTTATTTTAGCTAGTGTTAATGGTACCCCCTATCGAGCACCTTGTCATACTTTATCTATTTACTTATCTACCAACATTTGAGACTATACCAAAATTATACATCTTTATTTTATAATAACTTGGCAATCGTTTGGAAACATAAACTCATATTTAAAATACTTCATGCACATGTGAGTGTACCTCATTCTTATGTGATTACGTTTGGCTACATAAATGGATATAAATTTTTGTTACGTCATTATGTTGACATGCGACAGGCGGATCGTTATATTTATTCTTATGTCAATATATAATGGTGTAACTGACGAGTTATTTCATTTATTATAAAAATAAAGATGTATAATAGTTATATAGTCCATATAAATTTCGGTAGATAACTAATTAGATAACAAATGGTTTGGAGAGGTGGTTCCATGAGTACTAACTAAACTAACCGGCTTTGTTTCCCATGAAATTTCAGAACTTTTCGCAGTGGAACTAATTCAGTATGAAACTTGAATTTTTTTACATTTTATGTTTTTGGTGGGATTAAATATTCTCAAAATTTAGGCGAAAGCACACCGTTTTTGACAATAGCAAAACATAATGAATAATTTCCGTGAAATGGGTAATAAAACTAAAGAAGTTAGTGTAACTGATGAAAGAACATTTTTAATTACTCTTGCATACATTGCTAGTGCATGGTACAAATCACTCGTGTGACTGATGTTTTCGGCATTTTATATTTATCATGCAGCCGTACACAAGATGGCTTTAATAAATTTCACTATATGACATCAAATCAAATGTTCAAATGTTTGTTAAGTTTATGGGACTTAACTACGGGGTCATCAGTCCCTAAACTTACAAACTACTTATGAACTACTTACGAACTAGGAAGGCACAAATATCCATGCCCGAGGGGGGATTCGAACCCCCAACCGCAGTGGCCGTTCTGTGGCAAAACATAATGAATAATTTCCGTGAAATGGGTAATAAAACTAAAGAAGTTAGTGTAACTGATGAAAGAACATTTTTAATTACTCTTGCATACATTGCTAGTGCATGGTACAAATCACTCGTGTGACTGATGTTTTCGGCATTTTATATTTATCATGCAGCCGTACACAAGATGGCTTTAATAAATTTCACTATATGACATCAAATCAAATGTTCAAATGTTTGTTAAGTTTATGGGACTTAACTACGGGGTCATCAGTCCCTAAACTTACAAACTACTTATGAACTACTTACGAACTAGGAAGGCACAAATATCCATGCCCGAGGGGGGATTCGAACCCCCAACCGCAGTGGCCGTTCTGACCGTTCTGACTACTGGAGCGCCTCAGTCACCTCGGCCACCGCGGCCGGCTATATGACATCAAATGCAAATCACACAACACCAGACAGCTACGATGATATAGCAACGGCATGCCTGGCCTGTAGACAGAACGTGAAGTTTTTCCTCTCAGATTCCATGGCATTATTGGCATTTTTTATTTCTTTCATACTCCGCCTCCGACCTCACTACGATTTTCGGTCAGAAGATGCCATGAGTTCCAATGAAAGTGGGTTGGGATGCCAATAAAAAAGATATGGGCGGCCTCCGCCCCCGTTTCTCAGACAATTATGCATTTCGATGCCAGGCCTTTTATTCGAGCAGAAAGAAATCCAATAAGGGGCAAGCGCGAGCTCTGGATTCCAGAGATATTCGCGACAGCAACCGACGCGCCGCCACGCGGTAGCGACGAGAAGTGAGACATCTCGCAGCCGTGCAGGTTGGCAGTACTGCGTCCCAGCCGTGGGAAGCAGTCTCCGCAGGCACTTGTAATTAAAAAAATCAGTAAGACGGTCAAAACACTTCAAATAATAACAATCTTTTGTCTGAAAATTAATGTAAGTAGTACCCGCAGTTGTGTTCCTCTCTCTCTCTCTATATATATATATATATATATGAGTTCTACTCTCTTTGAGTTAAGCTCTTTGTGTGTCACCGTTAAGTTCCGTTCAGTTTTCTGTAAAGTCAGATCTCATTTCTACGTTTAGCGTTCTTCGTAATAATAATATCTATGACGTTTAGATCGGGGATAGGTTGTAAGAGATAGTGTAAAAGTCTGCCTCCCGATTTTAGTATGAACTTTGTAAGACAGATTTTATCAGTCATATTATCAAGGGTAGTTGCTATTGGGATTACGAACATCATTTTAGGTGAAATCAGTACAGATACGAATTGTAAACAGAAGCAGAGATTTTGTTAGAAGAAAATCAATAAATTTGAGGAATTCCTGAACTGTTACTTATCATACATGTGTGTTTTCAACAGTAATAATTATGAACAAAGTTTCTTTTTTGAAAATATATAGGCATGAGATATAAAAATGGTGTTTTACAAGTTTATTTCATAATTAGAACCATTAACAACATCTGTGGAATATTTTGGAAAAGTGAAGTATAAATAATATCTCTGATGCTTGAATGAACCATATATGTCGAAGAAGTAAGTTTGATATCTTGGAGGTAATATGGATCCCAAATTAAGACTAAATTGCAAAGACAGCATCAATTACAAACTGTGATAGACTTTTTTTGTAACAGGCTCCAATTTAACAGAACTAACCGGGAAAGGATAACAGAATCATGTATATTGTGTTACCGTTAAATCAAGCCCCTGAGATAAACGAATTATCATGCACAGTATTCACAAAAATACAAGTTACAAAAACAAGCTAAATAAAGATTAAAGACTGTGCAGTTTCTATTGTCAATATAGAAGACAGCAATTCATTATGTAAAATAAATAAATAAAATAAAAAATAATAATACAGGAGTACCAAACTACAATATTACAAGCCCACAGCCAGTTAGAAGGTTATCACACGACGGCAGAGAGCCTCCTTTCATTCTGTAATTGTTTTAAATCATGGCCCGTTTTTTATATATATATATTAGTCATAGGAACTACAAATGTTGCTTTAGTTGACAGTCTTTTTTACCGGTAAAAACTTTACATTGACAAACCATATCGTGTCACATCAACAACTTTTCATTACATACTGCATACTTAGACTCACACACTTGATGCCACAACACACATTTATATATAGATATTGCCATTATCTGCTGTGTTCTTGAATAGAGGTGGTACAATAACATTCCTGAGTTTCATTTCCGTAATTAAATTGCACGTTTTTCAGAATGAGATACACATCACATTAGTCAGCATAAAAAGCAAACAATTTTACAAATAGTTGTTAATTGGATGACGTTATATATGAGAGACGTATGCAAAATATGACTAGTGCAGTATGAGTTTGTATGCATAATTGTAATTGTTAAATAATTGAGTAGCCATATAGTTTCGCTATAAAATAATTATGTCGAACTGTTTAGGATGCGTTACGTAACTTTAGAAAATGGTAGAAATAATATTCCTGTAAATATATCTATTATATAAATGAAGGTTCAGTTATATTTTGTTTATTTGATTTCTATAGATTCGTAAAATTTAGAGTAAAGATGAACTATGAATCAGAAAGTTTCAGTAAAGGCATCACAGCTAATGCAATGTTTTTACGGTTACAAATGTCACTTTATACCTAGCTTTTATGATACTGAAATGTAATGAAATGGCGACGGAAGTATTATCTTTTTTTAATATTATTTGCTTCTGAAATTTTAGTATTAAGCTGGCTTCCGTTGTGAAATGGTGTGCCACGTAATTGCCTAGTTCATTAGAGCCTTGTTAATTATTTATATCTGTACTGTACCTGCCTCACACGAGGCTGTCAGTCGTATTGCTTACTGTGTTGACGATTTACCGACTGCGTTAAAGGATCATTTGATATCATTTTGCTT
Organism: Locusta migratoria; assembly: GCA_026315105.1. Classification (NCBI taxonomy): domain Eukaryota; kingdom Metazoa; phylum Arthropoda; class Insecta; order Orthoptera; family Acrididae; genus Locusta; species Locusta migratoria. Next base: position 52,517,027 of record CM048747.1, on the reverse strand, counting down.
TATTGGCACGTTATCCGTTAAGTTTTTTGATATTTGTAGGGTTTGTGTGTTGTTTTTACAGTAAGGTAGTGTAAGTAGTTTCTAACTCTAGGGACTGACGACTATAGCTTTGGTCCAGTAGGTTTACGAACATTTCATATTTGTAGGTATTTTCAGACGTATATTTTGTCGTCCCTCCCCTTGTTCCGTATCAGCTCATCGACCTTGAATGAGATTAACATATAAAGCCCTGATGTTCTCTATTCTTGTTTTATGCAGTTTGAAAATTCTTAAATGACAGTTTAAATTTTATCACTCTGTAAGTTAAACTGTGGAAATTCTTGCAAAGAAATGATTTTTTTTATCTGTCTTGTAAGCTGAACTGCTTGTAGTACTTTCATGGAGTGCCATATTTACTCCTGATTCATACTTACAAGGAAAGTACATGGGCTCGAACCAACATATCTGTATGAACGTTTGGTTACAGGATCTCTACGTACACCTCAGTGTGCTGGTGGGTGTCGTTTTTCTCCAAAGCTCTGCAGCCATGCTCTAGATAGCACTGTAGATGTAATTGTAGACGCCATACGTAATGCAATATCTTAACTATAACTTATGTAATAGTCATCGTACTTGTTATCTAGAGAATTGTCATCAAAAGCCGTGATGATAGTTGCAACTTTAACCTTCTTCCCGAAAGACTGTTGGTATTCACTGCCACTGCTTCCACCGCCTCTTCCCGCACTTACCGTAGCACTATCACTTGCAATGAGTTGTCCGTCATTATCATCCCTGTTATCATTATTATGAGTTTGTAACAACAGTATCTAACTTATATTTCTGTACCATAACAGATACGAGAAAGCATGCAAATGATTCATCATCTACACTAATACCATCTACACGAAGAAGGGTTCTTCGTAACTTCGTCTCAACTAATCGCAATACATTATCCGGATTGATTCGCAATCGCCGCCCCATCTGACGCTTCACCACAAAAATAACATCACTAAACGCAACTTCGGAGGCACACTGCACCGTCCCTACTGGCGAACCGACAGGTCAAAGTGCAATGCAGCATGGCACACGCAGAAGCCTCTAACGGACGACTGCAGAGTTTTGCAGATGCGGGAGTATCAGTAGTGCAATAAGGGATCTTTACATTATTTCTCATACGATTTTGGTGTATATGTGTTTGTTCGAGCCCAAGTACTTTCCTTGTTAGTAAAATCTTAGAAGTTAAATATAACCCTTCTTCGAGTACTTCCTCGTTACTTGTACAGCGAGTTGCAGGATACAACCGATCCGAATAGTTGGTAGTCTTATTAACAATGTGACGCGAAACAACCGTCAGAAATCATTTGTCAACTGTTCATGAAAAATTTCGGAGAACAATGTAGAAAAGTTCTTCACGAGATTTCTTGTCCTCCCAGATTATGACAGATATGTTAAAATCGTCTTTACAAATATTGCATGATCAGGGTATTTGCGCTCCTGACTCTAGAACTGTCGTGGTGAAGACCAAATAAACAACATACGACTAATTTTATTTCTCGTATACCAATATCAGAGTCTAACAAAAGAGTCGCGAAGCTTCCAGAGATTTTCTGAAACTTCGCAACTGCAGCGCCGCAAAACGGCTGGGTGCTAAAAACATACCACATAACGACTGCAGCGGCACATTCAAAATATCGCCGTATTTAGGAGAATTTGTGGCGCTACAAATGGTAGCAGATATCAAAAATATATCCTGGAAATCTTGATTTTCTGGGAAGAAAAAGAATAATGTTACGTGCAATAAGTGTTCATTTGCGGTAGTTAGTTACACTTTTAGGTGTGCAAGAAAACATTTAACAATTGATTCCCTTCGAAATTTCGTCTCATAATGAGAATGGTAAATACTTAACCACTACATTATATGATGATTCCGTGTGGCATTTTTGGTCCTTAGATCCCAGCAAGGGTCGTGTTCGACCTGCCTGATACAAAAAAAATTTAGGTGACGTCACTTGGGCGACTTGAGCGTCGATGATGATGAGGACAACACAACACCCACCCGCGAGTGGAGAATATTTCCGACCCGGCTGGGAATCGAACTGGGGCCCTCTGCGTGGCAACCTACCACGCCGATCACTCGACTACGGAGGCGGGCACTATTTCATAATATCACTGCTGCATAAACTAATGGCTGAAAGCTTCCTGTTACAGTTAATCAACTTTTTCAGTACGGCGTGCTTAGTTTCGTACTACAGTATCACAAAAATAACTGACCTGCAGTGTGTTTCTAAATGATACCGACAAACTTCGTGGAGTGGTAGAGGATGGTATGAGGAACAAAATAAGGTAGGGAAACGTCACCCAACGGCGCTACCGAGCGTCAAAATGATACACTACTGGCCATTAAAATTGCTATACTAAGAAGAAATGCTGATGATAAACGGGTATTCATTGGACAAATATATTAAACTAGAGCTGACTTGTGATTACATTTTCACCCAATTTGGATATACAGATCCTGAGAAATCAGCAACGATAACTATCGCCTCAGGCCGTAATAACGGCCTTGATACGCCTGGGTACTGAGTCAGAGCTTGGATGGCGTGTACAAGTACAGATGCCCACGCAGCTTCAACACGATACCACAGTTCATCAAGAGTAGTGACTGGCGTATTGTGACGAGCCTGTTGATCGGCCACCATTGACCAGACGTTTTCAATTGGTGAGAGATCTGGATAATGTGCTGCCCAGGGCAGCAATCAGCATTTTCCGTATCCAGAAAGGCCCGTACAGGATCTGCAACATGGTCGTGCATTATGCTCCTGAAATATATGGTTTCGCAGGGATGAGGGGTAGAGCCACGGGTCGTGACTCATCTGAAATGTAACGGCCACTGTTCAAAGTGCCGTTGATGCGAACGAGAGATGGCCGAGGCGTGTAACCAATGGCAACCCATACCATCACGCCGGGTGATACGCCAGTATCAGGCGCTCCTGTCTGTGATGCAGCGTCAAGGATAACCGCAGCCATGGTCTCAGAGCTGATAGTCCATGCTGTTCGTGCAGATGGTTCTTGTCTTGCAAACGTCGCCATCTGTTGACTCAGGTATCGAGACGTGGCTGCACGATCCGTTACAGCCATGTCCACTACTAGTGATACGAGGCCTTTGTGATCCAGCACGGCGTTCCGTATTGCCACCCTGAACCCACCGATTCCACTGTTCAAAGTGCCGTTGATGCGAACGAGAGATGGCCGAGACGTGTAACCAATGGCAACCCATACCATCACGCCGGGTGATACGCCAGTATCAGGCGCTCCTGTCTGTGATGCAGCGTCAAGGATAACCGCAGCCATGGTCTCAGAGCTGATAGTCCATGCTGTTCGTGCAGATGGTTCTTGTCTTGCAAACGTCGCCATCTGTTGACTCAGGTATCGAGACGTGGCTGCACGATCCGTTACAGCCATGTCCACTACTAGTGATACGAGGCCTTTGTGATCCAGCACGGCGTTCCGTATTGCCACCCTGAACCCACCGATTCCATATTCCGCTAGCGAGCAGCAATGTCACGATATGATAAACCGCAATCGCCATAGGCTACATTCCGACCTTTATCAAAGTCGGAAACGTGATGGTACGCATTTCTCCTCCTTACACGAGGCATCACAACAACGTTTTACCAGGCAACGCCGATCAACACCTGTTGGTGTATGCGAAATCGGTTGGAAACTTTCCTCATGTCAGCACGTCGTAGGTATCGCCAACATTGTGTGAATGCTCTGAAAAGCTGTAGTACGTCATCTTCGTGTTGTAGCAATTTTAATGGCCACGAGTGTATATCCTTAACAAATAATTTGGATCGCTCCCTCGCTTGAAAGAAGTAAAGCATATACATCTGGTCTTACACTTACCATAATCAAATACCATAAATTACAGAGAAGTATCGAATACTATAGCTTATAGCACTCACAAGAAAACCGTTATGAATTTATATAGAGCTCCTACGATGTCATTTTATTTATTAAAAAGTTCGAGTGAAATTTGACAGTACATTTGTTAGCAATGCGAGCCTTAGACGCCTTACAAGATGCGCTGTTTCCGCCATACAGAAAGAAACACACCCCTACCCGTCCCCTGTTGCTCTCTTCAATGAACTGAGTGCTGCTGCAATAGGGACCAGACCTCAACAGTTTTCACAGTCTAGCAGGCAACTGAAACTGTGTCCTATAGCAGAAAACAACAGGGCCCCTGGTACGTTTTGCGTTCTCTGTGCAAATGTAGAAAAGTAGGTGTAATCAGTGTCAAAGTATAATAGGGAGTACTGAGAACGGTAGCTACACCGAGTACTGAATTTTGCTCCCATTCGGTTACAACAATTATGTAGTTAGAAGTGTACCACAGTAATTTCAAACATTCATTCCAGGAATTTCTCCGTCAAATGCAGATCGGTTTTTGATACTAGCAGTTGGTTAGCCTGGGAGGATAATGCCCTCTTCACCAGTGACAATCTTGTTTTTAGGTACTTTTTGGAATATACGAAATTATCGGTACTGCTGTTTGTGTATAGGCCCACTTTAGGTTATGCCGATACTGTATTGCAAACCAGCAACCATTGCTTTATTTTATTTTATAATTACATTTACTTATAATGAAGACATTGGATAGTTGGAAGTGGCTGTGCCAGATAGTAACCAGATGGTACTGTAAGTACGGTCCCGTGGGAAAACTCCGCCCCTTTCTCTAAGAGTGATCTGATTGGCTGTTGCTATATCTTTACGCGCCACAACATTCCAGCTATTTTATTAATTTCTTAATAAATAAAAATTCAGTTATCAATTCTATTGCCATAATTTGTGTTAATAAATTGTTTAAGGTTACACTATTGTTTTGTAGAGTTATTAAATTAAGTATTTTAGGTAAAGAGGGAGTGTGGCGTTCTAGAAGCGTCGGTTGGCGCCAAAACTCTAGGTGCTAGCGTGGAGCCCAGCTCCACTGCTAGTCAATTCACTGCGAGCCCCGAAACTGTAAACATCTAGCGGCACTTGCGATAACCATTCTTGTATTAATCGGTCCATAATGGAGGCTAAAAATATTTGTAAAGTGCGTGCACTGTATGTCAAAGTGTGTTATGACTGTAACAACGTTATTTTTATGAATTTGATGTAAGCATGCAATTTGTGGCTTCTGTATTCGTGTGATTGGTAACAATAAAAGAGCCACTGGCATCTCTGAAGGAATTCATCGACTTCGTGAATGGTAGTTAGACAGTCACAGTATCCCCCCCTTTCAATTTCAGCCTCACCTCAGAAAACTTCCGAGTCTGCGACCTGTGTGCTGCTCTGCGCTGGGGACATCAACGAGAGAGAAGACACCAGGTTAGTCAAATATTAACTGACAACCGCCAACGGACCTCACGTGCAACGTTCGGTCTATTACAACTAGACGAGTTAGCACGCTGCTCGCGGTAACGTGTGTGAGGTAAAGAGAAGATAGGAAAGTGTTAAGGAAACTGTCACAAATGGACTTGATAAAATAGACTTTAACCATAACAAGGAATTGGTTTAAAGATTTTTTTTCGATCTCCACCCCCGCCGTATAGTAACAATAAAAGTAGGCCTTTGCGATCGTCTTTTGACAGCTCGAAATTTCAATGAAAATAACGGCTTAACCATTCGTCATAACGGAGTTTGAAGCACGACATCTTCGTGGTGTAGCAATTTTAATGGCCAGTAGTGTAGATGCTGGCCCTGCTGCTAGCCCACCACTCGGGGGGCGAACGCGTCGTTGTATGCGCACACAGACCGCGGGCAGGTCTGTAATACGTGGTTTTCGATATTGGGGGTTTGCGAGTGATTGCTATGATCACCGGTGGAGATGCCGGAGCTAGCAGCGGTATGTGAAGACCCTGTTCCCTATGAATGCTGCCGGAGAGCTGACCTAGCGTCAGGCGCCAGCACCTATAATTTTCACACTCGGTACCGCCGTTGGGTGACGTTTCCGGACATAGGTTGCCTATCTAATTTTGTTCCTCAAGCAGTGCTCTACCACCCCACGAAATTCGTCGGCATCATTTAGAAACACCCTATATATACCAAGATATTTCGGCGTTTACCCACTAGTTTGAAAAAGTGATTGCGTTACGACAAATAAATAATATATCAAAATATCCACGGGTGTACTGCCAGTCTATAGTGTCCAACGGGCACAATATTTCGGCGATCATACATGTCGCCATCATCAGGTGAACTAACGGACTGAGCTCCTGGAAACGCGCCGGCACGGAGATCCCCACGCTACGGCTGCTCGAAGGGAACTGGGTTCTAGCCCGGTAGCGGGCGATTTAAATACCCTCGGCCCGCGGAGCGACCCCTCCGCGGTCCGCGCCCCGCGCCGCGGCAGCGCAGTGGAACCGATTGCGACGGCGTCTGAGATGACGTCGGTGTGAGGGCTCTGTCCGCCGTGGTCGTCACTTCGTTAAGTTTGCTAGATTTACTCTTAATTAACCCAATCGCTGGTTCCCAAGCTTTGCTAAGATTATAGCCACAGTCACGGTTTATGAGGTCGTCACTTGTGCGAATTTCAATGGCCTCTCTAACGACGCAGTCCCAGTATCTCGACGTCTTAGTGCCTTCATACTCTATCGCATGATTCTCCGACAAACAATGCTCAGCGACCGCCGACTTGCTCGGATACGTCAATCATGTGTGCCTCTGGTGTTCAACGCATCGATCCTCGACGGTACGCATCGTCTGTACAATATATGACTTTCCACACTGACACGGAATCTGGTACACGACGGCCTTCCTCAAACCGAGATCATCTTTAGCGCTCCCCACCAGTGCACGAATTTTATTCGGCGGACAAAAAACAGTTCCAACCTGGTGTTTTTTCAAAATGCGGGCGATCTTCCCCGAGAGTGCACCGGTATATGGAACGAACGCAGTGCCTACATCCTCCCTCGTGTTTTCGTCCGTTTCCATAGGTTGTGTTGTAGTGGTTGGGCGGAGAGCCCGCTGAATTTGCCACTCTGAGTACCCATTTTTAATAATATATCCGTGTATAAACTATTATTATACGACCTTCCTATCGGTTTATTAATCGGTTTATTACTCTTATTAGACATGAAACGCGGAGGTGGTCCTACTTTACACATCGGCAAATAACTAAATATTTCCCCAACTATTGTTCATGAGAGGCACAATAAGTATCACACGCACTCGAGAGTAAAAGTTTCAATTTATCACTCGTAAGTTAGAGTAGTCCATCGAACTTTGCAGTTCCAAGTTATCCGCGATAAAAGTATTTGTTATAAAACACAGTTAGTCATCACATGAATGCACGATTGCTGAATTATCACAGTTCCACAACCCTACTACCGAGCGTAGTTTAACACTTTTCAAGCAGAGACTAAGTTCTGCAGTCCCGTAAATTTTCTAAGTCCACACATGCTAATCTCTTCAAATCACAAGTTCGGAACGCGACTTCAGACCGCCCAGCGTTACAACCTTTCACCACCACGTCCAAGTTACAAGCCCCTTCCCAAGCGTTCGGAACTGTGCTCCCTCTGCTCCCAAAATTGTACCCTTTCGCGCATCCTAACGCCTCATCTTTAAAATATAATTTTCCTTCAAAAATATTATACATTTGAATATCACAGAATTACATGCTTTGACCACCTCCCTACAAATGTTATTTACATTTAACAAACAAATATATATTTAACAATACTAAAACGGTTGAGACTGAAGCTCTTTGCTCAGATAGCCATTAAGCATGACATCTCACTGTTCAAATATACTGACGCCGTCGAAATGTAGTTACACAATAAAGATTTAATTTATCATGGCTTTTTATACAAATACATTCAGTTCTTGTCCACAAATACATATTATAGTTTATATATAAATTATCTGCTGCATATCTACTATTTTTAGTCGGCCATGAAATATTTAAGTGGCAGTCTACATTACAAAAATGAAGGTTACTAAGAATAATATTAAATATAATAAAATACATATATAAATGTAATGCGCTTTGCTGGGTTCATGTTTTGTGTTTCTGTGGTGAAATCTATGTTCTGACACAAAAATTATTACCTCAACGAAAAGCATAACAAAAGTAAGAAAGAATATGGAAATAACGTGGTACGTCTTTTAAAATAGGTAGCGTGGTGCAATGCTGCCCATTTGCTTCCTAAATTGTTACTGATAAACAGTACGTATCAATAATTGTAAATATAAGTCTTATAATATTATTATTATAGTACTGAAATTTATCGGCTTTTTATCTGTATGGGATATTTAAATTGTAATTGCGGCGTTTGATTCTCTCAAGGCACCTGAATCCATTCATATAATTATATTTGCCGTACGATCATTCCCTGATTTTATATGGATTTTTAGAATAATGTTTGAGGCTATATTGCCGCGCTGGAGTAGCCGAGCGGTCTAAAGCGTCTCGCTGCGGAGCACGCGGTTGCTCGCCGTGGAGGTTCGAGTGCTCCCTGGGGCATGGGTGTGTGTGTTTGTCCTTAGGTTAGTTTACCAAGGTTTAAATAGTTTGTAAGCTACGGACTGATGACCACGCAGTTTGGTCCGATAGATTTACAAACATTTGTGGCTGTGTTGTATTTCAGTTGTAATCTGGAATAGCTGCCCTCGCTCAGCCAAGCGTTTTCGGTTTCCGAGCACATTAGGGAAACCCTGACTACCTGTCAATTCACTTGGTTCAAACTGTTAACCGGCCAGCTGAGGAACCCAACAGCCTGGCAAATCCCGCTTTTCGCGTGGAAACAATCAGCTTCCCCCTGTATCTGTAATAATTAGCATTCACATTCTTGAAGATATTCAGTTTAATATTTGAAAGTCGCTAAAAACTGATGACACGTACACGCAAGGTACATGACCAAGGACAAAGTGAAATGAGCATTTAGAGGATGTAGAACCTAGTTTCCAAGAAGTGTAGTTTTGAAAAAATATTACAGTGCCTGAATTTCGCTAAAACAAAGCTCATTAACGTGTAAGAACGCTCCTACCACGTGAATATAATTATAATCAGTTCCTTTTATACCTGAGCACATCAAGTTGAAGTACATTTCTGGTCTTAAAACGTTTTTCGACGATACGCTTATGACTCATCTATTGTGAGTTGTCTGTATTACACTGCACTGGCATTTTGTTTATTATAGGCTGCCATTAACAGAAGCACTAATTTTACTGTAAAAACGTTTTCGTATTTGAGTTAGAAAATTCATAACAACGATCAGTGGTTAGGAAAGATGAAATAACAGCATAAAAACAGTAACTACTCATTTTGTGTCACGCCATTCTATGGGCCGCTTGGAGCGCTAGAGACTTTCGCAATTGTCTGTGTTAGACCGTGCCAATATTACGCGTACAGGAAACTTAGTCTTAGACAACCTGGAGTTCAGTATTTTGGAGGACTGCAAAGAACATACCTCTTCATATGGTGACTATTGTATCTCAAAGAAACACGTATAAATATTTCAGACCTTTCTACCTCGATATTCTCCAGTTCTCGGTCTCGAGAGTAATGTTCACATCACCTTTCATATGGATAGGCGTACATTGGTTGTGACAAGAGTGACAGGATAGCTCCCTATATCATGTAGGACTTCGTTTTGACCCACGAAGGGCCCACCATTCCACAAGGCATACAGGGACTCAATGAGTAGTTGCTGAAATATTGAGCAAGTTAAGGATGTTGTTCGCGAACTGAAATCGTTTGTCCCACTACAGCTCCGTGGGTTTTATGTAGGATGAAATGGGTGGCGAAATCATTTGCCGGAATTGTACAGAATGTTTTTGAAACTAACTGCGAATATTAAATATAAATTCAAATTCCCCGAGACGGTTTTTCGTCTCAAACATGTCCAAGACATTAACGATAAATCAGAAGCAATGAATTAAAATTTGTGATGTGGCTGGGAATCGAACCCGAACCTCTATGCTTAATTTTAATTTATTGCTTCTTTTTCTCGTTAATGCCTTGGACATGTTTGAGACGAAAAACCGTCTCACGGTATTTGAATTTATATTTAATTTGATATTTACATCACCTTAGCAGGAATGTTCCACTATGTCCATTGCCGAGGTGCTACTCCGCTGCATGGAGAGCCTTGGCAGTAGTGGCAATTATGTATGGAACACAGAAGCTGAATTAAAGTTTGTGATGTGAAGTCGTACTTAGACTATTCCAAGGCGCCTTAACCGTTAGTGGCGTGGTGGGCTAGCGGTAAGACGTCTGTCTAGTAAGCATGGATGTCCGGGTTCGATTCCCGGCCACATCAAAAATTGTAATTCATTGCTTCTTATTTAACGTTAACTGCGAATAAATGTCACCAGGTGAAACAGCGCATTGTCACGCACAAACATTCCAGCATTTTTTGGGTAGATGAAGTTAATTAATCGCTGTATATACTTTGCAAGTATACGGAAAAGGCAATGTCGCAGCAATGATCGGTTCATCTGCATCACGCCCACTACATTCCATTTAAAAACAGCCCACACCATTATGAATCGACCACCAACGTGAACAGTGCTTTGTTCAACAACATTTTCCCACGGCTTTCTAAAGTCTAATCCTACCATCAGCTCTTAGTAACTGAAAATGAGCCTCGTGTAACAAATCCCAGCCGATAATATCACTGATCCAGGAAAGGCGCCGCGTGCCACGTCGTGCTTTTGCCAAAAACATTTGAGTCGGTCACCGGCTGCCATAGTCCACTAGCGACAAATAGCGTGTCACCACTTTAACGGATAAATTAGTCGTATGTCTCATGTTGATTTCACGCGGTGTTGCTTATCCGTTATCAATGACAACAAAACGCAAATGATGCTACTTTCGCTCATTTATTACTGGCCATCGGCTACTGCTTTGTCCGTGGTGTGATGTAATGCTTCAAAATTGGCGTTCTCGGTAATATCTCAACACGGTGGATCTGGAAATACTGGACTGCCTAGCAATATCCGAAATGGATTGCCTCAAGTTAACTGCCATTCTTCACTCGAATTCGGAAAATTCCAGCTATGAGAATATAATCACTCTTTAAACGTGTCAACATGAATTAACGATGTACAACTGAGAAGTCTGGTAATAATCACTCTTTTATCTATATCTATAAATGTGAATGTCTGTTCGGTGTAGGTTTATCACGTCTGAACCACAAGACATAAAGAGTTAAAAATTTGTACAGTTACTAATGTGTACCCGGGGAAGGCTTTAGGCACGGTTTTATGGCGATCGGATAGCTATTTATCTATATACATTAATGTGACTGTCTGTTCGGTGTACGCTTATCACGTCCAAACGACAAGTCGCAGAGACTTAAATATTTGTACAGTTACTAATTTATACCTGAGGAAGGTTTTAGGCACGGTTTTATAGCGATGTGGTAGATATTTAGTAATTTGAAGAATATAACGCGGAATGCGGAACAATAACGATTCTTTGAAAATTATATTTACTCTTTGAACATGGTTTTATTGGTTGCATTGTTGCTTGAGGGTTGATAATGATAAAAGGGTGGAGTATATTAGGATGGAAAGTTATCGGTGTATATCAAATTCTACGTGTGTGTGTATTAATATTTCGCTCTGCAGCGAAAACTACAGGACGCAAACGAATGGTGTGTGTGTAACTGTTGTCCGAAGTCTCCCGTTGTACACCATAGCAGTTCCACACAGATAGCTATAAGGGGGTGGAAGATATGGTGGTTGAAAGTCGTCAAATTATAAAAAAATTCGGACTGAAGGTCAGCGATGACATTTGCGACTCTATAGCAAGGAGGGTACGTACAGCGAAACGTGATGCCACAGACCATATTTTTGGTCTATGCGTGCTACAATCTCTTCAGCTCTTTCTCTGTAAGCATACCAAATAGGAAATATAAGAATAAATAAATAAAGCAGTAAAAAAGGGATTTTCTTTTAATACATCTCTTTAAAAAAAAAAAAACTTCTATTTGATGTTTTGCGCATTGCACCAAGTGATCCATCTGTGATATTATTACAATCATTATTGTTGAGTTTCGTGATTGGACTCTTCGAAACGAGTGCATTTTTACCTGTGATTTCTTATATATTCTTTGATAAATGTGACATGTTTTTAGAAAAAAGGAGATGGACAGAGAGAGAGAGTGGATAGGAAAAGTACTAACTCAAGGCTCGAATAAATAAATAAATACCCGGGCAACGCCGGGTTTTCAGCTAGTATTTAATGTACGCGATATTGCCATCTTTGTATATCACTATATCATTATTTTCGTCACCTGGGTAAATCCGAATTCAGTATAGGATACTATTAAGTTATATATCTTTAGTACACTCTTGACACTGTCGAACTCGAAATGCTGAATTACCTAAAGATTTCCCATTCTTCTAGTTAAGCTGAAAGTAGCGTTCCGCGTTCAAAGTAAGTCAATTGCTGTCGTTCGACCATAATCATGCCGGAAACGTTTGACATGTAACAGCGGAGTACAAACGACAGATATGCGAATGCATCGCCATGAGTTCATGTTTGTGTTGATGTCGCATTAGTTTCGTCAACCAATTAAAATTTTCCGAAAGGAAAATCAGTTTATAATTACCCGGAGGAACATTGAAATGTTTTCCAATCCATGGGGTGGCTCACACAGCAACAAATGAAATTATATTTTGAAATAAAATCCGTCTTGATTATGGAGTTCTTTATTAAGTTTTCAAATGTTTGTAAACCTATTATACAAAACTGCTATGCCATCAGTCCCTAGACTTACAAACTACTTAAACTAAGTTAACATTACCTGACATTGCCGGTTTATGAGTCGATCTGGTGTCAAGTTTTAACTTGTGTATTTTTATATGGTGACTATGTGCTATGTTGCAAATATTATTTTATGTCCATTTTTGGAATAAGATGACCAGCTAATAAAATACATATGAGCGGATGATGGTGATACAGTTCACCGAAATCGGTCGTCATTCAGTAAATTATTAATTCGCGATCTTGGCATTTCATTTTGAAGTATATAAACTAACTTACGATAAGGATAACACACACTAGCCCATGCCCGAGGACTGATCTGACAGTGTTAACTATCAACAAAGTCCTAAGTAATAAAATGTCTCGATACAGACGTCTGTGTTGTGCATGAAATACATGACATAAAAAATCAATAGTTCGATCAAAAATTTTAAAACGCATTTTCATGTTTAGTGCACTCTATTAATACAGAAAACATCGAACTTCAATTTTTCCAAAGCTGAATTCATAATATGGAAATGAAAGGGTTAAACAAAATTGTCCTAAGAACAACACATATACCCAGCGCGATGGAAGACTCGAACCTCCGACATGGAACGACCGCTCGCACCTTAGCAAGGCACCTGAGTGTTGTGATGATACTGCTGGCCCTCTCATCTGCGTCTGACCCGGAATCGTGTGGTTTAACAGTCATATATGTTGCGTGTGAAGTTAGTTACAAACGAAATAGCCAGCCTATGAATCAGTGTAGGACAGTGTCTCAGTGATACTGTGATTAGTTAACAAGTGATAGATTTCATTAAGAGATTCGTATATTTGCTTTCCAGACAGTTCTATAAACAATAGTTTTGTCATTGTACATTATTTCAAGAACTAGAGAGAAAAGACATGTAAAACAAAAAGTCATGAAAATAAATAGCATTGTATATATGATAGGCTCATAAACAAGTTGTGTTGACCAGCTAATAGTGTTAATTAATGTAATAGTCGAAATATCAATATTGTAATTCTTTGTATATATTGATTGACGTGAAATATTGAGTATATTTTGTGAATTGCCAAGATATTTGATTGTTCAATATATGTTAGGAACATTTATGATGTACTCATTAACTAATTAATTGACATTTAACATCGCACTTTGTTGTAAAACAAAAAGGTCCGAGATTTCAACTTAAAAAGAGATGTGCCACCCAAAATTATTGTATGTATAGTTTTCTTTTTATATTGTGATTATTTTTGTGTACATGAAATGTTTTACGTGTATGTTTGCTAATTGTAAATTAGTATATTCAATTGTTATGAACAATGCGTACTGTAATGCCATTATTGTCAAGGTTATATATTTGCCTCACCGCCTTACGTGGAGGAGTTAGAGTTTTGCCGGTTCTCAAGTGCTCTGGAAGCTATGTAACTCTGTGTTTTAAAATGGAAGTACTATCAGCTAAGTTCTGTTGCGTTGTGTACGTATGAACGAAGTTGTAATGTTTTGGTGGAGAAGCAGTTTGATTGCAAATTAAATAATAAGTGAAAATTTGTATCTATGAGTATTTATTTCTACCACGACGCCCCAGGAGAATAATGTTGCAGCGAGCAGAGCCCCCATACATCGTAATGTTGAAAAGATAAGTATCGTTTGGAAGTGGTAGAACGACAACTGGAATTACTTAATGAACCAAGTAAACATCATAGTGTGCACAGCTTTTCCGCCGCGATAGCACTGTTAGAAATGAAAGGCAGCGAGAGGTAGTGACGTGCTGCTCTTATTAACGTTTCGATAACATAAAGCCAGTGAGCGATGTCACACCATGAAAAGTGCTATATAATTTGTTGATGCCCAACTGAGAGGGCGAAGCGCATGATAAGCATTAATGAAGGCCTGCACAGTCAAAACGGCTTTTATAACTTCGTAAACTTCCACGGTAGGTGTCATTATGAATAAAACTCTCCTGGGCATTAGGTCGCGTCATTTTTTAAACACATCTACATCTACATACATACTCCGCAATCCACCGTAAGGTGCATGGAGGAATGTACATTGTACCACTACTAGGCATTTCCTTTCCTATTCCACTCCCAAATAGAACGAGGAAAAAGAGAATGCCGCTATGCCTCCATACGAACCCTAATTTCTTTTATCTTGTCTTTTTGATCACTGCGCGAAATGTAAGTAGGTGGCAGCAAGATCGTACTACACTCAGCTTCAAATTCCGGCCCTCTAAATTTCCTTTAAACTGATCTGCTCCGGATCCCAAACACATGAGCAATACTCAAGGCGTGGTCGTACGAGCGTTTTATACGCGGTCTCCTTTACAGATGAAGTACATCTTCCCAAATTTCTCCCAATAAACCGAAGTCGGCTGTCCGCCGTACTCACTACTGTCCTTACATATTCGTTCCATTTCATATCGCTCTGCAATGTTACGCCTAGATATTTGAACGATGCGACTGCATCAAGAAGCTCACTACTAATGCTGTATTCGAACATTACGGGATTGTTTTCCTACTCATACGCATCACCTTGGATTTTTCTACATTGAGAGCTACCTGCCATTCTTCACACCAACTAGAAATTTTGTCTAAGTCATCCTGTATGCTATTACAGTCAGTTAAAGACGACACCCTCCCATATACCACAGCATCATCAGTAAGCAGCCGCAAATTACAAGTTCCTCTGTCCATCAGATCATTTATATAGATAAAAAATAATAGCGGTCCTATCACACTTCCCTGGGGCACGCCTGACGATACACTCGTCTCTGATGAACACTCGCCATCGAGAACAACGTACTGCGTTTTATTACTGCCAGTCAGAAATATGTGAATATATATATAAGATCGTATCTTCGCTAGCAGTCTGCAGTGTGGCAGAATTCGAGAAAAACACAATCCGCCTGTTGCCCTTCATCCATGGCTCGCAAGATGTCATGTGAGAAAAGGGCAATCTGAGTTTCACAAGAACGATGTTTCCTGAACCCGTGCTGATTCATAGAAAGAAGCTTACCCGCTTCAAGGAAATTTGCTATATTCGAACTGAGAATATGCTCCAAAATTCTACAGAAAACTGATGTCAACGATATTGGCCTGTAATTGTGTGGGTCAGTTCTCTTTCCTTTCTTATAAACGGGAGTCACCTGCGCTTTTCTCCAATCACTAGAAACTTTGTGCTGAATTAAAGTTACGCGATAAATACGAGCTAAGTAGGGGAGCAATGCCGCAGAATACTCTTTGTAAAACCGAACTGGTATTCCATCCGGACCAGCAGACTTTTTCGTATTTAGCTCTCTCAGCTGCTTCTCTACACTGGAAATACCTATTACTATGTCCTCCATTTCGGAATTAGTACCCTGATCAAATGATGGTACACTTGTGCGGTCCTCCTGCGTGAAAGATTTCTTAAATGTTAAATTGAGAAGTGCAGCTTTCCGTTTGCTTTCTTCTATTACTGTCCCAGAATAATCAACGAGTGACTGAATAATGGGCTTTGACCCGCTTATCGATTTTACATAGGACCAGAATTTTTTCGGGTTCTCGGAAAGATCTTTTGGTAAGGTATGGCTGTAGTAATTATTGTATGCATCGATCTTTTTATAGACGCACGAATCTCTACTAACTTTTGCCTGTCATCATTTGCGTGTTCTTTTTTGAATCGAGAGTGCAACAGTCTTTGCTTTCTCAGCAGCTCTCTAACTTTATTATTATACGACATTGGATCTTTTCGATCCTTAATCGTCTTTAGTGGCACATATTTCTCTAAAACTTTATTTACAATGCACTTAAATTTAGTCCACAATTCCTCTACATCCATAGTCCCGGAATTAAACAATGCCCATTCATTTGCTTATCGGCTCTTCCCATCAAAACTGTGGGTCAGTTTTCTTTCCTTTCTTATAAACGGGAGTCACCTGCGCTTTTTTCCAATCACTAGGAACTTTGCGGTTATCAGTGCAATAGGCAACGTTTCGATCACTGTGCATTTTCTTATTAAAAAGCAGCTTGTACTTCAAAATGAAAAATAAAAACCACAGTGTTAATTGAAATTATTCTAACAACTCCGCTGTACCCTATCACGCCATTCTTCTCAGTCAAGTACTGTGACGCGACAGTGGGGTTGCCCGCGCACGTCAGCAGTTGGAGCCTCCCACCCCCTACCCCCTATTCCACGTGCGGTGTCCTTGGCCGCAAATCCGGTGCGACAGAACCGCTACCCCCAGCCGCAGGCCCCTCGCCGTTCGCCACTTTGCGGTCTTCCTGCGACCGGCGCGGTCCCTGGGGCCGGCGCGCCGCTTTGTCCCGCCCCTCCCCCGCCAACCCCCCCCCCCCCCCACCACCGCCAGCACCGCTGTCGCCGCTCACAGATCAGCGGGCGCTCCGCGCTCGCCCTTCCGTGACCTTAATGTGGCCCCGTCGCCCGGCCGAGTGGCGGGGTTGCAAACGCGCCCGGCCAGAGGTAATCCATTGTGGTTCCATTACGGAAACCGGACTCAATTAATCTGGGCCTGATCGATAGCTGGGAGGCGCCGGCCGATAGTGGCGAGATCGCCCGCCCACTTGTGAGTCAGGTCGACCAGCTCCCAGAGCGCTGCCTCGCCTGCTACCAGCCACCAGCCACCAGCCAGCTGCCGAGAGCCGCGTTCTGTCTGTGTGTGCATGAGCAACAGAGAGGGAGACAGGTGCCCTTATGCATGTTCCACAGTGGGCATTGAATCGTCAATGAACGCACTTAGTAATGTCTATAACCAGTTCATTCACAAACCTCACGTTACTTACATTATCATTACTAAATGTCCTGCTGCTGTGGAGTAGCCGAGCGATCTAAAGCGTCTCGCTGCGGAGCGCGCGGTTGCTCGCCGTGGAGGTCGAGTCCTCCCTGGGGCATGGGTGTGTGTTGTCCTTAGGTTACCTAGGTTTAAGTAGTTTGTAAGCTACGAACTGATGACCACGCAGTTTGGTCCGATAGATTTACAAACATTTGAACATTTGAACTAAATGTCCTCTGCACATCGCCCTGTGTTTATCTCTTGCAGAGTACGCTGCTCCAGTATGGCGGAACTCTGCACATGCTAAGCATCTTGACGTGGCCTTAAATGAGACAGGCCGCATAGTCACAGGATGCTTAAGAACAACACCTGTCAGTAATATTTTCCCACTCATCGGAATAGCACCACAAGATGTAAGGAGACAGGTAGCTGCAGAGAATGAAAAGAAGGAACAAGAAGAAGATCCGAGGCACCCAATGTTTGGAATCCAGCCCCTTCCACAAGGTTGAAATCGAGGAAAAGCTTCCTTCTCACAACTTCATCAATTCCAAAATCTGCAGAAGCTCGTCGAAATGCACTGTGGAGAGCGAAGTCACCAGGAGGACTGTGGACAGCAAAAGAGAAGCTATCCGTTGGAGGCCATCTCCTGTACGTGACCTGGAAGACCGTCAACAAGCTGAGAACCGGAGTGACAAAGTCTAAAAGCAATATGAAGAAGTGGGGTGTCAGTGACGATGAACTTTGTAAGTGTGATGAGAGATACGACTGTGAACACTTGCTTGTGTGCAAGAATCTTAGTGTACATTGTAACATGCAAGACTTGTTCGCTGCCAATAACAATGCCGTTCTGGTGGCAGAGTACTGGACCAACAAAGATTGATGTTGTTATTAATATATTTATATTCAAAATTGTATTGTGAAGTAGTGCCTTGTGGACTCGGATAGATAAATAAGTAAAAGTACTAAATTAAGGTATGACGAGACCAGGCAATGCAAATCTGAGTAGCAAGCAGTGGCGCCGACTCCACGGATGCTCCGAGCTCGTGCACACTCAAGAAATTTTTATAGGTGCTCAGCATCCACACAAAATGGAAAAATAAGATAAAACAAATAAGTAAAAAGGAAAAAGTGAACAAATAAGTAAAAAGGAAAAAAAGGGGGAAAATCCTAAGTCAATTGTGCATGTTTGGAAGTCGCACTGAGAAGGCCAAGATACACAGCTTCTTAAAAACGATTTAGACAGAGATCACCATTTTGGAAATGGTTTCACCTATCATCGCTCCACTGTTCATATTAGCTGGTTCTTTGTGTTACAAAAATATATGGCAGTAGTATAGTAATAGCAATTCGACATCAGGGTACCCATAATGCATTGGGCGAGGTACCAGCCCTCCAAGCTTGGCCACTTGCCCAAGCGCCGATGTACCGTTACTTCTCCCCACCCCTCCATCCTCAGACAATAGTGCACGTCCCAGAAGGACAGGCTGATTGACATCAAACATGCACTTTGTAAGTCAATGATGCTCTTAAGGACGAATGACAAATAAATAGTTACCGCACTTCGGACAACGAAATTACCGGAAATAATGATTGATAACACCAAACATGTACCTGCACTTACACCAGAGTTTCGTAACACCAACTTGACCACCTCCACAACTGGTCACTTTGGCTACCAACGCCTCCACCTGCTCTCAGATCGTCCACCACCGCTCAAGATAATTTTTATTCCTAACTTGCATATCAAATTAATTGCGTACTATGTTTTCTCTCGGAAATCGTCAGTGAGCAATAGGAGGTGGTGGTGGTGGTGATGATGATTATGGTCAAACTCTTTAGTGACCGAGTAAGCAACAGTAGAGGTCTTGCTGTTTGTAAGTAATGTTTAACAACAATAGTTAGTAGATTCATTGGCTGGGGGTGGGAGGAGAGCGAAAACGTGATGAGAGGGTCAGTAGGGACATTGAACCAAGAGTCCTGGGTTCGAAACCTGGTCAGAACCATCCAGCACGTAATTTTCTTTGGCAGGAAGAAAACTTTATAGTTTTTACCACTAATTATAATTACATTGAAATACAATTGAAGGTGTCGATAAAAAATTATTTAAAAACAATTCTAACTGGAGTCAAACAATTGAGACACCCAAAAAAACAACAACGAAAGTGTTCCGTTTTATGGAACTCATTTAACACCTTATGTCTCAGTGTAATTTTTGGAATACTTCATCTTGCTTCTTACCTAATTTGCATATAAACTGTGGGAATCTATGTTTTCGCATTACCAATTTCTGGAAGAACATTTCATTTTCTCTGATTCAATAGATACAGTTTAAGTAACGTAATACATCGAACCTTAATTACAGCTCACATGGAACGCAATTTTCCTGCTCATTGTAGTCAGGAATAAAGAAATGTTAAGGTTGTGTGTACTCTTAGTGTCGTATGACCTATGTACATTTACCGAGAATTATTTTAAAAAAACAACAACAACAATTACCTGTAGCGAGTAATATTTTGGAGGGAACTATGTTTACATTAACAATTTTCGAAAGAAAACAACGTTTTTTCGGGGATCATTCACCACTTAAGGCCACTGGGCAAAATAATTGTGTAGGCTACTACATCTTGATACACTCTGTCATGTTATCTACATGTTTTTGCATTAACAATTTCCGGAAGAACATTTAGTTCTCTCGAGAGTGGAACATACAGAAAGTAACGTAATAAATCGAATCTTAATTACAACTCTAAGACTGCTAAGGAAGATACGAGCATACGGAATAGCTTCACAGATTTGTGACTGGCTGGAAGATTTACTAAGTAATAAAACACAGTACGTTGTTCTCAGCTAAGAGTGTTCATCAGAGACGTGCCCCAGTGGAGAGTGACAGAACTGCTAGTATTTTCTATATAAATGATCTGATGCACAGAGTAACTTGTAATTTGCGGCTGTTTGTGGATGATGTTGTGGTGCATGAGAGGGTGTCGTCTTTTATTGTAATAGCATACAGTATGACTTAGTCAAAACTTCTAGTTGGTTTGAACAATGGCAGTTAGCTCTAAATGTAGAAAAATGTAAAGTGAGACACATGAGTAAGAAAAGCAATCTCATAATGTTCGAATACAACATTAGTAGTGAGCATCTTGATGCAGTCGTGTCTTTCAAATATCTAGGCATAATAATGTAACATTGAAGGGTGATATTAAATGGAATGAACATGTAATGACAGTTGTGGGTAAGGCGAACAGCCGACTTCAGTTTACTGGGAGAATCTTGGGAAGATGTACTCCATCTGTAAAGGAGACCACGTATAAAATGCTTGTACCACATCTTGAGTATCGCTCAAGTGTTTGGGACCCGCAGCAGATCAGTTTAAAGAAAGACATAGAAGCAGTTCAGAGGCGAGCAGCTAGGTTCGTTACTGGTAGGTTCGACCAATGCACGAGTGTCACAGAAATGTTCCGGGAACACAAATGTGGATCCCTGGAGGAAAGACGACGTTCTTTGCGAGAAATTCTGTTGAGGAAATTTAGAGGGCCGGAATTTGAAGCTGAATTTAGAACGATCTTTGTGCCACCTACTTACATTTCGTGTAAATATCACAAAGACAAAATAAGAGAAATTAGAGCTCGTACAGACGCATATAGGCATTCTTTTCCTTTCCTCGTTCTGTTTGGGAGTGGAATAAGAAAGGAAATGTCTAGTAGTGATATAGTGTACCCTCCGCCACGCACTTTATGATGTAATGTGTAGAATATATATAGATGTAGATGAACTCGTATGGAACTCAAATTTGCAAGGAAATATAGACACAGCATAAAGAAATTCGTTGTAATGCTATGGGTGTGTACTCTAAGTGCTGTTTACCCTAAATACATTCATAGAAAATTATTTAGAAACAAATCTAACCAAATTCAAACATTTGCGACTTTCCAAGGAAATTTTCAGTCTTTCGGAAATCGTTCGCCACCTAAGACGTACAGGCAAAATAATGTATCGCTTTGTATAGACGATGGATGGAACAGCCGACGGACGCGTTTAGAAAGAAATCGCACGTGTTAGATAATAAACGGGATGTAACCGTAACGATCGCCACAACTCAAAAACGAACATGTATGTCAGTCTTAACACCGTTTCGATATCGAAATGTGTAACATAGAGTTGGCTACTGTGTTAATGTTTCGACTCGAATCGAGTCAGCGAACTGTTCGACTGATTCGAAACTTGAAGCGGTACCGTTTCGAAACAACGAATCTCGTAATTCATGTATCGGACGCTAGGTACCGTTAGCATGCGTTTTGCTGTCCGTCTGCCTGGGTGAGTTCGACACAACACCAGGCGTGCAACGGGTTTGAAGTTGTTCCCCTGTCGAGAGATTTTGAATTATGCTACCTTCAACTGAGGTTTGAAGACTGGGATACCACCGAGAAAATTGGTGAAGTCCTTCGGTGTTTTGAGGTAGTTTCGCGTGAACTAAGCTTCGTTATCCATTGTCGCTACATCTATGCCATGTCAACACATCTTTTCAAAGCAAGGGCAGATAATTTCAGTGAGACGAAACCGCATTCTTAGTAAGGAGATGTTAAAAATAGCGTTTCTGAATTTCAATTTAAAGAAACTATAATTGAACCTCTTTTACTTGACCGACTGAAGATGAATCTGATTATCAGAATACCTGGACATTGAAATATTTTAGTTCAGTTCTGAGGTTTCGTCACGTAAATTTTGAAATGTGTTTCCTTGTGTTGATACTTGTAGTAATATCTTTTGATTGCATTAAATATATCCTTGGAACGAATCTTAAATATTTCGTTTATATTGATTGGTTAGAAAAGTTATTCATTTCTGGATGCACATAGAGATTTGAACCACAATCTTTCTTGTTTTATTTAAACTTAATTGTGGGATTTTGAAGGTTGCAAAAAGTTTCATGACATTGGCATTTGAACATTACTATTTTGAGCTTCCTTTGTTACAGTACTTACTAAACGTTTATGCTTGAACACGATTGTAAAATCATAGCAGCAAACAACGTATTGTTGAAAAAGAAATCGAATCTACTGATGGAAATAGCGTAAATCGGCAAGGACACCTTATGATTCAAGAAACTGTAGATGTCGAACACTGCAGCTTACACACAGTATTTTACCGACGATCCACAGCAGCCGTTGAGAGCCCAGGCTGTCAAACCGCCGTTACGATTGCAGCATGCGTTTGTGGTACATCTGTCAGGAATGCGTCTAAATATAGAGCTACAAGCTTCTAGACCGCACTTCCAAGAAATTTCTGTATGAAATTTAAAGTTTAAATTTTGTTTCATATGAGCAGTAATTTTTTCTCTATGTTTAAACGAAACTCAGTTGTACAATGACATTTCCTTATATCGATGTATCGGTGTCTTCTGTTTTTTCTTCCCAACCAGTATTTCGACAGGTCCAAGGAAGGTAACTTTTCGAACGCCAGTACATATCACCATGGCTTCCTGCAATCCACTTTTTTATTACTTTAATAACCAGTTCATATATGTAAGACATGTGCTATTGAGTGCCTTTCGGCTCCCTGCTTGCAGCTACTTTCAACATTACCGAACACACAACTTCCCACCCCCAAATTTAAGCATGTAGGATAGTGTAATATTTTCGTTCTTTCTTCACGTATTTTTTTGTTTCTGTTTGGTGTATCTTTAATAACATCCAGTATAGTTTATAACTTTTAGCAAAAATCTACTTACATATTTTAGTGCTATAATAGAAACTATTTGCAATTTTTTCAATGGAGAGCATTTGAAGATTTTTACTTTTTATTTACTACATAATACGACTATTAAACAAGTCTAGACCACACTCCAAAGGAATTCCTGTTTAGAATTTTAGAGCTACATTTTCTGCATACAGCTGGGTATTCCACCCAAAATATATATTTGCATATATATCACAGTAAATAAAGGCATTTTAAGGTTTTTGGTAGGCTGGAAAATCAGCACACAAATATTCGTTTACAAAATACTTTTAATTTCTTGCATATATATACATTTACACACAGAAAAATCTCTTTCTTTGTGTGTGTTTGAAGTGATTCTAATAACATCCAGTTTAACTTTTAATTTGTAGATCAAATCGACATCAGACTCTTCTATCTCCTCCAGCCATTAATTCCTGTACTTCACCTCTGTCATGGCTTTAATAACCAGTTCCACACCCTCCGGCAATTCTTCTAACCTAGAGCATTCGGATAGTTTAATTCTACCTTTTACTTCCTGCATTACTCAACTGTTAAAGCTCTGTACATCTTCTTGCGTGTGAAACATCTGCTCTCCTAAACCACACTTCTGTGTAATTTCTGCATGGAATTTTAAATTTACTATTTTTTCAAATGAGTCATCGTTATATGTTGTTACTCCAGGAGTCTTAAACTCTGCAAACGGCTTCTCCAATGCTAAATGTCCAACATCCACTCCACTGCGTTTAGACTCAATGTAACAATCCTTTTTAAGGTGAACGAGGTGGGAAAGGAGCTTTATACACAGATTTTTTACATGCCCCTTAATATAGTACACGCGCTCGAAACCGTCATCTTCGAAGAATACTTCGACATATGACCACTTAGCACAACTATTAATAGCAAATGCCATTATTTAAAAAAAAATACAGTTGTACGCTTATTTAGCCATACACTGCGTTTAAACGCACGCGTGAATCGCGCTTGCACATATGCAATAACTTCTTCTTTTTAATTAAGAATGAAGAAATTAACACATTTCAGTTAGTCGATAAGGCGGGAAATGGAAACTAAAATACAGAAGTAAACCGTCTCGTATTTGCAGTTGACTTTGTTGCCCTTTCTGTAAATATAACATTCCTGTAACACAAATTTATGTTTCACAAGAAATACCAAGCAATACCGCCCTAAGAATTTTTGCAGAAAAAATATATATTTCAAACGTCAGAAATTAATTGTCTGAAAACAGGTACGGTACTGACAAAATTGAAACGATTAAAATCTTGAGTCTTACGTAAATGATATAAAAAAATTGTTTGAACAAAGAAAAAAGAGAAAAGGATGCATGGAATAGAAAGAGCATAAAAGTAAATTCAGATAAATTTGAAACATAGAAAATTCTGTCCAGAGATGAAAAACTTAGGCATTAGAGCACATTAATGAAACCAGAATCCCTACATGCAAGCGGTATTTAGCACTAAACTATCATTTACACAAATCAGAAATACTAAAATGGCGAATAACTAGGAAAAAAATGTATCTCTTGGCATATAATGGAAGGTTAGAAGTTATGCAGTAAAACTGAAATTTATCGAAACACAGAAAAAGCTTCGTAAATCAGAAAAATTATATTTTGTGTACAAGTTCATTAGAAGGCAGTAAATTAACCACCAGTCTCTTTAAATACTTGTGGGATAGAAGTACACAACAATTTGGATCCGTCAAGTAAAACGGGGATTTAGAAATAAAAATATAAATGCTGAATGAACAACCGCCAGAGAGGTATTTACGAAAAATTGAATATTGAAACTGGTCTGAAGAGGTCAGGAGACAGGAATAAAGAACGTAGACAATATACGAAACAATACTGGAAAAAGTAACAATGAATACGAACTGAAAAGGACACATCGCTTTTAGTTATCCCAAATGACGAGGAAACAATTATCCCAATCCTTAACAATTAGCTAGAGAGAACGACGTACCATAATTGCAAGTCTTCCAACCCGTCTTGTAACATGGCGTGCAGCGAATGTGAACGACGAAACTTAAAAATTACACCTGAACAGCATCTAACATGTGTCGCAACAACTTTGACACTAAGAGTCCTTTGCGTAAAATCAGACACTTCATTGTTTGTTTTACGAGGCTACAAAGCTCAGAATTTCGATCTGTTAATTAAGTAACTTCGGGTCCGGTGGTCTTGGGGTAGCGGTCGACTGGAAACCGAAGGGTCGCGGGTTCGAAACCCGGTCGGACCTCAGATTGTTTCAGTCTGCATTTTAACCCATCCATCACCTCTCAACGATGTGAAGAGTCGCTAGAAACGACACTTGGTTCGGATTCCACGTTAATCTGTAGGTCCCCTTTCAGCGGTTGGATAACTGGGGTAGGCTAGGGATACGCAAGTAGCCGAAGTGGCGTCCAATTGAAAGACTTGCAACAGGCCAATGAGCCACACGAAATTTATAACAATAAGTACAGCAGTATAAAATCCCTTTACCTTACACGTTGTGTCTTTAAAATTATTTCATACTAGCTGAAAACCGGACGTTTCCCGGTATGTTTAATATCTGTCAGCTTTCAGGAATTTCCTTAAGCTGACTGGAATACTGGAATATCTTAGTCGCAAATAAGAAATTGTTACAACGTGGTGCATGATGTGACAAGCTTTTACTCAGCGCGGTATATATGATTTCATATTTATTGAATTATATTTTGTAAATTTATATAATTTTTCAGGTATATATTCATTGGTATAAATAATGTATGTCTGTAAAATCTATTGCGAATACTAGTAGTAGTAAAGAAGTAATAGATTAATACTTAGTGCGTGATGGAGCGTTTTTTCATGACCGTTCCTGTTTGTTGTTGTTGTTGTGGTCTTCAGTCCGGAGACTGGTTTATGTACTGTTTATTTACTAATATTTCATGAACTACGTGTCGTACTGTAATACGATTTCGAAGGTACATTCATTATATGTGTGTATACTGTATGTAAAATTTCATGCGGCTACAATTTGTAATGTAGAAATTATAAGTTGTAACGTCATAACGAATTTAGTAGTTTCAGTCCATGAACAGCGGAAAAGTAGTAAGCGAGAAACGATTTTCCTTTCATATTTTCACTTAGGTTATCAACGAGACAAAAAATTATAAAGATTGGAAATCATCTTTTAAGTTTGTTGCAAGTCGCTAAGTACTTACTGTCAGCTTTCCGGGAATTTTCTTCAGCTCACTGGAATACGTGTTGCTTGATGTGACAGGTTTTTACCCATCGCAGTATATATGATCTTATATTTATTGAATTATATGTTGTATAATTGTATAATTTGGAAGTTATATATTTTTATAAGTGCTGTATGTCGGTTAAAATCCGTTGCGAACAGAGTTAGTTGTAAAGAAGTAATAGATTAAAACCTGACGCGTGATGGGACGGTTTTCCAAGAACATTACTGTTATTGTCCTTATACCTCATAAACTACGTATCGTACGATACAATTTGTAAAGTACATTCATCTGTATGTGTGTTTACTACCTCTGAAATTACAATTTGTAATGTAGAAGTTATAAACTGCAACGTCATACCGAATGCCGTAGTTTTGCTCCATGAACAGCGGGAAAGTAGTAAGCGAGAAACTTTTTTCCTTTCTTTATTTCGATGTGGTTGTCAGCGAGAAAAAGTTTAATAAAGATTTCAAATTATGTTTAAAGTTTGATGCAAGTCGCTAAGTACTGTCATTCTCGAATAGTGTATTTATAAACTCTCGTCGCTTTATGTGGCAGTTTCTTGCAACTCCTATCGTCATAAACTCCACAAAATACCTAGGAATTACTATTACTTCAGACATAAACTGGAAAGAACACGTAGATAGTGTCGTGGGAAAGCCGAACCAGAGACTGCATTTTATTGGCAGAAAACTTAAAAGATGCAACAGAACTACTACGCTTATCCGTCCTTTATGGAGTATTGCTGCCCAGTGTGGGATCCTTAACAAGTGGGTTTGACGGAAGACATCGAAAGAGTCCAAAGAAGAGCAGCTCGTTTCGTATTGTCACGATACAGGGGGGACAGCGTTACGGAAATGATACAGGATCTGGGACGAGAATCATTACAACAACGGCGCTTATCGCTGCGGCGTGGGCTACTTACGAAACTAAAATGGCCAACATTCTCCTCCAAATGCGAAAATATATTGTTGACTCCCACTTACATAGGGAGAAATGATATCAGAATAAAATACGAGAAATCATAGCTCGAACGGAGAGATTCAGGTGTTCTTTCTTCCCGCGCGCTATTCGAGAATGGAATGGGAGATAAATAGCATAATTGTGGTTCGATGAACCCTCTGCCAGGCACTTAAACGTGATTTGCAGAGTATCCCATGTAGATCTAGATATTTATGGTGTTATATCTCCTGAACCATATGTTGTATGTAGTTCGTACTCCTACAGCAATTGTTATCTCACGTAAGGAATATGTGTACCAAATTTGGTTGAAATCGACACAGTGGTTTAGGAGAAAATGAGCAGCATTGCCACTTACTGCAGCAGTTTGTCACCCATCTCATTGTTTATGATGTCATATCTCGTGAACTATGTGTTGTACGTAATTCTTAAACTTATGGCGACCGTCCTCGTGAATTGAAGCTTACGTAGACAAAACTTGAAAAAGATTAGAACAAAACTGTAGATTTGTATGCAATACGTACACACAAACATACGGACACACTGCTTTATAAAAAAAAAAAAAAAAAAAAAAAAAAAAAAAAAAAAAAATAGCTGAAAACCCGGCGTTGCCCGGGTATTTATTTATATATTCCTGACATTTTCAGGTATATATTTATTTGTATAAGGACTGTATGTCTGTAAAATCTCTTGGATATACAATTAGCAGTCAAGAAGTAATAGATTAAAACATGGTGCGTGATGGGGCGCCGGCCGCGGTGGCCGAGGTGACTGAGGCGCTACAGTCACGGTCAGCACGGCCACTACGCTCGGGGGTTCGAATCCCCCCTCGGGCATGGATATTTGTGCCGTCCTAGTTCGTAAGTAGTTCATAAGTAGTTTTTAAGTCTAGGGACTGATGACCCCGTAGTTAAGTCCCATAAGCTTAACAAACATTTGAACATTTTCGTGATGGGGCAGTTTTCCGTTAACGTTACTGTTTATGTGCCCATATCTCATTAACTACGTGTCGTACTGTGATACAATTTAGAAGGTACACTCAACTATATGCGTGTATACTGTTTGAAAATTTCCTGCGGCTACAATTTGTAGTGTAGAAACTATAAATTGTAACGCCATACCGAATGCCGTAGTTTTGCTCCATAAACAGCGGAAAAGTAGTAAGCGAGAAACTTTTTTCCTCTCATCATTTTGCTACGGTTGTCAGCGAGAAAAAGTTTAATAAAGGTTTGAAATTATGTTTGAAGTTTGTTGCAAGTCGCTAAGTACTCTCATTCTCATATAGTGTATTTGTAAAGTCTCATCGCATTATGGCAGTTTCTTGCAACTCCTATCGTTTATGGAGTTATATCTCTTGAACCACGTGTCGTATGTGGTTCGTACTCCTACAGAAGATGTTATCTTACGTAAGGAATATGTGTACCAAATTTGGTTGAAATCGGTCCAATGGTTTAGGAGAAAATGAGCAGCATTGTCGCAGAATGCAGCAGTTTTTGGCGCATCTCATTGTTTATGGCGTCATATCCCGTGAACTATGTGTTGTACGTAATTCTTAAACTTATGGCGACAGTCGTCAAGGATTGAAGCTTACGTGTACAAAACTTGAAAAAGATTAGAACAAAACTGTAGATTTGTATGCAATACGTACACGCAAACACACGGACGCACTGCTTTATAAAAGTGATCGAAGATCGATAAGGTTCCTGGTACACTGTGTACTGAGTGCTCGAAGCACAGCTCAGTGACCTGTGATTGCGGCCCCTACAGTTGAGAGCGGGAGCTTAAACAACACAAAACAATTTCATAACATGGCCAAAAGCCCAGAAAATTCCTCCGCATAATCACTCATGATGAAGCCGCAGAGCACGCTAAGCGCTCATCCAAGAACCCTAACGAGGCATGCACTTCATTTACGAGCTCGTCATAACGAACCGTAATTAGAGCGTTGCAGCCGGCATTGTTAATGAGAGCGCACACGCGATGGACCGACAGTGCGCCTATTACGAAGATCGAATTCGCATCATTTTTGCATCATCGTAATTTTTGTGCGAACGGATACATTGAATTACCGTGACCCGTTGGAATTAACGACTTATGACGAAACCAATCGGATTTTAAACCGATGATGAAGCATATAATACTTGGAAAACCGGAAATTAAAGCTCGTAAACGTTTGAAATCGCATCACGTTACACGGGCCCATATTTTTGTGCTCGTTCGAGCCCCACAGATTACAAAGTTTACTGTCGCGTTTATCTTTCTGTTCCTATCTGGAGGCAAACATCCATACCTTCTTAAATTACAGCGTACGCCTGAGTCCCGATTGATTTATTCAGTTGGGGATATTAATAAGCAGGCTTTCGACTTAATTAACTGATAAAATTATTCTACATAGCTTTACTCAAAGAATCTCAGCAGAAACTGAATGACCGATTTGCTTTTGAATTACATTTTCAATACATTGCCGTTTCACATTCTTATTACAAAAGCATTTTATTTCATTTAATCAGAGGTCAGATTCCAACGACTACTGCACTTAATCATCATCATCATCATCGTCATCATCATTAGAGACTGTTTATGCCTTTCAGCGTTCAGTCTGGAGCATAGTACCCCTAATAAAATTCCTCCATGATCTCCTACTCAGTGCTAACAGTGCTATCACGTTTGATGTTAGGTCTTCAAAATAGTCGGGTCTTGGGGTAAGGTGCTCGACTGGAAACCGAAAGGTCGCGGGTTCAGATCCCGGTCGGACCTCGGATTTTTTCAGTCTGCAATTTAACCCATCCTTCACCTCTCAACGATGTGAGGAGTCGCCAGAAACGACACTTGTTTAGGATTCCACGTTAAGCTTTAGGTCCCCTTTCCCCGGTTGGATAACTGGGGACTAGGGACACGCAAGTCGCCGAAGTGGCGTCCAGTTGAAAGACTTGCACCAGACCAATGAGCCACACGGAATTATTATTACTTCAAAAATCATTGTTCACTGAAGTACTTTCTCCTTGGTCTACCTTGATTCTTATCCTCCACTGCCGAGCCCATGAGTATCTTTGGTAACCTTGCTTCTCCCATGTGAGTAACATGCCCCGCACCACCTCAGCCTGTTCGATCTAACTGCTTCATCTATGGAATTCATTCCCAGTTTTTCTTATATTTCCTCATTAAGGACACCTTCTGCCATAGTTCCCATCTATTAGTACCTGCAATCATTGTTGCTACTTTCATATCTGTTATTTCAGACTTATGAATAAGGCAATCTGTATCCTCCCAACTTTCACTCCCATATGAGCAACATAGTTGGTCGAAAGATAGATCGGTGTACCACTAACTTAGTCTTGGTACTGATTTCCGTCTTGCAGAAGAGAGTAGATCTTAGATGAGTTTGTTCAGCTTATGGGACTTAACTACGGAGTCATCAGTCCCTAAACTTACAAACTACTGATGAACTAGCTACTACTAAGGACGGCACAAATATCCATGCCCGAGGGGGGATTCGAACCCCCGACCGTAGTGGCCGTGCAGACCGTGACTGGAGCGCCTCAATCCCCTCGGCCACCGCGGCCGGCTCTTAGATGAGCACGCACTGCATTAGCTTTGCTACATCTTGATTCAACTTCTTTCACTGTGTTGCCATCCTTTGAGAAAATAAATCCTAGGTACTTGAAACTGTCTATCTGTTCCTTGTCCTTCCTATTTGGCATTCAATCCGTTTAAATCTCTTTCCCACAGATAGTACTTTTGATTTGGATATGTTGATCTTCATATTATAACACTTACACCTCTGATCGAGCAACCTTTCAATAGAATCTGCCATCACAATTAAGTCATCTGCATATGTGAAACTGCTTATTTTTTGTTTTTACCTATTTTAATCCCGACCTGCCAGTGTACTATTTTCAACATACGATCCATGAATAGTATGAACAACAGTGGTGACAGTTTGCAGCTTTGTCTTACCCCTGAAACTACCCTGAACCATGAACTTAATTTACCGTGTACTCTAACTGTTGTCTGACAGTCTATGTAAAGACCTTAAATTGCTTGCAGAAGTTTGCCTCCTATTCTACAATCTTGTAGAACTGACAATAGCTTCCTCCAGGAACACTATCATAAACCTTTTCTAGATCTATGAAACATAGATACAGTTCCCTGTTCCACTCACAGCGCTTTTCCACTATCTGGCGTAAGCCAAAGATCTGGTTCTGAGAACCTCTAAGACGCCTAAACCCATACTGATTTTCATCCAAATTGACCTCAACTACTACTTTCACTCTCCTTTCAACAATACCTGAGAATATTTTCCCCACGATGCTAATTAAAGCGATACCTCGATAATTGTTGTAAGAACTATCGAGGTATTCTTTAATTATGCGCCGGCCGCGGTGGCCGAGGGGACTGAGGCGCTTCAGTCACGGTCTGCACGGCCACTACGGTCGGGGGTTCGAATCCCCCCTCGGGCATGGATATTTGTGCCGTCCTTAGTTGTAGGTAGTTCATAAGTAGTTTGGAAGTTTAGGGACTGATGACCCCGTAGTTAAGTCCCTTAAGCTTAACAAACATTTTTAATTATGTTTGAAAATTGGCTTGATTACCGCTTCGTTCACTCAGACTCCCACGCCTTCTCAATTATCCTGTGTAACCATTTGAGACATGACATTCCACTGTGTTTGACGAGTTCCGGCTTAATTTCATCATTTTCAACTGATCACTTGCTAATTTTTCCCAAAGATTTTGGGTCCTGTTCCTTTGTAACATTTTTTCCCCGATATGTTGACAACTTATAAAATTTGTTTTTGAATATTATCGTTATGTAGTCATTGTAATGTTGCATTTACATTTGTGCATTTTTGTAATATAGGTTGTGCCTATGGGACCATTCATAAGGGAAAATGTTTGCAACTGTATAACACCGAAATGAAGAATGCTCAAATTGTTAATAGCGTCTGGTGACAATATTTTAGGAAATCGATTTCCATCCATGGGGTTTTCAATCTGTTGATCGCTTAAGACAGATAAAAAGCTATCTACGACAGCTACTTAAGAGGAAAGCCACTCCAAAATTATCCTCGCACTTGATTTACGATGTTCTGGTTCCAGTCGGTGCATCTGGATATTTCTCGTAAGTACGATTTCGACACAGCTCTAAGTTACAGAATTACGGTTAACTCTGATTGGACAATGCCAGGTATTTCTCTTCGCAGTGAACACGGTTCAGGCTGCGCGCAAGGGGTTCTCACTTGAGTCTCAGGACGTGCGCTAGCCGCGCGTTTCGCGTACTTCAAGCATTAACTTCGCTTCACGATATCTTAGAATATAATTAGCATATTGCGATGAAATCAACGCTGTTGTTTATATGATTTGTCATGCTATAGATTGCAGATGAAATAATATAGACTGTCCATTGAAACACATACGTTTGTGTCAGAAAACACATATGCTTTCGTTTTAGAATGTCTCAGAATATTTACATTCATCAATGTACATTAATTAATTACATTAATACCGGTGAAAGTTGTTGTTCCAGAGATATTTTGTTCGGTCAAGTTAAATGGGGTACCCTGTATTTTGCATATATATGTGTGTGTGTGTGTGTGTGTGTGTGTGTGTGTGTGTGTGTGTGTTCTCCTCAGTGTAACTTAGTTTTAACTTAAATAATTTGTAAGTTTAGGGACCGATGACTGAGCAGTTTGGTCCATTAGGTAATTCAAACATTTGAAGATTTTTTAACGTGATTTTCCAACCATGTGTCGTACCCGGCGACTGCTTAAATCGTTGAAAGTTAAGGACTACTGCAGCGTCCCGTGATCCGGCGGAGATCAGGCCCCGTGACCCCCCTTTCCCAGACACGGGCCTTACCACTTTACCACCAGGACTTATTACATAAACTTCGTAATAGCCACTTGCTCATTGTGGGTGACTTAAAATATTTCTGCTCGTAGCGGACACAGCAAATTATCCCATGCAATTTAATACGCTCTATACTACAGCTGTATACCAGCCTCCACAAGAAAAAACAAACTGAGCTACACGTTTCAAATCATTCCGGGACGGTCAGTGGACAGTTTAAGTAAAGATTCTTCTCGGATGTACAACCTCAAAAGCAGATATAATCGAGAATCCACTAAGTCAGTTATTGTGGATCTATTCTCTCCATTAAATAAATCGCAATTTACGATCTGTTATGGCTTCACTATACTAGGTTTAGATGGAATACCAAAGTGCGGTGAAAGAAAATTTGTGCCCGGCCGTGATTCGAACCCAGGATCTCCTGCTTACTAGGTAGATGCGTTGACCACTCCGCCACCGAGACAACAGTGAGCAGCCCGACTGCAAAGGACTCCTTCCTGCACGTCTCCCAAGGCTGGGCTCCTGACGACAATTAATTGTGTCTCGATACCTCATGGTCCGTTCTTCCTGATGCGGGAATACAGTATTGTGGCTGCGAGCATGACAGAACAAATAGACTGTGGTATAGGAAAGAGAGAGCGTGGCGAATGGATATTTGGGTGTGGCGGGAGACGTGCAGGGAAGAGTCCTCTGCAGGGGGGGGGGGGGGCTGGTCACTCTGTCCTCGGTGGCGGAGTGGTCAACGCGTCTGCTTACTAAGCAGGAGATCCCGGGTTCGAATCCCGGCCGGGCACTAATTTTCATTCGCCGCACTTTGGTATTCCATCTAAACCTAGTACAGTGAAGCCATAACTGATCGCAAATTGCGATTTATTTCATTCATTGAACGCTGTAACGTCGCCATAAACATATAATTGTATACATGCCGAGGCTGGGCTCCTGACAACAATTAATTGTCTCGATACGTCATGGTCTGTTCTCCCTGAAGCGGGAATACAGTATTGTGGCTGCGAGCATTACAGAACAAATAGGCTGTGGTATAAGAAAGAGACAGCATGGCAATTGGAGATTTGGGTGTGTCAGGAGACGTGCAGGGAAGAGTCCTCTGCAGTCGGACAGGTCACTGTGTCCTCGGTGGCGGACTGGTCAACGCGTCTGCCTAGTAAGCAGGAAATCCCGGGTTCGAATCCCGGCTAGGCACAAATTTTCATTCGCTGCACTTTGGTATTCCATCTGAACCTAGTACAGTGAAGCCATAACTGATCGCAAATTGCGATTTATTTCATTCATTGAACGCTTATAGTCTCCATAGTCGACAGAAATAATAATACGGTAAAGTATGTTTCTCTTGAAAATTAGGATCCATTGCGAGGAAGCGACCAATTAAATTCGCCAGTAACCATTATGCAAACTGTTGTGCATTGTAATGTGGCTCAGACTAGCTTTTTACTTCGACGGTGGACGTAAAAGTCCCTCGTCTGCGCTCTGCTTCCGGAATATCTCAGGCGGAACGCCATTGTCAGAGCCAGAGGGCTACAGCGCGGCGGCAGTGTGTTGCCGTTTATACAGAGCGGGAACCTGAATGGCAACGCGGGAGGAAGAGGCGGGTTCGGCGTGATGTATTCTATTTATACGGAATGCCCCTCCTCGGCGAAAATGTCCGCCCATTCAAATGCAGTTCGCCAACGACCACCCGGTTCCTCTGCCCTCCATCTTCAGCTAACGACTCGTGTCCCTCGCAGGCAGATACTATCACCTCTCTTCGCAAATACACTCTCTTCTTCCCGTTCACTGGCTCGTGTAATACGAACTGGGCGCGTTATACTACACCGAAGTTAAATGATTTCTTTCAGGTAGTGGCGAATGTGTAAGGCTGTGTGTTTCTCTTTCAACGCTGCATGTCGAAGATACTGCAACACATGGTAGATGATGGTTGTCATTCCAATCTCTTTACCCAAGCCAAACGTGCACAAATTCTGAAAAAAATGTTCAAATGATTGTAAATCTATCGGACCTAACTGCGTGGTCATCAGTCCGTAGCTTACTAACTACTTAAACCTAGGTAAACTAACCTACGGACAAACACACACACTCATGGCCCAGGGAGAACTCGAACCTCCACGGCGAGCAACCGCGCGCTCCCCAGCGAGACGCTTTAGACCGCTCGGCTACTCCACCGCGGTCACAAATTCTGAAACACATGTTCCGAACATCTCAGAGGCTTACAGTACAGCGACAACATACACGCAACGTTTGCTAATCATCTTAAATAAGAAAATCGCCACCCTAAAAACATTTAATTGATATATGTAACCTCGTAGAGAGCTATAATATTTTTAAATACGAAAGAGGAAAGCTACTACACACACAAACCTATGAAAAAAGAGCGTCTTTATTTAAAAGCAGAACGAAAAGCCGTATCCAGCTTTCCTCTCTCTCTCTCTCTCTCTCTCTCTCTCTCTCTCTCTCTCTCTCTCTCTCATTACACACACACACACACACACACACACACACACACACAATCTGCCCCGACTGAAACAAAAGAACAGTAGCCGGGAAACACTCAAAATTAGCGCCACACTAAACATAAGAAAAACGAAGAGCAGCAAATAGTATTCCGCGTACCAGTAAGTATGGATCAGTGATCTCTATATTACCTGGATGTTGAACTACAGATAGCTAAGCGTGCCAGCAAAAGATGTTCATATTCTGTTTCTTGACTAATTACAACATGGCTGCTATGAAGTATCACAAGAAAACGAAAAGGAAATATGTTTCGATCCCGTACTCACGTGACTCTGTTAGTTCATATATTGACATGAATTTCAAATCCAGAGGTAATCTAGCAATTATTTGTCATGTATTAACTGATGTAAATTCGTTTGACTAATTACGACATGGCGGACAATGCAAATTCGCGTGCAAAACATATGAATGTGCAGGCACGCTACAGTTCTATGCTCAGACACCAGAGTTATACATCCAGCTTATATAGAGATCACTGGTATGGATACATGAATGTTTCCTCAAACCTCGAGAGACCTCTCGGCTACTCCCGCCAGTGTTAAAAGCGGCGTTTCCCCTCGCCCCTCCCTGCCACGGAAGAGCCCTTATGCTGCCTTTAGGGGGTTCAGAAGAGAATTTGAACCTCATCAGCGGAGCACGCGCATTGCAACACTGCGCCCACTGACGCCTATATAAAGCGGCCGCGCTACGACTCGTAAACGTGTTGTCTACGAGACTTAAAAATACTTTAAATGTGCATATAAAATGATCTGCTGGGGAAGAACGAAACGACGAATGATTTTATTTATTTATTTATTCATGAGGAGCTCTCTTCTTGGGGTTCATTGAACCAGTGAACACAAAGGACGCGCCGCCATTGTCTGCAAACCAGTGAATCAAAGTACATTTGAAAAAATTGGCCCTTTCATGTTTCACCGCTCACTTCAGGTTTTCCTGAAGTTTTATAATTTTTTGCAAACATTTCAGACAAAAATAAGAAAAATATGAATAATTAAAAGTAAGGGGCCATAATTTACGACTCTAGTATTGTGTTAATATCTATACACTTAAAGCG
Source organism: Locusta migratoria (assembly GCA_026315105.1). Lineage (NCBI taxonomy): Eukaryota > Metazoa > Arthropoda > Insecta > Orthoptera > Acrididae > Locusta > Locusta migratoria. The sequence goes on along the minus strand of CM048747.1, from coordinate 52,480,201 downwards.
TACTATTCTCTCTCAACGTATTTTAACAAACAACCAAAATTATTTGGTATTTGAGTTTAGCTTTGACAAACATATACGTTTTTGAACTTTTACCTCTTTAAACTATTATTTTAATATGTCACACTTCTTCATTATCTTCCTGCGACTTTTCGTGGTATTTTGTCCCCTTTTTCAAGTCTACATTCTTTGCCTGTATTCGATTGCTTAAAATCAAGTGACAGTGTCTAATCGCCTTTATTTTTGCAAATATCTGTGGAACGGTGCGCTTTGTGAAAATTACATAAAAGAGCAAAGTTGTTCAGAATTTTCTCCTCAATAAATAAATTTTCTCAGTTCTCATCTCAGACGATCGGTTAAGGTGTTATTGGCAATTAAATTTCCTGCTGTCAAAAGGCCATCACAAACGACCTACTTTTAGTGTCACAAACCTATTTTGTCCGAAATATTTGAAAAAGGGAAGTTCTGGTCGCTGCCGGCCAAGATTTACTTTTAAATGTCTTGCCGATGTGTTGAACGGTGCGACCTAGAAAGTGGTAACACATAACAGAAAGACAGACAGTGTCAATTTTCGTGTCAGATGAACGGTTTCTAGCTGTCAAAATAGAATCGCAAACACCCACTTTTAGAGTTACAGTGTTGTAGCCTTTCTCCAATGTTATTCAATTTGTACATTGAGCAAGCTGTAAAAGAAAGCAAGGAGAATTTTTGAGAAGGAAGTAAAGTTCAGGGTGAAGAATTAAAAACATTCCGTTTTGCCGACGACATAATAATTCTGTCAGATACAGCAAAGGACCCGGAAGATCAGTTGAATGGAATGGACAATGCGCTGAAAGATGCATATAAGAGGAACATTAACAAGAGCAAAACAAGGGTAATGGAGTGCAGTCTAAGAAAATCAGATGATGCTGAAGGAATTAGATTAGGTAACGAAATAATAAAGGAGGTGGGTGAGTTTTGTTACTTGGGCAGTAAAATAACAAATGATGGTCGCAGTACAGAGGATATAAAATGCAGAATGGCAATGGGTAGAAAAGCGTTCTTGAAAAAGAGAAATTTGTTAACATCGAATATTGATTTAAGCCTAAGGAAGTCCTTTCTGAAGGCATTTGTATGGAGTGTTGCCTTGTATGGGAGTGAAACATGGACGATAAACAGTGCGGACAGGAAGAGGATTGAGGCTTTTGAAATGTGGTGCTACAGAAGAATGCTGAAGATTAGGTGGGTGGATCGCGTAACTAATGAGGAGGTACTGAACAGAATTGGGGAGAAAAGGATTTTCTGGTATACCTTAACTAAAAGAAGGTATCAATTGGTAGGACACTTTCTTAGACATCAAGGAATCGTGAATTTAGCATTGGAGAGAAATGTTTGGGGTAAAATCCGCAGAGAAAGACCAAGAGATGGATACAGTAAGCAGTTTCAGACAGATGTAGGTTGCTGTTCTTATGTGGAGTTGAAGAGGCTTGCTCAGGATAGGGTATTGTGGAGAGCTGCATCAAACCAGTATCCGGACTGAAGACCACAACACCAACAACTACCGTAACCTAAGATGGGCCAATTTTGAATTAAGTTTCTTTGTTAACAGAATTGGTCGAATTTCGCCCACAGGGAATACTGGTTTTAATATTTTATTGCCGTGAGTAAAGTTAAAATGAAAATGTTTAACAGCTTTAATATTGTTTCCACATTTATATGGTGAGTAGTTTGGGAGAGTGAGTGAAATAAATGAAACGCTCGGCGGTCTAGGTGTGGCACCTGCTCTCCAAGGCTCGGCGGCCAGTAGAGTCGTCGCCGCAGCCCGCCTCACCGCCGCAGAGTTCGGCCACGTGTGGGCCGGCAGAGGCGCCTGACGCAGCCCAGTAACAGCCGCAGATCAAAGGCGGCCGCCGCGGCGCTCCCAGGGGTGCCACGACGCACTGCTGCCAACTTTCTGTCCGCCCACCCACGTGTGTCCAGTTTCACTAGCTCAAGATTTCATATTATTCCTTCCGTCTCTGATTTTATTTACTAGGGGACCATCTGACCTTTTATCGAGGTTTCTTCTTTTCCACGTGTTGGAAAGGCGGACTAATGACCTTAGTAGTTTAGTCCCCCTACAATCTTTAAACCAACCGACCAACCAGATCTGGTAATCTCGAATGCTGATGGATTTCAGTCCTCCAATGTGATGAATTTCCAGGCGTGCCCCAGGGGAGGACCGCTATTATTTTCTACCTATTTAAATGATCTGATGGACACACTAACTTCCTGGCAAATTAAAATAGTGTGCCAGGAACCAAGACTCGAACCTGGGACCTTTGCCTTTCGTGGGCAAGTGCTCTATCGACTGAACTAGCCCGACAGGACTCACAATGACGCCTCACAACTTTACTTCCGCCAGTACCTCGCCTCTCACTTTCCAAACTTCACAGAAACTCTCCTGCTTACTGCGAAACATGCAAGACTAGCACACCTGGAAGAAAGGGTATGGTGAAGACATGGCTTAGCCACAGCCTAAGGGATGTTTCCAGAATGAAACTTTCATCCTGCAGCGGAGTGTGCGCTGATATGAAACTTCCAGGCAAATCGTGAGTCGTGTCGGGATAGTCGGTAGACCGCTTGCCCACTAAAGGCAAAGGTCCCAGGTTCGAGTCCCGGTTCCGGCACACAATTTTAATCTGCAAAGAAGTTTCATATCAGCGCACACTCCGCTGCAGAGTGGAAGTTTCATTCTGGAGACTAACTTGTAATTTGTGGCTGCTGATTATGCTGTGGTGTATGGGAGGGTGTCGTCTTTAACTGACTGTAATAGCATACAGGATGACTTAGAAAAAATTTTTAGTTGGTGTCTAGAATGACAGCTAGCCCTCAATGTAAGGTGATGCACATGAGTGGGAAAAGCTATCCCATAATTTTTCGAATACAGCATTACTAGTGATCTTCTTGATGCAGTCGCGTCGTCCAAATATCTAGGCGTAACATTGCAGAGCGATATGAAATGGAACGAACATGTAAGGACAGTTGTGAGTAAGGCGGACAGCCGACTTCGGTTTATTGGGAGAATTTTGGGAAGATGTACTTCATCTGCAAAGGAGACCGCGTATAAAACGCATGTACGACCACGGCTTGAGTATTACTCAAGTATTTGGGACCCGCAGCAGATCAGTTTGAAGGAAGACATAGAAGCAGTTCAGAGGCGAGCAGCTAGTTTCGTTGCTGGTAGGTTCGACCAATGTGCGAATGTCACGGCAATGCTCCGGCAACTAAATTGGGGATCACTGGAGGAAATACGACGTTCTTTTCGTGAATTTCTGTTGAGGAAATTTAGAGCGCCAGAATTTGAAGCTAAGTATAGTACTGTCTTGCTGCCACCTACTTACATTTCGCGTAGCGATCACAATGACAAGATAAGAGAAATTAGGGCTCGTATGGCGGCATATAGGCATTCTTTTTTTTCCTCCTTCTATTTGGGAATGGAATAGGAAAGGAAATGCCTAGTTGTGGTACGGTGTACCCTCCGCCATGCACCTTACGGTGGATTGCGGAATGTGCATGTAGATGTAGATAAGGAAGCACTGCTATTAAAGACACTGTTTTTAATGTAATACAAGCGACAGGTGGTGATGTGACTTTATGTCTCATTGAAGCATTTTCATTTCATCATTAGAACCCGCAAGATTACAAACTTCAGATATCAGAATGTTATAAAAAACGAATTATACAAGAGTTGGTACTTAAATAGTGGCGAAACTGCTGTGCGGGCACTATTCAATGGAATTTACTACTGTCGCTGATATCACATGTTGTGGCATACCTACTTTACCTCCGAGCAAATGGACTCGCCTGTCCCATGTCACCAGCGTGCAGACAATCGAATGAAACAGAGTTACTTGTGTGCGAGCGGTCTAACGTAACTATGTCTTCGAAACACGAACAACGGAGTTGGATCAAAATTGAACGTAACAGAGGTCGTAAAGTATGACAGTGTCGTCTAGGTCTTCAAGAGACGTGTGGGGAATCGGCATTTTGTACAGAACAGTGCCACATTTGGTAATAGCCTTTAATGAAGATCGGCAAACTGTGGCAGACATGCATCAGGCAGATTGTCCTAGCGTCTATGAAGAAGAAGTGCATACTGTTCCTGTATTAGTGGACAGTGATCGACGGCAACACTCTCTGCACAACCCATCCATCATTGTGCGTGGGCGCATACAGCGCAAGCTGTGGCTGCTCTGTTCGGTCGCCGGCCGCGGTGGCCGAGGTGACTGAGGCGCTCCAGTCACGGTCAGCACGGCCACTACGGTCGGGGGTTCGAATCCCCCCTCGGGCTTGGATATTTGTGCCGTCCTAGTTCGTAAGTAGTTCATAAGTAGTTTGTAAGTTTAGGGACTGATGACCCCGTAGTTAAGTCCCATAAGCTTAACAAACATTTGATTTTCTGTTCGGTCGATGACACTGGGAAGTACTGCACCACCCTCCATACTCCTTGGACTTAAGACCTTGTGACTTTGGTTTGATTCCGAAGATGAAGAAACCACTTCGTGGCATTCACTTCAGAACTGTTCGAGAGATTCGACAGACAGTAGACTGCTCATTTCGCACCATCAACAGAACAAGCTCTGGTACTGGTATAATACGCTGTCACGTCTCTGGCAATAGGCTCTACACAACGCTGGTGACTTCTCTGAAGGACAGTAACAGGTGCTTTGGCCGCGGTGGCCAAGGGGACTGAGGCACTCCAGTCACTGTCTGCACAGCCACTACGGTCGGGGGTTCGAATCCCCCCTCGGGCATGGCTATTTGTGCCGTCCTTAGTATAAGGTAGATGATAAGTAGTTTGTAAGTTTAGGGACTGATGACCCCGTAGTTAAGTCCCATAAGCTTAACAAACATTTAAACATTTGAACAGGTGCTTTTGTATCGGTTGTGAATAGTTGGCACAATTTAAGTTGCAACCTTCGTACAAGAAGCTGACAGAATACCAAGTACATAAAGTGTTAAATACATACCCAGTCTCGGGCATTATTTCTTACATTAAGGCCGTGTTCACATTGCTGTCCGGCCCGAGCTTCAGCCGGGCCGGGGCGCGCCGGGCCGCGCCGCGCTGAGACATTAAACACATTGTTTTCATTTGCGGTGTTCACACTGCCTGTACGAGTCGGCTCACGCTGGGCCGACAACATTCGGTGTGTTTAATATTCCCGCCTCGAGCCAGCGCCGGCAGGAGCCGACTGGGCTATGGTGTTCTTTCTGTCATGAAAGTATCACATGTCTCCTGCCTATCTACTTGATAATTTGTTTTTTAAGTTACACTTATGATAATATGTTACCTTTATTTTTTCTTGTACTAGTATTAATTCTGTAATACGAATAAAATATCAGAAATGGTTTGTAGTTGTTCACAAAAGGAAAACCTGCCCTAAATGTTAGTCGAAATGCGTGGAATGAGTTCATTACCACCTACTTTGTATGTCCTTAAAATTCGATGAATTACTTCAGTGTGAGATTAATAGAAATAAAATAACAAAACCAATGCAATGTTAGCCGGCTCGAAGTAGACGGCAGTGAAGAAGATTTCGACACCACTGTGTTTCCTTCTATCTTCCGCAGACAGGGGGTGGGGATCCCTTGTTGCTGGGGACAAGCCCTCCAAGAAGGAAAAAACAGCCACAACAAGAAACAAAGTGACTCACGCTTCTCATCTCTTACTCATCTGTACTACAGTGTCTGAGGCTAAACTAAATATGCGCATTTTCCTTTCAGTTAAAGTAGAAGAATCAAAATGAAAGTACTATGGAGACAAAGAAAATAGTCATCAGATGAATCAGCAAAATTTTCAAGTTCTTATTCTTGTGTTGGTTGGAGTACAGAATGCAGAATGGCAATGAAAAACAAATCTTTTCTGAAGAAGAAAAACTTGTTAACATCGAATACTATCTTCAAAGACAGGAGGACTTTACTGGGGGGCATTTATCTGGAATATAGCTTTCAACTGAAACATGAATATTTCATAAAAAAGAGGATAGAAGTTCTTGAAATTTGGTACTGCATACAGTAAGTACTAAAGTGGTTTTTGCCTTCAGCTAAAGTGGTTTTTTTCCGTCAAACGGTCACAAGTCGTTAAGTTGGTGTTGGAAGGGACCGTTCTGCTCATATCCATTGGCTCTCGATGGTTTGCTGACTGAAGGCCATGCGATCCTCAACAACGCCATCCGCTTTTGACCACTACTATGGTAAAATCATTTTCTTAGCACGACCTCGCTCACTTAGATGTGTTTGGAAACTGAGTTGATCTTGAACAACACAAATATACTTTCCTCAAACGCAACTACAATGAGTAGGATATCACATTACACAAATCAGAACATAAACTTCTCCTGCTTTTGGTCAGGAGGAGAAAACCCTCAATATTCTAAGTATGACGATTAGTAGGAACTCTTACAGTCCAGTCCCAATTCGAATTTCCAAGTGGTGACAGTACCAGTTCGAAGCGACTTACAGGCGTGTGTTCTTCTCGGTACGAATACTGCACATGTCCGCAGGCAGGAGAGGACGGTCTCTCTCCTCTCTCTCTCTCTCTCTCTCTCTCTCTCTCTCTCTCTCTCTCTCTCTCTCTCTCTCTCTCTCTCTCTCTTCTGTGTTAGAGTGTTACTGATGTACATTCGTTTTGAACGCTCTGACGTCAAAGGATTAGAGAGTAGGAATTTTTAACAAAACAATTTACTTATATAAACTTTAGGGGTGAACTTTTTAGATCTTTAAAAATGTTCAAATATTTGTAGAGCTTATGGGACTTAACTACGGGGTTATCAGTCCCTAAACTTACAAACTACTTATGAACTAGCTACAACTAAGAACGGCCCTAATATCCATGCATGAGTGGGATTCGAACCCCCGACCGTAGTGGCCGTGCAGACTGTGACTGACGCGCCGCAGTACGCTCGGTCACCGCGGCCGGCTTTAGATCTTTAATTTGGTATTCATAGAATATATGACATCAACTGTGATTGGGCAAAGCTGAAAATGTGTACCCAGCCGGGATTCGAACCCGGGTCTCCTGCTTTCTAGGCAGTTGCGCTGACCCCTACACCACTGGGGACACAGTGATCACCGCACCTGCAAGGACTACCTAAGCACGCCTCCCCTCAGATACAAATTCCCAGCTTCGGGAGGCGTGCTTAGGTAGTCCTTGCAGGTGCGGTGATCACTGTGTCCCCAGTGGTGTAGGTGTCAGCGCAACTGCCTAGAAAGCAGGAGACCCTGGTTCGAATCCCGGCTGGGTACACATTTTCAGCTTTGCCCAATCGCAGTTGATGTCATATATTCTATGAATAATAAATAATAACAACTGCAGGATCAGAAGTGACGTCTGATCTTTCCGAACAGACGCCACATGTATATCTTTAATTTGGGTTCGTAAGGTACCCCTTCTGTAGTCTTAAGAACAATGAATCATACAAATTACAAAATTTCTATTTAACATCTGATAAGAATAATAAAATTTAGAAGTTTACAAAAATTGAAGTGCAGCATGGTTGTCAGTATTGTGGGTGTATCGGTCGGCGCCACTTATCCAGCATGGTACCTTATTTTGGATGACCTGTATGGACCTGCGTTGCCCTGGCGAGGCTCCAGACTGTGATACCATACAGGATTTTGGATAGTACTGTAGCCTTGTATAATCTGAGTTTTGCTCTAATACTCAGGTTGTTGCTTTTGAAGAATGGTGTAAGTTGCTTTGTCATAGCGTATGTCTTGTATTTGATGGAGACGTGCTTATGTAAGAACATGTGCTTATCTAGGGTGACCCCTATGTAAGTCACTGTTGGTTGCCATGGTATGTCGTGTCCGTTGAGACGTAGATTGGTTTCCATTTGTGGTCTCTTCTTAGAGAAATAAATCGCCGTAGTCTCTGCAGGGTTCAGTTGTACTTTGTTGGTCTTGCTCCAATTTGACGCCGCGTCCAGTTGTTGCTGAAGTCTTCTGATGTTGGTTTGTACCCTTCGTCCACAGGTAAAAGGGGCAGTGTCGTCCGCAAACTGGGCGATAACACAGATCCTCCAGCCGTACCAATCCTCGTTTCTGATGCTTGTCCTTCAATTACCACCATCATCCTTCTGTCGTTGAGAAAGCTCCTGATAAGTCTAATGCAGCAGTCCGGAATAGTTCTTTGTTCGATAAGTTTCCTGATCAGTAGCTTTTGCCCCACCTCATCGTAGGCTTTTTCTATATCTAGAAAACCGCCGCAATGGAACTTGTGATGTTCAGGTTTCTTGTAATGTGTTCCGCCAACCTTAAAAGTTGTAGCTCCGCCGACAATTTCCGCTGAAAGCCGTATTGTTCTGGGCAGCTAGTCCCGTCTGCTGTTAATAGTTCCAAGATCCGAGTCTGAACGACTCTTCCGAAGGTTTTGCTCAGGCCGCTGAGGAGGCTGATTGGTCGATAGTTTATTGATATTTTGGTGTCTTTTCTTCGTTTCGGGATCGGTACAATTGTGGCGATCTTGTGACAACATACAGCAGTTGTATATTCTTGTGAGAAGCACAATTGGTTTTCGTGGGAGGTTACGCAGGTGTAAATTACTAATTTTATCTGCACCTAGAGGCCTTAAGTCTTTGGTTCTAACTGGTCGGGCTTATATGGTCAGCCCAGATCGGTCTGGAAATTTCTCTCTTGGAACAAGCACCTCTGGAAAACAGCATTCACCCCGTTTACATGGTCTCCCAAAACCAGATATCGTAAACCGATTTTCCAATTCCGCTTTTGATTGGTCATGTGAACACTCCAAAATCGATTCTGGAAATCCACTTCTCTAAAGCGGTTTTCCAGTTCCACAATCGATTTTCGTGCCCATGTAAACGCAACCGTTTTTGAAGCGTTCTTGGCTTGTCGGATTGTGTTTTTTTGGTAAGAAATTTTCGGCACATATGGACAGAGTGTTTTTTTATAATGTGAAATAAAAGTATAAATATTAGAGTGATCAATGTATCTGTGTATTTAAGTAAAGAAATACAGCGATTGTGCTGACTAAATCAGGAACTGAATCAGCTGTTTTTCAGCCACCATCTTACGTGTATAAGGAAATCCAATTCAAGCTGTGTCATGTAAACACGACAGCGAAAAACGGTTTACGAAAATCGGTTTTCGTCTTCCGGAAGATGTGTTACATGTAAACACGATAGCGAAAAACGGTTTACGAAAATCGGTTTTCGTCTTCCGGAAGATGTGTTACGTGTAAACATAGTGATTGTGACTTAACGGAGTGTTTTTGTTGCTGTGGTGGCTGCTACATAATATTTACTTCCTTGATCTGGACTGCTGGTACTCGGCATCTGTCGTGGTAGATTATGCTGTCCCGCTGTTCTGCGGTGTTTTGAGGGTTGCGTGTAGCTAGCTTGGCAGCAGGAGTTCTTAGACTAACTGAAGTTTGTAAATGTTTATTTAGTACCGTAAAGGACGTGATTTTGTATTTTTGCCGTCATTCGCTTGCAACTTTTTTTCGGTACTGATGTTGTGGGAGAATAATCCATCACAATATTGTTCGCTATAGTTTATTCAGATTGTAGTGTGAGGACACAAATGATTAAATCGAGGTTTTCTTTGCGATTTAATTTGTGTGCTTTAGATACTTTACCCATGCGTCTATGATTCAAATACTAAACTAGCAGCTGAATTATTTCTGATTCCCTTCGGCAATATTTAGCCCATCCCAATATTTTGTTTCCCATAGCTTTGCTGATTCAATTAATTGCGCAGTGCTTAGAGTCTTACTTTTGTGTGAACCACATGTTCCTTTCATTTTACTTCAAGAGTGAATATTTCATTATCTGTAATTTCATTCTGTTACCACGCTCAGGATAAATTTATTATTAACGACTAGTCACCCGGTAGATATTTCTTTGCGTCACATATGTATTGTAGTCTTTTGGATTTAATTCTATCAGTTCTTCGAGCTTTTGTGAATCTGTGGTGCGTTTAACGCTTCATTTTCCTCCCACACTTTATACTGATTTAAATAACACAGTGAACAACCTGATGTGGTACGATGCTTACCTGTTTGAAGCTGTGCACGCAAAATACATCATTGTTATAGTTAAACCTAATCTTTGGGTATCATATAATTTCATCCTATTCTCCCTGAAGTGTTAGATTTTTAATTTTTTAGTGTTCCACTGCACTTTTCTATCAGGGAAATTGTATAATAAATACCCGCAAAACTTCACAAATATTGTTTCGATGCCTATCCTCGCAAATGATTCCTTACATTGCATTAAACAAACCGTGTACGTGTACTAAGCTTGATCAGTATTCTATTGCTGCAAGTAATTTTATTTGAATACTTCACAATGTACAGCAGTAGACTGCTCTGGTCAACGCAGCAGTGGACGAATTCAGGCTTGTAAATTTCGGGCATTAGGTTTCATGTGCTATAACCAAGATACACAACTATACGCCTGTGTACATGTTTCACACGTCACTTTGGTAAAAAATCATAGAAGGGACCCAATACCCCAGATGGAATTGGGTTGCCGCATTGGAGTAGCCGAGCGGTCTAAGGCGCTTCGCTGCGGAGCGCGCGGTTGCTCGCCGTCGGAGGTTCGAGTCCTCCCTGGGGCATTGGTGTGTGTGTGTGTGTGTGTGTGTGTGTGTTGTCCTTAGGATAGTTTACCTTAGTTTAAGTAGTTTGTAAGCTACGGACTGATGACCACGCAGTTTGGTCCGATAGATTTACAGACATTTGAATATTTTTTTGAATTGGGTTGCCGTTCTTATTCACAGATGAAGAGGAATCCACCGCTGTACGACTTTACCCTGCTCGCAAAAGAACCAGAAAAAATGGAGACTACGGTCGGGGGTTCGAATCCCCCCTCGGGCATGGATATTTGCGCCGTCCTAGTTCGTAAGTAGTTCATAAGTAGTTTGTAAGTTTAGGGACTGATGACCTCGTAGTTAAGTCCCATAACCTTTACAAACATTTGAACTTTTTTTTTTTTTTTTTTTTTTTTTTTTTTTTTTTTTTTTTTTTTTTTTTTTTTTTGTTAAATGGAGAACGTAAAATTGGCTTCTGCGAGAATTTGCTCTGAAATTGATGTCAACCCATTTCCTGGCAAGAAACTGACATGGAATTCCCGGAACATACAGTTAGGAGAATTTCAGCTAGACCATGTAGATATTTTTAATAAAAACCAAATTATGAACTTTAAAGTAAAAATTATTGAATTCAACCACCACCTACCTCTAGTTAGAGTTTCAACCCAACAGCGAAAATTGTAGCACTTATGCCTCCAAGCAGAAGAAGAATGCTACTTCACATAAAGATTATGAGCTAATAATATAAACTTTTGTAATCAAACGAAATTTCAGGACACAGAGATATCATCTCAAAAAGTCTTATTTGTGTTTTCACATGTCCATTGCAACAGAGCGCAAGAATGTAATACAACATACATGTAGTAATAGTTTTGTGTATGCCATATAGCCTGAAGAGGGGCACATGCCTCGAAACATGTAGCTTAAATAAATAATTTTAACAGCTACATGCATTGTGACTGGTAGCGGAAAATTCAATTACCCTGTTAACTATTGACAAGGCCCGCTTTAGAGCTAAGAATGTGTGAAAAATTTATTTAACTCTGTGTCATTTTTATGATGTCTCTGACACATAGTAGCTGAAAACTGTTGTAAATCGTTTCTTTATTAGTTAATAGACATTAAATTACTTAGATGTAGTATGCGAGAACAGTTACTTATATCTCGTTTTTAGGGACAATAAGATAATCGGACCCTAAACTTACAAATCAGTTAAACTAACTTATTCTAAGCACAAAACACACACTCCCATGCCCGAGGGAGGACGACGAATACCCGCGAGCACCGCAGCAACGCGCCTTATCGCGCACTGCTATTCCGCCGCGCCAAGTAAGAAGAAACAAAATTATATTAAGGCGCTGTAGAGCTTCGAAGGAAAGCTGTAGCGACAGTCTGCCACTGCTGTTCATCGTCATTATCTTGTTTCTAAAAATATCATTGCAATGAAGATTCTTAATTTTCAGATGTCAATTACAGACAATAAATATAATTTTAGTGATCTAGACGGTTTTTATTGTTATTGAAAAAATGAAGATCACGGACTCATTCGGAAAATTCGATTCATTTATGCAACTGACCATGTTTTCAAATGTTTGTATAGCTTATGGGACTTAACTACGGGGTTATCAGTCCCTAAACTTACAAACTACTTATTAACTAGCTAAGACTAAAGACGGCACAAATATCCATACTCGAGGGGGGATTCGAACCCCCGACCGTAGTGGCCGTGCTGACCGTGACTGGCGCGCCTCAGTCCCCTCGGCCACCGCGGCCGGCCCGCTTGGCCACTGCGGCCGGCATTTATGCAATTACAAATGCGTAACGGACAGTGAAAAATTTGACCTTAATCTTTTATTCCCAGTCTTGTTCCTGGACAACAACGCATTAAAAGTTGATTTTTGCCAGCCGCGGTGGCCGAGGGGACTGAGGCGCGTCAGTCACGGTCTGCACGGCCACTACGGTCGGAGGTTCGAATCCCCCATCGGGCATAGATATTTGTGCCGTCCTTAGTGTTAGCTAGTTCATAAGTAGTTTGTAAGTTTAGGGAGTGATGACCCCGTAGTTAAGTCCCACAAGCTATACAAACATTTGAACATTTTTGAAAAGGTGATTTATATCGTATTTTGTGCATCAATCCTTAAAGTTGCATTATTGTTGTTGAACAACATGCTTCTAGTAAGACACTTTGCCGCTTGGTACGGCGTGTAGCCACTTCTGAGGCATTAATCTGTCCATCTTGGAGGTTGTGTTGCGTTGCCATCTGTATGTGGCTGAGAGTGTGAGCGTGAATGTTGTTCCTTTCATATTATTCCAGCAGTGAATTGTCTTGTCTTTGGTGCTGTGGCGAAGATTGTGCTAACATTATAGATCTAGCGGTGTTAACTATCGACAAAATAACGTCCAAGTAATAAAATACCACGATACAAACGAGTTGTGCCTGAAATACATTACATAAAAATCAAAAGTTCGACCAAAAATTTTCGAACATATATTTTGAAGTTTACTGCACTGTATTAATACAGAAATAATTTTTCCAAAGCTGATTTCATAATGTGGGACTGAAAGGGTAAACAGAAAACAAATTCCGTTGTTTATCATCTAATTGCACAACTCTGAGAAATAAGAACTGCTATTGAGAACAAAAGATACCATCTTTACCTGCAACATTAAAAAATTACATTTTAAAATAAACATAACAACGGGAAATAATAGATCGTTTCTACCGAAGCTGTCCCTTTAAATAACTATCTGTTCCGCAAATAACAACACCGCTTCCAGTAAGAGAGCCCAATCCTAATGTTGAGAACATTTCACTTGCTTGTTATTCCGAGACGTCACTGTAAATCTCGACAGAACGGTAGAAAATATGGAACTGCTGCGTCACAGACAAAAATGACGCTTCCGTCCCTTCGACGTCATTCTGTTTTCACGGAACAGTAAAAATCTTTTAACGTTATTTAGTTACGCAGTAAGCGCTCTGATTTGAACGCTGTTAACGCAGTTTTCTGATTCCAGACAGATGTCGGCCTGCGCAGACAGCATTAGTCAAATTTCACGGCTGCCCTGGAAGCATCTGCGTCTGGATGCGGCCCTGTCGCCTTTCTCCCGTCGCCTCTCCTTTTCTTTCTTTCTTTTTTGACTAACAGCCAAGTTCCTAACGACGTTACAACCTCCCACCTCCTCCAGCGGCATCCTGACGCCATTACGAAACACGCTTTCTCTCTGATTCAGTTATTGGCTTCAGGACGGGAGCTGAGAATGTAGTTATCGAAGTCAAATTATGATGTCGGTGAAGAAAGCAACAGCGTCTCCCAGACGGAACTGTTAAGATTTTTTGTCACCTGTTACAGCAGAACATTAAAAAGCGTGACAAACGAGCACAGAGGAAAAAATTGTGTTCAAAGGCGTGCTTCCACTCATAGAATTTTATAATTACGGTTACAACTACTGAAGCGGTTCCTCCTCTACTAATAGTTTTTTGCAGCCTGGCGTAAGTTCCACTAGCAGTCTCAATAAATTACTTGACGAACGCTTTTATTCCTCTGGTATAACAGCACATTTATTGTTTTCAATTTTTTACTTGGTGTAACTTTGTGACAATTATTGTTTGCGTAAGAAGAAGTAATACAACACACGCGCTACACAATCAACTGTGCTACTGAAACCTACACTCATTCAGATCACTTAATGCAATTATTAATTATTTATTTCATCCTTTTGCGTCTGTATGGATAGGCTCTTGAAAGTACGTACACCATTTGTTATATAATTGATATGAAAGGGTGTAATAGAATAAATAAATAGAATACAAACGGAAATTTTCGTAAAATATGTTTGCGTGACTGACATTCAACAATCTGACGAATTACCTAGTGTAACTGAACGTATTCCTTTTATGTCTGATTGAAACCATATGGCATGTTACATAAATTGCATTGACATTAAATTACAATTACCTTGCTAAGATTGTAGTGTGAATGAATACATTTGCGAACAATCTGTCTTCCTACACAAGAAGTACGACGTAAATAAACCGACTTGCATTTACTTTTCACTTCAGAAAATAACAGATTCTCTTCCAGATTCAACGAGACAAATTCACAGTGATGCGTGGACTACGAAATGTCTAATTCAAAAAGTCTGTGCCCCTCTTTTGTGTAACCAAAATGAGTGCTGACTTCAAGCATACTTTAAATAAAAATAAATTAAATAGCAATTATTCTGTGACAAATTGACTAATTGTTAAAATTCAAGTGTCAATGGCTTGTAAATTAACTTTTGATTCACGCAAGGTGAAAGAGGTGGAGACTATAAAATTCTAAATTTTTCCAATAATTGAATATTACATACTTGCATATGATTTATGTTTGGCATACTTTGAAATATCTTTTTAACATCTACACCTAATATTAATTGTATTATACGCGTAACTTATCCTTGTTGTGATGTTTAATATACCGACCAACTGAATTACTTTAAGAGAAATGAGTTAAAATTTCAGGCATAGGGGAGATCCGGAAACGTTGGCCATATTTTTTATTTTTCTTAATATTAATTTATTTTACATATTTAAATTTATGACATTATTGTTACATTTTAGAGAGGTGTTTACCGAATCTGGGTGGCAATTATTAAGCTTGAAAATATCAGTTAAAGTATAACAAATTAATTACTTGACATATGTCAAGTGGGCCAATCTGCCCCAACTTCGGGGTAAGTTGACCCAGAGGTTGGGATACGTTGACCCATGTAGTCTTTTGGTATGTTATAATAGCGTAAATTTAAGAAATCAAAATAAGCTAACAGTCATCAAGAAACATACATTAATGCACATAAGGTCAAGTTAAATATTGAGTTAAATGCTTAACATCAGGACTATGACAATGGGACCGGTTAAACTTACTAGGTATTATAATACAAACCAGTCTAAAGGATCAGCACAGTTTTAACATAAAATAGTCAACGGATTTTATTTCTCACGCATGTCTAATGAGCCCAACGCTTGCAGTTAGTGTACTGAATTCCTTGTCCTCCAGGTTATTTGAAAAAGGCACAGTGACTCTTCGTCATCGTCATCAAAATCTTGTCTTGTTTTACAGTTGATTTATTTCATTTCATTGTATTATTGCTCGTACTATCTTTTTGTAAAGGGCTTTTCTCCCAAATGTTCTGTGCCTTTTACTCTCCAATGCAATGCATTCGAAGATTAGATGTGATGCAGTTTCATCACCGTCATCACAGTTCCTACATTTAGGGCCCTCTTCTGTTATTCCCATTGTATGTAGGTGTTTTGTGAAATTCCCATGGCCTGTCAGCAATCCAACCATGAGTCTAATCTCTCTCCTGTTCAGGCCCAGGATTGCAGAGCTTCTTTTAAAATATGGCTTTGGCATCATTACCTTGCCATGTTTTTGTTGATAGAATTTGGTCCAATATTCTACGTGCTGTCTTCTGAGCCAGTTACGTAGCTCCAATTTGATCATTGCCGTGGTGATTGGCAGGAGAGGTTCCGAACCAATAAATGGAGTATCTGCCCCCATCCTGGCTAATCTGTCGGCATGTTCGTGGCCAGGGACCCACAATAGGTTTACTCTATTGCTTTCCCCTAGATACAGTGCTACTTACTCTCTGATTGATTCCTAAAACGATCTAGCGTCTACTGTAAGAAATAATTCGACTGGGCCACCCTGCCCCTATGGCCAACATGCCCTGGTCTACCCTAAATCAAGTAAAATAAGTACTCTACCGGAAAATGAAAAAAGAACACCATAAATTCGTCGAGCAAGCAGAGGGAAATTTAAATAACATATTCTTGACGATATATACAACATACTATCACTCAGACAGAGCCATAGGCACGACATTACAGTCACCAGATCATGCAAAAAGTCGACCCTAGTACCACGTATACCCCGCTTTTGCACCAATGCGAGATGCAATTCTCCCATGGAGACGATTGTAGAGGTGTCCAGTGTAGTCATGCGGAATGGCCTGCCGTGAAATTTCCATCTGGTGCCTGAGTTGGGCCAGATTTCGTACTGGTCGTCCAGACCACGCAAGATGACGCTTCATCCGGCCCAATCATGTTGAATGAGGGAAAGATCTAGGGATCGTGTTGGCCAGGATAGTTGACGCACACCTTGAAGATCACGTTGGGTGGTTCCTGTTCCCTATTGGGAAAGCTATCGGGTTTTTTGTTCCTAAGCGGTACCAAGTGGGGTTGAATGATGATTTCAGTGTACCTTGCGCTGTTGAATACTCCCTGAACGATCACTAGAGAAGAAAGGCCAGTGTAGGATATGGCTCCCCACACCATAACCCCGGGTGTCGGTCCCGGTGTTCCTCTGAAGTATAAACTCCAGATTTTCGCGCTCCCCTGCAAAACGCCACAAATGCATACGGCCATAATTGGCACCGAGACAGAAGACGACACATCTCCATTCGTCCTTGGATATGTGCCTGTCTGACACCACTGGAGGTGGGCTGAAGGATATTTGGGCGTGAGCGGAAGACGCCCTAACGGCACGCATGTTCATGCAGCAAGGTGTGGGGAGCAACATCCTTCTCTGGCCGTTCCCCTCTGGTGATCGTCGAGGGAACATTGAACAGTGCATGGTACATTGAAACCATCATTCAACCCGTCTTGCTACTGTTCATGCACCAACAAGACGATATGCTTTTCCAACCGGACAGTGCACGTCTACATTTAACCAGTACCACTCAACGTGCTCTTAAAGGTGTACGTCAACAACTCTGTCCAGTACGATCCTCAGATCTCTCCCCCATTGCGCATGTTTGTAATCGGATGAAACGTCATCTCGGCCGGTCCAGCTGAGGCACCAGGTGGAAATTGCATGGCAGGCCATAGCGCGACTACATTCGGCACCTGTACGATAGCCTCCATGTAAAAATAGCAGCTTGCATTGCTGCAAAAGAAGGGTATACAAGGTACTAGCGTCGATACTGTGATCGTTCTTGTGCGCGTTCTCGTGCGAACGGCTCTGTCTGTGTGATCGTGTGTTGTATGCAACCTAAACAACGCGTCAATAAAATTTCCCCCTGCTGTCTCAACGTATTAATGGTGCTCTCTTTTTCATATTCCAGACCATATTCACCAACTACTTACTTCATTAACCACTTTCATAACTTTTCTCTCACGTTCCATTCTCTAATAGCGCAAGAAAGAAAAGTGACAGATAAAAGTCCTAGGGGACCTGGCGGGGATCGAACCCACGAGCTTTGGATTTGTATTCTGGCACTCTACCACTGTGCAACCGAGGCGCATAAATGGAAATTTTTCGTAAGATATGTGTTGCGTGACTGATAATCAGCAATCTGACGAATTACCTAGTATAATTGAACGTATTTCTGTTATGTCTGGTTGAAACCGTATGGCATGTTACACATCATAAATTGCATTGACATTAAATTACAATTCCCTTGCTAATATTGTAGTGTGAATGAATACATTTGCGAACAATCTGTCTTCTTAAACAAGAAGTACGACGTAAATAAACTGACTTCCTAAATCGTTCAGTTTTCGATCTGATTTCTCTTATTTTATTGGGATGGTCATGTCTCCCTAAGTAGGTGGGTGCTAGCAAAATATTTTCACATTCAGAAGTAAAAGTCGGTGATTGAAACTTCGCAAACAGATCACGCCGCAATGAATAACGTCTTTCTTTTAATGATTTCCACTCCAATTCGTGCAACATTTCCGTGACGCTTCCCCCCCTCCCCCCCCGTAACGTGATAAAACAAAACGAGCTGCCCTTCTCTGAACCTTCTCAATGTCTTCCGTCAGTCCCACCTGGTGAGGGTCCCACAAGGGGCAACAGTACTCCAGAAGAGGACGCACAAGTGTGATGTAGGCAGTCTCTTCGGTGGAGCTAATGCATCTTCGAAGCGTTTTGACAATGAAACGTAACCTTTGATTCGCCTTCCCCACAATATTTTCTATGTGTTGTTCTCTCCAGTCTAAGTTGTTCGTAAATGTAACTCCTAGGTATTTGGTAGAATCTACGACCTTAAGGTTTGACTAATTTACCGCGTAACTTTTCTTTATTTAGTGTCAATTGCCAATTTTCGCACCAAACAGGAATTTTCTCTAAATCGCTTTGCAGTTGCTTTTGATCCTCAATTGACTCCACTAACCGATAAACGACAGCATCATCCGCGAACACGAGGAAGAGTAGGGGACCTATAACGCTTCCCTGTGGAACGCCAGATATCACTTCTGTTTTACTCGATGACTTACCGTCAATTACAACGGTGTCCTTTCTGATAGGAAATCGTGAATCCAATCGCACAATTGGGGAGATATTCCATAAGCACGCAATTTCATAAGAAGCCGCTTGTGGGGTACAGTGTCAAAGCCTTCCGGAATCCAGAAATATGCAATCGATTTGAGATCCCTTGTCGATGGCACTTAACACTTCATGTGAATAAAGGGCAAGCTGTGTTTCGCAAGAGTGATACTTTCTGAATCCGTGTTGACTATTGGTTAATAGGTCGTTCTCTTCGAGGTAGTTCATAATATTCGAACAAAGTATATGTTCCAAAATCCTACTGCAAATCGACGTCAATGAGATAGGCCTGTAATTTTGGGGATCACTCCTATTGCCTTTCTTGAATATTGGAGTAACTTGGGTAACTTTCCAGTCTGTGGGTACTGATCGTTCTGACGTCACAGAAAATGGCGGCGATGCAGCTGACGAGTGCCTTTCATAAGACACGCATTACCAGTCATTCTTCTGACTCTTGTATCCTGCGATCCTGGCGCCATACACCAGATTTCTCCTGCTCCTCTATTCCTTGTCGACTTCAATCTCAGCGCCTGGCCTCCAGCATAGGTCTGTCTTCCCTAAACTTGGCGAGTTTCTCCTCATAAATCAGCGTGTCTCGTTCGTTTGAGCTATTGTGAGTGTTCTGGACTCCCCTCGACCAGGCTCTTCCACTAAGAGTGGCGCCAGCCTAATTGCCAGAGGCGCCCCAAAATAGCGTCTGGACGGACAATGCCGCAGCGTCCTCCAGAGAAACGGCACAGCAGGGTCTGCCTGTGACAGAGAGTGACAGAGAGCAATCGTGGCTCTACCTGGAAGGCGAGCACCTTCCTTCTAACGGGAGCAAACTGCAGAATACTAATGAGGCTCTTCTATGGGCGTCCTACCGCACTTGGGATGCTGTCAGCGTGAAGTGACTACTTGTCCTGGCAAACTCCGTATCACACAAAATTCTGGATCCTGGAATATTATTCTCGCTCACAAGATACAGGAAGAAATTAATAACGTAAACACGTACGTAAATGCCACGAGAATTCGATGACGGCCTTCTGATATCTTTCAACGCTATTCCTCTTCAGCCGTGCGCTCTACCTTCGATTATTGCCAACACTCTCAAAATATATGTGACGAAAGCAATTGTTATCTTAGCAGTGCTAACCTTTCACCATCAAACAGACAAAACTCGCGCGCACATGACTGTCTCCACTTTTCGCGTGCCAGCTCGAGTCTCATGATTGACAAGATTGAAAATTAAACTGGGTTAGTATGTCTTCTCTGGGAACTAGTCTTTCCTGAAATGTGCAACTTATCCTTATTATATTTATATAAATAAAAATCAATTGCCACATGTAAGATATATCATTACTTCTGAACAACTTGGCTGTGTTGGCTGAATTTATTCTGTTGCGTTCGAAGGGAAGAATAATTTGGAAAAATCTCCCAGAAAATTTGGACATTTCGGGAAAGGCCGCGGTGGAGTGGCCGAGCACATTGAGGCATTATGCTCCGATTCGTGAGGCCGTTTCCCGTCGGAGGTTCGAATCCTCCCTTGGGCATGGATGTTTGTGTTGTCTTTAGTATAAGTTAGTTTATAAGTAGTTTGTAAGTTTAGTGCCTGATGACCCCTCAGTTAAATCCCATAAGCTTAACAAACATTTGAATTTTTATTTATTTATTTATTTTTCGGAAAAGCTAAAAAGCTTTTTTCTATGGAATTTTGTGTATGAACTCAACACCGTAAATCACTATATATAGGATGTCCCATTTACCTTGACCACCCTTAAATAACGGTCCTGATGAAAATTAAAAAAATGTTGTAAGCAAATGTTTATCCGTTAGGGGAACATCAATCTGGACGATTGTCTCCTTTGTAGCTTTGTTTTTTAATAAGACATGAGCAGCTGTACAATTTTTTTTTTAATTGACTCCCTGTATTTTTTTATTCGGTAATTCATTTCCTCTCCTAAAGACCTATTCAGAAATGTACCATTGATTGAAACACAATGTTATTCATTACATAACACAACATTGATGTTGACGCTCCCAGCGCTTAGTGCAGTTACTCGGGGTAATGGAATACATCCACGTGCTGATGTTGACAGGGGACAAATGTAAACATGACTGCACACCCGTCATTCCGTCAACCATCGTCAGTTGAAGAGTAGAATGTACACCTACGAAGAGAAGGTGCAAATACTACTCACCTATGGGGAATGTAAGTTAGCAGAACAGTAATTGCAATACTGTTTTCCTATGTACAATACCGGTACATTTAGTATAGTAGTGTAGTCCTTTTAAATATTGTTGTGTAGAGTGGGCATATAGTAAAGGTTGTCCTTTCTATAATTGCATCGTCATAACGTTTCTTTTAATGTTGTTAAAGGTAGGCGGAATGCTACGCAGGCAGAGGAACTGTACAGAGAACGATATCCTGACAAGAACCCATCTTCCCGACGGATGTTTTCACCTCTTCTTGCGAGGCTTTAGAAACATGACGTTAGCGGCGGAAAAATACCAACCGGAAGTGCCTGTAATTTGGCAGTCAGAAGTGTAGTATCTGAGTCGTCAAGATCTTTGAGTAGGCTACGTAACGCAAAATGACAGCAGACGATCATGCTATTTTGGTTGACACTCGGTTAACGTTTATCTCAGTCTGTTGATTACTCGCGAAATAGCTTGTTGTTTCTTTATTTATTGCTTAGTTTTCTTTACTGTCCGAGTCAAAATTAACTGTTTCACAGACAGTACGGATCTTACGGTGACTATTCAACTACTTCTCTTTTAAAAATAAATATTCAATAATAATGTTCTTTAAATCGTGTATCCAGCTACAACCTATGTTGTACACAGAGCCTGCTGGCTTCTGTCTCGGAGTTTTCAGTCCACATTTGTTTGATTTTGTAACTGACATTTCGCTACCACTAATTCAAACTGATATTGGAACTGTTAAAGCTTCAAACTTCATTGCTCTTAGAGGGTGAAACTTGGGCAATGTCAGCAGCTCATACTGGGCGAAACGTCTGACAAACCTCAAACTTCGACAGAAAATCTCGAGACAGATGCCAGCGGACAACATGTCAACGAATGGTCATAAAAGCTTAAGATGTATAGTAGATAAGAATTTGGTACACGTCTTTACAACAACTGTATTTCCCATCTTATCATTGCCAATAGATTGTTTGGAAACTACCTTGTACCCACAATAAAACATTTTAATGCACACCGTGTTGCAGTTTTGTCTCCCTAAAACATCCAAACAATAACAACAACCACTGCTGCACACTGTGTCATTAGTTCATTTAGGGCCCCTTTTCTGGAGATGGAGAATACGCTGCTTGTAAAAAAAACCCGAGTTAGGCTAGCAACGTCTTCTTTATTAATGATCCCACCAATGAATAATGTCTACTGTCAAGTCTCAAATACAGAAATATTTATCCTTTTCATACTACGTTGTTAAGTGATGTTACCAATCCGAAAAGATCAATGGTTTGTTATTTAGACATTATTCCCCTCAACACACACTCGGAAATGGTCACATATTCGGAAATTACTATCGAAATAACTGTTCCGTCCTTGAGTTTTTAATCAGTTGTAAATGTAAATAAAAGACAGAAATGTAGAACTAACTTTTAATACATTCTGAGAAGTTCAATTAATATGAAAAGATGAAATAAAAAAATTCTGAGACGAGGTGATGTGAACCAACAAATACACAATGACTTGAATCACGAATCTACAACACTATCCATGACGCTACTATTACAGACGTCCAAAAGTCACTTTTAAAGTACATATACAGAAACTTGAGTAGTTACGCTATTAATTTCTTACAAACTACTATTTATTTGTAAGGTAAGCGTTTTCGTGATTACTCTTAAAGGCTTTATAATGCCATACTGCTACTTTAAATGTCACCGTTTCTGAATAAGCTGAAAATAAAATGGCGCCTTTCACATCAAGCCAAAGATTCTACCCGTGCTGTGTATCGTCTCTGGTCCAAAACGGAAGTGGTATTTTTCCGCTGCTAATGTATACTGCTTTAGAAAGGTAAGTTTCAACCCACGACAACACAATCGTCATAGCATTCGCACAGATAATGCTGCCGAAGTTACTGTTCTCGCTTCCGTTGCTATGAATCCACGTGTGAGTACATGACAGCTTGAACATGAGGTTGACATTCCCAATACCATTGCACCTTATATTCTTACACGTCACCAGTTCCATCCTTACCATTTACACCTATATCAAGAATTGCATGGGAATTATTTCCAGAACGTATACAGTTCTGTCAGTGGGCACAGCACCAACTCCTCTCGAAGCCGTACTTCTTCTCCAATGCTCTATTTACCGATGACTGTTACTTCTCAAACAAAGGATACGTAAATACAAGGAACATGCACTATTGGTTCAGCGACAATCCCGAATTGCTTAAAGAGGTCGAACATCAGCATCAGTGGAGAGTTAATTTCTGGTGTGGGATGCGATGCTTTGTACTACAATTATTGGCCTTAATTTCATCAATGGTAGTCTAAACGGCAGAGTGTATGCCAACTCCTTCAGACGGATTCTTCCTCCTCTTCTGAATGAAATGCCGCTGAGAACTAGAATGCTTACGTTGTATCAAATGTTCAAATGCTTGTTAAGCATATGGGACTTAACTGCGGGGTCATCAGTCACTTAACTTACAAACTACTTATGACCAACCTTATACTAAAGACGGAACAAACATCCATGCCCGAGGGGGGGGGGGCGATTCGAACCCCCGACGGGGAGCGGGATCGCGCAGCAGAGCATAGCGCTTCAATGCGCTCGGCCGCTCCGCCGCGGCTTACGAGTTATCAACACGATGGATGTCCAATACATAATGCCTCGCGTGCACATCATGTTCTGAACCGAAGGTATCCTTCCAGATGGATTGGTCGAGGAGGAACAGTCATTTGGCCTGCTAGGTTAAAAACTGTACGCGTGTTTTGAAATGTTGAACCTTTCGTTAAATCAGACAATAAATTGTTCATTAACTCAGCTATTTGGTTTAATTATGGCCCTGATATTAATGTACAAGAAACAGTGCATTAAATTGATTTTGTGCGCAACGGATCTTTTAAGTAAACAACTGTGACATGTAACCTTTTGAAACAGACACTGACTATACTCAAAAATTTTGACTGCGAGAAAGATATAAGAAAAACCACAAATCACTTTCTTAATGCTTGACTGTGAGAGTTAATGTCGATCAGTTATTATTGAAATCCAAATCAACTATTATCTTACTATCGCACCAATAATGAAATATGTTCAATAATGTTATTCAAATCAACACTCCACTAAATCAAGTAATTATCAAATGAAGGAAGTGGGTTAATTTTCTAACTACGTAAATGAAATCTGAAACAGGGTTAAGTTACTTATTATTGATAAACAGCATTACATTACCTACATAATACAACTTCTGACTTGCTGGCAAAGCAGCCTCTGCTCTACATCGGAGCCATACACACAACCCAACCGCTCTCTAAGCGAGCTGAACCACTAGTGCTACTCTCTCTCTCAGTGCGAGCTACAATGCTATGCAATACATGATCTTTGCCAGAGATGAAGCTTTACACATATCGATACATACAGTAGAAGCGATATTATACATTTTCTTGCAAGCAAGTTACTCGATACAAAACAGGAGGCACAATATTAGACATTTTCTTATAAAAATAATTTTTTATGGACACGTTTCATCACCCCCCTCCTACCTATTAAAATTTTGTAGGGTGGGTGATGCCAATGGCATTGCCTAGCCAGCAAAATTACTGAATTTCAAGTCCAAAAATCCATTAATGACATCCAAAATTTAACAAGATCAAAACAACAGATGGAGTACATAGAAAATTTAAAAAAAAAATGTGACAGTCATAAATACATGCCATTTTACAGAACAGTACCATCAAAAGTCACGCATGGAGAGGTACAGGGTGTGACAGGCATAAGCAAATGTCAAAATTTACAGAACATCAGCAATAAGTGGAATATATGACAATTATACATAATGGTAAACATAAGTATATATAAAATTTCAGAAAACATAGTTTGACAAATGATATAGTGGAGAAAATGAGATAGCTAGAAGTAATACACAAATGGAAAAAAAATACAATAATAAACATGAACATATACAAAGTTTTACAAAAGATATTTTAACTAATGTCATCATTCGTTAAAGAAAATGTGGTAATTACAAGTAATACACACAGTAGTGTAAGTTCCATGGGTTTACATTTTGTACAAGAGATCAGTATTTTGGGAACATAAAATGAACATTTGTATCTTGTGCACAATGTAGTCTATGTAAATTTTTAGTGCACTTAGTATAAGATAAAGTGTCAGTTTTGTATTCTGTGATGCATTTAAAATGCTATACTTTCATGGATGCTAGAACATACATGTAGAATTTTTGACTACATAGGCTTCTGATCATGTACAAAATAATGTTACTGCTTCAGCACAATAGGATTTCAATATAACGTTTGTCAATCGAATAGGCACAATGACATTTCAGACTAAGTATATGTATCTATCAAGAGCACAATTTTATTTTGGTCACTGACTGTGAAAGAACCATGAAATATACCTAAACACTGGTAATGAACCTGTGGACAACGTTTGCAATGGGAGGCACTGAATAGTATATGCACACGAATAGCACATTAGCTCCTAACATTCATTTTAGGTCTGCACACGAACACAAAACACTGTAAGATTACACCACACTGTAGGCGGGCTGGCTGGTTGCATTGAAGTGGAAGTCATGGGGAAAAGGTTCTGATGTATTCCTCCATGCAATTCGACAACCAAGTGTGCTCCAACCAACAGAGCTATTAGCAGACTGCATCAGCATAGCCAAAATTAGAGCAAACTGGTGGTGGGTGGCCAAGGCTGCAATGGACAGTACTGTGTGGCCAAACATCATCCAACAAACATCTTCATTAAAAGGCCCAAAATCAGTGGTGTATAGTAACTCGTCCATTGTTCTGTGTGCATTCTGGAATCTCGTGTGCGAAATCGCCACTTCCCATGCGTGTCCAAAGTACATGAAATAAAGCATTTTACACACAAATTAGTAACATAGTCATGATATTTCAGTTTAGACTGAAAGAAAAGTCATTGATTAGAACATATCTACAGAAATATTTTCCCACAAATTCAAGTGGTACAAATGGGGTCATGGTATTAAACCATATTTTTACATTACAAGTAGTGTCTTGAAGACGGATACATTTGAATACTAATGAGTAATTTAATTCTTATTTTAGAGTATCTACAACATTAGTGTCATTTCATATAAGCACAAGGCTTTACATACTATGTACATATTGCTTTACAAACACATAATCGTATGAAATACATTGAGGGTGCTTGTCATCAATTTGGCATGATATAACTTAAATTGACATTCCAATTACCATTAGTTCATATCTCTTTAAATTAATATATATCACTATGATGGTGATTACATTACCACAAATTATAACACTTAAATTACATAAGTTGCCATGGCCAGGCTTTTGTCTCAACTGAGCTACATATTTCATTGCCTTAAGGTATAACACATCAGGGTAGTTTCGTGAGAATATCAAAAGAGGTTCAAGTCAACAGGTCATGTCTGTGTCTGTCTGGGTCAACAGTAGGGTCAAACAAAACAATTAGTGCAAATTTTGGCACAGTACTAGATGTACATCACAGTAAATCATCCAATAACATAAACACAGACGTAATATTCGTTAGGCATAGCTGCAGATTTTCATCAACAAGATCATCAATAAAATTTGGAAGATAGTAGTAAGCAAAAGCAAAATATTTCTGTGCATTATCTTTCTAGACTTAACTAGGCGCAGTTTATGGCATAGCTGCAAGTTTGCAAGATAGATGGCTGTGTGGAACGTATAAGCATAACCATACATTGTCATTGAGCTTCATTATAAAATTAATTAGCATAGTGGTAGGGCTTAGGTATATAATTAGTGAGCATAGCGGTAAGCTTTGATTACAAGAGCAATACGCATAGCTGCAAGCATAATTAGAAATATTCATTACACATAATTACAAATAATTACAGATCATCAGAAGGATATGAATCTCACCAATCACACATGCCATTGAAGGCACAATGCATCAACATACAAAATGGTGCACATAAGCACAAAGAGAAAACACAAAAGGGCAGTGCGAGTAAGCACATAAGAAAAGAACAGAACATAGCATCATTAGCAACATAGCGATTCTCCTCATAATTGCTTCATAATCATTGTATAATCTCGTCATCATTAGCAACATAGCGATTCTCCTCATAATTGCTTCATAATCATTGTATAATCTCGTCATCATTAGCAACATAGCGATTCTCCTCATAATTGCTTCATAATCATTGTATAATCTCGTCCACATAATTACATTTATCAAACATCTTTGACTGTTACCAATACCTTCCTTACCATCATTTATCCATAAACAATAATGCATTTTAAAGACCACCATGACATATTGTGTATTGCCTTACTCATCATCCTCCATAATGTTCTTGGCTTACCAAATGCTCATGTCAACTCAAAAATCTTCTTCACTTGCTCAGAACTTCGTAAGTTATGCAATTAGTAACACAGAAGAAAAATCTGATATTTTCTGAAACATAGGAACTTGATTAGATTACACAATCAAAAATTTCCATTAATTTTATTTGTCTTGCACAGCCACAGAGTTCGTTATATGCAAATTGCAAGATAATCAAAGTTTCGTATGACAATATCCCAGCGTAGCACAGAGCATAAGTATTCAGAGTTAGAGAAAAGTAACAGTGAGAAAAAGAGGTAGATAGAGCGCACTAAGGAAAAGCGGAAGAATAGTGACACTCAGCTCGAGAACGGGGCACCAATCGCCACTTGGTGTGTCCAAAACAGATTAATGGACTCTCTACCCCAATTTTATTCCTTGAAAATTTTAATATTGGAAATGTGGTGTATGCCTTTCGACTTGTGTGTCTTTAAAGTTTCATTAGTGAAAGAATTACTTTTTTGGTTTATCGTCGTGCTCTGAATAACGTTTAGAACGCGGCGGGCTTTGTTGCGACCGGCGATCATATCTGTTTGTTTCAAAATATCGACTGCGCGAGGAATTTTCCTCGTCTTCTTCTTCTAAGTCTTGTAAGAGATTTCTAAAGGCTTCAATATCATTCTTGCATCGTGCCGCAATGGCAATTTGACGCAAGTGTAGAGGCAATTTGTTCAAACAAATTCTGATTAATTCCGCAGGGCAGTAAGGTGCCGATAAAAATTGATTTTTGTATACTAAGTTTTGGAAATATTCCACAGGGCTCGAGAAATTTGATCGCTCAAAAGTTTTGAAAGTCGCAATACTGTTTTTAACGCGGTCTTGTGCCGCTTCCGACCAGTATGCGGATAGAAATGAGCGTCGGAAGTGATTCTCGCTATAGCACTCTTGTGCAATAGCTCTCATTCTGGTGGCTGGCTCGCCTTCCAGATAACCACATATAAATTCTAATCTGTGCTCAAGTGGCCAATTCGGGGGAAGACAATAATCGAATTGCTGCAACCACTCTTTAGGGTGCAAGTCATTCGGAGAGTTTTTAAATGTCTTGAATTTACGTACAGTCAGGAAATGCTTGTAGTCAAACGCTTCCTTTCGCCCGTGCGGCGTAAGTGAGCGTAAACTACGCACTGCGTCTTCATTGTTGTTACTATGAGGTACACTTCGTTCACGCACCAAGCGACCTACTTGGCTCGAATCATCATTGTCATTTTCGTTCAAATTTTCTTCCACATCTTCGTATGGATTTCCACAAGTGTGGTCAAATTTCCTCTCTATTCGCGCCACGCGATCATCTAATTTTCTGACCTCAGCCTTGTATTGCTGATTAATGGTCATTTGATCTTGTTTGAAACGGTCAAGGGCGAGATATTCATTAGTTTCATTAAACGGGGTAGGATGCGTTACATCCGAACTTTTGTCAGTGTTATCACTAATTTGGGTAATCTTAACAGTAATATCTTCAAACTGTTTATTTATTTTATTGATCTGTTCCGTCGTGACTGACTGGAAGTTCTGCAACTTTTCAACAACTAGATTACTCTGTTGCTTCAATTGAGCGAGTTCAGTAGTTTCCATATTTTCGACTCGTGACGCAAGGCTTTCCACTACCGGGTTGATCTCGTCGCGAATATCTTGTCTTATTTGCTGAGATTCACGTTTGAAAGTATTGAGCAGTTGTTCCCTGAACCGATTGTTGTCCTCGTTTATCTTATTAAAACTACTTTGAATACTCACAAACCTCGAATCGCACGTTTGTTCAATTTTCTCAAGTTTTTCATTTAATTTCTGAGATTGTTCCTCAAGTTTTTCATTTAATTTCTGAGATTGTAATTGACTATTCTCAAGTTTTTTATTTAATTTCTGATATTGTAATTGACTATTCTCAAGTTTTTCATTTAATTTCTGAGATTGTTCCTCAAGTTTTTCATTTAATTTCTGAGATTCCTGAGATAGTAATTGACTATTCTCATTTAATTTAGAGAGCTGTGACAATAAAATTTGCATGAAATCATTTGGTAATACGTTTTCCATAGCCGTCGCACAAGTATTTTTTGTAGCAGAGCTAGGCGGAACCGATGCATTATTTTCCGCAACCACATTACAAGAATCGGAATTCTGTATTGTCAAATCCTGTACTATGTCATTATCCATATTGTCTGTTCCCGAACTAATCTGTTCCGCGTTTTCAGACACGGTATTTACTGTCGTATTTGTATCAGTGCAGTGAGAAGACTCTTGTAAAAATTCAGTTTCTCTCTTTGCTTCATTCAAGGTCTCATTTTCGGAAGTAGTTTTAGCATCAGCGCGGACTCTCCTATTCTTCGACATTGTTAACAGAATTTTGCAGTAAAGTGACCAATAATATTTATTTTCACCTACTGCTAATTTTTTTGAAAATTACACACAGTAATTATGAGAGAACAATAGGTTGAATCGGGCTAGTGCAACATACAATCACAATCGAGATTACGCAAACCGTTAATTATCACACGAGTTCCGCGGTACTAGAACTTTCATCACAACAAACATCAGGCAATATAAAAGAGAGGCTTGTTCAGTAGTAATGCAATTATTTGTATATTCAATTCATCTACTATAAACAATACTACACAATCTCAAGAATGGTAAGTAACAGACTACAGAAACAATTACTATGCTACTGTTGCTACAACAGAGGATGGTGCTACAAAAATTAAATTAAGAGCCAAAAGGTAAGTTGGTTAGTGGAAAAGACAAACTAACTGAAATAAGACTACGTATCTAACTACGTCACGATCCTGTTTGTGAACTATCCTGGCAGAAAGGGCGCCAGATAAAAACTGTACGCGTGTTTTGAAATGTTGAACCTTTCGTTAAATCAGACAATAAATTGTTCATTAACTCAGCTATTTGGTTTAATTATGGCCCTGATATTAATGTACAAGAAACAGTGCATTAAATTGATTTTGTGCGCAACGGATCTTTTAAGTAAACAACTGTGACATGTAACCTTTTGAAACAGACACTGACTATACTCAAAAATTTTGACTGCGAGAAAGATATAAGAAAAACCACAAATCACTTTCTTAATGCTTGACTGTGAGAGTTAATGTCGATCAGTTATTATTGAAATCCAAATCAACTATTATCTTACTATCGCACCAATAATGAAATATGTTCAATAATGTTATTCAAATCAACACTCCACTAAATCAAGTAATTATCAAATGAAGGAAGTGGGTTAATTTTCTAACTACGTAAATGAAATCTGAAACAGGGTTAAGTTACTTATTATTGATAAACAGCATTACATTACCTACATAATACAACTTCTGACTTGCTGGCAAAGCAGCCTCTGCTCTACATCGGAGCCATACACACAACCCAACCGCTCTCTAAGCGAGCTGAACCACTAGTGCTACTCTCTCTCTCAGTGCGAGCTACAATGCTATGCAATACATGATCTTTGCCAGAGATGAAGCTTTACACATATCGATACATACAGTAGAAGCGATATTATACATTTTCTTGCAAGCAAGTTACTCGATACAAAACAGGAGGCACAATATTAGACATTTTCTTATAAAAATAATTTTTTATGGACACGTTTCAAGGTCTCCTGAATTAAATCCTCTGAACGTTTTTCTTTGGAGATGTATTAAAGGTGTTGTCTATCGCAATATTCCAGCAACTCCAGAGGACATTATTATGTATCGTGGCTAGTGGGCATAGGGAAAGGAACTCGTGCCCTGTTGCCGATCTGCCCTCTTGGCCAATGGCGGCGCACAGTAACACCCAAAACTCCGATTCATATTTCCAGATTTTTACCTTTCAATTGCATTGTCATTACTGACATAGGAACAGGCGGAAAACGAATTTGTTTGTAGCTCAGTGTGTGACAATGTGCACGAAATATTTTTCCTCATTTATGACTTACACTGTATGTCTGAGTATTGATGTACTTTATTGGTAATTGTAATTTATTGCCAAAACTTCCCAATGCCAAATCCCCTGATAATTAACTCATTTGAAAACTCAGTTTCATTGAATTTTTAGGCCTGCAAAGCAGTAAACAAGATGGCAAACAAGTTTTAGCAGTTTTGTAATTTTAGAACAAACTGTTGTCTGATTTACAGGTTTTATAATTAGAAGGGTAATTAAACAAGTTGTTGCGTGGATAACAGTCATTTTCACAATTCTTTGTATAGTTATTAGTTAGCTGAAGAATTGGATTAAGATGAAAGCACCTGCTCCTTCTCCCATGGTGGATTTATGAACTTCATAGGCGAGCTATCTCATGAATCCATACAAGATACCAGATAGCGTTAAAATTTCGGATATAAAAACAAATGCGCTGGGATACGTATAATGACATGTTATCCTCAAAATATGCTCAGTGTTTCGTCAAAAAGAAACATTTAAAATCAGTCATTGAAAACAAGTTAAAAGTTATTTGTGATAGAAGCAAATTATTCACTTCCGATGTAAGTTGTCTCAGTAAACAAATTTCCCTGAAGAGCCAAAGAACCTAGTACAGGAATGAGTATGAAAACGCAGAGATATGTAACCACTCAGAGAACGTCGCCGCATTCCTCAAAGCCTATATAAAACGACAGGTCTGGCGCAGGTGTTGTATCGATTACCGCTGCTTCAATGGCTTTTATCACGATTTAAGTGAGTTTAACATGGCTTTATAGTCGGCGCATAGCATCTTCGAGGCAGCGATGAGGTAGGAATTTTCCAGAACGTCCATTTCATGAGTGAACTGTGAATATTGGAAATCCGGTTAAACGTAAAGTCTCTGACCGCTATGACATCTACATCTACATAGATATTCTTCAAATCACATTTAAGTGCCTGGCAGAGGGTTCATTAACCACTTTCAAAACTTTTCTCTACCGTTCCATTCTCTAATAGCGCGTGGGAAGAAATAACACCTAAGTAGTTTCGTTTTCGATCTGATTTCTCTTATTTTATTGGGATGGTCATGTCTCCCTAAGTAGGTGGATGCTAGCGAACTATTTTCACATTCAGAAGTAAAAGTAGGTGATTGAAACTTCGCAAATAGATTACGCCGCAATGAATAACGTCTTTCTTTTAATGATTTCCACCCCAATTCGTGCAACATCTCCGTGACGCCGTCCCCCCTCCCCCCCCCCCCCCGTAACGTGATAAAACAAAAGGAGCTGCCCTTCTCTGAACATTCTCAATGTCTTCCGTCAGTCCCATCAGGTGAGGGCCCCACAAGGGGCAACAGTACTCCAGTAGAGGACGCACGAGTGTGATGTAGGCAGTCTCTTTGTTGGAGCTGGTGCATCTTCGAAGCGTTCTGCCAATTAAACGTAACCTTTGGTTCGCCTTTCCCACAATATTTCCTATGTGTTGTCTCCAGTCTAAGTTGTTCGTAATTGTAACTCCTAGGTAGTTGGTAGAATTTACGACCTTTGACTGATTTATCGCGTAATTGAAGTTCAGCATATTTCTTTTACTGGTCATATGTATAACTTCACACTTTTCTTCATTAAGTGTCAATTGCCAATTTTCGCACCATGCAGAAATTTTGTCTAAATCGCTTTGCAGTTGCTTTTGATCCTCTGTTCACTAACCGATAAACGACAGCATCATCCGCGAACAGTCTAAGGGAGCTCTTGAGATTGTCTCCTAAATCGTTTATAAACACAGGGAAGAGTAATGGACCTATAACGCTTCCCTGTGGAACGCCAAATACCACTTCTGTTTTACTCGATGACTTACCGTCAATTACAACGAACTGTGTCCTTTCTGATAGGAAATCGTGAATACAATCGCATAATTGGGGAGATATTCCATAAGCACGCAATTTCATTACCGGGAAAAGATCTTTTTGAATGAACCGAACCAGCGACGACTGAAGAGAATGATTCAGCTTGACAGAAGTGCTACCCTTCCGCAGATTACTGCAGATTTCAGTGTTGGCTCATCAACAAGTGTCAGGGTGCGAATCGTTCAACGAAACTTCATCGATATGGGCTTTTGCAGCGGAAGGCCTACTCGTGTAACGTTGCTGACTTCACGACACAAAGCTTTACTCTTAGGTCAACACCGATACTGGACTGTTCAATACTGGAAACATGTTGCCTGGTCTTACGAGTCTCGTTTACCAATTGTATGAAGCGGTTCGACAGGTATGAATACAACTTCATGAATCCATGGGCCCTGTATGTAAACACGGGACTGTTCACCTTGGTGGAGCCTCTGAAATGGTGTGGGTCGTGTACAAGTGGATGATATCGGACCCCCGACACGTCTACATAGGGCTCTGATAGGTGACATATACCTACGCATCCTGGCTGATCACGTACATCCATTTACAACCGTTGTGCCTTGCGATGGACTTGGGCAGTTCCAACAGGACACTGAGACAACCCATACGTCCAGAATGGCCACAGAGTGACTCCAGGAACACTCCTATTAGTTTCAACACCTCCGCTGTCTACCATACACACATGAATATTATTGAGCATATCTGAGATGATCAGTCAGCGGTGTTACACGGTTACATGTCAAAACACGAAAATTTAAAAAAAAATTAAATTCGGAATTGAATTGATATATAAAAACGATACTAAATGTGTTCACAGCAACGAAATAGGGAAATCATCATGACAGTAAATAAGACAACGACGTTATATCTGAGATGCCTCGCAACGTTGTAAAACTAGGTGGGAAAAATGAATCAGGTTGGGTGATTGGAGAGGTGCACGAATGTGGGGGATAGGGAGCACAAGGGCGAGGCTGGATTGGCAGAACCCTCCTGACAATAAGTAAAAATATGCCCTAAAGTAATCTGGCCTCTTGAGATCAAATACCCACCAAAATACTAATGAACTATAGGGGAATCTAACTACCAAGTCAGATACAGGGTTCAATAAAAAATGCACTTAATTTATTTCACCAAGATAGGAGGAGATCAATTAATTTACTTAAAAATGATGAACACTATACTTATGAATTTAAAAATGTCAACCATATAAAATTAAAGGACATGAATAATACACAAATTAAACGTATAAATGACTGGCAAGTCCTATGATAGCTGGCACGAAGGAGACCAAGGAAGAGTGCTACAATTACGAGCGCTTTCTACGTAAAAAAATTAAATTCCAGAAAATCGTCAAAAAAGGCTGAACTCTAACTCTCGCCTAGATGAGCAGTGACAAGCGATTCTCAGCAAAATGCTGCAGGAGACTGCGTCGCTGGAGCTGAGACGGCGGCGTCAATGCAACACCAAGTGAAGCTCTTACTAGAAAGCACCGAAGACGAACCGACTGCCCTGGTCGGCGTTCTAACACAAAGTGAAGATCTGGAGTCTGTTCTACATACCCTCCGCTCATCAGACAACAAGAGCCAATCGCTCTCTGGGCGCCAAGTTCCCTCCAATGCCCAGATAGGGCGCCAAGTCAGTTTCGAAAAACCGTGCCCCCGCTCTGAATCGTCCAATGTCCAGCATTCCCGCGCAAAACGCCTACACGGCCGTCCGCACAGAGCGTATTCCTCCGCGGAGATTTTGCAATAGAGTGGAGCCCCTTCTCGCTCGCACTAACATGGTGACCAACTCAATAGTTCTACTGTCACCTCTGCATGTGTTAGTAAGTTAATGTAGGAGTCACAGGAGCGGGAACTGTGATGTGTGCCTTACGTGTGGGTAAGATTACTCATTAATACGGTCCATATCGGGAGATAGTAGTGGTCGAAAACTTCGAAAGAAGAGCGGTTTTAAGGGCAGAGGGAAAAAAGTGCCAAGGCAAGCGCCAAGGGAAAAAAGCTCTGCGACAGTCAGGAGCGGGTAGTAAGGGCAGTAGCGGATTCCTTGCTAACTGCGATAGTTCGTGCAAGGGTAGGTTATGTTAGTAGCGGGTATCGTGCATCGATTACCGTGTCATAGCTTAGGTCGTCATAAAGACATCAGTCCGGTAGTGCTGCAGCAGAACCTGCTGCGTCGGGCAGCATTGCTACACTCGACCAGCTGGCCAAGTGCGGCAGCGTGCCGCGTTGTTTCTTGCGTCCTCTCTCCGGCGGTGGCGTCCTTCGTCGCAGACGCGCAAATGACTGCTCGGTCGTCGGGGCCGCAACTTCACTGGGTGGCGCACGACTCCTTCAGCGCCTTCTCCAATGATTGCCCCTCCAGTTTGGCCTTCAGTGCTTGAATCGCCCGCTCCTGGGCAGGCGTGATCTGCTGGGCAGGCGTGATCTGCTGGGCAGCTGTCGACTGCGGTTGCACAACCGCAGGAGCGCCGGTCGTCACAGCAGTGGTCGCCCCAGAGCTCTGCGCCACAGGGGCGGGCTCTGTAGCGTCCTCAGCGTCGTCTTCGTAGAGGTCGCGCGCCACTTCGGCGTGCAGCCGCCGGATTTGTCGGCAGACCTCTTCCTTCTCCGCAGCAAGTTGGGCCTGGAAGGCCACCCTCTCTACTGCCCACTCACCTCCGGCTAACGGGCTTGTTTGCGTGGCTTGGACGCCTGCAGGGCGGCACGATGCAAGGCAATCGTACAATAGCAGCGTCCAGTCCCAGAACGGGGCGTCGGCGCAGCTACAAGCTTTCTCGGAAGGGAAACTCTGTGTGTGGCCTGCGTGTGGCCTCTCTCTCTCTCTCTCTCTCTCTCTCTCTCTCTCTCTCTCTCTCTCTCTGCGGAGCCACCCAGAAGCGCTTTTGAAATGAGTCGAATTTGTTATCTTGGTCTCCCCGTGGAATTCACTGCACCTGAAATATCAAGTGAAGTGTAAAATTAAAAATAAAGTTGGCGGGCAGTTCTCGACGCCTTTCAACGTGCTGTTCAGGAGAGATAACACCCTCCCACCCCACCTCCTGTAGAACTACTACGGATTTATGTGCAAGCGTGCAGGATGCATGGTATCCCCACCAACACTGCGTCACAAATTAGTGGAGAACATGCCACGTCTCATTGCTCGCGAGAGCCCTACGCGATATTAGGCAGGTGTGCCAGTTTATTTGGCTCTTCTGAGTACTTAATTCATTAAACGAAAAGAGCTACAAATAAAATGATTATGTAAAGTTTAGTCCATAGCTTATAACCTGTCATAAAGCTACCTAGAAACAAAGGTTTAAAGGAAGACATAGAAGCAAATCACAGGATGGCGGCGGAGTTTGTGAAGTTCTGTAAAAGTGTTGGGTATGTATTTGATGTTGTGGCGGCCGCCACTCCGCACTGAAACTGACTGATGGATTCACGGTGCACAGTTAGATTAGTAAAAAGTGAAAAAGACGCCCACCAAAGCGATCGTAAATCTATCTTTATTTTTACTTTTACTTGCACGCCTGTGTATTCTGCAAGCCTGGCCTGACCTTACGAGGTTCAGGCGCTAAACAGGGAAGTTCGGCAACCTAGCTCCCCTTCCAAGCCCCTGTCCAAAAAGCAGAAGGAGGTTCTGCAGTGTTGCGATTCGTCGCAACGACCAGTCGGCCCCGAGCAGTGCAGAGCAGAGTAGCAGGTGATTCGCCTTCACACGGCTAGCAAGCTTCCACATTCGACTGTGAGCAAATCCCTCTACAATACGCAAATTTTTAATTAGCTTTGGGTTCCCCTTTTTTTAACCACCTATGTAGTCACCACCCCCTATGCTTTCAAATTCAAAAAAAAGGAAGAAGGAAGCTTTGGGTTTGACGTCCTGTCGACACTTGGTCATTAGAGACGGAGCTCACGCTCGGTGTTTTGGGTAAGGATGATGAAGGAAATCGGCCGCTCCCTTAGAAAGGAACCATCCCGGCATTTGCCTAGAATGATTTAGGGAAATCACGGAAAACCTAAATCTGGATGGCCGGAGGTGGATTTGAACCACCATCCTTCCGAATACGAGTCCAGTGCGTTACCAATGCGCCAACTCGCTCGGTTTTTCAAATTCAGGTGCAGACAGGAATCGCAGGCGTGCCCCCTTCATTTCTTTAATGCAAAAATGTTAATTATCGTGCTATGTATTTTTATTGTCGTAGTTAGAGTTAGATGAATAAATTCCTTAATTA
Organism: Locusta migratoria; assembly: GCA_026315105.1. Classification (NCBI taxonomy): domain Eukaryota; kingdom Metazoa; phylum Arthropoda; class Insecta; order Orthoptera; family Acrididae; genus Locusta; species Locusta migratoria. Next base: position 52,442,763 of record CM048747.1, on the reverse strand, counting down.
TACCCGACTGTTTCCGTATAACCCTCCCCCACAGTCAGATACCAACAATAGATTTTAGTTGGTGAATTTTATTGCTTTGCCACGATGGTTTTGACACCAAATGTAGCGTCCCTCTAATGTGTGTAGAGCATCTGACACCCAGTGACGAGTATTTTACCAAATACTTCGTCTATGTCAGGATAGTGACACATAGTTTACTCCCCTGTGGGCTGTGAGCTCAGTACTCAACTCGGGAGTTGGGGTGGCGATGAAACAGTGGTTCTATACTGGACATTTATTGACACTCATGCTTACAATAGAGCCTGAGGCGGGTGGAGTGTGCGTGAGCGTCGTATCGCGCTGAGTAAGTGTCCAGCTGATGCCACGAGTCCCGAAGTGGCTGAGCTGCCTTCTCACCGACGCGGTCGGCTCTAGGCCGCTCCTACATCTACATTTACATACATACTCCGCAATTCACCGTAAGGTGCGTGGCGGAGGGTACACTGTGCCACTGCTACGTATTTCCTTTCCTATTCCACTCCCAAATTGAACGAGGAAAAAAAGAATGCCTATATGCCTCCTTACGAGCCCTAATTTCTCTTATCTTGTCTTTGTGACCTTTACGCGAAATGTAAGTAGGCGGCAGCAAGATCGTACTACACTCAGCTTCAAATTCCGGCACTCTAAATTTACTTAACAGAAATTCACGAAAAGAACTTCGTCTTTCTTCCAGCGATCCCCAATTGAGTTGCCGGAGCATTTCCGTGACACTCGCGCATTGGTCGAACCTACCGGTAACAAATCTAGCTGCTCGTCTCTGAACCGCCTCTATGTCTTCCTTCAAACCGATCTGCTGCGGGTCCCAAATACTTGAGCAATACTCAAGACGCGGTCGTACAAGCGTTTTATACGCGGTCTCCTTTACAGGTGAAGTACACCTTCCCAAAATTCTCCCAATAAACCGAAGTCGGATGTCTGCCTTACTCACAACTGTCCTTACATGCTCGTTCCATTTCATATCACTCTGCAATGTTACGCCTAAATATTTGAACGACGCGACAGCATCAAGAAGCTCACTACTAATGCTGTATTCGAACATTATAGAATTGTTTTTTCTACACATGCGCATCAACTTACATTTTTCTACATTGAGAGCTAGCTGCCATTCTTCGCACCAACTAGAAATTTTGTCTAAGTCAACCTGTATACTACTACAGTCAGTTACAGACGACACCCATACACCACAGCATCATCAGCAAACAGCCGCAAATTACAACTTACTCTGTCCATCAGATCATTTATATAGACAGAAAATAATAGCGGTCCTATCACAGTCCCCTGGGGCACGCCTGACGATACACTCGTCTCTGATGAACACTCGCCGCCTCAGTGTTGCGCTAGGCGAGGCGTTGCTTCCGCGGCCGACCGCCGCTGCCGTTCTCTCGCTTCCCCCGCCGCCACTGCCATGCTGGATCCTCGAAGCTGCCTGTACCGCGACCGGCGATGGTCGCACAGCGCTGGCTGCGGCCCGGGAGTTGAACCCGGGTCCTCCTTCGCCCACTGCTGCCGCTTCCTCCTTCGCCCAATGCTGCTGCTTCGCCCTCTAAACAGTCACAGTAGCTCTTTAGGAATGGCCTCTGCTATTCCTTATTTACATAAACGATTTAGGGGAAATTCTAAGTAGCTCTCTTAGGTTGTTTGCAGATGACGTCGTCATTTACCGTCTAGTAAAATCATCTGAAGATCAAAACCAACTGCAGAACGATCTGAATAAGATATCAGTATGGTGTAAAAATTGGCAATTGGCTCTAAATAATGAGAAGTGTGAAGTCGTCCACATGAGTACGAAAAGAAATCCGTTAAACTTTGTTTACAACATAAATCAATCAAATGTGAAGGCCGTAAACTCCACAAAATACCTAGGAATTACTATTACTTCAGACTTAAATTGGAAAGAACACGTTGATAATATCGTGGGAAAGGAGAACCAGAGACTGCGTTTTATTGGCAGAACCCTTAAAAGATGCAACAGAACTACTAAAGAAACTGCATACACTGCGCTTGTCCGTCCATTTTTGGAGTATTGCAGTCCAGTGTGGGATCCTTATCAGGTGGATTTGACGGAGGACATCGAAAGAGTCCAAAGAAGGGCAGCTCGTTTCGTATTGTCACGATATAGGATAAGGTTACGGAACTGAGAAAAATCGATCGAAAATGTATCACACTATGTACAATTGTGATCACTTCCACGTAAAATTTTGATTACGGCATCTTCCACATAAAAAGCACTTTTTCTGTCACGCACCAACGCATACTTCGTGGTACCAAACATTGCATTTTTGGCAGCGAATCCAGTCACTCTTAACTAGATGATTTATAAGAGCGCGTTAGACTAAGTAGCTTCACTTACCTCTTTAAAGGGAAAAAATTTATATCTCCTTACCGCAAAACGGTGTATTCTTGGAAAAGACAGGAGGAGCTGTAGAAACCTGCTACTCTACAACGCGACATAACGAGACACTACGAGACAGAAAAATGGTGCAAAAACTTACGTTGATCGGAATTGTACCTATATCGAAATTGTACCACCTTACCCTATATTGTGAACAGCAACGGACCCACGACACTCCCCTGTGGCACACCTGACATAACTCCTACTTCGGAAGACTTCTCTCCATTGAGTATGACCTGCTGCTTTCTGTTATCTAGGAATTCCTCAATCCAATCACACAATTGGTCTGATAGACCATATGCTCTTACTTTGTCCATTAAACGTTTGTGGGGAACTGTATCAAACGCCTTGCGGAAGTCGAGAAACACAGCATCTACCTGAGAACCCGTGTCTTTGGCCCTCTGAGTCTCGTGGACGAATAGCGCGAGCTGGGTTTCACACGAACGCCTTTTTCGAAACCCATGCTGATTCCTACAGAGCAGATTCCTAGTCTCGAGAAATGTCATTATATTCGAACATAATACATGTTCCAAAATTCTACAACTGATCGACGTTGGAGATATAGGCCTATAGTTCTGCACGTCTGTTCGAGGACCCTTCTTGAAAACGGGGATGACCTGCGCCATTTTCCAATCTTTCGGAACGCTATGCTCTTCTAGAGACCTACGATACACCACTGCGAGAAGGGGGGCCAGTTCCTTCGCGTACTCTGTGTAAAAACGATCTGGCATCCCATCAGGTCCTGCGGCCTGCGGCTGGCAAAAGTGAAATGGGTCTGTAGTTTGATGGTATATCTTTATCCTCCTTCTTGAATAGAAGTTTAATATCCGCATATTTTAGCCAATCACGAAGGCTGCAGCAAGAGGCGAGCTACTCACCCAGGGGCGTGGTGTGGACGAAAGGACGTGGCCATCTACATCTACATGGGAAACTCTGCATATCACATTTAAGTGCCTGGCAGAGGGTTCATCGAACCACAATTATACTAATTATCTCCCATTCCATTCTCGAATAGAGCGCGGGAAGAAAGAACACCTGAATCTCTCTGTTCGAGATCTGATTTCTCGTATTTTATTCTGATGATAATTTCTACCTATGTAAGTGGGAGTCAACAATATATTTTCGCATTCGGAGGAGAATGTTGGTGATTGGAGTTTCGCAAGTAGCCCACGCCGCAGCGATAAGTGCCGTTGTTGTAAGTGATTCCCAACCGAGATCCTGTATCATTTCCGTAACGCTGTGTTACATATTCATTAAACATCCACGAACAAGTGCCATAGTTAAAATTATTCCTTTTCTCAGTTTATTTCCAGTTATAATAACATTTGTCCGAAATGATCGAAATTGTACCACCTTACCCTATATAAATGACCTTGAGGATAACATCGAAAGTTCACTTAGGCTTTTTGCGAATGATGCGGTAGTATATAGAGAGGTTGTAACAATGGAAAATTGTATTGAGATGCAGGAGGATCTGCATCGAATTGACACATGGTACAGGGGATGGCAATTAAAGCTCAATGTAGACAAGTGTAATGTGCTGCGAATGCACAGAAAGAAAGATCCTTTATTATTTACCTACACTATAGCAGATCAACAACTGGAAGCAGTTAATTCTATAAATTATCTGGGAGTAGTCATTAGGAGGGATTTAAAATGGAACGACCATATAAAATCAATCGTCGGTAAAGCAGATGCCAGACTTAGATTCATTGGGAGAATTCTAAGGAAATGTAGTCCGAAAACAAAGGAAGTAGGTTACAGTACACTTGTTCGCCCACAGCTTGAATACTGCTCACTGGTGTGGAATCCTTACCAGGTGGGATTGGTGGAGGAAGTGGAGAAGATTCAACGGAGAGCAGCGCGCTTCGTTACAGGATCATTTGGTAATCGTGAAAGCGTTACGGAGATGATCGCTAAAGTCCAGTGGAAGACTCTGCAGGAGAGACGCTCTGTCGCTCGGTATGGGCTTTTGTCGAAGTTTCGAGAACTAACCTTTACTGAGGAGTCTAGCAGTATATTGCTCCCTCCTACGTATATCTCGCGAAGAGATCGTGAGGATAAAATCAGAGCCGGCCGCGGTGGCCGAGAAGACTGAGGCGCTCCAGTCACAATCTGCACGGCCACTACGGTTGGGGGTTCGAATCCCCCCTCGGGCATGGATATTTGTGCCGTCCTAGTTCGTAAGTAGTTCATAAGTAGTTTGTAAGTTTAGGGGCTGATGACCCCATAGTTAAGTCCCACTTCACAAACATTTGAATATTTTTGACAACACACACGCCCATGCCCGAGTGAGCATTCGACCGCATTCCCTAATGTCATATGATATAATATTTTGGGGTAACTCTTCAAGTCATTCAAAACTTTTCAGAGTCCAAAAACTTGTAATACGTATTATTTGTGGAGTAAATTCACGGACGTCCTCTTTAAAGAACTGGGTATATTAACTACTGCCTGTCAGTACATTTATTCCATAATGAAATTTGTCATAAATAATTTATCCCTTTTCCCAACAAACAGCTCAGTTCATACATACAATACTAGGAATACAAATGATCTACACAAGGACTTACAAGCACTTTAGTTCAAAAAGGGGTCCACTGCTCAGGAACACACATTTTCAATAATTTACCATCAAGTATAAAAAATTTAGCTACAAATGAAGATCAGTTTAAGAGGAAACTAAAAGACTTTCTAGTGGCCAACTCCTTCTACTCCATTAGTGAATTTCTAAATTGTACCAAATGATGCATGTACTCATACTATATTAGTATTATTATATTATCAGCTATAAAAAATTTAAAAAAAATAAGAAATAAACACCTTAGAAATGTATGTATCTGTATTTATATTACTAGTATTATCTATTATTCAACTTGTAATTTTTGTTTCTTGACATGTTCCTCATCCACGAGGATCTCCTCAACATGGACCTACGGAAAAAAAACTAATCTAATCTAATCTACCGCGCCATGCGTTGGTTCGATGCTCCACTGCGCCACTGTCGAAGCCGAGACCCCGCTGCCCCAGGCTGTGCTGCTATTCCGCAGGCTGCATATACCGTCGGGGATGCCGTGTTGACCGCGATGACCAACTGCTGGCCACGCTGCGACAAAGTGCTTCCAGCCTGCGACTGACTCAGTATTGCAATTAACTATAATAACAGCTGTTGTCGACAAATAGCACAGTCTGGGTGGCAAGTGACTGCCCAGCCATGGCTGACTGCTGCCCAGCCGTGGCTGACTTCCGAGCCTGTTTTTTTTTTTTTTTTTTTTTTTTTTTTTTTTTTTTTTTCCTTTATTGTGTTTTCACACCAGCTATTACACCAGTAGCTGGCACCAGCTCCAGAGGCTGCTCTTCAGCCGAGAGAATAAAATACATGGATGAGATGAAAATTAAAATACAAGACAGGCGAAAAAACAACGGAGGAACAATGACATAGACAAGGTGACAATTCGAAGTGCAAACAGTTGACAGATGATCAAAATCATTACACTAATTAAAACACACGGTGCGACACTTGTCTGATTGCGGTGGACGCAGTTAAAAAACATACACTCACTGGAGCACAGCACACAACACTTGACGTAGCACTGTTAAAACTGTCGGTCCAGGACCCCGAGAAGGGGGGGGGGGAAGCGCGGGGGAGAGGAAAAACGGCGGGGAAGGAGGCGGTAGGGAGGAGCTGTAGGGACACCAGGGGGGGAGGGGGTAGCCAAGCGAGGGAGTGGAAGGGGAGGGGGGAGAGGGGCCCTTTATCTACGGGGGGGGGGGGGGATCAGAGCTGGTAGGACGGGTATATGTCGGAACGGAGGACGTCATCAGGGAGGGGGAGGCGGCGGAAATTACCCTGGGAGAGGACATGGAGGGTGTGGAGATGAAGGGAAGGGGGTATAACGCGGTAGAGGCGTGGCAGAGGCCCAGGGTTGGTAAGGATGGGGTGGACCAGGGGGTTGCGGGAGTCTACTTTACGGGTGGTATAGAGGATACGGATATGCTAGAGGTATTCAAGGAGGTGGGGAAACGGGATCAGGTCATACAGGATCCGCGTGGGGGAAGGGAGCCGGATGCGGTAGTCGAGGCGGAGGGCGTGGCGCTCGAGGACTTGAAGGGGTTTATAGTAGGATGTGGGAGCGGAGATCCAAGCGGGATGGAAGCTGCAAAGGACAGGACGCATGAGGGAGCGGTAGGTGTAGAGGATGGTGGAGGGGCTGAGACCCCACGTCCGGCCGGTGAGGAGTTTGAGGAGGTTAAGGCGGGAGAGGGCTTTCTGTCGGACACTGCGGAGGTGGGGGGGCCGAACCTGTCTTTTCCACCTGTATTTATACAACGAGGTTGACCCTGTCAGCCTGTGTTTCACAAGTGTGGCATAACTGATCGTTGCTACACATGATTGACTTCCTACTTCATATCATGTACGCCTCAGTCACTTGTTCCTTTAAGCAATACCATTGTCTGGCTGTTACACCGTACAGCTTCCTCGTCGACCCAGTTGCGTCACCCGAAGCTCGCTGAGGCGCTCCACTTCACATGCTGAAATCATAAACGTGCTTGTCCAGCTCTATTAAGTCACACGCCAGCTTTCAGCACAGCACCGCTCCCATGTTCAACTTCTGCGTCGAAGTTCACTCGCCTTTTCCCAACTTTTCTTATATTAAACTAGCTGAAAACCCGACGCTGCCCGGGTATTTATTTATGTATTCCTGCCATTTTTCAGGTATATATTCATTTGTATAAGAGCTGTATGTCTGTAAAATCTCTTGGGAATGCAGTTAGTAGTAAAGAAGTAATAGATTATAACTTGGTGCGGGAAGGGGCGCTTTTCCATGAAGGTTATTGTTTATGTGCTCATATCTCATGAACTACGTGTCGTACTGTGACACAATTTAGAAGGTACACTCAATTATATAAGTGTGTACTGTCTGTAAAATTCACTGCGGTTAACATTTGTAGTGTAGAAATTATAAATTGTAATGTCATACCGATTTCTATTGTTTATGACGTCATATCTCCTGAACCATGTGTCGTATGTAATTCTTATCCCAGTAGCAATTATTACCTCACGATAAGGAATGTGTGTACCAAATTTGGTTTAAATCGGTCCAGTGGTTTAGGTGAAAATGAGCATCATTTTCGCTAAATGCAGCAGTTTTTCGCGCATCTCATTGTTTATGACGTCAGATTTCGTGAACTATTTATCGTATGTGATTCTTACACTTACGGCGACCGTCCTCATGGATTGAAGCTTATGTGTACAAAATTTGATAAAGATTGGAACAAAACTGTAGATTTGTATGCAACACGTACAAATATATCGACACTCTGCTTTATATATTAGATGTCTATATTCTCCCTACGTCCTACAGTTCGATCAATGCGCACCTGTTGCTGAGGTGCTTGAGGAATTCAAACGGGATTCGCCGGAGGGAAGCCGATCTTCTTTTCGAGAAACACTGTTGAAGAAATTTATGGGAGTGAAACCTTTTCCGGCGTAATGAATTTTCAAATAACTTACGGGTATACTGCCGGGTGACGTCGTCGACGACCGCCGATATTTTGACAGAAGCACAGTTCAAAAAAAAAAGTTCAAATGTTTGTAGAGCTAATGGGACTTCACTACGGGGTCATCAGTCGTTAAACTTACAAACTACTTATGAACTACCTTATACTACAGAAGGCACAAATATCCATCCCCGAGGGGGGATTCGAACCCCCGACAGTAGTGGCTGTGCAGAACGTGACTGGCGCGCCGCAGACTACTCGGCCACTGCGGCTGGCAGAAGCACAGTCTGCCATTCTCAGTGCACAACTACACTCAAGGAAGCAATGCACAAGCTAATTTCATACCATGGTTTCAAAAGGGTAGACAAAGAAGATAACACACACACTACAAGTCACTACACAATCAACACAACCAAAAATGACCAATCATCAAAAATATCGATAGTGACTATTAATCAACAGGTAAGGCAGCATTAGTTCTGCCCCTATGTTTTTTGGTGAGAGACAGTGCCGGATTCCAAGCAGAATTTAAACAAAAACCACCATCTCTGTTTATATGATCACTTGCTAGTGTAATATCAACAGCTTCCTTAATAACACTATCCCAATAAGTGGAAATGCATTCCAGAATCTCTGTGTTGTTGCATTCCATAGGATGACCGGTGCCAAGACAGTGTTCTGCAACAGCGGATTTGTTTGGGTGTTGTAAGCGCATGTAATGTTTGTGTTCAATACTCCAGTCTTCCACAGCCCTGATTGTATGACCAATATATGACCTCCCACAACTGCAAGGAATACGATAGACGCTAGCCTTAAGCAAACCAGGATCATTTTTTAGGGACCCCGACAAGGCATTTATCTTAGAAGCTGTTCGAAAAACACACTTCACATCATATTTCCGCAAAATACGACCAATGTTGTTGGAAACGCTCCCTACGTAAGGCAAAAAGGCCATAGACTTATGTATCACTACATTACCATCGGCACTCACCCGTTGCACAGTAGGCTGATAGCGCAACGCACGTTTTATCTGCCTCTCACTCTAACCATTCTGACGAAAGGTGACCTCGAGATGGGACAACTCAGCTGACAAACGTTCAGGGTCTGAAATGACATGGGCCTTGTAAACCAAGGTGCGAGGTACTCCTTCACGCTGAGCTGGATGGTAACAACTATCAGCTCGCAGATAGAAATCAATGTGAGTAGGATATCCCAATGTACCACAACCTTCCTTCTGACCAACACATCCAAGGAAGGGAAGGCAGCCATTCTTTTCCACCTCCATAGTTAACTGAATATTCGGGTGGATTGAAATTAGATGTTCGAAAGAAACGTTTAAATTAGATTAGATTAATACTTGTTCCATAGATCATATATACGACATTTCGTAATGATGTAGAACGTGTCAGTTCAGTAAATGTTGTCTACACTTTTTTTTTAAGTTTTATCTAAAAATTTATCTACATTCTAGAAGGAGTTGCCATTCAGAAATTACTTTAATTTCTTTTTAAATACTAGGTGGCTATCTGTCAGACTTTTGATGTTACGCTACTGTGAGTATCCCTAGATCCATAAATAAATGTCTGCAGGATGCTCTTGGGTGGGCTCTAGCAATTATTCTGATTACACGCTTTTGTGCAATGAATACCTTTTTACTCAGTGTTGAATTGCACCAGAATATGATCCCATATGAAAGCAGTGGATGAAAATAGGTGTAGTAAGCTAATTTACTGAGATGTATATCACCAAATTTTGCAATGACTCTGATAGCATGAGGCCAAACGACAAAAGTCTCGTCTAGAAATGAATAAAAAAAATTTAAAAATAAAAATAAATAAAAAACACTGATTTCAGGGTCACTGACTCTAAAGCACGTTTCTCATCTTTGATTTCGATGACTCTGTAGTGACTTGTACTGTGTGTGTTATCTTCCTTGTTTACCCTTAGCAAAAATGTGTCTGTAAATCTATCGGACCAAACTGCGTGGTCATCAGACCGTAGCTTACAAACTACTTAAACCTAGGTAAACTAAGCTACGGACAAACACACACACCCATGCCCCATGGAGGACTTGAACCTCCACGGCGAGCAACCGCGCGCTCCGCAGCGAGGTGCTTTAGACCGCTCGGCTACTACACCTCGGCTACCCTTAGCAAACCGAGGTATTAAATTAGCTTGCACCTTGCTTTTTTGAGTGCAGCTGTGCCTTGAGAATGTTCAAATGTTTGTAAAGCTTACGGGACTTAAGTGCGGGGTCATCAGTCCTTAAACTTACAAACTACTTATGAACTAACTTACACTAAAGACAACACAAACATTCATGCCCGAGGGAGGATTCGAACCTCCGACGAGGGAGGCCGCGCGATCCGCAACGTGGCGCTCCAGACCGCTCAGCTACTCCCGCGCGCCATCCTTGAGAATGGCAGGGTGTGCTCCTATCGAAATATCGACGTCACCCGCCATCATACCCGTAAGTTGTTTGAAAATTTAGGGGGGTTTGAAGTGCAGAGCAGAAAGATTCTACTGCCGGCAATTTCTATTGCACACAAGGTTCGTTTTTCCGTCGTTTTATTTGACAGTGTAACATGAAAGCATCGAACTAGTAGTGGTATTAGGTACCGTCCACCATGCACCTTTCAGTGGATTGCGGAGTCTGTATGTAGACGTAGTCTTGATTTTTTCTTTTAATTTGAATAGTAATCGTAATTGTAAATGGTCAGATTCGTTAGTATTTTATGTAATAGTAAGGTGGAAACGTCGAAAAGTTCATAAACTCAATAAATTCACGTGTGGTGCTGGAAGTGTCAAGAACAATGCTGTTGTAAACAGCTTTGAGGACATTGGTTTCTCCGTGAGGTCGGCCACATTATTTAACGCTAACTATACGTGTGGAGGAGCGGGACTTGTGAAAGTCTTTGAGTGTGTGTTCAGTGCAGTACTTTGCATTATAATGAGCAATGGCTTACAAGGTAATTGTCCGCTCACAAAGGAAGGCACGCGACGTGCGCAAAGGACAGTGCAGGGTGGCCTGTAGCAGAGCGCAGAGTGCCCTGGTGCCGTTTAATGAGGCACGTGTCGCACGAGCATATTGGAGCCAGCCAGCTGGAACTAACGCCGCTCTCTTTCTCTGCCTGGCGCCATGTATTGACAAAAGGAGACGCATGGCCGCCAGCATCGCAGGCGATTTTAAACCCGTTTTACACGATCGACTATATGGTGAAATTGACTACTCGAAGCGCGTGCGACTTTCGTACCTGCGCGTAAAGGCTAGTCTACACGACGACACTAGGTTGCGACACTCGTTGCATGAAATCAGTTGCACGCGACTGGTTTCGTGTATGTCTGTTGACACGGTGCCAATACTATACACTTGAGTTTCGTCGTTTTGTGAGTACCGTAGTCGCTGTAGAATGAAAGTTTTGGTAGCTGTAACGGTTGTGGCGGAGCTATTGCTTCTGTGTGTGAAGTCATTGCATAAGACTAAACATAAATAGAATAAGATACGTGTTTGGGGTTCGTGACTGGAATAGGTAAAGACGTCAGCTCGTTTCCTCAGCTACCTTGCTGCAAGAAATTCTGATTGAAGCCCCTAGAAGTAATTTTAATCAACTTAGAACGTCACCAGAGCAGTTCACGTTAGTAATGCAATAAAGAAACAAGATACTGTTATGTGTGAGCACTGCTACCAGAACTGAAATTAATTTAATTTCATGACGTTTCTTATCAAGTAGATATTCGTCTGTACAGTACCTGTATCGTATTCAGACATCTACAATTGCAATAGTTCGTTTGTATAAGTATTTCGAATTGAATGTATTTTAGTCTGCAATTCATTAATCGTCAACCCATCAATATTTAATTCACGAACAATTGCTTGAAAAACACCAATACTCCGCTGCTTATTCCTGAAATTTTCATCGTTGAAATCACACAAAAACTGTTTAGTTTCGCCAACGAGTTGCGCGAACGCCTGCCGCGCATGCGCACTGGCCAGTAGCGCAGTTTCATGAAACGTAGTGTCGTCGTGTAATCTACCCTTAAACCAGCAGTCAAACCCATCGCGAGTGCGTCTTTGACGTCACTGATCTATAGATTGTGTCGAGTGTGGAGTTCTAAATTTTCGAGTGTGCTGCAGAAAGCGCATGCGCAGAAGCAAGGAACAGTAGTGGTGTCTGCGAACGTCGGACGTTAACCTATTCTGGTCGATCTCATTCGTGTTACGGAAACGCTTTCGCATCTTTTATCTTTATTCTGTTGTTTTCTTCGTTTTTCATCACACCGAATATGATGCACCAAACCTTAGGGTTCTTTTTTTACTGCTGTTCTCCCACAAAAGAGACGAAATATCTGCAAGCTGAAAAATATTTATATAAACACATTTCAACGAAAATTATTTCAACAGTGAAAGATTCAGAATTATTAAGATATAAAATTATTTTCAACGCTTTTTTTTTTTTTTTTTTTTTTTTTTTTTTTTTTTTTTTTTTTTTTTTTTTTTTTTGTGACAGTAAGCAACGAAACAAGGTATGAAAATTAAACAGTAGCTTTTTACTGCATTTTCAATTTCGAAAATGTTCAAATGTTTGTAATCTTATGGGACCAAAATACCTTGGTCATCAGACCTAGTCTTGCAAATTACTTAAACTATTTTAATACAAGCAAACAATCCCTGAGACGGATTTTCGTCTCGAATTTTTCAAAGACAATAATGATAAATGTGAAGCATAGAATTCAAATTTGTGGTGCGGCCGGAAATCGAACCCGGACCTCCATGCTTACTAGGCAGACGTCTTAACCGTTAGACCACCACGTTTGTGACGTGGAAAGAAATCGTACATAGACTATTCCGAGGCGCCTTAATCGTTGGTGGTGCGGTGGTCTAACGGTTAAGACGTCTGCCTAGTATGCATGAAGGTCCAGGTTCTATTCCCCGCCACACCACAAATTTTAATTCTATGTTTCAGATTTATCATTATTGTACTTAAAGTAAGTTAAACTAACCTAAGGACAACACACACATCCATGCCCGAGTGAGGATTCGAACCCCCGACGCGGGAGGCCGCGCGATCTGCAACGTGGCGCTCCAGACCGCTCGGCTACTCTCGCGCGGCCATTTTCAATATCGTTTGATGTGTTTGCCAGAATAGATTTTCTTCAGCAAATAAACCTGTCAGTTTGAATGACACTTTTCGTATCATTTATGATCTCAGCTCAGTGCAAAATTTACTACATGACATTTGAGCAGAACATTAACTGTGAATTACCATTTCACGATGAATAAAGTCAATTATGCTTCTCCTGCTCCCACGTAAAAAGTGCCCTCATAACCTCACTTCTTCATTCAGGTGCGAATCTACATAGTAGTCAGATCTACAGTTTTCATGTTTACGTCTAAACGAAAATGACTACTCTAGATAGGCGAGACGCAGTACAGGTGTCACCAACACCGTCTGAAGAAAAAGCCTGCGCGCTGGCGTGCCATGTCACGTAGAGTAGGTCGCGATCGCGTAGCTCACAGTGAGCTAGGCGAACGCGACCTACTCTGCATGACGTAACATGCCAGCGCGCAAGCCTTTGTAGCGGGAAATTTTTTTTTTTTTTTTTTTTTTTTTTTTTTTTTTTTTTTTTTTACAACTCGCTACATGATATCCCAAGTTCGCTACAAATTATTGCGACAGATAAATACTTTATTCTTCATTGCTTATTAGGAAAAGGCGATTTATTTGTCATTTGTGTTATTATAAATTAATATTGTTTTTTGTAAAATTTTGTAGAACTGAATTGTAACTGCCGTTCAGCTGATCGACCCTTGCATTCTAAGACGGGCTCGCGAGTATGCTGCCATCGGCGCCCAATATCCTGCGCTATTGCATCAAGAGGTGGCTACTAAAAACTCGCAGGCTGCAAGCAAAGAATAATGTTTTCAATGTTAGGGGGAGAAAAATGTTATTCCTTGCTCACAATTACGTATCATTATTGTCGATTTTCATTCCGTCTGATGGTAGCCTCTTTCAGTGTAAATGAAATATTAACTCACCGGCCTAAAGAAAAATTGCTGCCGTAAGGGAATGATTACCGGTACAATCATAAAGGTCGGCGCATGAAATATAGGACGTCCATCTAGCCAAAGGTAATTCCTGGATGTTTAAGGAAAAATGTTGCTTATGGGTTCATTAACTTCTGTTAGAAGTGATTAGAAGTTGCAATCAGTGTGATTGAACATTCCCAGGGATTCATTTAGTTAAGACAGCAAAAGGGCTCCATAACGATGTTGCAATGAAGCGATATAATTTTTTTCTTTATTATTTAAAGAAGATGTAGAACTGGTATAAGCCGCTCATTTTGTTTAAAAGGTAGTAGACTTTATCAAGTAACTGCTGAGATACCAAATTAGTTCATGACCAGTGGGAAAAGGAAATTTAATTATGAGAAGTCCAGATGGGAGCTGTTTTCTTTGTGATAATTTAGTTGGCCGAATCTTTTAATGATCCTGAGGAAGTCATGTAAACAGCAACGAAATGTTCGTATGCTAAAAGTTAGGATCGGTAACTATTTATCACAACTACTTTATTTTCCTACGGTAGAACGTAATTGTAAAAAAAAAAAAGTTATTGATACAAAGATTTGGAGGTCGTTAAAAACTGATTGCGCCATTGAATACTTACTGGAGTGTGACTATACAGTAATTAAAGTCAATCTGAATTACGTGATGTTAACAAGGAATACATCGAGTATCCGACGTCTTAGTTTTCGAGTGACAAAAAGGGGGAATACTATTTGTAGTGAATTAGTTTCGATAAGCCACCTACGCCCGAAGAGGCAGAGCTTTGAATCATTTATCACAATTTATGATTAAGAATCAAAGTGGCGGTGGTGCCGTAGGGTTTATTTTACTTTATTTTGAATAATAATTCAAAAGATAGGTAGTGGGTGTTACGACTAGGTTCATAAGTCACTCGAAAACTTAAATGCACCAATATTCAAGAAGAGAATATTTTACTACGGTGTAATCTTATGGAAATAATTTTCTTTTATTTATTTATTTTTTATTTTATTTTTTTTTTTTTTTATTTTTATTTTTTTTTTTTTTTTTTTCAATAAATGGTCAAGCTATACTTGACGAAAGAAATGTTCACCACTGTCCTTCATTTAGTTTCTTAATAACAATTTTTTTCATTTTGTGACGAAATCGATAGTTTGCCAGAAGGTGTGGAACAATATTATTTATTATTTTCAAAAGTTGGTATCAGGACAGAGATGATACACGAAAAATCTCAACACCATCTCAGGGTTTTTACAAACATTATTTTTGTTTGTGTGTACAAAAATATCAGCTGAGATTGGAGAAACTGTGTAGAAGAACATACGATTGGAAAAATGAAACACAGTAAATATATGGATAAGTAATACTAAAATATTTGCCATTTAGTTATTTTAAAAGTATAAACGTGAAACTATTATGAACTCATTTAATATTGTGAACCATTCTTTGCCGTAACTGTGTCCTGATTCTTACCTGATGACTGCAAACGATAAAAGGCGAACCTAGAGAAATCTTCTGTGATATATTAGTTCAGATGTGACATTTTCTGTAGAGGTCATTAGGAAAGATTTTCTTGTTAGCATCTCGTTGCTATGTATAGGCGACCAGGACCCAAATTATTTATTAATAAAACCTTTATTAAGATCTTTCATATATTAAGACTTATGTGGAGGAAAATAAAATCACGTTGACAAGCGAGATTCTGATATTTTATATTTCCATATATATATATATTACATGGCAACAGGGGAAGCACAACACCTACTCTTCAGACGGTGTTGGTGTCACACGCCATGGACGCTGCAGTAGACACACTCGTCTTGAGTAGTCAACTGAGACACGGGCGTTCGTCGTCTAAAACCCAATTGATCCATTCTTTAATTAAAAACTCTTCAAACTTGATTTGTTTCCCAACGTCCACAATCACCTCCAATGTCATTTCTATATGGAGGAGTATCAGTTGGAAGGGGCAAGAAAATGTTTCTATTCCCCATTTAATTAATATAGAAAACCCCCAATATTGATAATCTTTCAGTTTTCTGAGCGTTATTTGAAGTCGAAGCACGCGGTGGTGCAGCAGGACCAGTTTGCCTGTGTTCTGAGCAGTGGCGGCGCGTGCTGCGTGTTCAGTGAACCCCCGGAAGAAAGCTCGCCGTGAAAAATAGTAAATGAATAAATTGCAAAAGAGATTCAAACAGATTGAGTGCCAATTAGGAGGAACAAAGTTAGAACAGGTCGACAGTTTCAAGTACCTGGGATGTATTTTCTCACAGGATGGCAACATAGCGAAAGTACTGGAATCGAGGTGCAGCAAAGCTAATGCAGTAAGTGCTCAGCTAAGATCTACTCTCTTCTGCAAGAAGGAAGTCAGTACCAACACTAAGCTAGCAGTGCACCGCTCTATCTTTCGACCAACTTTGTTGTATGGGAGTGAAAGTTGGGGGGATACAGTTCCCTTATTCATAAGGTAGAGGTTACAGATATGAAAGTAGCAAGAATGATTGCAGGTACTAATAGATGGGAACAATGGCAGGAGGGTGTCCATAATGAGGAAATCAAAGAAAAACTGGGAATAAACACCATAGATGAAGCAGTTAGAGCGAACAGACTGAGATGGTGGGGCCATGTTACACGCATGGGAGAAGCGAGGTTACCTAAGAGACTCATGAGTTCGGCAGCGGAGGGTAAGAGGAGTCGAGGTAGACCAAGAAGAAAGTACTTAGATTCAGTGAAGAATGATTTTGAAGTAAAAGGCATAACATCAGACGAGGCATCAATGTTAGCATTGAATAGGGGATCATGGGGGAATTTTATTAGAGGTACTATGCTCCAGACTGAACGCTGAAAGCCGGTCGCGGTGGCCGAGGGGACTGAGGCGCTCCAGTTACGGTCTGCACGGCCACTACGGTCGGGGGTTCGAATCCCCCTCGGGCATGGATATTTGTGCCGTCGTTAGTATAAGGTAGTTGATAAGTAGTTTGTAAGTTTAGGGACTGATGACCCCGTAGTTACGCCCCATAAGCTTAACAAACATTTGAATATTTTGAGCGCTGAAAGGCATAATCAGTCTCTAATGATGATGATGATGATGATGATGAATAAATTACATTAAAGGTGTCTTTGAACTATCATTTTTTGTTTCGTTCTTCTATCAGATCATTTTATATGCACATTCAAATATTTCTTCAGCATGAGAAATTTTTTACGTCGCGGAGACAGCAGGTAAAAAATTTCTCAAATTGCTAAATTGTCCAACTTCTTTTCCCCTTCTAGAGATGGACAGTCGGTCTGTAACACATGAAAATTTGTGCCGCACCGGGAATCGAACTCGGGTCATTTCCGTTCTTTAGTTTCTTTCTTTTGTGAAATCCTCAAATGCAGGATTAAAAATCATGTTATAAGATGAACTAATTAACCATTTCAGATGATTTCTAGAAAGCATGGAAATACCTGTTGCAAAACTCTTCCGGGTTCGCTGTAAATATAATAAAGGGTGCCAAGTGGGCTACTCCTCCAGGGCGCCTGAGTGTAGCCAACTTACGAAACGGACAGTTCTCTACAAAACAAAAGAAACCGCAGCCTTCTAGACTACATAGTTCCAGAGGAAAATGCCAATATTCTCAGAAATGTCAGTACATGATTATTTTTAAATATTTATTTAACATAGTAAATAATCGAATATTCAATAAAATCAATACCAAATTAAGCATAAACATCCACTTTCATAATTTGCATAAAAGTAAAACTGTGAGATTTTGTCATTTTGAGAGGTACGACACCCCTTAAGTGCAGTTATGGCGTGTGAGAAGAGGGCGTAATTACTTCTTGCCCGCCGCGACTGCTTCGCCGCGCTCACTTGCCGCAGTTGGCGGTTTTTCCGCGGGCGGCGCTGCTGTCGCCTCCCCAAGTGGTCCGGCCGCGGTGTCCTCGCCGCACCGCCGCTGCGACTCCAGCTCCGACTCCTCGACCGGGCTGCGCGCGACACGCTAATTATGCCGGTAATTAAATTTTCGTCTGATTTATTGTGCGGCGGCGGTGCGCGTCGCGCGCAGGCGCGCCACTTTCTCTGCGGGCCGCGGTGACGTCACGTGCTCCGGTAGCACTCGGCCACCGCCGTTTCGCTCGTGTTCCGCGCAGGTGTTATTAGCGACCGAAACCGGAAGTCGCCCCGCCCCCCTGTGTTGAACATGGCCCACACATGCGATTGCGGGCCCTGGACCCAGTATCAAAGACGCGCCATCCCCCCTGAAATATTTCTCCCTAATTGATTGATTAAAATAATAATAATAATAAAATGTTAATAAAGGAATAATTTTTGTATTATTTAAAATGATAAAAACAAAAGTAATAGTTCGATGTCCACCATCTCGTTGGGAAGGTGGAGAAAGCACTACACTTTCAGGAAATAGCCCTCTGCATCTTCCTGGACATCGAGGGGGCTTTTAGCAACACGACCTTCGATTCCATGGTTAGGGCAGCAGAGGTGCATGACCTAGGTACCACTATATGTAGGTGGACTAGGGCCATGCTCAGTGGAAGAAAGGTAGAGGCTACCATGATGAATGAAAAATGCCAATCAACACCACTAGGGGTTGCCCGCAAGGAGGAGTTCTTTCCCTTTTATTGTGGAATCTAGTGGTAAATGATCTCATTGGAGAATTAAACTCTAGGCAGTACTTTTTCCAAGGATACGCAGATGATCTTGTCATAGTAATACTAGGCAAATTTGCTGACACAGTGAAGAATATGGCACAATGTGCATTGGACATTGTGCAAGACTGGTGCAGAAAACAGGATCTGGGGGTTAGTCCTAAGAAGACTGTTGTTGTACCATTCACAAGGAAACATATCTAACACTCAAGTTGGAATCTAAAGCTTTTCAATGAAGCGCTACCTGTGAAGGGGACAGTGAAATATCTAGGGGTTACCCTAGATGAGTAACTGACATGGACCCCTCACATTAGGAATATTTGCTCCAAGGCAAAAGGTACTCTAGTAAGTACCAAGAGGGCTTGTGGCAAAAATTGGGGCATGAGCCCCAAGGGTATGCACCGGATATACACCACGATGATTAGACCCAGGATCACCTATGGGGCGGTCGTGTGAAGGCAGAACAGCAGGTTGCTGCTAAGGAGCTTGGTAAGGTGCTTAGCCATAACAGGCGGAATTAGCAGCACACCAACTGCTGGGATGGAAACCATGCTGGGTATGCCCCCATTACACCTTTGGGTCAAGATGGAGGCAGCAGCTGGTGCATACAGACTCAAAACTGGCAACAACTGCAACTCTTTGGGATATCCAGAATCATACACTAAAAAAGTGAGTGAGGTAAATATAGGAAAGGTTGGGGAAATGCCAGCTGACTATATTATAACCCTATACTGCTTCAACAAGCCTTTCAGTATAACAATTGGAAGTAGGGAACAGTGTGAGAAAACAGTTCGACACCGTACGGGGGATATTGTCTGGTTCACTGACGGGTCAAAATCAGACCAGGGGCGTTGAGGCCAGGGTATACGGGGTGCAGCCAAGACTGGAGAGCGTCATCTCTCTAGGGAAACTGGCCTCAGTATTCCAGGCCGAAATCACTGCCATCAGGGCATGTGTGGAGGAGAATTTGCGTAGATGCTACAAAGATCGTAGCATCTATATCTATTCAGAGAGCCAGGCAGCCCTGAGATCACTGGCAGCTCCTGCAACAAGGTCTAAAATTGTTGCAGAATGTCACAGGGTTCTGGTGGAGCTAGGGGAGAGCAATAGAGTAAACCTATTGTGGGTCCCTGGCCACTCGGGGATCAGTGGCAAGGAACATGCCGACAGATTAGCCAGGATGGGGGCAGAGACTCCATTTATTGGACCGGAACCTATCCTGACAATCACCAAGGCAATGATCAAATTGGAGCTACGTAACTGGCTCAGAAGACAGCACGTAGAACATTGGACCAAAGTCTACCAACAAAAACATGGCAAGGTAATGATGCCAAAGCCATGTTTTAAAAGAAGCTCTGCAATCCTGAGCCTGAACAGGAGAGAGATTATACTCATGGTTGGATTGCTGACAGGCCATGGGAATTTCAAAAAGCACCTACATACAATGGGAATAACAGAAGAGGACCCTAAATGTAGGATCTGTGATGACGTTGATGAATCTGCATCACATCTAATCTTCGAATGCATTGTATTGGAGAGTAAAAGGCACATAATATTTGGGACAACTAGACCCGAAGAAATTGTGTCTGATAAAGAACTGGTAAAGGGGCTCCTTGCACTGTTCAAGGGCATTGGTTGGCTTAATTAGATATATAGGGAGCGATACCGCACAATAAACTTAGTTTCGGTGCGGGCAGTGGCGGGTTTGACCAAGATTGTTTTGGCTTCCCTGGAAAAATCAAATCAAATCAATCAATTGTTCGATGTAATGATGGAACTTTAGAAAAGGTACCGCCTGAGAAAATAATGTTCCGCGAAAAGAAAGTTTACACCGAAATTCGTTCACCAAAGAAGACGAAGTGAACACTCCTGTATTCAATCCAAGAACAGCTGCCAGCATGCGAAACTTAGAAGTAGATGTTCCTGGAGCAGTAAAACAACTTAAGTAACTAAACAAAAATAAATCTTCCGGGCCACATTGTATACCAACTAGATTCCACTCAGAGTATGCTGATGCAATAGCTCCGTAATTTACAACCGATCACTCACCGAAAGATCCATACCCAAAGACTGGAAAGTTGCCCAAGTTACTCCAATATTCAAGAAAGGAAACAGGAGTGATCCCCAAAATTACAGGCCAATCTCATTGACGGCGATTTGCAGTAGGATTTTGGAACATATACTTTGTTCGAATATTATGAATTACCTCGAAGAGAACGACCTATTAACCAATAGTCAACACGGATTCAGAAAGTATCGCTCTTGCGAAACACACAGATGGCTCTTGATTCACATGAAGTGTTAAGTGCCATCGACAAGGGATCTCAAATGGATTCCATATTTTTGGATTATTTGTGCGATTAGATTCACGATTTCCTATCAGAAAGGAGACATTTCGTTGTAATTGACGGTAAGTCATCGAGTAAAACAGAAGTGATATCTGGCGTTCCACAGGGAAGCGTTATAGGTCGCCTAGTCTTCCTCGTATTTATAAACGATTTAGGAGACAATCTGAATAGCTCCCTTAGACTGTTCGCGGATGATGTTGTCGTTTATCGGTTAGTGAAGTCAACAGAGGACCAAAGGTAACTGCAAAGCGATTTAGACAAAATTTCTACCTTGTTGCGAAGATTGTGAATTGACACTAAATAAAGAAAAGTGTGAAATAATACACATGACCACTAAAAGAAATCCGCTGAACTTCAATTACGCGATAAATCAGTCAAACCTTAAGGTCGTAAATTCTATCAAATACCTAGGAGTTACAATTACGAACAACTTTGTCTGGAGAAAACACATAGAAAATATTGTGGGAAAGGCGAACCAAAGGTTACGTTTCATTGGCAGAACGCTTATTAGAAGATGTACGAGCTCCACCAAAGAGACGGCCTACATCACACTTGTGCGTCCTCTCCTGGAGTACTGTTGCCCCTTGTGGGACCCTCACCAGGTAGGACTGGAACACTTTGAGAAGGTTCAGACAAGGACAGCTCGTTTTGTTTTATCACGTCATGGGGGGGGGGGGGGAAGCGTCACGGAAATGTTGCACGAATTGGGGTGGAAATCATTAAAAGAAAGACGTTATTCATTGCGGCGTGATCTGTATGCGAAGTCTCAATCACCGACTTTTACTTCTGAATGTGAAAATATTTTGCTAGGACCCACCTACTTAGGGAGACATGACCATCCCAATAAAATAAGAGAAATCAGATCGAAAACGGAACGATTTAGGTGTTCTTTCTTCCGGCGCGCTATAAGAGAATGGAACGGTAGAGAAAAGTTATGAAAGTGGTTAATGAACCCTCTGCCATGCACTTAAATGTGATTTGCAGAGTATCTATGTAGATGTAGATGAAAGCAAATAAAGTTTGAAATTGATCGTGTGACTGGGCGGCGACATGATTTGGTTCGGTGACTGGGGCGACAGTTGTGTTGACTTCGTTTTATATTTGGCTGTAGCTTGCGACTTTTAAGCTGTAGATTACGTCTTGATTTTCACAGTCGTATTGGATGTATAGGTTCAAACTTCTATTTGTCATCTCAGAATGAAAATTAAGTTGGTAGACCTGGTACTTCTTCGAAGTTAATAAAATTTATATCCTCGTTGAATTTTTCACTGTAAATATTGGTTCTGGATTTCATTTAATCTTAAAGGCCTTTTGTAATGTTTGAGCATGATAATCCGTTTCTCAAGAGCTGATATTTAATAAACCAAAGAATAAAGATTTGAATAATTGAGTCCCGTTAGTTCAGATTATTTGACGCCCATCACAAATACACTGTTTATTCCTGATCCTTTTCTTTTATAGAATTATTCTTTTGAAAATTTCACCATAAGTTTCTCCTGACCAAAACTGTTACATATATTCCTTCATACATTAATTAATTTTTTAGGAACGTCACAGATATACTTTCAATTTTAGAATATGCTGGGATAATATTAAGGAACTAAATACTCGAATAACTGTTTAAGACTTATTTAAGGTTCATTGATTCTCAATTTTGAAATCAATAGTTACATTCAAAACACATTCACTATACACACTTCATAAGTTCAGAATTCGTGATTATTTTCGTCAAAGTTTGATTGTATTAATCTCTCTAGATCCTATACATTGATTACGAACTTTAATTCTTCCAGATACGACTTTGAAAAGTTGTTGCATTAAACTTGCCAAATAAGTACAAATTTCAATCTCACGAATGTTCTTCGGTTTATTACGGGAGGCAGAATTTTCTAATTCTTCCGTCCTAGCCTACCCCGACCAAAGTTCGCTTTCGCGTATGATCACGATATTAAAGTTTAATATACTAAAAATTTAATATTTTCTCGTGTTTTTTTCTATCTTGGAATGGAGCTGTAAATGGCACAAAAATATTTAATTTTAGCGACCTGCCTAAAATCCTGTCTGATTACGTAGAAGAGCAGCTCGCCACGTATACATTGCACAGAAACTAACTGTTGGAACGCACTCGTAAAATATTAATTTATCATAAGTTCACGGCTAGATCAAAAAAAATTAAAAATAGTTAAATTTCGATAAGCTGGCGTGTATCTCAAGGACGTTTAGTGCGGAACAATAGATTCTAAGATAATTATGGAGTAGTGTGCATCGTTTCACCATTTAATTTCGCACACTGCAAGAAAATGGCGGCCGGTGATAATCTTTAAGAAAAGTTCACACACCATTAATATATTATACAGTAAGGAATAATGAGGTGGCTTTTAAATAAAAAGATATTGAGAAATGAAAATTTTCATTACACGAAATTAGTTGGTATATATTCTGAAAATACTGAACATACACTTACAATAATTTCCTACGTCCATTCTGTGCTCGAAAGGAATTTACAATTCAGACAAATTAAACTAAGAACAATGCGCTATTGCGCTCGAAACATATGAATGCTAGACCAAGAAGTAGAAAGAATGGACACAGCTGCTCCTTATTAAGTAAAATATATGATAAGCGTAAATGCACAGATAATAATGTGCTTGTTAACGTCATACTTTCTTTGCATAAGATATGTGTCTTATCAGTATATAATAATTTGCATGAAATAAACACAGAATAATCGTAACAAATACAAGAGATTCATTATGCAGAATAAATAAATAAATATTGAAATAAAGTGCAGGCGGCCCATGAAACGTTATACCCGTTTTTTTTTTTTTTTGTTTTTTTTTTTTTGTTTTTTTTTTTGTTTTTTTTTTTTTTTGTTTTTTTTTTTTGTTTTTTTTTTGTTTTTTCTCTCTCTCTCTCTCTCTCTTTGTGTGCAGCAGTTTGTAATTCCAAGTTTATTTCTCAATCATGCTCTTATTAGAATGTACTTTAACTTGATATTACAAAGTATAAATTTGATACGGTAAGCTTCATTTACAAAATTATTTTACTTAAAATTGAGACTTTACTTAAAATGGCCACAGCAGACCCGTAGTCATAATTTGGTTTCGCGGGAGGAAGGGGGAAGGGGTGGGATCAGCCAATTATTACGTATATTCTAACTTGTGAAGCTTTACAAAATAAGTTGAACTAAAGGCGCACATGTATTTCAATAGAGACAATATTAAATGTTATTCAATACAAATCTCTAAGGAGCAACTTCAGCACACTTTTGAATTATTTTATCAGGAATTAGGTGAACAGTGTGGCTTTTCGGGGGGAGGGGGGGGGAGAGATCGATCATGTTTTTTATAGCTGCTATCTATTCTATTTGCCATTTTATACTAGAAGGATCGCACTGGAAGCTACTGCGTATAAGAGCATCTGGGGCCAAATTGGCCCCATGCAGTTTTACTGCTTATACGGCCAGATTCAGTGTAACCACCATATGTACTTTTATTGATTTTTAACTATGGAAGGTCTAGATTGGAATATTGATAATATGAGGATAACTAGCAACTCACCATAAACATGATCGCTGAGCTGCCAACAAACTCATATTCACCTTCATACAACGGCCATGACCTTCACTCACACAATCAGTCACTCAGGCATAACTCATACATACATGACCGCCATCCCCAGCTGCCCTACCGCAATGTGCTGGAATGTTTGGCATTGTTATCGCATATTGAAACAACAAGGAGACAACAGTTGGTTTTATTCCAAACACAGTATTACAAGAAAACATGCCGCAAATACAGAGCAACGCTATGAGGGGTCAAATTGGTCCTGCGGTCCTTCTAGGTAGTAATCATAATATTGAGGAATCTATTTGAAGTAGAACACTCTAAAACAGGGTGCACAATACTTTGGTCACCTTAGTTAATACCCACATACAATGCCAACCAATGGCAATAGTTAAGAGCATCAATCGAAGTAATCGTTTAAGATAAGCGTTTTATCGTAAATATCTACTACAATTGCCAGTAGAATCTTCTAAAATTTCGTTGGATGAAAAATATTCAACATGTTTTTTCTAGTATGTTTTTAATTTCAATAATCAAAAAATTGAATCATTTAGGGCTGGGCTCGGACTCTCTTCAGCACCGGGCCCTGGACCCATGGGTCCACCCAGCCCCACCCTTGTGGGGGCCATGGTGGTGAGTTGTCGTTAGCGAGAACCAATAGGATTGCAGAACACCGTACTGGTATATCTCTGACTCGATGCAGCAGACGCCGTTGTTCATTCTGGCCTAATATGTTAACGGTTTTGTGTTAACGTAGCACAGTAGCATTTAAAGCGACAGTGCACTGACAATGTATCAAAATGAGATGTGCCTTATTATTATATATCAAACTATAATGCAGCAATAAGATGTTCCAATATATTCAATGACAAACTCTTCAAATACCTGTCGTCAGTATAATGTAATGGATAGCGTTATACATTCTCATTACAAGGGATCAAAGTTCACGTCCACAAGTATCCTTTTAACGCGGAATTTGATCACTTCCTAACAATACAGCTCGACTAAAATTTGTTGTTTGTTGAAAACTGCAGATTCCTCAACATATTGCGTGTGAATTGGTTCGAATCCTGGCCCGGCACTAGAGTTTTCATTATGAATTATCAAGCTATAGCATGAGAAGACCTGTCCGCTGATGGATAATAATTTTGATTTTCGATGTATTTTCATTCGTTCTCAACACTAACGATATCTGACGTTTTAGACTCCGAGTGAGACACAGAACTATTTGCGAGATCACTGTAAGCTCTAGGATGTTATTCCGAGCTGCTGGTGGAGAAAAATTCGGTAGCTGACGTCTCTTTGTGTGTAGTCAACAACGTTATGTGTGGCATTGTATTCCCAGTCTGCACTGAACTCTTTGTTACATTATTTCTAGTTCAAACATGCTCACACGTCTCTGCTGGTGTAACAATCCTATATATAACGTTTATTTTCTCTACAATATTTCAGCGATAGATGCCGGGAAGGAAAAAATGTTTCGTCTCGTCATTTCAGTTAAAACAACTATCTACTGGTAAGAAAACCCGATATGTCACCGTTGATTGTGCTTCGATAACAACTCCATTAGTTTGTGGGTTCGAATCCCTATCCAACACAAAGCTTTACCTCACGGCATTTCAAGTAAGTTGCTTGTGAAGAAGCAATATTTAACATGTCCCGTAGTTCGTTAACAGGAACAATACACGCTGGGTAGGAATTCCCGTTCATTAAAAATGTTTAGGTTATTTAATTTAATGTTAATATTTGCTAACCGATACTGTCTAAAATCGAGGAGTATCACTTTCTGTATGCTTAGTCAGGAATGGCTGTTAGTTTCCATCAGTCACGAAATCTTTACTTAGTCTGCATGTCCTGGGTTTGAATCCAAATGCAGAACGAGACAGTTCATTGTGTCATTTGAAGTTCAACATATTCTCAACTTGCTGCTCGTGAGTAAATTAAATGTTAAAGTCATTTTGTGTTAAATAATAACTACGGTATGTTACTTTGAACAAGCAATCATTAATACGACGAACTTACTACATGCAGTACCTATCTGTCGTAATAATGAGAGTGGAAACGTTTCAGGTATGTCATTTTTTGTAATAAATGTGAGGTTACAAGCCTCAAGGACAGACTTATTTGTGATAAGGTTTTTCCTGATGTTTGTAGTATCGCATCTTGAGTTATTGCGATAAAGAACAGTGCTTTTAGTGGTGACTTGTTGGAACTATTTTCAATAATCAAACGACTGTACCGAGGAGCAATTAGAGGACC
This sequence comes from Locusta migratoria, assembly GCA_026315105.1. Classification (NCBI taxonomy): domain Eukaryota; kingdom Metazoa; phylum Arthropoda; class Insecta; order Orthoptera; family Acrididae; genus Locusta; species Locusta migratoria. The sequence continues at coordinate 52,415,964 of CM048747.1, read as the reverse complement.
TGCTAGACACCTGCATTATGAGGGATACACGCGAATCACGCGAAATGCTATTCAGGTCATTGGGATACTTTTGAGCACGACTGTACATAAAATAAACGAGGGTCTGGAGACTAATATCTAAACATCCTAAATTGCTTGTTATAAAATATTTTTAAACAATGTTTGTAAAGCTATGGGACAAAATTGCAGTGTTCGTGTTCCTAGGCTTACAAGCTACTAAAGCTAAATTATGCTGAGGACAAAGTACACACACACACACACACACACATACCATACGTGAATGAGGACTCGCACCTCCGACGGGGAGCAGAGACGCACTCCGCAGGAATACGCCTTAGAGAGCACGGCCACTACCGCGCCGCTGATAAAAAGTAATACAGAGATGTTATTATCAGAAAAAGTTATTCATAACTGATTTACCAGACATCAATAATTTTACCATATAAGATATGAACAGTCCCTTTTACTGGACACATCAGTGGGGAAGCAATGGCAGTGAAAACTATATCAGGGTGCAACACAAGAACTACAGATCAAAGCTATTAACTTTTTATTGTCAAGTACTTGTTATGGTCTTCAGTCAAAAAAAGTGTTTGTAGAGCTTATGGGACTTAACTACGGGGTCATCAGTCCCTAAACTTACAAGCTACTTATGACTAGCCTATACCAAAGACGGCACAAACATACATGCCCGAGGGAGGATTCGAAACCCCCAACCGCAGCGACCGTGCAGACCGTGACTGGCACGCTGCAGACCACTCGGCCACTGCGGCCGGCTATGGTCTTCAGTCCGGTGTAGCTCATCGTCCTATTCTATCCTGAGCAAACCACTTCATCTCCTCACAAGAACGGCAATCCACATCTATTTGAATCTGCTTACTGTATTCATCTCTTAGTCTCCCTCTGCGATTTTTACACCACACTCATCCCTCCAATGCTAAGTCCATGGTTCCTTGATGGCTCAGAATGTGTCCCTAATCGAGCCCTTCCCTTTGTCAAGGCATGCCAGAAACTCCCTTTCTCTCCAATTCTGTTCATTACCTTCTCTTTCGTTATCTGATACACATACCTAATCTTCATAATTCATCTGAAGAACCACATTTCTCTTCCTGTTTGAAAACATATGTCTTCAGAAAAGACTTCCTAACATGAAATTTATATTCGATGTCAACAAATTCCTTTTTTTTTTTTTCAGAAATGCCTTTTTCCCCATTGCCATTCTGCATTTTATATCATCTAATTGCGACCATCGTATGTTATTTTATTTGTCAAGTAACAAAACTCATCTATCACCTTTATTCTTCAGACAAAACTTCTAATTGCGACCATCGTATGTTATTTTATTTGTCAAGTAACAAAACTCATCTATCACCTTTATTCTTCAGACAAAACTTCCGGTTGAGAGGCCGTGGTCCAGGTGCAAAACTTCCTCCCGACGTTTCGTCTCCAACTGCGGGAGACATCTTCCAGGGTCTTCCGGCTACTGCCACTGTGGTCCGAGGGGCTGTCTCATTTATAGAGAGCATAGAGGGTACCGCCATGTCATGTGAGGCTGACTTGTTTGGCTATTTCTGGATGACGTCGTCATCCTGATTAAACGTATTCGATTGTCATCTTGTTGGTGCAATATCGACATTCATATTGTATCAAATTTAGACTTTCTTCTTTTCTGTTAAAATTATTCCAGTGTTTGTGAATCTCTATTGCTTCTTTATACAAGCGTGCATGGTAATGTGATGTCCTAGCTAAAACGCTATTTTATTTCATGGTTCCCATGTTAAAAACATGTTCTGCTACTGCCGATTTTTCCATGTGGCCCAGACGATAGTTCTTTTTATCTTCAGTTAAGCGGATGTTGACGCTTCTTTTAGTTGTTCCAATATATACTTGGCCACAGCTGCAAGGAATTTTATATGCCCCAGGTGTTGCTAGGGGGTGCGTGCGTCTTTTACTGATCTCAAGTATTCACTGATCGTCTTGGTGAGTCTGTTGATCGTTTCGACACCATGCTTGGCCAATACTTTCCCGGTTCGATCAATAATTCTGCTAACGTACCGATGGAAAACAGATGGTTGCCGTTGTTACATTGAACTTCTGGATTCTTCTCTTCTTAGATGGAGAGCTCGATCAATTTCCTTGCCACCATATTCATTTTTCTCGAAGGCCGACCATAAGTGATTTAGTTCATCCTCCAAGTAAATTGGCTCACAGATTTTGTTGGCTCTATCCACCAAGGTTATAATGATACCCGTTTCTTGTCACCGATGATGTTTTGACTGCTTGTGTGTGTGTGTGTGTGTTTGTGTGTTTGTGTGTGTGTGTGTGTGTGTGTGTGTGTGTGTGTGTCCTTTCTGTATATCTTATGGCCCAGAGTCCCGTCCTTCCGTTTTCCCGTTAATTGCCGATATATCCAGAAAGTTGGACATTTCTCTCTTTCTCCAGCGTGAACTGTATCTCTTGATTAATGGTAGCCGGCCGCGGTGGCCGAGGGGACTGAGGCGCTCCAGTCACGGTCTGCACGGCCACTACGGTCGGGGGTTCGAATCCCCCTTCGGGCATTGATATTTGTGCCGTCCTTATTATTAGTTAGTTCATAAGTAGTTTGTAAGTTTAAGGACTGATGACCCCGTAGTTAAGTCCCATAAGCTATACAAACATTTGAACATTTGAATTTGATTAATGCTACTGAGATGCATTAAGCCGTCAACATTGCACCAACAAGATGACAATCGATTATTGTAATCGAGAATGACGACGTCATCCAGAAATAGCCACACAGTCAGCCTCACGTGACGTATCGTGGTGCCCTCTATGCTCTCTATAAATGCGAGAGCCGCTCGGACCACAGTGGCAGTAGCCTGAAGACCTTGGAAGATGTCTCCCGCAGTTGAAGACGAAACGCCGGGAGTAAGTTTTACACCTGGACCACGGCTTCTCAGCCTGGAAGTTTTACCTGAAGACAACGCCGGCCGTGAAAGTTTACATTGTATGATTACCTCCTTTATTGTTTCATTACCTAAACTATTTCCTTCAGCATCGCCAGATTTTTTAGACTACATTCTATTACCATCGTATTGCTCTTGTAAATGTTCATCTTATTTCTCCCTTTCAAGACACTGTCCATACCGTTCAATTTCTCTTCCAGGTCCTTTGCTGCCTCTGACAGGATTAAATGTCATCGGCAAAACGCTTGGTAGCACAGTGATAGACTATGAATCCAAAGATCACAGGGTCGATGCCCGCTAGGTACTAGGACTGTCAACTGTAACTTTCCATTTCTTTCACATCTGGCAATGTTGCTCACGAAAAAAAAAAAGACTAGTACTGTGGTTCGGAATCCACGTGAAGCTGTAGGTCCGCTGGGTAAGGTAGTTCAAAGGTCGGAGGAAGGCAACGGCATTCCACCTCCAACAAGGACCAGGTCTATTAAAGCACTCTGATGTTCAAACCAATCTTCGGATTGTTGACTGCTTTACCTTTTTTTAATAGGCAAACGGAAAGTTTTTATTTCTTCATCTTGAACTTTAATGCCTTCTCCAAATTTCACCTTGCTTTCCTCCTCTGTTATCTCAATACTTTTCAAGTACAAAGTTGTAAACTCCTTGAATAGTGAAAAGCATAGACTTATAAATTGATTGAAATAGGACAAGTAAATTTGATAGTCAATATAATTAGCAAATATCAGTTGTTTAACTTATTTTCATATGGTTCAGACTGTCATTTTCTATCAAATAGAATTTCCATATTAATCGCATTTATTTTCGAATCTTCTGCAACCTTTATGTGTCCATGAGAGAAACATGTCAAGTATGTTTTCACAACCATTTACTATTCTAATCGGTTCATGAACTACAATATCGATGTTTTACTCTTTCCTCCGATTTTAAACATGTCTTTCTGCCAACATATGGAGGGTAAGTTAAATACGACAACAATTAAAATTGTATGCTTTGGGTACATTTTTGAAATTTGAACAATTTTTTCTTTTTCTTTTTTATTTATTTATTTAATTTCTGAAATCGAATCGTCTGAGTCAGGGTTTTTGCTTTCTTAGGCACTCTTTGTTATTTCGTTTTTGGTATAATATTTCGTTTTTTATGTTTTTCTCCTTCTGTAAAGTGAATTTTTCCTTGTGTCGTTTGCTGTAGACCTGAAAGACCCGTTAATGTAATAAATGATGATTATGAAAGTGACTCCATGAAACAGCAATTGTGTTGATTTGCTAGCGAGATTAGATTATACTAATACTTGTTCCATAGATCATAAATACGACACTTCGTAATGATGTGGAACGTGTCATGTTAATGAAGGGTGTCTATACGAGACGCAACAATATACAAAATATTACATAACAAAATTAATTTTTGTTTTTGTTTGTTTGTTTAGATTTACTAATTTGTATAAATCTCATCCAATGAGTAGAAGGAGTTGTCATTGAGAAATTCTTTTAATTTGTTTTAAATTCTATACGTATACCGTATGTATGACCTTTTCCACGGGTATAAGGTAAGAATTACTACGCAGTGTGTTCTCGTTTTGTAGTTGAGGCCCTACGATTCCTTGCTCGTCATAACTGAGTTCTGTATGTCGAATGTTACTTCATCACGAGATAATTGTGATTCTTCTTCTCCATTTGGCCATCGCCTTCTGGTCCACTCGCTGTCCATCTCACTGTCGTTTCCACGCAGCTGAGTCCTTACCATGTGTCTGACAATAACATAATTTTCTAAGTACTTGAGAGAGGGACATCAGAAAAATGAATAGAGCTAGTAGCAAAAGAAGTAATAAATTACAACCTCAGGCATGACGAGGCGGTTTTTCTAGCATTGCGGTGTTTATGACATCCCTTCTCTTGAACTATGTACCGTACTATGATACAACTGTGGAGTGATGCCCGATGCTGCCTGATCTCCGTTGGAGCGATTTGTCGTAAACTACATTGTAAAAAGGTATAAAAAAGCGAAGATCGCTGATCATCAATTTTTATTTACGACGACCGGTTTCGCTGAACTGTGTCAGCATCATCGGGTCAAATAAAATATTTTACAAGGCCATAACAATTTACAGTGCATAGGTGCACTATGTCATTATAATAAAACATAATTATCACAGTGAGTGACAATAGCAAAAACTCACTCAGTGTGATAATTATGTTTTATTATAATGACATAGTGCACCTATGCACTGTAAATTGTTATATAACCACTGATTGACATTACAAGATTATGGCCTTGTAAAATATTTTATTTGACCAGATGATGCTGACATGGTTCAGCGAAACCGGTCATCGTAAATAAAAATTGATGATCAGCGATCTTGGCTTTTTTATATCTTTTTAGAATATCATAATTGGATCGCCTCCTAGATCGTAAACCAAGTAAACTACATTGTCGATGACCTCATATATCATGAATTGTTAACAGTACAGTGATTTCTAAAGCACATTCAGTTATGTATGTGGTTACTGACTAAGATATGACGCTAATGTAATCCCTAGGATAGAAGTATCAAGTTGCAACTCCAAGCCTTCGACCATAGATACTAGTAGACCCGGTAACCAGTAGAGCAGCTATACACATGGTGTGCTAGCAAGATAGAATCAAGTGACTGTTGGCGAACATTAGCTGGATATAAATAATAATTCAGTACTTTTCAAGAAATGAAATTATAATACAACAGTAATACCTACACGTGAAATCATATGTATCACTTCCATTCACAAAATCCCTGTATAACCCTAGGCAAAGCTGTACCACAGCTGTATACTACCACGTGACTGTTGGCAAAGCAATGGTTTAGCTGCAGAGATGTTGGTGCCATGAAAACGATGGCATGCCCAGACTACCAGTAACTATGGTCGAAGCTCCAAGCATAATGACGTTGTTTTCATGAATAAATATTCACCATTTTTCTGATTTGTCAGCGTTACCTTTGGCAGTCATATGATTTCTGCAGATTTAATATTATGTGTAAAGTTATTGTACGACACTAAGAGCTTTCGTTCTGAAACAGCGCTCGATGAAATTCTCGTCACTCGCTCGTCTCATGATGCGGCGGTTCTTTGCGAGTCTCGTGGTTTATAAAACATCTCGTGAACTACGGGTCATAGGAGACTATTTCCTCCACAGTGTTTCTTGTCAGGTAATAAGTACTATCTTATCAACTTCGATTGAATTCGATCCAGGAATTTAGGAAAAAACATGAAACATACACACATACATTCAATGTTATGTATGGCTGCTATAACTATATAAAACACGAACAGTGTAAATAAAAACACAGTTAGCATCGCTTTATTAAATTTTTATTGATCACGCACACGTTACAAAATTTCAGTATTATTTGGAAAAAGATGCGTAGCTTTCTAAATTATGACCAGACTCGGGAAATTTATAAGTTCAGTATTTTTTAACAAGTGATTCGTAGGTTTCGCGACTCCAACATTTTGTTCCAATGCATTCGCATACAGGTCCCTCGGCTTCAAGTAACGTTTCTTCACAAAACACTATCATCTTCACTTTTTAAACTTTTTATTGATCAAGCAGAAACTACTCCAACTCCAGGCTCAATTTCGTCTATCAACGGCAACAGTCCTCTTCTTCATTTCTATGTTCATTATTTGCACCAGATACAGACAGAAATCTCGATTCCAGCATTTTGTCCCAATGCATTCTTGATGAAGGTGTGTGTGTTTGTCGTCATCCTTTAACACCAACCTCTGTCACGATGCGTAGTTTTGAAAAGGTGAACTTCACCAAATGTTCAGAAAGTCTGTTCATGGCCCCTACCAACGTATGGCCAGGAACATCAGATGCACAAACATTTTCTTCAGATGCACTCTTCATGCAAATCTGTGTGTTTCACGTCATCCTTTTGCACCAGTCACCATCAGGATGCACAGTTCTGAAACAGTGAACTTCGTCAGAAACTTTAGAAAGTTTGTTAATAGCGCCAACTAGTAAGTGTCTATAAAAGTCTCTCCGCGTCGTTCCTCTATAAGGACCATCAAATGCACAATCATTTACTATGTGTTTCCCGTCTTCCTTCTTCACCAATCACAGTTCTGAAAACGGTGGACTTCGCCAGTAACTGGCCTGCTCTCATGGCCCCATCCAACTTGCGGCTAAACCACAGTCTTTCCTCGACGTTCTTCAATAAGAACCATCATCTGCACAAATATTTCCTTCCGACGGATTTTTCATTTTTCGTGTCTCACAATATCTTTGTGCACCAAGGACTGTGAGTGTGCACAGTTCTGAATACGCTGAACTTCACCATACATTTCAGAATGTCTCTTCATGCCCCCCTCAATGTGCAGTTATAGAACAGTCTTTCCTCGACGTTCCTTGACAAGGACCATCAGATGCACAAGCATTTTCTTCCAGTGCACTCTTCATACAAGCCGGTGTGCTTCACGACATATTTATGCACCAAGCGCTGTGAGGATGCTAGGTTCTGAAAACGCTGAACTTCCATAAATTTCAGCACGTCTGTTCATGCCCCCATACAATGTGCGGTTAAACAACAGTATTTCTCGAGCGTTCCTCGAGAAGAAACATCAGCTGGCCAAATATTTTCTTCCAGTGTGTTTCTCATGCAGCCATGTGTGTTTCACGACATCTCTGTCCACCAAGCACTCTCATGATACACAGTTCTGAAATCGCTCAACTTCGCTATAAATTTTCTAATTCTGTCCATGCCGCCAACCGGTGTGCTGTTATACAACAGTTTTCCCCGACATTCCTCTAGATGGATGCACAAATATTGCAATGCACAGACATTTTTTGACAGTCTGCCAAAGTTTCAACAGCTTCCACAGTTTAGTCCACCGTCAATTTTTGCACACTGGAAGAACTTAATATCTGTATTCTCGCCGACGATCAGACTTAACGCCGGCCGGGACGGAATGCACGGCCAGCCCGGGTGCGGCAGGAGGCGTTGGCGGCCCTCCGCGCCCAGTGGCGGCGGCACACCCTCCGGCGCCTGGGGGTGGGCGGCAGCTCCTCCCCCTCTTCCTCCTCAGCCACGGTCGCAGGGGTATCGTGGACCAGGGCTGCAGTCAGGATGACCCGCGCGTCGTTCACCTGCACAGAAAACGGTAACTTCTCACATCACACATCATCTGTCTACAATAGCAAAGTTAATGTACAGAAGAAATCACCTTGTTCGGTATTTTGCGTGTGGGAGAAAATTAAATAGAAGTCTAATACATATTCTCTCTTAAGGATGCAGGGTAGTTATAAATGGTGGAAAACTCGAAATTTTGTTTATGCCTTTATTAAATTCTGTAGTCTTTCTTGATTATATTGATATATACATTACTCATAGGGCTTCAAATGAAAAAGACCTATACACGGTGTTACAAAAAGGTACGGCCAAATTTTCAGGAAACATTCCTCACACACAAACAAAGAAAATAGGTTTACAAATATCTCTGTCATTCAGTAATATAGAACAAAGCCACAATTTTCACACCGTATTTCGAATCGCCAACCCTGATTGCATCTTCCTATTTCTGCTACTAGACACATTTAAAGTGAAACGAAATAGGCTTGAACTGCAGTAGTTCTCTAAAGGTTCTTTAACGTAAACCGAAGTAAACGAAAGTTGTCAAGAATAGAGAGTCCACCCCAGCGTTCCAATAAAAGGCGAATAAACAAAACAGTATCGTTTAAACAGCTCACTCAGAATGAAAGAGTCCAAAGAAGGGTAGATCGTTTCGTATTGTCACGATACAGGGGAGACAGCGTTACGGAAAATTATACAGGATCTGGGATGGGAATCATTGCAACAACGGCGCTTGTCGCTGCGGCGTGGGCTACTTACGAAACTCCAATCACCAATATTCTCCTCCGAATGCGAAAATATATTGTTGACTCAAACTTACATAGGTATTAAATACGGGAAATCAGAGCTCGAACGGAGAGATTCAGGTGTTCTTTCTTCCCGCGCGCTATTCGAGAATGGAATGGAAGATAAAATAGTATAACGGTGGTTCGATGAACCCACTGCCAGGCACTTAAATGTGATTTGCAGAGTATCCCATGTAGATGTAGATACTGCGCTGATGTGCTATGACATGGATTCGTTCACGAAAAAGTAAAGTAAGTTACTTTTCTGAAGGCATTCGTCTGGAGTGTAGCCTGGTACGAGAGTGACACATGATCTACATATACACAGTTCAAACAAGAGGAGGATAGAATACTGAAGACTAGATGGATAAATCGATGAGGTGGCCCTGAATAAAATAGGAGGGAAAAGAAATTTGTGCCATAAATTGAGCGAAAGAAGGGATGGACTGGAAAGACACGTTATGAGACATCGGGGAATGGTCCATTTTGTATTAAAGTACTTTTTTGGAGAGGAGAGGCCAAGCCAATAGCGTAAAAATCGCAGTGAAAGACCATGAAACGAGTACGGTAAGTGGGTTCAAATGGATATGAGCTGCCGCTGTTATTCTCACACGACGAGATTTCCAAAGAATGAAGTTCAAATGTTTGTTAAGCTTATGGGACTTAACTACGGGGTCATCAGTCCCTAAACTTACAAACTACTTATGAACTACTTACGAACTAGGACGGCACAGATATCCATGCCCGAGGGGGGATTCGAACCCCCGACCGTAGTGGCCGTGCTGACCGTGACTGAAGCGCCTCAGTCACCTCGGCCACCGCGGTCGGCAAAAAGAATGAAGTACGTGCATCAGACCCGTCTTCGGGCTGGAGATGACAACCACAAAAAAGTGTAAATCATTTTTCTACTTCTCGAAATTTTCAGACCCCATAGCAAGCAGCACGAAGTTAATGAATTAACATAATGGGTAGCTCTGGTTTCTATTTTCTGACAGCTCAGCACGGAAGTACTCAAGGTCTCTAACTTCCGTATTATCGTGTAGAGACTGAGGAGGTTTTACATCCAACAAAGCATTTCTTAGATGCAAAAACTTTAGCCAACACCGCTTAGCAGTCCGTCCGTAATGTGAAGAGTCTGAGATAACAGTTATGGCGCCTCACCTCACCGACGACCTCGCCGCAGACGTCATCAGGAGAAGGCGGCGCGGACGGAGTCTTCTCTGCCACCGGCACCAGCTCGCCCTCCTCAAAGCGGGCCCGCCAACGCTCGTCGGACATATTCTGCAGGAAATTTTTCCCACCGTCACATTGTCGTTCAGTTGTTGCTTTTGCGGTTTTACTACAGTTAATCTAAAATCTACTCTTTCATAGACACATAGGAGGTAAAGACATTAGATGTCAGCGGACATTGTATTACGGCAATGGGAAAAGTTAACAGAGGAAAATTTTTGCTGATCGGGCTTCGAACAAAGCTCTCCAAATTGAAACTTTCACTCTGCAGTGGAGTGTGCACTGATATGAAACTTCCTGGCAGATTAAAATTGTGTGCCGTAACCGAGACTCGAACCTGGGACCTTTGCCTTTCTCGGACAAGGGCTCTCCCACTGAGCTCTCCCGACACGACTCACGATCCGTCCTCGTAACTTCAATTCTGCCAGTACCTCGCCTCGTACTTTCCAAACTTCACAGAAATTCTCCTGCGAATCTTGTAAGACTAGCACTCCTTCAAGAAAAGATATGGTGGAGACATGGCTTATCCACAGCCTAAGGGATGTTTCCAGAATGAAACTTTCACTCTGCAGCGGAGTGTGTGCTGATATTAAACTTCCTGGCAGATTAATGTCTACACTATATCATTTCTTCCAGGAGTGCTAGTCTTGCAAGTTTCGCAGGAGAACTTCTGTGAAGTTTGGAAAGTAGGAGGTGAGGTACTGGCAGAATTTAACCCGTGAGGACGTTTCGGGTCGGGATAGCTCAGTGGTAGAGCGCTTGTCTGCGAAAGACAAAGATTCCGTGTTCGAGTACCGGTTACGGCACACAATTTTAAACTGCCAGGAAGTTTAAAGGCTCTACGGTTTATTAGGCAGTTTACACTGACCATTCGCTGTCATTGTGCACTGGATTGCGTCAATGGGCAAAGTTAAAAAAACGTGCCCGACGCGCTTCGAATCCATGTCTCGTACTTTCAAGGCAGTTGCACGGATCGCTATGCCATCCGGCCGCATCGGTCACCACAAGTGTACGGACTACGCCAGCAGACCCACTTCAGACCAAATAATGTACGTGTCAACCAATATCGAATTACTCCCGCTGATAATCTGGTCCTCGGATTAACACCCTCAGTACCGGACCATACTTGTCCATGTGCGAAGGATCTGCGAAATTGTAGTTATTAACGTAATTAACAATATAAAATCATGTATCTATAGCTGGAGGTGTCAAACAGCGCACAGAGCTAAAAGCATAATATTGCACAATCGACAAGGAGAACACATACGAAAGTACAAGAGAGGATGACGTCGGTTAGTTTCTCTACACGATGGTGTTATTTACCTGCGATTCGGTGTAGAAACCCTTGCTACTCCACGTGGAGTTGTGCAACTGCGCACAGCATGCGCACGAGGCGGTTGTGTTACGGGAAGCCCCAGCGTGTCTCGACTTTCGCTGTAGGTCGTGTGATGTTCTACAAGTGTTTCCCTGATCTGAGTTCATTTCTGTATAAATTCTTTTCTTAATTTTCCAATATTGTAAGAACAGTTTATAATCTGGAGTATTTTATGGAAGAAAGAACGGAAGGAAAGTTTGGGTTAAAAGTTCAAGGTACGGTTGCGGAAGGAGGGATGGTGGTATCAACCTTGTCCCTGTCCAAAGAACATTGTGGACATGCGCGTTATGCGATTTGAAGTAATCACGGAAATACTGAGTCGGATATTTCCTAAAGTTGTATCAAGCAAACTGGCAGTAACGTAGTCTTGATGCTAAGTCTGTCGGCGAAGCAAAGGCATTAAGAGGAATAGGCATTAAGAAGAATGACGTGTTCCGAAGTTTCTACTTTACCGCAAAATCTGTGTGAGAGAAGATATCGTCGTAATTTTCCTAGTAAATACGTTCAAGCAAATGGCAGCGAACCCTCTTCACGTGCCAGCGAGACTAAGCAAAATTGCCACGTTTGTTCTACAAAGTTGTTGAGTGAGTTCCTAAAGTTCCATAAAACACTAAGAGCCTGAAATAACGCATCCGTCTGACAGTAAATGTCCAGAATCTCTTTTCATTAATGCTAATATCTTCCTATATGAAGAGCAGTTTTATCTGGCCGTGAGTACACTGCTCCCCTTTCAAGAACGTGTAGACCATCGATCATTGTGTCCCTGTAATGGCGCTGCAAACAAGTTTACGCGATAGCACAAAAAGTTCGTTATTCCATGATGGTCTCTTTACAATTATGAGTAAAGACAGTTGATTTGCTAAATCCGGAAGACCTTACAGTAATTTGTAATATGATGTAAAATTAGTTCTTTTATTGTGTAGAAAATGGCTGCCCTGCAGCCTGATTAAGGTTCTATTTCCCAGTACATCTTGCATTTCTTACCTTAGGTTTCACAATCAGATCTTCGTCTGCCCCAGTCCTCTGCCCGAGGCAGCAAGCGAAAAGCTTGCGGAACATCTGTCAAGAGAAAACAAAATCATGTCAAACACTAATCGCAGATTACACATTAGTCCAGCAGAGTGGCAGCGCAGCCGTCGTGGACTGCTGGCCAATGGGAAAACATGGAATGAGAGTAGGTATTGTGTCGTTTTAGGGACTTCTTCCAGTAAACAGTGCACAGCTTAAAGTACTGGAATCTTCAAAACAACTAGTAGTTCTGGATTTTTCTGAAAAAGTATATTTCCAAATTCTAGGTAACTAATAGTTTTAGGAAGCATACGTACAAATTAATATAAAATGCCAAAATATAAAATGCCCGGGGAGACAAGTCATTTTTTATTTAAAAAAATGTTTACCTCGAAAGACGTCTTCGATGTTTATTCGATGACGGCAGATATAATTTGGGTGATAGTAGAAGTACTGATAATGATTACAATGTCGTCCGCCAACAGACAGCAAAGTGACAGACATCTGTGTGTTGCTTTCAGCAAGGGATGTTTACAGCCAGTAAGACTCACAAGGAAAGTACATTGGTTCGAACAAACATATCTGTATGAACGTCTGGTTACAGGAATTCTACGTACACCTTAATGTGCTGGTGGGTGTCGTTTTTCTGCAAAGCTCTGCAACCATGCTCTAGATAGTACTGCAGATGTAATTGTAGACGCCATACGTAATGCAGATATCTTAACTACAACTTATGTAATAATCATCGTACATGTTCTCTAGCGAATTGTCATCAAAAGCCGTGATGATAGTTGCAAGTTTAACCTTCTTCTCGGAAGACTGTTGGTATTCACTGCCACTGCTTCCATCGCCTCTTTCCGCACTTACCGTAACACTACCGCTAGCAATGAGTTCTTAGTTATTATCATCCCTATTATCATCATTATGTGTAATTATTACAACAGTTTCTAACTTATGCTCATATTTCTGTACCATAACAGATACGAGAAAGCATGCAAATGATTCATCTTCTACACTAATACCATCTTCACGAAGAAGGGTTCTTCGTAACTTCATCTCAACCAATCGCAATACATTAGCAGGATTGATTAGCAATCGCCGCCCCATCTGACGCTTCACCACACAAATAATATCACAAAACGCAACTTCGGAGGCACACTGCACCGTCCCTACTGGCGAACCGACAGGTCAAAGTGCAATGCGGCATGGCACACGCAGAGGCCTCTAATGGACGACTGCAGAGTTTTGCAGATGCGGGAGTATCACTAATGCAATAAGGGAGCTTTACATTATCTCTCATACGATTTTGGTGTATATGTGTTTGTTCGAGCCCAAGTACTTGCTTTGTCAGTGTGATATCAACGTGTGAAACAAACAGGCACGATGCCATGGAGATACACTCATAAGGGTTATGTCACGAAGTAATGTCTTTGGGGAAGAGATTTAAACAGGTCGAGTGCCAAATATGAGGAACAAATTTAGAGCAAGTGGTCAGTTTGAAGTACTTAGGATGTATTTTCTCTCAGGATGGCATCATAGCGAAAGACCTTGAATCAAGATGTGGCAAATATAATGCAGTAAGCGGTCAGCTACAATCTACTCGGTTCCTGTAAGAAAGAAGTCAGTACCGAGATTAAGTTAGCAGTGCACTGTTCAATCTTTCTACCAACTTTAGTGTATGGAAGTGAAAACTGGCTGGATACAGGGTACGTTATTAACTAGGTTGAGGTTACAGATATGAAAGTAGCAAGGATGATTGCAGGTACAAATAAATGGTTACAATGGCAGGAGAGTGCCCATAATGAAGAAATCAAAGAAAACTGGGAATGAACAGCATAGATGAAGCAGTTAGAGCAAAAATTGGTTGATTTCATAGACCCGCTGTAATGAGGGGATATCTGAACAGAAATTTCGAAAATATTTTGTGTAATATTTCCGGTCAAATTATAGCATTAGATGTAATTTTTAATTTACCGGTTATAGAGTGGAAGACGAGAGGTATGGACAGGCCATTAAGTGAAATTGTTCGAAGTTTTTCGTCCGAAAATTACCTTGCGCGTATAAACAGAATACAGACATTTGAAAATAACATCTGAGACCTGCGGATGTCAAACAAAACCGAAGGTTTCGGCTAAGTTCGCGCAGAGCAGTAAATCATTTATCAAGAGGATTCAACAACATCACTGAATACAGTGGTAAATAGGAATGACAAGAAAGGCAGAACGGTATTTTTGCTTATAAACATCGACAAGAGATGTATTTCAGAGGTCGACACGAATAATTTATCTCCAACAATGACAATGTTCAACGTTATGGGACAAAGTTAAGAACACCGTGCAATATGCTTTAGGTAATTATGTGTCGAGTAATATTATGAGAGGTAGGAAAGATCCATCGTGGTTTGACAGCCGAGTTACGAAACCGCCAATTTTAAATATAGACAAAGTTTCTCACATAAAATTTAACGGAAGCCAAAACTAGCATAAGAAACGTCACTGCGTCATGTGTTCGAATAATTCAAAAGTAATGCGTTGTATCCACCGACTTCAAAGAAAATATATTGGTCTTATATTAAATTTTTAAACGGTTCGAGACATGTCCAGACATCTGTGACAATAAAAGACGGTGATAAATGTTCAAATGTTTGTTAAGCTTATGGGTCTTAACTACTGGGTCATCAAGTCCCTAAACTTACAAACTACTTATCAACTACCTTATACTAAAGACGGCACAAATATCCATGCCCGAGGGGGGATTCGAACCCCCGATCGTAGTGGCCGTGCAGACCGTGACTGGAGCGCCTCAGTCTCCTCGGCCACCGCGGCCGGCAAAGAAGGTGATACCGCTGTTTACATATAAAATGGTGAAATACTAAACTCTTTTTCCGAAGCAATTTCAGAGAGGAAGATAGTCCTATAGTTCATCTTTTAAATCGTTGCACGCAAAATGTCAGACATAAATAACAGAGGGATAGAAAAGCAACGGAAATGGCTACAATGAAACTAATCCGACTCTACAGGAACTAGCCCCTCTTCTACCAGCTTGGTATTGCATATTTCTAGACGAGGAAGCGTTCCCAAATATTGGTAAAAGTACTGGTTATTCCAGTTATCAAAAAGGGTCGTGAACAGATTCGCAAAACTATAGGCATACATATCTGACGTGGATTTGTTGTAGAAATTGGGAACATGTTTCTTGCTCGTGTATTACGACATTTCTGGAGACATAAAATCTGTAGGAATTAACATGGGTTCCAAAGGCAACGATGGTGTAAAACTAAGCACGTACTCTTAGCTCACCAGTTCATAATGTAACAGATAGATGCTCTGAGGGAGACGCCGTGATTATTAACATCCGCAAGGCGTTCGACATTGTTCCGTACTGTAGCGCAATGGACAAAATACGAGCGTACGCAACATGAGACCAACTGGAGTGGATTGAAGAGTTTCTAGCGAGCGCAGTATGTCATTCTTAATGGAGAGAAATCAACTGAAATGAAAGTAATTTCTGGCGTACTCCAAAAGAGCGTCACAGGTTCTTTACTTTTAAAGATCGTTATACTGATACTAGTACACGACAGTTGGAGTATCGATCGTCATCATCATTATCATCATCATTAGAGACTGATTATGCCTTTCAGCATTCAGTCTGGAGCATAGTCCCCCCTAATAAAATTCCTCCATGATTCTCTATTGAATGCTAACATTGATGCCTCGTCGGTTGTTAATCCTGTTACTTCAAAATCATTCTTCGCGGAATCTAAGTACTTTCTCCTTGGTCTGCCTCGACTCCTCTTACTCTCTGCGGCCGAGTCCATGAGTCTCTTAGGTAACCTTGCTTCTCCCATGCGTGTAACATGACCCCACCACCTCAGTCTGTTCGCTCTAACTGCTTCATCTGTGGCGTTAATTTTCAAGTTTTTATTTGATTTCCTCATTATGGGCATCCTCCTGCAATTGTTGAGGTCTTCAGCCCGCTTTCAGGGCCAGTGCTGTACGTGAAATATGCGGAAAACAGGGAGAGACTGGTGTAATATTTTTAATAATAGTGGGAAAGTTAAATACAATCGATTTTGATTGGTGGAAAAATACCTCATTATCGTGTGCTATACCGTTCGAGAACGTGAGATCTGGTGAATAAATTAGAACATTGGTTTCAAAATAAAGACGAAAGAACTGCAGAATTTGTTGAAGCTTAATTATAAAACATTAGCAACACAACAGTAAGCGTAACATGTACTTAATAATACTCACAATCGAAAAATATGTATATAGAGGAATTATAACAAACAGTAAAACTCTTGGGCTGCAATACACTCGATAGGCAGTTGTTTGATTATCACAGTGACTCTTAGCTAAAGATTATTTTCTGGCAGGCTAAGGTTTGCTACATCATTCGGTTTCTATCAACGAAATGTTTGTTGAGTGCGGCAACTGCTAGTCAGTGAAATTATTCCTTTCAAAAGGGAAAAATATTCATATCTACCATTTCCAGTTTTTGTGTAAGAGAAATTAAAGGTAGATGCACCAAAGTCGTCACAGAAGATCTCAAACATTTTCTGAATCAATGTTTCAAATTAATGTTTTCAAAATTTCCTGAAAATAAGGGAAAAATTAGAAAAAACGTATTTCTAAGTAATGGAAAATTTCAGTAATAATGGCACAAACGTCTATTGACCTCAGAATTGTCTGCTATTTACTCCAGTCCAACTTTTCTAAGCTATTCAGTCTTCCGTGATGTCGAGGAATTCGTTGTTAGTACCGAAGTAATAAAACAATGTCTGTAACCTAGCGTGAGTTTTATACTGAGATTATCTTCTGTTACTGCAGCATAACTTGTATTTGGCTTAATAGCTGTTGGAACATCATCATCGAATAGGGATGGCCGTACTTTCATTGTCGCTCTATTACAGATGACTATGATTTCCAACAAATATTGTTATAAATCTTGTTTAATAATGAATAGAAAATCACTCCAGGATCTATTTGGCCGGCCGCGGTGGCCGAGATGACTGAGGCGCTCCAGTCACGGTCAGCACGGCCACTACGGTCGGGGGTTCGAATCCCCCCTCGGGCATGGATATTTGTGCCGTCCTAGTTTGTAAGTAGTTCATAAGTAGTTTGTAAGTTTAGGGACTGATGACCCCGTAGTTAAGTCCCATAAGCTTTACAAACATTTGAACATTTTGGATCTATTTGCTTCTGATGAGAAATACTTGCATGAAATCATAACGCAAATATACCTATACGAGACAGTGCAATGTGACTACAGTAGTTACCACTTAAAGATATCCGAGATATTTCTGAGTACCAAGGTAGTGATTGAGATATCCAGTAATAGTAAAGCTGATTTTAGTGTGCATTCCTTTGCTGCCTATCGGAGATATAATTACTATCATATTTCGTCCATGCTTGCATAAGACGTATGGAAAGCATCAGGTCTTGATCTGGCTAAAATATTGGAGAGCTGTACTACAGGTCAACATTACTAAGATTTTTCTTGGCTTTGTACATGCACCATTCTGACAATCTGTGTTGACACAAGCAATCGATGTTCCTAGTGTGAGCATCATATTGCAATGTGACTTACATCTATTTGTGATCTCTTTCGTTCATGGGAAGATATAGTGCTTTATCAGAAACAATGAAGTTTTATCCCCCCGAGAGTAAACTATAAAAGAGAAAGAAATATGAAATTCCTACATGAGTTCGAACACATAGCCACACTACTTAAACAAGGAATTAAATTTCGCACTGCCGGCCGCGATGGCCGAAGGGACTAAGGCGCTCCAGTCACGGTCTGCACGGCCACTACGGTCGGGGGTTCGAATCCCCCCTCGGGCATGGATATTTGTGCCGTCCTAGTTCGTAAGTAGTTTGTAAGTTTAGGGACTGATGACCCCCTAGTTAAGTCCCATAGATTATACAAACATTTTGAAATTTCGCACTGTCTCGGAATCAAAAAAATGTTCAAATGTTTGTAAATCTATCGGACCAAACTGCTTGGTCATCAGTCCGTAGCTTACAAACTACTTAAACTAAGGTAAACTAACCTAGAGACAACACACCCACCCATGCCCCAGGGAGGACTCGGACCTCCACGGCGAGCAACCGCGCGCTCCGCAGCGAGACGCTTTAGACCGCTCGGCTACTCCACGACTCGGAATCAACGCTACCACTCATTGCTATTCGCAACCTAAACGATACACTATGCTTCCGTGGCACTAAACACTGACTGCACTAGCGACAGCAGGGCCGCGTTGTTAACATGTAGTCTCACATTCGCTGCATATCGTTTGGGAGACCACGGATTTGATAGGCAACTATTCTTGGAAAGCACGTCATAGTTTATAGGAGATGCAACAGCAAACCAAGTGGTTACCTAGAGAAGACGTTTATTGGCTACTTACGGTTCTTTGAAGCGTTCCACGCAACGCTCTGTGTTGAAGCTCTTCCTTGATGTTCAGAAGACTCTCAACAAGCAATAAAGTCCACAGATGTAGGTTGGAAACGCTCTAATTCAACTTCGTAAAGGTAAGCAAGCACTCACGACAACTTAAGAGAGCACGATTCAGAATCGCAATGTTACTAAGCAACGGCTCGTGTCGTGACGGACGATATTTCATTGTTGTTCATAATGCCTGCTCGTCGAGGAAACGAGACACCTGCTTGTCTGACTTTACCGTGGGCTGCCAAACCCATACGTAATTATATTAGTGATCTGTCCGTACATTGCAACTGTACTCCTACGATTTACAAGGGTGTTTGTAAATTTAATAATGGAATACTAGTATTTTTTTTTTTCACTTTTAAATCTATCGGACCAAACTGCGTGGTCTTCAGTCCGTAGCTTACAAACTATTTAAACCTAGGTAAACTAACCTAAACACACACACCCATGCCCCAAGGAGGACTCGAACCTCCACGGCGAGCAACCGCGCGCTCCGCAGCGAGATGCTTTAGACCGCTCGGCTACTCCACCGCGGCGGAATACTAGTATCTAGTATATAATTTCACCCACAGATTTACAATTTCCCTATTAAATAAGTGAGTCGGTCTCTTTGAATACGTCTCCAAATGAAGATGATCTGCTGATGTAAGGTGTTACACATGAGAGCAGTCACAATGATGTGACTGAAGAAAAAGTTGAAATTTTGCTCTAGAAGCAACAGAAGCTTGAGTGGCACATAAATTACAGTTGATCAAAATGTATTTCCATTATAAATGTAGTATGATATCAAGGACTGGAAAAAATTTGGAGTACTGTTCTTTCCAGCGTCCGTACAGGACGAAAAAAGAGATGCGGCGATTTCAACAGGCTCTGTTGTTTCTGACGATGACTCAGTAATGTCCATGTGCACACATGATGGTCAAAATAGGAGACATTTCGCTTTGCTACACAAATCATACAAACGTGAGACCTTGCGTGCACTTCCAAAGTCATTGCATTAATTGAAATATGCGGATAAAAATGATAGACATGGATAATTTGTAAAATAACAACGTGAAAGTTATATATAATCGATGTTGACTGGTAAGAAACCCAATGATATAGTGTATTCCATACCAATCCCAAAACGTGAGATTTAATTAACAAAGAGCTACAGAGTTTGAAGATGCTTAATTGCAAAATATTAGCAACACAACAGTAAACTTAATATGTAGTAACAAATTCTCAGAATCGAATAATATGTGTTTAGAAGAAAAATAATGAACCGTAAATCTCTTTTGATCCAACTCAAATGTCAGGCAGTTGTTCGATCATCACAGTGGACCCTAGCTCTTGGTAATTCTCTAAAGTAATTCTCTAGGAAACCTGCTAGCCGCTGCATAATTCCTTGTAGAAGTGTACAATATTCATGTCCAATATTTCCATTTTTAATGTATGAGCAATTTAACGACGGCACATTGAAGTCATCGCACCAAATGTTAAAAATACTCTGAATCTGTCTTTCCAATTAATGTCATCCATAATTTCCATAAAAAAGGAAAGAAATAATAAAAACGCGTTTCTTAACTCATGTAAAACTAGAATAACACAAAAATGTTTTACGTACATCTTCTATTGAAGTTTCTGCTCAGAATTGTCTTTTGTGTCCTCCATTTCAGCCTTTGTAAGCTATACATCTGTTCACGATTTCGAGGGATTCGTTGGTGATGGAAAACGCCACATAGAATGCATTTCTACTAAAGTAACAGCAACCGTCTTTAGTCTGCATTTTATGGTTAGATTTTCGTTTCTTCATGCAGTATAACGTATACTTGGCTTAAATGCTGTTGGTACATCATCAGCAAATAAGGTTGCCATACACTAAAGATAGCTGTAAAATTTATTACAGCAATTTCATTGTTTTCCACATCAGTGTTGTGATAATTTTTCGGTCTACCAAAGAAAAGGAAATTGTACAAGGTTTTAGTTGTTTCTGATGAGAGGAGAAAAGTTCACACAAGTAAATACATAGTACTTCAAGTAAATTATCCCATCCCAATCATGTCATAGATACAACTTAAATCTAAAAACTGCCTTTAGGAATTCCCTAGTATGACCTACAGCTCATTCTACATTCTGCATAAGACTGCTGCCAAACTATTCACATATTTCTCGGTGGTTATGTAGTAATCGAGATATCCAAGAATAGTAAGACTGATGTTCATCTGCATTTCTTTGCTACCTGCCTGAGATATAATTACCACCATATTTCGACCATGTTTCTATGAAGCGTGTGGAAAGCGTCATAGCTGTATACGTCGAAAACTTAGTGGGAGGTACTACAGATCAGCATTACAAAGTGTTTTCTAGCCTTCGTACTTGCAAATTTCTGTCAGTCTGTGTAGTTTGCTGTGATATCAATTTCCCAAGTAGCTACATGTTGTGGAAGTGCAGGTATTGGAAAAGTTACAGATCACCACTGTTTTCATATTGTCCTTATCCACGAATAAAAGAGTTCACTGTTTCACACAAGTGATCGATGTTCTGTGTGAGGACAGACAGACCGTACGATGACAAAAAAATTCATTTATAATACTTTGTGTGGTCAACGTCTTGCAGATTACAGCCATCTGTAACCATTTTCGTGTCTGGGGAATATACTTCTTCAGAGAGACTGAAGTTTTATTCCGCCGTGAATAAAATAGAACTATAAAACAGGAATCAGTCCGAAGTTCCTACAAAATTTCGAACAAGTACCCTCGCTACGAAAGCAACGAATTAAATTTCGGAGTGTGTGACTGTCCTGGGTAATTTCCAAGAATGTTTGCAGTCGAAGTAGCTCGGCATGAAACGATATCTATCGAACGTGCAACTCTAAATTGAGAACCAGTCACTACTAGGTTTACCTTTTCCTTTGCGTAGATTTGACTGCGAAGTTGTATAAACGATAACAAATAAAAAATAAAAATAATAAAAAAATAAAAAAACTTCACCGTCATTCATGACAACAGGAGCGAATAAAATACGTTCCCATGACTACGACATTTCCAAAGTCGCGCGTCAACAACTACGTAATCGATTTAGAGTTACAAGTTCGATATATATCATTTCAGGGCGAGATACTTCGAATACGAGCATTCTTGTAAATTACCTCATCCTGATTAGCAGTCAACGTTTTCACTCATTGATACAACCGAAACGATATGCTAGGTTCCCACGGCAGTAGAGTCGCGTCGGCGATACAGGGCCGTGCGTTCGTAGTATATAGTTTGGGGGTCACGGATTTGAAAGGAAACCATTCTTGGAAAGTATCTCATAGTTTGTAGAAGATACAACATAAAAGGATTCTAGCATGGGCAAGCGATGACCCAGAGAAGATGTTGGTTGGCTACTTACGGTTCGTCGAAGCGTTCCACGCAACGCTCGGTGTTGAAGCTCTTCCTTGATGTTCAGAAGACTCTCAACGAGCGATAAAGTCCAAAGGTGTAGGTTGGAAACTTTCTAATTAAACTTCGCAAAGGTTAGCAAGCACTCACGGCAACTTACGAAAGCACGATTCAGAATCGCAGTGTTACTACGCAACGGCTCGTGTATCGACGAGCGGTATTTCATTGTTGTTAAAATCGCCTGTGACACTACAGCTTGTCTGACTTTTCAGTAGCTTGCCAAAATTACGTAATAAATTATAGATCTGTCCGTCTAAAATCTATCAAAAATAATTGCAATTGAACAGTACTAGTACGATTTACAAGTTAAAGTTGTAAAACCGAACGCTAACACGCGAAGGCATGAGGGCTAAGACGAGGACACAGAAACAATAAAGATGTTTATTACACCATTAAGATATGCAAGAATTATCATATCACCTCTGAAATTTGATTGATTCTCATAAAGTTCATCCAATAAGATAAAAATAATCAAATTAAAGAGGAGAACAGCTCGGTACATTTTCACAAAGAGCTTTGTTCATCTTTGTATGGATTCTTCCGTCGCTTCTTGGTAGAACAATTCCATATGTCGGCTTAAAACAAATTAACTGCTTTTGTTCTACTAATATTTACTATCTTAGAACTAGTTTTCGGCTCATTAGGTGGTCATCAGGAAACAATTCATCCTTTCTGTTTACATAGAAAAAGCGTTGAGAAACATTACAATAAATATCACAAAAGTGAACACATTTTATCCTAATACTATGTCGTAATATATATACTTATGCTAAGGTCGACACATACACTCATGCTCTAAGGAGGTGTCGAACTTCCGACGGAAGCGGCCGCGCTGCCAGTGACGTTGCGCCTTAGATCGCGCGGCTATTCCCACACGGCTTTAGTGTAACCCTCCGCTCGACTGCCAAACGTTGGTTTGTGATTTACTTCACAAAATACACACACAGAAACACACACGCGCGCGCGCGCGCGCGTGGCATATACTGAAAGCTGTTGGTGCAAGTAGTTTTTTATCATTATATAACTGAACTCTGATGTAAGAAGAATGAGCGTCCTGTTTGGCTTATATCAACTAGTAACTACTGACGAGGACATAAACACAATACAACAATAGAAATATCAGAAAAATCTATACTTGTCATAACCTCCACGTCATTATGTTTATGTCATCTGCTGATGACTGAATCGATGGGGCCCATTACGAATTGCTCTCCTGCACAACCTCTTCATTTCAGAATAGCACTTGCCCTCTACTTCCTCAACTGTCTATTCTATTTATACAAATCTTTGTCCTCCTTCCAGTGGCGGTTCGTGTAGATTTTTCTAGGGGGTTCAAAGGAAGATGGATAAGAAAATTCCAAATGGTGAAAAAACAGTTAGCAAATTAATTGTTATATGGAAATAATATCCCGGTCAAAATAGACATTCATGCTTGCATTAATTCCCAGCAAGCTGAAAATTTGTATAAACGTTTCGGACACCATTACAATGAAATTATGAAAAGGTCCCGACAATCAAGTATGCAAAAAATTTCACACAAGGTCAAGGTTTGGCAAAATGTTTTATTTTTTGGCGACTAGTTTTATGATGAAAATAGTTGATACAAAAGTTGTAGATTATGTAATTATCTACAAAAACTGTTGATACTTTTTCCGCCAATAGTTACCGATTATGAGAAAAAGCCATTTTAAAGTTGTATTCTCAATAATATGCACATGTTTCGTTGTCGCCTAAAGGTAGTATACTTCTCACGTTTTCTCTCTCTTCAAAAAAATGTTCAAATGTTTGTATAGCTTATGGGACTTAACTACGGGGTCATCAGTCCCTAAACTTACAAACTACTTATGAACTAGGATGGCACAAATATCCATGCCGGAGGGGGGATTCGAACCCCCGACCGTAGTGGCCGTGCAGTTTCTCTCTCTCTCTTATATATATATATATATATATATATATATATATATATATATATATATATATATATATATATATTGTGTGTGTAATCCCCGGTAAGCCTACTTCACGATCTACTTTACTGGAATCTCAGGGCTTCATCAATACTATTTTTCTTCTACTGTTTAGTCATGCTGGTCAGCTTCGTCGCCATGTGTTTAATCGTTCCCGGTCTATCTTTCAGTAAAGGTTCTATTCAGGACGCTTGGGATGCGTTGGCATCTAAAACAGCTATACAGATTAGTAATACAAGTTTTATTTACGATTATGTACAAAGTTACTCAACTTATAATCTCTCTGTCTCTTCCCGCAGCGGCATCTTCTTCCTCGATGCTAGCTGCGCTGAATCCTAGTGACTGCTTATTTCGGAACTGAGTTCAGAAGGCTCTTCCAGACGCATGTAGGCCTAGATATAGCCGCTTCTATAGGGCGCGCTTCTCTGTTTCTCCTTCCAGAATGCGCGGCGCCGTCGTGTGATTGGCTGCCGGTCGTCCGCTGCCTTCTCCACGATCGTTCTCGTGCATCTGGCGTGTGGCGCTGACTTTACGCCCCAACATCTACATCCTCCTGTACCGACGTAAATTGTTGCAAACAGCAAAATTACTGGATTATAGAATGACTGTGTCCATTATGTCCACAAACTGCGAGCTCAAAAGCAAAACAAAATTTAATGCAGTCCACGATTTTAGAGAGCACATTACGATTTTTGAGAATCTGACTGCCTGTAAGCATGACCAGTTGTTGTCTAGTGTAGTGTTTCCCTACGATGTTGTGCTTCAGCTCTCAGTCATATATGATACAAGAATGTTCATGTTTCTTTATTTTCTGTGTTAAATGTTCGAGATCGTTAACGCCTTTTAGCGTCAAAGTAGTTTTACAGCCAGAATTTTCTTTGGCGAACAACAGACACGGTAATTTCACAACCATATATCCAGTCTACTTTCCCATAAATGTCTGGTTTAAACGTTCCTACAATTTCCTCGATTTGATATCTGGCATTGGTCTCCATAGGTCCTTCATATGAATATTCTCTTCCCGTGAAAGGGAAGAGAAATTAGTCTTCCTTGGCCTCTGCACTATATTGTCACACATATTAACTTCAAAATTAAGAGACTACAAAACTGACAACTCACGTCTTCAAACTCACAACTGCATATCGAATCTTCTCGATGTCGCGTTTGACCAACTGTAAAAGCTGGCCACAATGTTGGTAACTTCACTGCAGCAAATAACAGCACACTCTTGTCTGTCGTTGCTAACTAGATTCTCCGTATTATTGAAGTTTAAGAAACGTAAGTGCTGGCAGGTATTGATGACAAAGAGAGAAGTTACATTGCTACAGAAGAGTGTAGATATGAAATACTTTCAGATTTTTCTATTTGTGTATCATGTTGGCTGAAGAACTGGGAGAAAGAAAAAATGCAAGCTGTCTAGGTATGGCAACAGAGGGGTGGAAGCTATGGAGGATACACAATGGAGGGTTGCTCCAAGGCTCAGAAAAGGTACACCTCCTGCCCCCGCTCCATTCTTTAGTCCTTGCCACGTAACTCGGCGACTGGAATGCGGTCACCAGAGGTGCAGAACTTGATTGTGAGCCATGGCCGAAGCAGGCCCGAAAGAGCTGACCGCCAGTTTTGAACCTGAATGCAGTCGTCGGTTGGGAGGTTCATATACGTTACTAAATGAAGGCCTCAGAGAGATATGGTCATAAGCCACAACTTTCTCGAAATTAAGTTTTTTTGTGCTATGGCATGCTTAACAATGCGTTCTTCATATTCTGTTGAAAAAGTTCACTCTTACTGAAACAGGCTATGACGGACTGCCGTTCTATGCTTTACCATGTGGTGATAGTTTCAGAAGATATATAGTCACAAGCCACAGCAAAATGGCAGATGGCTCAGGAACGTCTAAAGCGGCTTCCGATCTTGAACGAATATTTGTGACAGACAGAAGTGTAACTGAAGAGCTTTATCTCTTGGATATGGACAGCGATGAATCTTGGCATCCATCGACCAGCAGCTTCAGCTCTGAGGATGTTTCAGTTAGTGTATCAAACTGTTTGTTTCTGGTCACTAGGGTCCTGTGGCTTGTGACTTTGTTTCTCTCAACCGTGCCAACACATCTCATAGCTATTCTGTGTGTTTATGATGAAACTTTATGGGCACCTTTCTATGAATGCTTGAAGCTGTAATAATGTAATTTTAAAGGCAACAGGCGATTAAATATATTTTTCTGATTAATGTCATTTTGGCGATTTTTAATGTTTTGCGTGCCTTATGATTATATCTCACGCAAATTTCTAGATTGCTTTGCTCTTCGTATTACAACTCAAAATAAATATAGTAAATGAAGAATCACCTGAAAAGCCAAAGCGTTCACCGAAAAGAAAGCGAAATTTTGATCACTGGAAAAAATTTAAGGCAAAACGTCGACGAAATGCTGGTCAGCAGTATAAGTCTTCAACAACTAACCAAAACTGTTCAGGCAGTCACAACAGGAGGTCCCTGCACATGTTCAAATAAGTGCTACACAAAACTACTTGGGTAAGAAGAAAACATTTTCCATTCCTTTTGGGTCATGGGAAACTTTAATGTGCAGAATACCTGCCTGTTGAGCTGCATAAAAATGGCACCGAAAATGTGGAGGTTTATTCAGTATTTAAATATGAATGGTCTAATATGTTGTAAATTAATATCATTTTGTTATATCTATGATAATTTCTTCTAAAGCTATCCAAAAAGCTTGCAATAAAACATCATCCAGGGCTATGACCTTTTCGTATGAAGGTATGTGGAATGGAAGTCAAGACCTGCAAGGAAGCTTTCCAAAGGGTTCATGGCTTACAGAGATATGTGCGAAGAGTGAGGAATTTACAATAGCAAATGAAGCAGGGATTTGCAGAACAGAAAGACGAAGGAAGCGGTTTGTATGTTACTATGTAGCCCACAATAAGTTAGTCTTTTACTCACACTATAGAAGAAACATTTATATTAGGAAGATAATATAAACTCATATGTTTTATTTCTTTCAAAAAATATGGAAACTACCCACATAAATTCCAAGACGAAGATGTACAAGACGTTAGAGACGTTCTCAATGCCACACTAAAATATATCAGTCATTACAGTAGGCAACAGAATCCCAACAAAATGTATTGCATCCTTATGTTGGGATAAATACTCCGAATACTCTAAAGAAAATCAGGTTCCTACAGTCTCTGAAGGTAAATTCAGACAAAATATGATTGCGTCTTAAACTGCTCTGGCTAAAGAAAATCCAAAAGAACACCACGTGATAGCTATGGACATGCAAGAAACTTTCCTCACACCTGAACTAACAGTTGGTTCAGTATTTCAGAATAGGAAAATATGGTCATACAACTATAGTATCCATGACTGCGGATCAAATAAGGTTATATGTTTCTGTGGAGCGAGAGAGAGATGGAGGGAGAGGTTCAGATGAGATTGAGAGCTGCTTGTTAAAGTACTTGGAGATAATTATCCCTTGAACAAAACATTTCCACATAATCACAGACAACTGCAAGGGCCAGACGAAAGACAGGACTATTATTATTTTGGAAAGGTCTCTTGATGCTACCAAAATATTTGCTTCTGTCCAGCACTAGTTCCCTGTGGAAGGTCACACCAACTCCCTTGGGGTCATGATTTCGGCCGCAATGAACTGTATGCAAAAACAGGCGTCCAATAGTATTCACTCCAGATGAATGGGCAGAAGTAATAAAACTTGCGAGTCCAAAAAACTTTATTGTGACTAAGGCGGAAAGAGAAGACTTCAGAATTTTGAAAAACCTCAAGACATTAATCTCCAAACGTATGTTATTCGCGTCTGAAGAACCAGATCAATTTATTTCTGAGTCTGAAGATCCCTTCAAGCTAAGTGTAAAGCACTGTTATTCGAACATAGGAGCTTTCATGTGAGTGAATGTTCATATCAAGAGGGAAGGAAGGCTTATTGAAACAGATCCAAATCAGCTGCAAATAAAATATAGAAAGCCACTACCGATTAATAAAAAAAATTCATGATGTAATGTCTCTTATACCGTACATAGCTGCAGGAAATCAACGTTTCTATCGATCATGTACCGGAAATAACGTGAACAACGATGAGGTAGAGGAATTTCCTTGATGTAACTGTAATAATGAAAAATAATTTATATATCTTAGTTATTTGTATGTATGTATTAATGTCTAAGAATTATGAACACTATTCGCTGTGTATAAGTATTTAAAAATAAATCCTCAAAATTCGTATTTTATGTTTTAAATAATTTTCTGGGAGACATAGTCATAAGCCACTGTTGACTACATCTTAATTCGAATCACTCTACAATTAATATTATGTAGCATGAAAAGAGTTGACCATTTCATAACATGCTTAACAAGTATTAAGCACATGTTTATAGTAGAAGGAAGATTTCTATTTTGTGTTAAACATTTTCAGATTTCCATGGAACTTTAAACTTGCTGTACCTCAAAACCAGTTCGATGTGGCTTATGACTATATCTCTCCGACCCCTTCAAATAATTATCCTTTAAGTAGGTGGGAGAGTGGGTTATTTTAGCATCAAGTATTGATATGGTGTCTGTTCTTTCAGACATGTCTGAAACAGCAGACACCATTTGTTGACATTTACGACCGTAATTTTGTGAATTCGAAGTATTGAAACTTTTAAAACGTTAAGGGGCGTTGAAATTAATTCAACACCGAAGTTGAAAATGTGTGCTGGACCGGAATCTGAACATGGATTTCCCGGTTAGGGCCAGCGGTCACCGTAACCAATCAAGCTATCCAGGCACGCTTCCAAACTAAATTCTCAACTTCTAGCCCCCTGCCCATTGATTCCTCTTGCTCACAGCCTATACTGGATTCCTGGATTCCCACGAGAAATCAAGCGTTTGAATGTGTCCGCACTGAAATTATCAATTACCTGTTGCTGGCATATTTTACAATTATTGATATGGTGCCTGTTATTTTGGACATGTATGAAAGAACGTTTCTGTAAGTCTAAAGAGTAGGTGTGAATCATATAATGAGTCTTCTTCTTTCCAGTGCAATGCATTCAAGTGGAAACTGAATACCAGTGAAGGTAGCTACAAAAATGGCTCAGAAGACAGATAACGACAATATAAATGAAATATTTGACATGTCTGTACTGTCAGATAGCTTTAACAATTGCTCTAGATGTAAGAACTGTAATCAGGAAGGTCTTGCGTTCATGTCAAGCGACATATTGGCCTGACATGAGTAATAATGCCATTTGTGATATATGTGATTACAAAGTACTATTTTTTTAATTGTCACTCAGTGCATATTGAGTCAGGAAATTTATTTGAACTTTATTTGAGTGCTGATTTTGCCCTTCGCTGTATTGGAAAAGGTGCCAGTACAATAAAAATTATGCACTCCCACAAAATTTAGTATTTATAATAAAATGTTTGTGACTGTAGTGAAAGATACTACACAAGAAACTATGCAGAAAGTAATTGAAGAAGCTGTTAGTGTCACTGACACTGTCAACAAAAGGGACCTTACTGTGGGTTTAGATGGTGCCTGGTATAAGAGAGAGTATCAGTAACTCAATGGCGTATTAATAGCCACTACTGGAGATACTTCAAAGGTGATTAATGTAATTTTTTTCTTTTCAAAATACTGACGATGCTCTGACATTAAAAATAAATACTCTGAATGCTGGGAAGCTAATTATAGTGGAAGTAAATTCTTGAAAGGTCTGTCTCATGGTACGACGATAGATATGTTAGTTTCCTAGGTGATGATCACTGCAAAAGTTTCAAAACAATTGAAGGATTGAGACTCTATGGTAATGACATCCCAGTAAAAAAGTTGGAATGTATATATCACATTCAGAAGAGAATGGGTTCAAGACTGAGACAGCTGAAAACAAAATAGTAAGAAAGAAACTTGCTCATGGAAAGCGTATTGAAGGTGGGAACAGGCTGACAGATGATATCATAGATTGCGGAGATATTATGGGCTTTATATAAAGCAAAATACCAAATGCGTAAGTTATATGAAAGAGGTAATTTGGGCATTTTTATATACAATTTCGACAGATACCCGTTGGACACTATAGACCGGCAGTACACCCGTGGATATTTTGATCATCAAATACGCCGGGAGAAACTGAAGAATCACAGATGCAAAACAATTCATGCCCACTTGGTCCATTGTTTTGGTGTAAGTATAAAAACTGAAAGGTACGAGAGAAATCTATGCACACAAAGACAATTTACCTGCAGCGATTGTGGAAGAAATTAAGCGAATATTTAGACAGTTATCAAACGGAACATTATAGGAGAAATGTGTAATCGAAAAAAAAAAAACACAATAACGCAATGAAAGTGTGAATAATTTATTTTAGAGTCATTTCCAAAAGGTTTGTTTTTTAATTAGCACTCTTCATTTTGAAGTCTATGATGCAGTAGGTGATTACAACAAAGAAAATGTGATCAGTATGAAGTACTGAAGGAGGTGGGACTAAAACTAATTCATGGTTGACTCTGAAAGAATAGGAAATGCTAAAAGGGTACAAAATGCTTACGAGAACAAACTTCAACAGAAAAATGTCTGAAAAGAAACCTGTTAG
The DNA here is from genome assembly GCA_026315105.1 of Locusta migratoria. Classification (NCBI taxonomy): domain Eukaryota; kingdom Metazoa; phylum Arthropoda; class Insecta; order Orthoptera; family Acrididae; genus Locusta; species Locusta migratoria. Next base: position 52,385,046 of record CM048747.1, on the reverse strand, counting down.
TTGTGACCAAAAACCATGACAACCCATCCTGCGCACCTGGGATGTTCTAAACAGATTTTGAACCTTCGTATCTCAGTTTTGTTTTGTACCATTTTCCTTATAATACAAGGCTCAAAGTGACTCAATCTGTTGTAATATTTATGTTAACCAAGGAGGAAACTTTGCCAGAGGACATGCCAGTTGTAATTTCTGGTAACTATTCCCTCATCTCCTATCACCCCTCCTCCACACCTCATATTAAAGATAGGTTATTTTATGCCTCCACTTTGTTAAACTGAACTATGCAATAGTCACTACCATTATGATAGTGACTTGATTATTTTTAGAAAACCAGCCACCACTTACTCTTGCTGTGTCTAAAGTACCATGTTCTGCTCTACATGATTGTCCTCTTTGGTATATTTCTAGCAAGTTTTTAACTCTCTTCAGTTGTCTGACTAGATGTACCAATTGTAACACTAGGTTAATATTACTGTAACCATTCACATTTCTTTGCACATTAGTTTACGCATCTTAAAACTTATAACCCATATCCTTAACTTATTTATTGTATGAGAATCACTTCTCAATCTATCCCCATTAATATTTGAAGCCATAGACACTATCACAAATTCTTTATATTGACAGATGCCCTGACAGTGACATTCTAAGCATCCTACTACTGTGTAAGCTGCTAGTTCTGAAATATTCCACCTATGGCGCCACTTATCATTTTACTTGTTATATTACTAAATATTAATCTGTTAATTGACTGTTTTATCAGTCACCTGCTCTTCACGCTTTTCTTTTCAACACATCGAGTATTACTGTTTTCCCATGACATTTTCCTTATTTATTTTTACTCTTTCACTATGAGCCTCACTCCATAGATACTTTTTAAGCAGCTAAATGTTATTCATTGCATAATCTCTGCACTCAGTGTTGATTCTCCTAATAGCATGTAGCTACATTCATTAAGCAACAATACTAAAATGTAAGTGTTAATTTTATCCCATTATATGAACATATCTTATTACAATCGATTTGGTTCCAAACTGCTTCAAATTTCTGTAACCGACTTTTGTAAATTTATAGCCTTTACTGTATATCAATCCACTTGTTTGTCTGTATAAAGACCAGAAGAAGGGCACTCAAGCGTCCGAAACCGCTCGTCTAAAATAAATAATTACAAGCAACTGGTTGCTGAATTTTATTGCTTTATAACCTGAACAGTTGCTGAAATGGATAAAGTACTTTACTACTGTGGTTGGTGTTAGCTTCGTATCTATCTTGACTACGATAATGCGATCACTGCGCTGCTAACAGTAGTTTACCCGCATTTCTGTTTTCTTATTCATTATCAGACCTACTCCTGTAATACCCCACACTGATTTTTTATTTATAATCCTGTACTCGCCTGACCAGAAATCCTATTCCTCTTTCCAGCGAACTTCACTAATCCCCACTATATGTAACTTCAACCTAACCATTTATCTTTTTAAATTTTCTAACCTCCCTATCCGATTAAAGGCTGTAACATTCCATGCACCGATCCGTAGAATGCCAGTATTGTCTTTCCTGATGACCACATCCCCCTGAGTAGTTCCCAACCGGAGACCCGAATTAGGGACTGTTTTACCTCCGGAATATTTTACCCAAGAGGATGCCATCATCATATATTCATACATTAGAGATGCATGTCCTCTGGCAAAGTTTCCTCCTTGGTAAACATAAATATTACAACAGATTGAGTCACTTTGAGCCTTGTATTATAAGGAAAATGATACATAAAAAAATTGAGATACGAAGGTTCAAAATCTGTTTAGAACATCCCAGGTGCGCAGGATGGATTGTCATGGTTTTTGGTCTCAACTAACAGGTTTCTTTTCAGACATTTTTCTGTTGAAGTTTGTTCTCGTAAGTATTTCGTACCCTTTTAGCATTTCCTATTCTTTCAGAGTCAACAATGAATTAGTTTTAGTCCCACCTCCTTCAGTACTTCATACTGATCACATTTTCTTTGTTGTAATCACCTACTGCGTCATAGACTTCAAAATGAAGAGTACTAATTAAAAAACAAACCTTTTGGAAATGACTCTAAAATAAATTATTCACACTTTCATTGGTTAGACCAAGAGACGAATACAGTAAACAGATTCAAATAGATGTGGGTTGTGCGAGAGTGAAGGTTGGGGTGAGAGTTTAAAATAGGGAAAGATTAATTTTTAAAACTCACAACCACCAACTGCGAACCAAATTCCTAAACATGCAAAAACACTGTAACTGTGATTGCTACTGTTTGACTCGTTTTCTAGGGGATGATATCACACGTTCGCAGCTTTCCTTCCCTGCATATGATTAACAAAAAAATTCATAATAAAGTCAAGTTCATGAGAGAAAAGGGTGTACTAACTACTATTTTTGAAAACACGTAAAAGTTCACTTTATGTTGTTTATTTCACAATCTTAGAACCCTGTGGCTGATACGTCAGTACGTCGGCACATGCATCAAATAAAGTTATAGCTCGTGAGCCCCCAGACAAAATGAATATTTGTCGCGAATTGTTTTCACACCACGTGGCTGTCTCAAACACCGTTTATATTCATGCCTATGCGACGACACGTGTTACATTAACAAATCACAGTCACTTTAATTCAATGCGATGCACACCTTGTTCCACCGGCTAAATATTCACAAACACACAGTAGCACTCGATTTAACTTGGTGCAGTCTACGACGAGCAACTACACGTGGCGATTCCCACACACAAATCTAAAGTCTCCACCTGGAGATACACATGGCGACCGATGCAGCGCGACGCCGCCCGGCCAGCTCCCCACGTGCTCCCGCCTCGTGACTTCCTGCCCACACGCGCGCCACAAGCTCAACTGCCGGGTTTTTTTTTTTTCCTATGTCATCAACTTCCCCATTTGAGCTGTTCTAACTGATTTTCCAACATACAGCGCTCAGCCAATACATTTCTAAAACTTTACTTAAAATCAAAATAATTACACTACACATTAAACAAATATGTTCTTACGTTTTTATATTAGTATAAACATCCTTTGTACTATTTATTATAATCGTGCAATTTCTTATATCATAGATAAGTGATTTAACTGAATATTTCAAGGTAAAATACACAAGATTAATTGAAAATAAAATGAGAAATAGTTAATATATTATTTTTATAAACAAACATTGCCATGCTAGTTGTGTAACTGTCTTCTTCGTTTGTAATTTATTACTTTTCATTGTCAATTAAACACATTTTGCCAGATGTGACTATATCAGCTAATGTATTGTTTATTTATCAACAGGCTATTTTGTAATGAGGGCCTTAAAGGTTCCTAACTGCATCGTATTACTTCAAATGCCAGTAGTATTGGAATATTTTATTTCACGCTGTGCACTGCACTGTGCCTGGCACTCGCCATTGTCCCTCTCTCCCCTCACCGGAAACGTACTGGAAAATCCTAAGTTGGAACAAGCCACCAACGTCGGCCTGCTCGCTGGCCTCCCGTCAGCTACAAGCACACAGCAAATCTCAACGTGGAGAATTTCTACCTATGGCCTAACTATAAATGTTGTCACCCAACTGTGTACATACATTGCTACCATAATTAATAAGATTAAAATTGTGTAACATTTAGTGCATTGGCATGCTCAATGTTTGCAGTGAACTTCATACTGTTTATTTATCAAATGCTATTAATTACCAATATTTCTATTGGGCGGTAATCTTACAGTTGCCGTTCTAATGAGGAAGCGAAGAGGGTGGAGTATGATGGAGAGCTACATCAAACCAGTCTCCGGATTGAAGACCACAACAACAACAACAACAACATTTAACTTCACCAATCCTTATAGTAAATAACCAGACACAATTTCCATTCTCCCCACTTCCGTCTGCAGAATCTAACCAGCCCACATAAACTACCCACTCCCACTCACTTGCCTCATGTCCATACTACAGATCCATAGCCTAATCACTTTCTGTGATAAAAGATGTTTGCCTGATATCAATTGTAATTTATAATTTTAGTAGTAGTATTGGATATTTAAGACACTAACTGTAGTTCAATTTAACAACTTAAAATTACAATCTACATATTTACAGATTTGCATTCGGTTTTTCTCATGCTTCTATGTTCCGAATGTTTGACCTGTTAATAATTTTGTGTTAATAAATGTCACACTAGTTTTCTTTGAAAATTAATATACATGTATTAACTATGCAGCAATTTAAGATGTTTGAACGTAAAATCTCCAAACTACCAACTAGATTCCTCTCAGAGTATGCTGATGCAATAGCTCCGTACTTAGCTATAATTTACAACCGAACACTCAGCGAAAGATCCGTACCCAAAGACTGGAAAGTTGCCCAAGTTACTCCAATATTCAAGAAAGGCAATAGGAGTGATCCCCAAAATTACAGGCCTATCTCATTGACGTCGATTTGCAGTAGGATTTTGGAACATATACTTTGTTCGAATATTATGTACTACCTCGAAGAGAACGACTTATTAACCAATAGTCAGCACGGATTCAGAAAGTATCGCTCTTGCGAAACACAGCTTGCCCTTTATTCACATGAAGTGTTAAGTGCCATCGACAAGGGATCTCAAATCGATTCCATATTTCTGGATTTCCGGAAGGCTTTTGATACTGTACCCCACAAGCGGCTTCTAATGAAATTGCGTGCTTATGGAATATCTCCCCAATTGTGCGATTGGATTCACGATTTCCTATCAGAAAGGACACAGTTCGTTGTAATTGACGGTAAGTCATCGAGTAAAACAGAAGTGATATCTGGCGTTCCACAGGGAAGCATTATAGGTCCACTACTCTTCCTCGTGTTTATAAACGATTTAGGAGATAATCTGAATAGCTCCCTTAGACTGTTCGCGGATGATGCTGTCGTTTATCGGTCAGTGAAGTCAACAGAGGATCAAAAGCAACTGCAAAGCGATTTAGACAAAATTTCTACTTGGTGCGAAAATTGGCAATTGACACTAAATAAAGAAAAGTGTGAAGTAATACACATGACCACTAAAAGAAATCCGCTGAACTTCAATTACGCGATAAATCAGTCAAACCTTAAGGTCGTAAATTCTACCAAATACCTAGGAGTTACAATTACGAACAACTTTGATTGGAGAGAACACATAGAAAATATTGTGGGGTAGGCGAACCAAAGGTTACGTTTCATTAGCAGAACGCTTAGAAGATGCACCAGCTCCACCAAAGAGACTGGCTACATCACACTTGTGCGTCCTCTCTTGGAGTACTGTTGCCCCTTGTGGGACCCTCACCAGGTGGGACTGACGGAAGATATTGAGAAGGTTCAGAGAAGAGCAGCTCGTTTTGTTTTATCACGTTACGGGGGGGAAATCGTCACGGAAATGTTGCATGAATTGGGGTGGAAATCATTAAAAGAAAGACGTTATTCATTGCGGCGTGATCTGTTTGCGAAGTTTCAATCACCGACTTTTAGTTCTGAATGTGAAAGTATTTTGCTAGCACCCACCTACTTAGGGAGACATGACCATCCCAATAAAATAAGAGAAATCAGATCGAAACGGAACGATTTAGGTGTTCTTTCTTCCCGCGCGCTATTAGAGAATGGAACGCTAGCGAAAAGTTATGAAAGTGGTTAATTAACCCTCTGCCAGGCACTTAAATGTGATTTGCGGAGTATCTATGTAGATGTAGATGTAGCTGCATCTCCGCAGCGTCTACCTGATGAAGGCGTAACAATCGATTACCAGTTTCTAAAAACAACTTTGCAGACTATACATTTCATCTCGTGTATTTCACTCAAAAGGAATAATTATTGTTTCGCACAGCAGTTATTTGAAAATTGAACGCTGTAACGGCAGTGTTATTCTGACATAACATTGAGCCGTGCAGGCCTTCCATAACTGATCTTTGGACGGTCACGTGGGTGTTGTCTACGCGGAAAGAGTGAGTTCGCTGTTGACTCGAGACACTCAAAGAGAGAGAGAGGGGGGGGAGGGAGGGAGGGTGGGAGAGGACGTCAGCCCGTAGGCCAGTATGGACACTACGTCGAACCGCTGGAGATACGCCTATTCGTCTCGACGTTGATGGGTCTTGCAGCAACAGGCCATTTCTCGGCGCAGTTCTGTCACCGATTCAAGTAGCCAGACTAACTTGCTACTTGTTCAAAAGTTCAAAATGTTCGTATAGCTTATGGGACTTAACTACGGGGTCATCAGTTCCTAAACTTACAAACTACTTATGAACTAACTAATATTAAGGACGGCACAAATATCCATGGCAGAGGGGGGATTCGAACCCCCGACCGTAGCGGCCGTGCAGACCGTGACTGGAGCGCCTCAGTCCCCTCGGCCACCATGGCCGGCCCTGCTACTTGTGTGAGAGCATGTGTTCGCCTTGGCCGCCGTTGTGGATTTGATTTTCTCTTGCGGTGTGTGGTGCTGCTTCAACATTTGACGTATTCTAATTGAAACTTTCATATCCTGTTCTACGTGTAACCGACGGTTTTTTCCTGCTTTGTAGCCGCTTGCGTGGCAGTTGCAACTTCACTAACAACAGAGGAAATCTTTGTATCTACCGTCTGTAAAATTTCTTTGGTGACTTTACTTTGTACATCTGAAAATTTATCCTGAATGATTTGTTCGAAATTTTGAATTTGAGCACTGATTTGTTTACTGACTTCATCGGAAATTAATGTGAGCAAATTTTGTTGAGATTTTTCAGGTTTTTCGATTTCCTCTCTTGTTTGCTTCTGTTGCTGTTCTACTCTATCAAGCTGCAGTTTTGTGTTAGCCTTTAACTGCTCTAAGTCTGTGGTTCGTAATGCATCTATTTGTTGTGTTAAGGCTGTCACTTGAGTGTTCATTTGCTGTGACAAGTTTGTGACTTGGTTATTCATACTTATGAATAAAGCCTCAAATCTCTGAATCCAGTCATTTTGTGGTGTTTGGGTATCACTTCCTTGCTGAGAGATGGTATCGGATGCGGTAGTCGCGACCGATATATTCGTGTTTGTGGTTTGCGGAATTAATTCCGCCGGCCGAGCTGCCATATTGGCCTCTGCGGACGGAACTAACTGTTGTACATTACTAACTGTTTCGTCTGGATTCATGTTTGGTGTCTGACTTCGGGTTTTAACCATAATAATTCTGAATGGAATGAAAAATCTGAAACCTATATATCAACACACGCAAGCGTATGGAAATTTCTGGTAATAATTGAACACTGTAATGGCGCACTTCACACGTATTTGAAGACGTCACGTGAGACAAGCGAGAGTCGCAATGCTAAAATAAATACGCGGAAGCCATCTTGGCGGATAACTAGAACTTTCTATAACAATGCTATTGTAAACTACGGGAAAATGTAGAAAAATAGTAAAAGTAACAGAAATGACGCTGAAAATAGATGCGTATACTGGCGACAGATTAAAGAAATCGTAAAGCACCAAGTAAGCCGTAATACTGGACCAGCCTTACCTGGTTTTGATGATTTCCTGTTCTTCATTTTAGCCTCTCTCAGACTATAGATTTTCCAATTACGAAGTCCTGATTTAATGTTGTTATTTTTTTTTCTTCAAAAGTTGTTTATGTTTCAGTATTTTCTCGTACAGTTTGTCCAGTTGATGAACATGAAAAAGATCAAAACATCGATTAGATACATACAATGGTGACACAAAATTTTAAAGTTTATGAAAACAAATCTTAAATATCTCAGTTTCTAAATTAATGTTTTACAAAATTGCACTTGGAGGGAATTTAAGCTGACATGGCTGCCTGTTCACAGAACTCCATTCATTTTGTAGTCCATTCTGTGTGTAACATTACTTTTGTGTTGTTGCCTGTGCGCATTAATGTTAGTCTCCGCAATTAAAAGATTAAGGATTTTTGTTAAAATTTCTATCATAGAAAAATCGGATAAAAATTTGATTAAATACTTTTGACAAGGGTGGATAAAATTAATACACGAAAAGATTGAATAGATGAAATGGCGGAATACAGATTGGGGTTGAGGAAACACACAAAAATAATGTTACAGAGGAAACTTACGGAGAGTATCCATTGTAGCTTCGTTCTGGAAATGTTGATCACAGCAGCTGAAACTGTTTAGCCGTTGAATGATTTAGATAAACTTTATGATACTTTCAGCAGTAAAAAAAAAAAAAAAAAAAAAAAAAAAAAAAAAAAAAAAAAAAAAAGTTTAGACTGTTCGCCTCGTAAGACATTGTTGACGGACCGTGTACTAAAGTTTGATTACGCAAATAACAAAAATAAAAGTAAAATCTATAGAACTTCGCGAAACTGTTTATACGATTGCAGGTTCTAAAAGGAAGAAAGGTAATGATTTAAAGTAACTGGTAGGGATTTAATCAAGGCGTTACACGAAGCGAAAGTGATGGCGTCTGAACATCATGTTACGACGGAATATGGAGGAGCTGAAAATCTCAAAGAAAATTAATAATTAAGGAAGAATGGAACATTATTAAATGAGAACAGGGTGGAGACATGGCTCTTAACAAAAGAGGGTATATTTTAAAGTAAAATTTAACAGCACTCACACTTACATCGCAAATCAGTCTGCGTACATGTCCATACTTAATAAGCTCAAACAAGAGAGAGTGAATGATCGCGGTTCCGTCCTCTCGACACGGAAGAAACGAAAGAAGAGCGAAAAACCCTTTCCACAGATAAAGTATTTCGAGGAGGAGGGAAACACGGCGACAAGCGTCGCTGATTGATAAAAAAATTAATTAAATTATGTATCGTTACACTGTTCTACGTTTTCTGATTTGTAGCCGCTCATGTGGCAGTTGCCTGCCCTGGCCGTGGGTGTATATGTAGGTAGTGCATTTTTCCTTCCCTCGGCCGGTACTGCGCGGCTAGTGGATGTAATTTGGCAGTGTGTTTCGTTGCGCGTTTGTTCTTGAATTTTATATGTCTGTTCTTTCTGTGTCAGTGCTTCCTTTGTCTACATTTATCTGGTCAGTATGCACTTGTGAATTCGCCTCCCAACCGAGCCGCAGACGAAAGAATTGGTAGGGCCCTTTCCCTCCACTTCCTACTTCCTGATGCATAGTACGTGGTCGTTGTTGTTACTCCGCACCGTGTGAGGTGTATTTTAATCTGATTCACCGCCTAGAGAGGATATGGCGTCGCATAAGTATGCCCGAAAAGGTTGATATCTCTACCTTACTCCCTATATTCCGATAAGTTCCTTGATGGTTATCGTTATTTCACTCGTAAGTGAGGCAATTGGCCTTTAGTCCTATACGCTACTCCTCTAATTCATTTAGCAAGGGCATCGCTGTACATCCATCGAGTCTACCAGCAGTTTCAGGGTTATGTGTATCTTTCACCTGTTCAAATGTTCAAATGTCTGTAAATCTATCGGACCAAACTGCGTGGTGATCAGTTCGTAGCTTATAAACTACCTAAACCTAGGTAAACTAACCTAAGGACAAACACACACAACCATGCCCCAGGGAGGACTCGAACCTCCACGGCGAGCAACCGCGCGCTCCGCAGCGAGACGCTTTAGACCGCTCGATAATCCACCGCGGCTTTCACCTGTTCCTTGGTTTATTGTGTATTATTGGTGATCGACCAAGAAAGTTTTTAACCCAAGCAATCATCTCACAAATTGTGCACGTGTGTTGTCATTTAAATACTTCTTTGGCATTGGGCGTGCCTGCATTTATGACAGACTAATTGTAATGTTCTAGAAGCAGTTGTGAAAATTGTTCAGCACCATAACTTTATTTGACTGTGAGGGGGGGGGGGGGGAACCTGAAGTCATATTTATCCTTGTTAGCACTACTTTGCAAAGTTAATGTTTTAGCTATTGTCATTTGATAACTGCCATGTAAATTATTTTAAAAAATGTTTATTTGAAAAACTATTTTAGATTTTAAATAATTAACAACTTGTTGTTGGGAGACATCTTGAGTGCTACTATTGCCCCTGTTCTTAATTCTTGTCTGTAAGTAATGCCACCTAATTGCAGTAGTCATTGGTCCCTAAAGCGCCTTAGTGCGCACGGCTATTCCGTCGCAGCATGAGGATTATTTGGCTTTCATACGTCCTCTTTAATTGATTGAGAGGTAAAGGATCTTGAGAGGTTCTATTGGCCTTTTTCTTAACTGTTGTCTTTTAAAAGGTTCTTCATGAATTTTATCAAAAGGTTTGTTCATTATTTAAATTTAACTAAGGCGTAATAAATGATTCTACTAATAGTAGTTGGTTCGCATAGACCTTGTCCTGTCACTCCACTACTGATTGTTCTTCTCCCCCTGTTTATACGTCACAAATATGTTGCATTGCGCTTAGACAGAGATCGTCGACCAAGACACATTTTTCATTTTCAAATCCCGTATGGCCACGCTTTGATTGGTAAGCCTAAAGCTCGGTTTAGCATCGACTACTTTTTTCCCGAAATTTATATGACTAATTTTTTACGTGGTTTTCAAAATGTTATGCGAGAAAATGGCGAGTCGCATAACCGATATTTGTTTGGTCGTTCTAGCAAGGTCAATAAGGGTCTTCGTAATCACTTTAAGCCAACGGTGTGTTAATTTCAACAATACACACATAATCTCTTCATCCATTTTTGTAATACGTTGCTTACCCCACCATCTTCGACAGAAACTGCAATTGTGGAGTTTCCTCTTATAACTTCTAATAAATACCCATCAATAATCAAAAAAATTAATACCAGACAGCCATCTCGAAATATATCACATGGTAGGCCTATTTGAATTCAGAATCCTGGATCTCACAAGCATTATACATAGTAAATCGGCCATCGTTAAATTAGTTGTATTTGCTAAATAAAAGGATGTCTTTGGATCCCCACGAACAAATTACGACTGTTTATGTTCATACCTTCAGTGTCGATTTATGAAATGGTCAACTACATCAGTGAAAAACATCCGTCTCTCATCCATCATAGCGAAAGACAAGAACGTGAAATTTCGGCATACATATTCGGTGGAGCATACGAAATGCTTACAGTTGCTAGAAGTTCAGCCAGAGATACAGTAGCAAAGCTTCGCTATTGTATCGCAGCCAATTCGAATTTTCCGCATCGCTGAATCGAAAACCGTTTCTGCCACCTGAAAGCGTATTATTTCTTCGTTCGGCGATACGGTACAACTGCAGTGATCTCTTCCACAGTAAACTTTAACTGTGTTACTAGATTCAGAATTTGTGTCACTACATAAATTTTGGACCCCTTCTTCCCAGTCGGTAGAGAACAGATCGCTGTCGCCATTGCAATCTGTATGATGTTTTCTGCTGCTACAAATACACGGGTGAGAACTACTAACACGAAAGGAACTTAATCTGCGAACTATACACACTTCTTTCTTCGCTGAGACAATTGGAACGGTCATTAAGACATTCTTCTGAATTTGTATCACGTTAAAGGCCTGAGTTAGATTTTCTATACATAGACCCGTCCTAGGAGCTGGAGAGAACTGCAGTTTCCCTCTGCCCCAGAAAAAGCTACACCTGTATCTTTTTAATATTACAAACCAAAATAACAAAACAGGAGAGAGACACTCAGCTTTCAGACTTGACAATAACGAAAATCTTATTTGTTTTACAGTAGATTAAGAAAACACCTTCGTTTATTCTAGGAAATTTTAGTAATTTTGGATACCCAAAATTTATATGAGATCAGTCCACTGGTACGCCACTGTCTTCATAGTTAGTTTAGATTAGCTCAAGTGAATGCTCGGATCCCTTGTCAAGGCTTTTGTCTATTTTAATGCCCTTTCTCCTCCAACGTGGCTAGAGGAGCCGAATTGTAGATTTACTTAAACCATTCTGCTATTGCGTTGGATTTGATTTGATGAAGCGAAAGATTGATACTGTATAGAATGTACGGAAAGTAAACTGGATTTCGTATTGTCAATTCCTGGCAGATTAAAACTCTCTTCCGGGCCGGAACTCGAAGGTATTTCGCCTTTCGCGGGTGGTAGAGCATTTGCCTGCTAAAAGGTAAAGCTTCAGGGTTGGAATAGCGGTGGGGCACGTAGTTTTAATCCGCCTGGAAATGTAACATCAGTTCACAGTTCGCAGCAAAGCTAAAATTATATTATGCAATTCGTACTTTTTGTTAACAGTCACCTGGCTTGTAGATGTCCGGCATGTCTCGTCATGTCACAACACCACATAAAGCTAATAAATTCGATTATTTGTTGAATGTATTCTAAACTCTCCCCTATAGATTTGGTAGCACTCCGTTAAGCAAAATTGGAGGAATTCTATTGTGTCATAACAAATACTCTGTCGTCCATTCTTTTTTGCCTTCGCCCATCACTTTTTTCTATTTTCAATACCTTTCTAAAGCGCCATCTGTAAAATGCTCGGATGTTTCTTAGTGTGTTGATGTTCTTGTTGGAATGGCCAATCAGGAATGGCGAGCAATTTGTTCGTCACGTGCAGAGGAGCCCTAAGGACTATTCAGTTGATACTGGTGTATTTATCTTGGCCTACGAAGGGGAAACTCCCCTGGAGAAGGTCAAGGTCATGATCTATCACTCTGACGTGAGACCATACATCCTGCCTCCCACAAGACATTTCCGGTGTATGCGCTTTGGGCATACGTCTTCCCGCTGTGCAGTAGTCCCTCTATGTGGTGAATGCGAACACCCAGTCCATGAGGGGAGCCCCTTGTGTGCCACCCCGTGTGTAATCAATTGCCATCAACATCATACTACACGCTCACCAGACTGCCAAGAGTATAAAAGAGAGAAGAAAATCCAGGAATACAAGCCGTTGGATTGTTTAACGTATTGAAACACGTCCACCGAATTTGTATCTGTTTTCCATATGTTATTTCACACACATGGATTAGTACGGTCGTTGGTCAATTTAAAATTCATCTTTTATATTTTTCACTCATTTAATTAACTGACTAGGATGCTAATTAATTATTTTAATTTGCTTATTATGTTCCTGCCCCACACATTTATGAATATTTTCCCCCATTGTGTGTGTATTTGTATATCTGTATGAATGTGGAAGTTTGCTTTAACATTGAATAATTGCTGTGCAATGGCTAGCAATCAGTGCTTCAAGCTTTAGAGCCTCGTCTTGTAGTTAGCAGTGCATACCCTCATTCATCGTCTGCTCAGCCTTCTGCTGCAGGCAAAGACAGTTGGCCGGTCGTTGTTGTTCTGGTAATGTTGTGCCAAACTTTGTACACCTGAGGGGTTACCTGAGTAAGCCGCTCTGATCTGTTAGGGGAGGTAAAAGTGTTTCCCTGGTAGTTTGAGTTGGTAGTGAGTAGCGCTGAACGCACCCCAGCGGAAGTGTGGCCAGGGAGCGTCCTGCGCGTAGTTTGGGCTTCATTCTTCTTTGGGCCTTCGCGGTGTGTTCTTGTCTGGGATCATGCTGAGCGGAGTGCATCTAGTTAGAAAATAAACTTTTTCAGATTCCTAGTTTTGTATTAGAAATTATCTGAGTAATTCTTTCTCCATGCGGGGAGAAGTGTTCAGTGATTACCTGAAGTCTAGTAAATGAAGCTTCACGTTTTTATTTTAAATTTTATTTGAGTTTCTTGCCCTGGTGAGACCGATCGCAGAACATGCATTCGCAACTGTCTGGGTCGGGCTGCAGCCATGAGAACCAGTTAGTTGCTTTCTTGTTTTAATTTGTAAATAGTTTTTTTTTCTTATTTAATTCCACACGAGTATTTTGTAGTAACTTTTGTACTGTTGTGTAGTTACTTACTTTGTTCGGTACTTCAAGTGCCATTTAGTGATTTTGCATACGCCTCCTCGAACATGAATCCGCTAGGGAATCTGTTTAATTTTATCTGTGTAATCAAGACGACCGCCATCCCTCCTGCTGCTACTAGCATCGTCGTTGTAGGATTGCAGTTTGAGTTAAGTGTCGCTAACCAATGCCGTGTGATTGAGGTTTTTGAATGTGTGTTCTTTCTTGTTAAATTCCTGTGTGTATGAAAATGTTCTTCACATAGCTCCACGTACATATAAGGGCATATTCAAGTTTTGTTATGGGTAATAGTAATAGTAACTTGTGTAACTAAATTGTACAGGTTGTTCATTTCTTGCAATTTATCTGGTCTTCCCCACCTCTATGTTTCTCTCAGAACACAGAGAATTTATTTAAAACTAACTGTAAACACGGATTTGCCCGGATGTTTTATTTATTCTACAATCTCGTAGTCCACATCCCCTTCCCCTCTCTCTGCACCCACCTCTTTCTCTCCCATCTCTCTGTTCATTTCCACCTTTTCCTCTCTCGGCAATGTTTTCTGCAAGATACTCTCTGTCATGTACCATACAAACATTTATGTGCGCAGTCATCTTCCTCTTAGTTTAAAGGTCATGTGTGCAAAAATTCCTAAAGATTGGAACAAAACTATGCATTTTATAAAATTCCGTAAGTTAAGTACCCTCCATCATACACCGAACGAAATTTTATACAGACAGTGACATTCCTCTTGCTTTTAAGGTAGAATGTGCAAAATTTCATCAATATCGGAACAAAACCATAGATGTCTGTGCAACAGAAACGCAGGGTCACATTGAGAAATACACTTTGTTGTTCTCAAATATTCCAGTTTTATTTCAAACAACCCTTTTCTGTGAAATCGGTCGAGCCGTTCTCAAGTTATGGTGCGACCAAGGTATTTAGGGATTCATTTTTATGTTGCAAAGTACCCTCTCCCACGCATAGTATGAAACTTAAGCTAGGCGGTGACCTTCCTCTTGTATTGAAGGTCAAGCGTGCGAAATTTCGTGAAAATCAGAATGAAACAGTAAATTTCGTGAGTCTGTAGAGAAGTATGCTCCGCCACGCACCTATCGCAAAATACTTTCTTAGCTGACATTTCCCACCTATAAACTACATTCCTGCCAAATTTCAGCTTCACTGGTGAAGTAGTTTTCGAGATTTCGTGTTTAGTCAGTGAGTGAATGTCCTTTCGCTTTTATATAGATGGAGATTAAGAAAACAGATTGCTTAATTTTAATAGCTGCAAGAGGATTAAGGGAGACTTGCAGACAAAAATATATAGCAACATTCAAATCTGTAATGCTAACTTCATTTGATAGAAGTACATGCCTGATGTGACAGTTTTACGGCATCTACAGCGAAACTGTTGTGAGCGGTAGACTTCTTTTCGTTTCATCATTTTTTGTGTGTGTGGGAGGGGGGATTTCAGTTACAAAACGTTTCACAAACGTTCGAACTTACATGCAGACTCACATTTTCCAATAATTGACGCATAAATCTGGGGATTTTTCACGCGGTGGCCTCTCATTATTTATGATGTCATATCTCATGAGCTATGTGTCGTGCTCTTTTGTTCTTCAGTGAGGAACTTTCGGGGGAATACGGTTAACAGTTCACCAAGTTTCACTGCAGTCTAATGAATCATTTATGAACACATAGAGGATATACAAATGTTTATATATATATATCCTCTCATTTTTCTTAATAATGAATTCTGTGGTTTTATTGTGTTTTTACTAATATTTGGCTGCTCGCTTCACGAGTTAAGTAGATAAATTTCCGTTGCGCTGAAACAGAGGCTAAATGATTTTTGTTCATAAAGCAGCCATTATTGAGTCGACACCATTGCCAGAAAGTGAGTTTAATCTTTTGTGTGCTGAAAATGATTTTATCTTGCGACGAGTATAGTAATTTATTTAGGTAGTTTGTGGTTGATAGTGTATTTGAGTTCTGTTTGCAGTGGAATTTACGAATCTGGGTGCCACAGCCAGGTTATTTCACGATAGAATATTTTTACTTAATTTGTTTACTACGACTTCAGTTAGAAAATTAGTTACAGCTAACTTGCAATTTATAACCACCACAGCCAACTTCTTTCAGTATCATGAGGCCTGTCGGTAATTGGAATGGTTAAATCCAGTGGCTAGGGTTTCAACTTTTTGTACCCCTGCCTCCTCATCCCACCCCCACATCCCTCTTCCCCCCCTCTCTCTCTCTCCTGTAGCACCGTCAGCACCGTCGTCCCTCCCTGTGCTTCCACCTCCTCCTTCCCAGCCAGAGAAGTGCTCCCCTTCTCTGTCAGTTTGCCGGTGAAGATGCCACCTCGTAGGGCCCCTCCTCCTGGCCTTCACCAGGTCCGAGAATCTTCTATCGCAAGGTTGCCGCTGAACTCTGTGAGTAACAAGGTTGCCCGATTTTCATTGTTGCCAGACATCACAGATGACAATTCTCTCTCTCTGGGACCTGTCTTTTCCACCTGGGAGAGGAAAGGAGAAGAAGGAGAAACACAAGTCACAGGACTAGGCCCCTCCGGTAGCGCCTGAGGTGACGACTTTGTCCTCGCCACCAACTAATTCCACTGAACTTGTGTCTGATCCGCTGTTCGTGGATGTCATCCCTCCCTCGTCAGTGACGGTCGTTGACCCAGCGGTGTGATACGCTTCAGTCAATTCGCCTCTCATCTGGATCCTCGATCCGTTGTCATCCAATGGAACTGTAATGGTTATTACCGTCATCTCCTTGTGTTAAAACAACTTATTTCTTTGACTCTGCAGCTTGTGTTGTTTTGCAGGTATCGCATTTCATTGGTGGCCATTCACAGACCATCTGTGGGACACGACCTTGACCCAAACATGAACTCTTTCAGCAGCAACACGTCTCCGATTCCTGGTTCTTATACAAAATGGTTTATCAGCAATAATATAAGAAGTACCAAAGTCTCTATTAGGTACCTCTGCGATAATCCATGTACAAAAAGCAATAATGTGTGTCTCGCTGAAAGATTCTAGGACGGGCGTCTTGGCGTCAATTGTCCGAACCAAAGCAACAGTAAGCCAACCAGCTCCACCAAATATTTCAGTTGTTTTTACACTAAAATCAAATCTGGCATCTACAAAACCAATAGGGCCACGAAGAATTTCCTATTGACAAGTCATTCCAACTCCTGAATCACCAGGATTGAAATCAATATATCAACTGCCTTATAGACAGTAAGAGGCGAACGTAGCCTACGTAGAAATCTTCTCCTATAACGAGGCATGCTTTCTGTGTGATGGATGCTGCTGCACGACGACTGACGCCATCTAACTACATTAATTCCGTATACACAAAGCCTTATCTCACTGCCACTTCCTGCGTGGGCCATGGCTGATAGAACGCCAATTCAGGTCCGCAACTTGAATTTAGACGCAATTTGTACATTGAGCAAGCTATAAAGGACAGCAAGGAGAAATTTAGAGAAGGGATTAAAGTTCAGGTTGAAGAAATAAAAACACTGTGTTTTGCCGAAGATATTGTAATTCTGTAACAGACATTAAAGGACCTGTAAGAACAATTGAATTGAATGGATAGTGTCGTGAAGAGATCGTATAAGAAGAATATTAACAAGAGCAAACCAATGGCAATGGAATCCAGTGTAAGAAAATCAGGCGATGCTAAAGAAATTAGATTAAGTGTAACGAAACGATGTTAGGTGAGTTTTTGCTACATGGGCAGTATAATAACGTATGCTGTCGCAGTACAGAGGATACAAAATGCACAACGGCAATGGGAAGAAAAGTGTTTTTGAAAAAGAGGAATTTAGTAACATCAAATATAAATTTAATTTAAGTAAGTCTTATCTGAAGACATTTTTGTGGAATGTTGCCTTGTATGGGAGCGAAACATGGACTACAAACAGTGCGGACAGGAAGATGATAGAGGCTTTTGAAATGTGGTGCTACAGTAGAATGCATAAGATCACGTTGTTAGATCGCATAACTAATGAGAAAGTACTGAACAGAATTAGAGAGAAAAGGAATTTTTGGCATACCTAGACTAAAATAAGGAATCGATTGGTAGGACACATTGTTAGATACAGAGCTAGAGACGAATACAGTAAACAGATTCGAATGGATGTGAGTTGTCGTTCTCATGAGGATATGAAGAGGCTTGCTCAAGTTATAGAGAAGGGTGGAGAGCTGCATCAAACCAGTCTCCCGACTGAAGACCACAACAACAGCAACATGCCATGCCAGGATTGTAACTCAGTTTACATTGGACAGACATGCAGAAATTTCAATACCAGATACACGGAACACAGAAGATGACTAAAAAGCAATAGTCATTTCACATTTGCAAAACACCTCATAAACATAAACCACAAACCAACTGACATAAATATTGATCTAAAGATTCTGAAACACAGCAAAAGCCTCCCACAAAAATTAACAATCGAAGAGAACTACCACATACAGAAAGCCATAATAGAAATAAAAGAAATAATAAATGAATACACAGCCCTCTGCAACAGAACCATATTCTCTGCCCTCAAAGAACTGACAGAAATCCCATAAACACACACACACACATACACACACACACACACACACACACACACACACACACACACACACACACACACTAAAACGAAGGTAACATGATTCAAAAACTGCCGCCCCCACCACAATCAGCTGTTCTTAACACTACTCCCAGAATTCAACTGCCCTCCATCTTGTTTTCATAACATAAACATTGAGTGAAGTGAAAGTGACACAGTGCTTGTTCACAACACGAAAACAGCGCAAATTCACCAAAGTAAGTGACGAAAATTTGCTATAAACACACAGACATTTTGTTATAGAAACAGTCGAAACAGTAAAATTAGACCAAAACATAAAAATGACGTCCTTATTTTCGTAAAAAAAATCCCGATATTTACAAGCTAACCATTCACTTCATTAACTACACACGTTTCGGTTTGCAGATGGAACTGTCAAAAATTCTCAGTGGCGTTTTGTGAGTTGAAGGACCATAAACACAACTACTTGTGGTATTAAGGTAGGTCTAGTATACCTATAAAAATAAGAAACGATTTATATTAGTTTCTCAATTATCTGTAGTTTTTACATTTAATGTACAAAAAGTAACAATCATTTCGTTGTCAAATCTGACAGACAGTATGAATTAAACATCCCACTGATGATGTTGCAACGCCAGCGAAACATGTATGAGAAAAACTAAAAAAAATAAATAAAAAAAAAAATTAAAAAAAATGTGTTTGCTCAAGGCGGGCCTTACCTATAAAGCAAACAACATTACCACTTTCATTTCCATCGTAAAATTGTTATAATTTTGTAATGTATCAGGCAGCTGGTACTCTGTGGGAGCATTTCCCATAGCTGCGTTGGGGCCAAAGACCTATATAAACAACATAGACTGGCCACAGCGCCACCATAGTTGAAGCCAATTGGAAAGGTTGCCGCCATCTTTGAGAACGTCAGTGTCACGCCATGTGATACTGGGCGTCTGCTAACGCTGAATCATAGGTATTATATTAATCATTGCCAGTCTGTATTTTTCCTTAATTTGTCGGCGACACATTCCGGAAAGTAATTCCCACTACGAATAGCATTTCTCGTTTATTACTGCATCCTAAGTGTAATGTTTACAATCGTCGAACTGTTGCATTATTCGATGCTACTATAATGTCAATAATCGTCTGTATTTGCCGACATATCTTCCCAGAAATACAGGCGACTTTCTTTAAAATCTTTAATTACCTTTATTCTGCCTGTGGTTCAAGTGATGTTTCATGCTTTGAAATATATTACGTATTTATGTAGCTCTCCACAATTTGACGTTTCCTTAGTACTCTCCTTACAGCTTTTGGTTTCTGTAAGTGCTCAGGAAACGAAAATAAGTGTTGGAATGGCATTTGGCAGTAGCCGCTATCGAAAAATGTTCAAATGTTTGTAAAGCTTATGGGACTTAACTACGGGGTCATCAGTCCCTAAACTTACAAACTACTTATGAACTACTTACGAACTAGGACGCCACAAATATCCATGCCCGAGGGGGGATTCGAACCCCCGACCGTAGTGGCCGTGCAGACCGTGACTGAAGCGCCTCAGTCTCCTCGGCTACCGCGGCCGGCTAGCCGCTTTCGATTGGTGGTAGCATCGATAACTTTTCTTCAAAATGACAAGAGCATATGTAACTATACTTTGTAGGCTGCCACTTATCACGCCTCATACGTGTTACCCATTGGGTTAGCAACTCCTTGTTTTTCAAAGGAAATCTGTATAATGATAGTTTCATTACAGTTCTTATACCTAGGCTATTTACCCAATGGTTAATACGCTTTTGTACACTGTATAAACATCTACATCTACATACATACTCCGCAATTCAGCGTAAGGTGCGTGGCGGAGGGTACACTGTACCACTACTAGGCATTTCCTTTCCTATTCCACTCCCAAACTGAACAAGGAAAAAAAGAATGCCTATATGCCTCCGTACGAGCCCTAATTTCTCTTATCTTATCTTTGTGATCTTTACTCGAAATGTAAGTAGGCGGCAGCAAGATCGTACTACACTCAGCTTCAAATTCCGGTCCTCTAAATTTACTTAACAGAAATTCAAGAAAAGAACGTCATCTTTCTTCCAGCGATCCCCAATTGAGTTGCCGGAGCATTTCCGTGACACTCGCGCATTGGTCGAGCCTATCGGTAACAAATCTAGCTGCTCACCTCTGAACCGCCTCTATGTCTTCCTTCAAACCGATCTGCTGCGGGTCCCAAACACTTGAGCAATACTCAAGACGTGGTCGTACAAGCGTTTTATACGCGGTCTCCTTTACAGGTGAATCACATCTTCCCAAAATTCTCCCAATAAACCGAAGTCGGCTGTCCGCCTTACAACTGTCCTTACATGCTCGTTCCATTTCATATCGCTCTGCAATGTTACGCCTAGATATTTGAACGACGCGACAGCATCAAGAAGCTCACTACTAATGCTGTATTCAAACATTATGGGATTGCTTTTTCTACTCACTAAAAAACTGGCGTTACATTAAAACACACCAAATTCATCCGTCCTCTGCCTAGCTTTTTGATGGTCGTGAAGTGAACATAATTTTGAAACTTGGTAAATGCGAAAGTTAAGTATAATGAATGTTCATAGACAAAACACGCTGATACATAACGACCTATATAAATACATATGTCAGTCATTATGAATGATATTCCTACTGTTTTATGACTGCGGTTGCTGCAGTTGTACGCCGAACATACACTGACCATAATTTACCACTAATAATAGCGCTTACACTTTAGTTTGGATTACAAACAGAAGCGTCTGCTCACTCTGCTGCTTCAAACTGACGTTGTCAAATATGGCGACCGATGTTGCTTAGTGCTGCCACCCAGAGCGCTGTAGCTCGCCTATAGCCTCTCTATGTTGTTGGGGCTACTTCCCTTATACAGGGCTTCACGCCAGTCCTCAGATGGGAGGGTGGCGCCGTCACGTGTCGGCCACGTGATCCAGCCGTCAGCCGCGCCGACACGTGGCCTCCCCATCGATCTGCGCGCCGCGCCGCGGCAGCCGGCCCAACTACGGCCGCCTAATGGTGGCCACACAGCGGCGGAGCGACCGGAGGCAGTCGCAACGAGGTTTGTCAGGCTTCTAATGGCGCGGCCGCTTTGATCTCTAATGTCGCTCCCACAACTGCGTTGCCTAACGATTCGACCCACATAGCAGAGTTGCAAGCTGGATCTATGAAATTATAGGTTCCAGAATAGCGGATGGATGGAGTGTAACTACCCGCTAGATCAAAGGTTCTAAACATTTCCCGATCCACTGCTCCCTTCCCTCAGCAAAAATTACTCAACGCCCCAACTCCTTTTACAGAAAATTGTAATCACATGCCCAAGCTTAAAACTGGTATGTTGTTTGGTGGGATATAGGTAAGACTGTTCTATTGATTGGAAAAAAAGGGTCGCTACAAGGATTTGGCAATAGTGAGCCAGCTAAAGGAGGTCTGTTTCAAAAGCTACTCATTC
The DNA here is from genome assembly GCA_026315105.1 of Locusta migratoria. NCBI lineage: Eukaryota > Metazoa > Arthropoda > Insecta > Orthoptera > Acrididae > Locusta > Locusta migratoria. Next base: position 52,363,240 of record CM048747.1, on the reverse strand, counting down.
AAAACTAATCTGATGTTAAAGGCAGCATTAATAATTGTCATCAGCTGGTAGTTAACACTCACAATAACTAACTCGCTGATTAAAGCTTTGTTGAACACATTTTTTTATTCATTAACACTATAATTCTGTTTAGTTATGGCCCTAATATTAATACCTGCATAGTTAATTAGCAAACAGTGGGTTTTTAACTGATTGAAAGCGCAACGGATATTTTGAACACAACAAGAACAATACGCAGTCTGCGTAAGGCTCACTGACTAAAGTATAAATTTGACTGCGAGAGAAATCTGGAAAAGCACAAACCACTTTCTAATAATGCAACTGCAAGAATTTATTTCGTTAACTGACTGATTGCAGAAACTTAGTACCTTGTTCATCTGTGTATTATTGCACAACAATCACTATTTTTATTAAACGTCACATCAATAAAGAAATACGTTAATCAAACTCAGGTTAGTCAATATCATGCTTTGATTTTAATAGCCAATGATTTTCAATGAAAGTTAGAAGGTTAGCTTTCTAACTACAAAAGTTAAACAGGTAAAGAGGTTCAACTTTCTCAATTATTATTAACAATGATGATTACACTACCTTATGATTGAAGAAAAAAAAAAAAATCTTCTCAGACTGATACATATATGAATGATACAAAATCTTAGAAAGACAGAACTGTGTCTGTGAAAATCAGATTTCAAAATTATTCCATCAGTTCGTACAAAAGTAGCTAACCAAAGCACGTCCGATCAATACCAGAGCTAAACACCGACTCTCTCTTTCTGTTCAGCTACTACTCACATACATAGTGTTTGACAGAGATCTTACACAACAGAGTAAACCATAGACGTAGTTGCTCAAAGAAGTTCATATAACATTTTACATCCAAATATCGATACAAGACAGGCGAAACAATATTATTGAATTTGTACAGACATGTTTCAAGCTATTTTTGAAGACACGAACTTTTCCAAGTAGCTCTGGTCTTGACTCACTTTTCGAACAATTACATCGAAAGACACAGTTTTAAGCCAAAAATATCAGATCACAGATGTTTGAATGCTTGTAATAATGAATATTACAAGTAATGTCTTATGTATGTGAAATATTTGATAGTATCTTTTGTGGAATGGTGCGCATGTGTCTGTACTTTTCCCCACTACGTTTCACTAACAATTTCTCTATAACAGAATAATGTTTCACAGAATGTATTAGTTTCAAAAAAGAAATATGTGTTCTGCTTCACTTCCGCAGTTGAAAACAAAATTTCTAAGTCATATAATCACAGAAAAATATTCGTCTGCATAATTTTAGTAAATATTTTTAAAGACAGGCCTTGTGAAAGAGAGTAGATGCAAAATGCACAGGGATAATCTGCGAAACAAAGAACCAATAACAAGGGACACCTTTGACCTCGAATGCTCGGAACTACACGAAACCATGCTTGGAATAATAGGAAATCACAAAAAAGGACAGTAGTGAGCGTCATTTCCATGCAAAACTTTGCACTGCATATCAAGTAACATTTTAACAGACAAAAATAAAGTAACACGATATCGATACCATGGGAAGTAAATTATATCAATCGGGTGATCAAAAAGTCAGTATAAATTTGAAAACTTAATAAATCATGGAATAATGTAGATATAAGGGTAAAAATTGACACACATGCTTGAAATGACATGGGGTTTTATTAGAAAAAACAAAAAGTTCAAAAATGTCCGAAAGATGGCGCTTCATTTGATCAGAAATGCAGTAATTAGCATAACAAATTAAGACAAAGCAAAGATGATAATCTTTATAGGAAATGCTCAATATGTTCACCACCATTCCTCAACAACAGCTGTAGTTGATGTTGTGAACAGCACTGTAAAGCATGTCCAGAGTTATGGTGAGGCATTGGCGACGGATGTTGTCTTTCAGCATCCCTAGAGATGGTCGATCACGATATACTTGCGACTTCAGGTAACCCCAAAGCCAATAATCGCACAGACCGAGGTCTGGGGACCTGGGAGGCTAAGCATGACGAAAGTGGCGGCTGAGCACACGATCATCACCATACGACGCGCGCAAGAGATCTTTCATGCGTCTAGCAATACTTTGGTGTTGTTGTTGCTGTACTTGTTGTTTTCTACTAAAACCCCATGTCATTCCAAGCATGTGTGTCAATTTTTACCTCTCTATCTACATATGACCGTGATTTATTAATTTTTTAATTTATACTGACTTTTTGATCACCCAGTATATGCTATATTCTCCCGGGTTAATACAAAACAGCTTGCCACCGGATCGAGATCCGTTTAGAGACGAAAAGTACTTCGAATTCCTACAGATATCTAAGAATTACGATACTACGTCAAAATTGATGTTCATAACAATATTAAATGTTGTTGAAGGATTGCTGAAAGTTTTATGTGACAGACTCTTTTATATCAGACTCTAATGTGTGTGCCAATACTTTCGACATGTCAGTTTTTGTAATAAAGTGAATTCAATAAACATTAAGAACTTAATAACGTTTTTCATTTTATTTGCAATATCGTGGTGTTAATTTACATCTTGAATGGTTGCAGTAAAGAGGTATTTTCTCTAGTGGCTCCATTTTGAATAGTCGAACGACAATACCGCGAAGCGATTAAGCCCTTTCTATACGAGACGTGCAACACGCACACAAAAGTCGTTGTCAGCTGCAGCGCTCCTTGCGATAGACCGTCGTACTACAAAGAACCGTTCAAACGGTACGCATTTATCGAGTCATCTGCTTCACAGGTCTACTTGGTTTGTTGTCAATTTACAGCAAATGAATCGCTGAGTTAAGATCACTTTTAGAAACTGTAATATATAATGTGATTATTAAATCATTTATTTTGTGTTTTAGACTGCCACACTGCGAAACTGTATGTAATTGTTTTCGTGCAGTTCATGGATAAATACGTCGCTCATTATTGCTATTACATACTTCCAGCCCCTGCGGTTTGAAGCGCCTATGTATATGATGAACAAGCTCAGGTGTTTATACATAGACCTTTCACTGTGATGAAGCTTCAAATAATACTCACCAAAAACAAATATTTCATTCGTTAACTACAGCATGTTATAGGAAAATTTGCAAATATTTTAGAAGATAGTAATAAAGACAATTTGCAGTTAAAATGTCATATAACATGTGTCCAATTGTTATAGGGTACAGAGATTCAGCTCTTGGTATATACAACAAACTTAAAGCAAATGCAAATTAGGATTTTTTCACATTGTTTCGTCGGTTCTTTGAAAATCACCATATTAACTTGTTTAAATAACCAGTTTTCGACTTACTTTAAATTCTGAATATGCCAATTCGGGTAACTAAGTAACAGCTATATCTCTGTATTCAATAAAAATTGTACACATATGAATTTTTTAATGCAATTCCTCTTTAGTATCACCTTCTAAAATACGACGAGTCGAAAAACTGCGTTCCTCTGAGCAGCATACAAGTACACATTCTCAAACAAATTCGCTACTTGGCTTCGTTTGTCAGCTGGGTTCCCCATTCGGTCGTCTGCGCATGCGCGAAGCACTTCTATATGCCTAAGAAATAGGGTCCATCCTATTCCGTCTACTAACGATCGTATGCGTGCATCTTGTGCAAGTGTACGTGTCTACACTGTACGCGGTCGGCGTGACCGGTGCATCATGGGTAATCTCGTAAGCTCTCACTTCCTGTGTAGATAGAAAGGGCTTTAGAGTACTCGCAAGACAGGTATGTTATTTGGGTTGCATGCACATCAGACGGGATGTAATTCAGGTCATCCAGAAATTTTTAGGCATGGTAGTATACGCAGATGTAGAAATGCAATGGTTCAAATGGGTTTGGATTACTCTCTTGAGTCCACATTCAGTTTGGAAAAAATAATTCTTAATAAAATGTGCGTCATTATAAACAAAAACTGATAATTCTTTTATAAACTTAAAATCTTAATTTGTATAATTAGGTTTTGTACCAATCTAACAGCTTATATTGCACGAGTATAGAGTTTATTGATCGTGTTTAAATGTATTTCCCAACCGCAGTTCTGCGAATTCAGAAAGCCTAATATTCCATTTCTTAGGAAATCTTGCTGAAATGCCGCGCTGAATCTACCCAGACCTGCGAAGAATGGAAGGAGGAGAAGCGGAGAAGAGACGCCTATTCCGCGCAGAAATCCTCCAGCGAGCATCCTTTCACGTCGCCTTGCTCACTGTTAACTGACGCCGCTGTATACGGCCCCGCTTGCCTGCTCCTTGTATATTCTGAAAGTGATAATTATGTTCGAGACGCAAAAGCTTATGAAAGGAAGTTGGCAGCGCGTTCCGCAATTATACATTTAATGAAGGCGTTTTCATTCCGCCCGGGAGACCGCTAGCCGCGGCGCTGCGCCGGGATATGCAAATGGCAGCGCGGGCAATTCCCAGGCCGTGCACGGGCAGCTCAGAGGGTCGGGCTTGACGCACATCCCTCGACACGTGTTCTCGGACAGGGGCTACTCTCGCACGTTTAAACTACCTGTGGGCAGTAGGTGAAAGGAAGACTTCGTCTGGTGGAACAAATTATGGAAGACAATGTATTTCACGGCCGGCGTTGTCTTCAGGTAAAATTTCCGGGCTGATGGGCCGTGGTCCAGATGTAAAACTACCTCCCGACATAAAAGGAACCCTCGTCTGGGCCACATGGAAAAATCGGCAGTGGCTGAACATGTTTTTCAAAAAGGAAATCATGAAATAAAATTTGACAAGACGAGCGTTCTAGCTAGGACACCTCAGAACCATGCACGCACGTATAGAGAAGCAATAGAGATTCACAAACACCAGAATAATTTCAATAGGAAAGAAGAAGGTCTGAAGTTAAAAAAATATGGATGTCGACACTGCACCAGCAAAACGACAATCGATCATTTTTAATCGAGAAAGGCCGGCCACGGTGGCCGCGGAGACTGAGGCGCTTCAGTCACGGTCTGCACGGCCACTTCGGTCGGGGGTTCGAATCCCCCCTCGGGCATGGATATTTGTGCCGTCCTTAGTTGTAGGTAGTTCATAAGTAGTTTGTAAGTTTAGGGACTGATGACCCCGTAGTTAAGTCCCTTAAGCTTAACAAACATTTGAACATTTAATCGAGAATGACGACGTCATCCAGAGATAGTTACAAAGTCAGCATCACGTGACGTATGGTGGCCCCCTCTATGCCCTCTATAAATGCGAGAGCACCTCGGCGTACAGTAGCAGTAGCCGGAAGACCCTTGACGATGTCTCCTGCAGTTGGAGACGAAACGTCGGGAGGTGGTTTTACATCTGGACCACGGCCCATCAGCCCGGAAATTTTACCTGAAGGAAATTATGGAAGACTTAATAGAGCAATTAGTCTAATTATTTAATTCGAAATACAGTGATTGAGAGTTGCTATCCCTAAACCAAACACACTGGTGTGTTTTATACACCAGTCACCTCTTGTCCTTTTCTGCAACAATTGCAATTCTTATTGCCATGTAACAGGAAGAGAATAGAGGCGCCGCAGTGGAGTAGCCGAACGGTCTAAGGCGCCTCGCTGCGGAGCGCGCGTTGCTCGCCGTCGGTGGTTCGAGTCCTCCCTAGGGCATATATATATATATATATATATATATATATATATATATATATATATATATATATATATGTGTGTGTGTGTGTGTGTGTGTGTGTGTGTGTGTGTGTGTGTGTGTGTGTGTGTGTGTTTGTCCTTAGGTTAGTTTACCTTAGTAGGGTTTTATTTGCGGACGGAGAAGTTAGTACTGCTTCCTCCCACAAGTCCGCTAAAACCTCCACATCCTTGCGGATGTTGTTGCGTAGCAGTGTGCGTTTGTACCGCCCTACAGTACGCACGAGGTGCCGTAGTTGCTGTCCAAGTCTTTATGGAAAGCATAGAGTTCTGACTAACCTGTTATCTTCTATAGTTGTGTCCCCAGCGCAGAAGACAGCACACAGGTCGTTGGTTCTTCTACAACATACAAGTGAGGCTAAAATAAGTTCTGTTGGATGGAAGCATAAGAAGCGACTAGCTAGATTTTTAATTGTCAGGGATACCATTTATTAAATAAATAATAAAATAAAAGAACAACTGTTGTTTATCTGACACGGCCTATGCTGCCCGTAGTTCATGTTGAGACCTCGACTGTTATCACAATTATATAAAACTTTACTCATGACCGGCGCGGTCCGGCGCGTTTAGTGGTCATCTCGAGACTGAAACTGCGGCGCGTTGCAAGAGGGCACCTGAAGCTCTATTTCGCGTCAAAACAGGGCCGTCGCGCGCCTTCTTCAAAATCGCTCTTCTCTTGTTACAATAAGAGAAGGCACCTTAAACTTTTTAAACTGTCAAGATCTAGCCTGTCCTTGAGAGATATTTATCATAAATTCTCAGCTCTGAATAATTAATATTTAGTATATAACAAACAAAACTAATTTCAAAAGAAATCACGTGACGTGAAATGCAGCAGCCAATGCGAGGAGAGAACAAGTAACATAGGCGGGTTTTCCCATGGGTACGAGCACCTATTGCGCCATATGCTACTGCTCCCCACCCCACATTTCAACATATGCTGCACTTATGTCTTTCTTCCGCGTTTAAGACGCGTACAATATTAGCAAAGAAACGGCCAGCGGCCAGAAATATGAAATAGCCATAGGCCAGGAATATCACATAAGTAGTTTGTAAGTTACGGATTGATGACCACGCAGTTTGGTCCGACAGATTAACAAACCAACCAAGAATAGTGGATTTTTAAATGTTGTGCTATAGAAGAATGCTGAAGATTAGGTGGGTAGATCGCATAACTAATGAAGAGGTACTGAACAGAATTGGTGAGAAAAGGAATTTTTGGCATACCTTGACTAAAAGAAGGGATCGCTTGGTAGGACACATTCTTAGACATAGAGGAAAAGTAAATTTAGCATTGGACGGAAGTGTGTGGGGTAAGAATCGCAGAGGGAGACCAAGAGACGCATATGGTAAGCAAATTCAAATGGATGTGGGTTGCCATTCTTATGAGTAGATGAAAAGGCTTGCTCAGGATAGAGTAGGGTGGAGAGCTGCATCAAACCAGTCTCCGGACTGAATACCATAAAAACAACAACATTGCCATGTAATTGTCGATATCTTTGTAGACATTGTTTAGCTAACGTTTTATGTCAGAGCGATTGCAGCAGCTACAGCTGAAGTAAGGTAGTGTTGCCAGAATTTCTTAGTAACAAACCGGCAATGGTAGCGCGTCCTATGTGTTTACTGGTTCAGTGAACCCCCGGAAAAAAGCTCGTTGTGAAAAAAGTAAAGAAATAAAAATAAATAAAACGTGTTTTTAAACTGCCATTCTTCGTTTCGTTCTTCTATCAGATCATTGTATACGCACATTCAGAAACGTTTTACGTCGCTGAGACAGCGTGTATACGACTCGTAGGGCGGCTGCGTAAACGGGCGGTAGTGGCCGCAGCGTTGCAATGCGCATGCGCGCCTGAGGTTCAAATTCTCGTTTTCATAACCATTTACTATTCTACTGGTTTCGTGAATTAATTGCTCGGTGTGATTTTCGTAGAAAGCATTCGGTACAATTTCGGACAACGTTTCATGCTTACCTCCGGTTTTGAACTAAAAATTTTGCATCCAATTACAAATGTATGCTTTAGGTGCGTTTCTGACATTTTGACACGTTGCGGCACTCAGCCTGTGCGACTGGCAACCCGCCAAGCACAACACTCACGCGGGTTGCCAGCCGATCAGGCAACCGAGCAACGTGACGAAGGAAGACGCCAGGGGGCTTCAACAGCATTGACAGGAGGCGTGCTGTGGGGGAACTACTTTCCTGCCGCCACACACTCATAGGAAGTAGTTCCTATGGTTTCCTGCGGCCCTCGCACACTTAAGCCCTGACACGGCCGAGCCAGGCAGTCGCAACCAGTTCTTCTCTTTCCCACGACGCCGACGACGCCACGCTTCCGACCAAAAAAAAAAAAAAAATGTTCGAATGTTTGTAAATCTATCGGACCAAACTGCGTGGTCATCAGTCCGTAGCTTACAAACTACTTAAACCTAGGTAAACTAACCTAAGGACAAACACACACACACCCAGGACTCGAACCTCCACGGCGAGCAACCGCGCGCTCCGCAGCGAGGCGCCTTAGACCGCTCGGCTACTCCACCGCGGCCACGCTGCCTACCAGCCGCGGCGCTGTCGGACACCGCTACCTCACCGACGCTCTGCTTTTGAGTGGCTGTGTCTTTTCTCGCCAAAATAGGCAGACTGTGTTTGTTTTTTTCCATTAACTGTAGGGACGAGTATTTGTTCTATTTTTCTCTAAGCAGGGTTCACCTTTGTTTATACAAGAGTCTCTCCAAAAGAAATGCATACTGGTGTTGTTTTTCTTTTTTGTACTTTTTTTAATACAGTTTTTATTCTACATGTTTGAAAGTTTTACAATGTGTAGATAGATCCTTTAGGAACAATATTTTCAGCTCTCCACATAATCCCCATCCCTCTCAACTGCCTTACGCCATCTTGGAACCAATGCCTGTATACGTCGCTGCGAGGACGATTCTCAATATTCCCGTGCCCGCTTTCATCACGTAACCTGCTTGCCCACCGATTAACTGTACTGCGATCGACAGCAACATCTCCATACACCTTTTTCAACCTCTACTGGATGTTTTCCACCGTCTCGTTTCCAAAGCACAGGAATTCAATGACAGCACGTTGCATCTGACAAACATCAAGTGTAGCAGCCATCTTGAAGACATGGTGTGATGGAGCCACTCACGGAAACTGGCCAGTTGCTAAGTTTGAAAACAAGCGGGAAGGATGTATCTACACACTGATAACTTTCAAACATGCAAATTGAAATCTGTATTTTTAAAAAGGAGTATGCATTTCTTTTGGAGTGACCCTCGCAGTTTGTGATTAACGTTGGATTTGTATGTCACTGTAGACGGACCGTTTTGTACAATAAACATTAACTTTTCTTTTGAAGAAATCCGCTTTTGTGAGTCATGCAGTGGATTCTTCAAATTTAATTGAAGCTTCCTTTGAACATTTTTCCAGTCGAATCGCTTAAGTCAGGGGCGTCGGTAAAATAACGAGAGTTCCGCATTCGGTCCTGTCAAGTATGCTGCAGATAGTGAGCTCTGCTTTCATCTTGCAAGCTACACTGACAGTCTTTACCTCTTCAGACAGCCACTCAAAACTGGCGAGAATCTCTTCTGATCCAAAGCGACACAATTCGTTTGTACCGACGTGAGCCACAACCTGCAGTTGGCTGCACCCTGTACTCTTCATGGAATCTGGAAGCACCCCTTCCACATCTCGAATGGCTCCACCCGATATGCACACAAAGTGCACATTGGCCTTCTTCCCGTCGCTTCCAGCCATATATCTAAGGGGCTCCACTAGCCGTCTAACGCTGTAGCTCCGAACTACAATCAAACGCACCCCCTCTGAGAACCCGGATCTTGCAGGGTGGAAGGTGACCGCAGGATAAGAGACAGCATCTCGCTGGGGATATTGTCAGGCACGGATAGTGCCTCAAATCTATTACACTCCTGGCCATTAAAGTTGCTAGACCACGAAGATGACGGTAACAGACGGGTAATTTAACTGACAGTAAGAAGATTCTGTGATATGCAAATGATTAACTTTTCAGAGCATTCAGACAAGGTTGGAGCCGGTGGCGAAACCTACAACGTGTTGACATGAGGAAAGTTTCCAACCGATTTCTCATACACAAACAGCAGTTGACCGGCATTGTCTGGTGAAACGTTGTTGTGATGCCTCGTGTAAGGAGGAGAAACGCGTACCTTCACGTACCATCACTTCGATAAAGGTCGGATTGTAGCCTATCGCGGTGCGGTTTATCGTATCGCGACATTGTTGATCGCGTTGGTCGCGATCGAATGACAACAAAATGTGGAATCGGTGTGTTCAGGACGGCAATACGGAACGCCGTGCTGTATCCCAACGGCCTCGTATCATTAGCAGTCGAGATGCTCAGGATATTACACCTTATGTATCAAGCAAAGCAATACAGACTAGTAGCCACTAATTGCACCTAGGAGATGGAGTCCGGGAACTACTACACTTGAAACTGACCATCATCAACGGAAGTTGGTGAACCGAGGTACTACCATCTTCTCAACGCCGAGTTTGGTTGCTGCCTCCATTGGTTGGTTTTCTAAAGGCCAATGATGCTGTCGACGCGCTAGCACTTGGGTGGTAACCCTAATAGCCGGTATCAAGAATTCATCTGTCATCACGGCATCTGACTCCATTAGTTCTAAGTATGGTCCCACGAGCAGTTGCACGGACCGATGGTGGGACCGAGCATACCTTCTCCTGGTGGTCTCTTCTTCGACTCTCAGACGCAACGACGCGAGTACCGCCCGTCCGAATGGCTAAAAAAAGTTCAAATGTTTGTTAAGCTTAAGGGACTTAACTGCGGGGTCATCAGTCAAAATGTTCAAATGTTTGTAAAGCTTATGGGACTTAACTATGGGGTCATCAGTCCCTAAACTTACAAACTACTAATGATCTACCTTATACTAAAGACGACACAAACATCCATGCACTAGGGGGATTCGAACCCCCGACTGTAGCGGCCGTGCAGACTGTGACTGGCGCGCCGCAGACCGCTCGGCCACTGCGACCGACCGGAATGCCGCACAACAGCCAGCAGACAGAAGACGCAGCGAGACGGCGAGCTGACGCGACCAAATGCGACGTCACCTTCTGATCTAGGTCCTACACCACAAAATATTGTAATAACTGAATAACTTGTAAACACTAATACTATCATCCCCCAGCGAGCACATCTCAAAAAGGGTGACAAAAGGGCGCCCACAGGCCTCTGTCCTTGCGCCCCTTTTCTGGGATATCAATATGGAACCACTTCTATGGGACATGCAAAATAGCGAGGTTGTGCTGGAGGTGACAGCATACTCTGACGACTTCATCCTGCTGGTCGGCGGCTGCAGCCGCGAAGATCTGGAACCGCGGGTCTAAAGGCCAATGCAGATCCTAGCTTCATGGTGCCAAACCATCAAGCTACAGATATCACCTAGTAAGTCAACCTACGAATTGCTGCAAGGTCAGCTAGTATGTCACCATACAGTCAGATTTGAGGGATCGCCAGGCATTCGGCGACAGGAAACTAGAAACCTTGGAGTCATAATCGACGAGCGCTGGAAAATTTCGGCCCACGTAGATGCTGTAGCAGAAAGAGCAACGGTGGCGCTGCAGAGTCTGGCTGGTATACCACACAGCAGATTCCACCAGCCGGCCGCGGTGGCCGAGCGTTCTGCGGCGCGGCAGTCACGGTCTGCGCTGCCACTACGGTCGGGGTTTCGAATCCACCCTTGGGCATGGATATTTGTGCCGTCCTTAGTATTAGCTAGTTCATAAGTATTATAGTTAAAAGGCATTTTACGCCGCTGGAGAGCAATCAACAGTTTATATAAAACACTTCATTCAGGCAAGATCGCTAAAAATTTATTTTTGTCCCTTAACCGGTTTCGGTGAGCCCATTCACCATCTTCAAGAGAGCTCCTCTTGGGAAGGTTCTATAAGCTCCTACTGATTGAAGGAGAATATTACGCTGCACCCTTCTGATTGCCATGGCAGGCACCACCCTCATAAGCCTGTGTGCCAACATGTCATAACCGTAGCCGATCATAGATGTCAGTATGTTGATATGGCGAAGTCCAGTGAGATTGGGCGGCAGGTGGAATCTCAATTAAAAAAATGTTCAAATGTTTGTAGAGCTTATGGGACTTAACTATGGGGTCATCAGTCCCTAAACTTACAAACTACTCATGAACTATATAAAACACTTCATTCAGCCAAGATCGTTAAAAATTTATTTTTGTCCCTCAACCGGTTTCGGTGAGCTCAGTCATCATCTTCAAGTAAAATCACTTAGCGTCATAACCTTCTAACATAACCTTCTAACGCACCTGAACATCTCGTTAAAGTTTTTCATCACAGGGTGGATCGTCATAATGAATAATATGTGGTCTTTGCCCAAGCAAACATGTGACGCTAAGTGATTTTACTTGACTTTCTGAAGATGGTGACTGAGCTCACCGAAACCGGTTAAGGGACAAAAATAAATTTTTAGCGATCTTGGCTGAATGAAGTGTTTAAATAGTTCATAAGTAGATTGTAAGTTTAGGGACTGATGACCCCATAGTTAAGTCTCATAAGCTCTACAAACATTTCAACTTTTCTTTTTTATTTGAAATTCCACCTGCCGCACAATCTCACTGGACTTCACTATATCAACATACTGACATCTATGATCGGCTACGGTTATGACATGTTGGCACACAGGCTCATGAGGGTGGTTCCTGCCATGGCAATCAGAAGGTTGCAGCGTAATATTCTCCTTCAATCAGTAGGAGCTTGTAGAACCTCTCGAGGAGGAGCACTCATGGTGTCGATGGGGCTCCACCCTTTGACATCAACATGCAGTAGCAGGCAGCCTGGTACTGGGTAAAGAAAGGAAACTTATAAAAAGTAGATGAAATAATTGTGGTCAGGGTGAAATCGAAATTAGAAATTAAAGAAAGAGGAGAAGAACTATGGCAGAGAGCCTGGAATGAGGAGGAGACAGGGAGGAGAAGGCATCAGTTACTCACTAACATTCGAGAAAGACTACAAATGAAATTAGTAGAGAAATGCTGCACTTACTGACATGTTATGACCCGAACCCGGCATATCTATGTCGGTTCGGGAAGAGATCTACACGCGCTTGTGACTGTGGAGCTCAGAAGGCACTCCGGAGCACCTGGTGTTCTTGTGCCCCACATATGATAAGGAATGTGCTGATCTGCGTCTCCAGCTGCCTCACCGTGACACCTTTTTCGGTTAATTCGAGATGAAGAAACCTTCAATGTTCTAAACAAACTCACTGCAGTCATCTCAAAAAGATCAGGGTCAATGGGACGACAAAAGACCGGATTAGACTCTCCACGCCCAGCCATGCCGCCGGGCACGGATCGGGCGCCTTTGTTTGCAATCCGCCGTGACCTGGATCTGGGCGGACGGACGAACAACACGAAGTCTTCAGACTTCTTAGGCTAGTCGTAGTTGTAGTGGTAGTCATTGTATGTAGAATATCAGGGGAAGGGTCTTTGGAAGCACCTGCAGTGTTGGCGGGGGGGGGGGGGGCAGCCCAGTGCCAGGGGCACGTCCGCCGGGCTTGGCTTGGCGGACACAGCAACGTCAAGTAGGTTTGTACGCACACTGGCACGACATGTAACATTGCAGATTGTAACATAAATAAAAGCTTGAATTAAATATAAACTAACAATAATCAAATATGAAATAGTCATAAAGAAATGAAAATTGTACACTGCAAATTCATTGTATGATAAAACGACCCATTTAGTCATAGGAGTTGAGTTATTACGTATAGTAAAACAATAAAGTTTAAAAATCATTAATACTGTTTTACTGAAGTCTCCTACGCTCCACTAATATCTTCGCCTCATCCTAAGCCGGGAATCTACCGCTCGGCCCCCAGTGAAGCGTAAGATCGAGCAAAGCCGGTGGCAGAACCTTATATTTCCCCAACAGCGGCGTAGTAAGTACCAACAATTTGAGTCGTGCTTGAAAACAGACTTACACAAAAGGAAACATAGCAGACTCGCGCAAAAATAGCTGTAAAGAACATAAAACATTTTGAAAAAATATTAAACGCAAATCAGAGTAGAAAATAACCTTCTCGTTGTTGGCATTGAATGAGTTCGTAAATTGTCAGTTTCTCATTGAAACTGGCAAGTTCACGTTTACGCGGGTTTTGTTTGAACTGCTTAGCACCAAATTAGAGCCCGTTTTGAGCAAAAACAACTACGTCAACAGGAAGGACAGAGTAGAGAGTAAGACGATTAAAGTGGTGTAACTTCCACGTTCCTATGGGAACGAAAGTTGCGGTAAGCTCCCGGCAGCGGAAAAAGTCTCCCGGAGCGAGGGTGGTTGCAAATAACGCCGATGTAAATTAAATTAACAACTGCCTTGCAAACCATTTAATTAAATCAACTCGAATTCTTTTACGCAACTAATTTCATTCGCGGGTCATATATTTTAATTAAATTTAAATCGTTTAAAATTTAACTGTTGAGACATTTGTCAGCCGTAATTACCAAGAGGAAAAAGAAACTGTTCCAGACCGCGTCATGTCGAGGCTATTTCTGAAATTTACTTTTCACTCCTTTGTTTACTCTCACATTACACTAACTTTCTCTTCCGCTGAGTAGTTATACAAATCCGTAGCACCATTTTACCCTCTCGCGAATTAATGTGACTATTATTATCATTATTATGATTAACATTTTAATATCATTGTGAAGAGTGACAATTAACTTCTCTGAATTATTTAAATCTTAGTCTCCTATTTCAGTAACACATCAAGCATTTCAATAAGTTCCTTCAATAGACTTTTCTATGCATTTCGATCTTCGCCTGCACTGGTGTGCTACTGGGCCTTTTCTTTCTAACGCTGTCTATACATTGTAACATTGGTGTTCTTAACAAGTTGGTTATTTTTTGTGATGCTGTGACTAAATAGGGAATACTTTTAAAGATTTGTGTTTTGTTTGTGGTTTTACTCGTTGTGTTTTTGTTAGTGATGTTACCTTGCATTTTTCTTGATAGTTTGTCATGTGTGAGTACCCATTATTAGCTGCAACTGTTTTTATTGTATCAATTTCTTCTTTTAGTGATTGAGGTTTCAAAGGTATTGAGTGCACTGTGTGTAACATGGATCTAAATGTAGCATATTTGTGTGTATTTGCATAGTGTGACGATTGGTGTATTCTGATGCAGTGTAATTTGTTTTCCTGCAAATGTAAAAATTATATTCATGGTTCTTCATTAGTAATTGTAATCTATTAGAAGTTTATGGTTATGTTAGTTTCATGTTCAGGTGTGAATTTCATTTTTCTGTGAAGTAAATTGAATAAAGCAAGAAGTTCTTCGAGTACTTCTTTAGTGCCATCAAATAGGAGTTAAGTGTCATCCACATACCTTCTGTAGTACACAATTTTTTCTGTAAATTTATTTTCTCCTCTAAATAATTTATTTTCTAAATTGTTGATGAATACGTCAGGTAGAAAGCTTGACATGCAGTTCGCCATAGCTAAACCTTTTTGTTGTTGGTAGATTTTATTATTGAATGAGAAGTAGTTGTGGGATAGTACTAAAATCTCTGGTGTGGTTAGTTTTTTGTGTTTTATAAGGTTTTCTCTAATAATTTCTGTTGTCTCTTTAATGGGTATTTTTGTGAATAGATTGACAATAACAAACGAACAAATCTGGCTTCTCTGGGGTTCTTATATTTTTGATAAGTGTTTTTCACTCGTCAGTTTTTTTTAACTGTGTAGATGGTTTCAAAAGTGCAATGTTCTCGGAGGATATTATTTAGCAAGTGTGACAATTTACAAGCAGGTGTATTCTTCGAATTAACAATTGGTCTAATTCGAGCATTATTTTTGTGGATCTTGGGTTGTGCTCTGAGTTTTTGGCTGTGGGATTCATAACCTTGCAAACTTTTATTTGTATTTTAGATAGAAGGAAGTCGCTTAAGTTAATCCATTTCAGGTAAATTCGGTTGTTTTTACATTTATTTCACGATTATTTATTTATTTCGATATTTGACTTATGCTTGGAACTTAAAATATACAGAAACTATTTGGTTAATTACATAGAAAAGTAATGATAAACAAACATTACTTTAACGGCGCCTTGCCCACCACTAGGAGCGCTAGTGTCGTTGCAACTGTCAGTTGATAACAACTTTCACAACAGTGAGTGTCGCGACTGTGTACATTAGACTGTGGGTAAACTGGAAAACGGCGCAAGATTACAGTTTAACGTCTCACTGACTGCGTGGTCATTAAAGGCGAAGCATCAACTCATTGATGAGGCAATACTTACGAAAATGTGTATATTTTTCAGTCTACTCCACTGAGACTACGAGAATATAAACAGACGAGAAACAGTAATTCTTCTTGTGGTCTCTTCTAATATGACAGACACTTTTTGAAGTGTTAAAATTCAATATGGAGTCTAATGATTCGAGCGTTTTTCCATTTCACTCGTCTTTTTTATAAACGTATAGAATTTTGAGTGTAATTACTTTTGTTTATGAAACGAAAGTCTCGAATATTCTTGCCGTTTGGGGTTCAAATAAGCAACAATTGTGGAATTGGTTTCTGCTTTGTTCGGAAACTGTATTTTTTGCTTTCGGTGTTTTATTGTCATGTTTTTGAAAGTTTTACTTCAGTTACAACTGTAGTGGCTGATTTGGTACATTAAATAACGCAGGTGTTGCATTCATAATTCGTTCAGCACTTATTGATTTGACTGGAATTGAAGTGAAGAGACCTTGACGTTTCTTTGTGGAAAACCGACGTCATTCTCCAAAGGTTAGAGTCTTCTGTTATTTGTCAGCTATTTTAGTTCTTAATAGAAAATAAAAATATTGATTAAAAAGTTGTAGATTTCAAAATAATCTTAAACAAATTGTCCTGCAAAGTACCGTTTCATACCTTCCAACGGTTCTTAGGAGTCCTAATAAAGAGAAATATGGAGTTATTTTCTAGTGATTACCGATTTTTAGAGCACTACAGACGTCCCCTGTTGCAAAGAGAATGTTAAAGTCCATGTAAACGATACTGTTCACACTCATCCGATATCGTATTCAGAAATGTACCTCTCCAAGCCGCTTGGAACGCTGCTGTCGTGGTGTAAACAAAAATCATTAGGAGTGTCGCGACTGTATATGTTAAGGGTATATTACATGGAGCGTATTTGGTCGCTAGTCGCTGGCTTCTGTTGTCGCTCGGCGTATAGGCGAATAGCGAATGAATACGCTGACGCAATGACACGCAGCGACTTCAGACGCAAGCGTCTTCGTAATAACAACTGAAATGTGACGTAGCATATGATACATTGTTTTGGAGGTTACTGATACCAAACAGTTCTGTTTCTCGCCAAACAAAATATGAAGTGGAATTGTAATCAATTTTCTGGAAATTTATCAAAGTTTTTCAGAATTATAGGGCATTAAAATGATTATTTAAATACTAAACTTTGTTTTATCACGTTACGGGGGGGGGGGGGGGAGCTTCACGGAAATGTTGCACGAACTGGGGTGGAAATCATTAAAAGAAAGACGTTATTCATTGTGGCGTGATCTGTTTGCGAAATTTCAATCACCGACTTTTACTTCTGAATGTGAAAATATTTTGCTAGCACCCACCTACTTAGGGAGACATGACCATCCCAATAAAATAAGAGAAATCAGATCGAAAACGGAACGATTTAGGTGTTCTTTCTTCCCGCGCGCTATTAGAGAATGGAACGGTAGAGAAAAGTTATGAAAGTGGTTAATGAATCCTCTGCCAGGCACTTAAATGTGATTTGCAGAGTATCTATGTAGATGTAGATGAAAAACACTAAATTTAACCAATTGTTTGACGAATGACGAAGAATGACGGTCTCTTGGGGGATATGGATACCAAACACATGAAAACAAAAATCAAAACAATAAAATATCTCATCTTGATTATACAGTATATCTGTAGGCAGAAGGATATCCACACGACAATTCTCTCAAAAGATTTGCAGAAGCACTATATTTATCCCTCCTCCCATCCCATCTTCTTATCCATTTTCTTTTATTTTTTCCTACTTTTCCGTTTTGATTTTGGTAGTTGTTCTTTTAAGACTCGACATTTTGACTCGACTGGCGACTACTTTATATGCTTCTGTATATGACACGGGGCGACCAACACTTGCGAGCGATCAAAAACGCCAGCGACCAGCGTCTATAGTAGCCCACCCTTCAACTTAGGGTCTCCCTACATCGTTGGCCTTCGCAGTGACGTCAAAATGACGTGTGACGTCAGAGTTGTATACCTATCGACTGCTGTCGAGTTTTGTGGTCGAACACAGCTACGGCGCAAGAAACGCTCATTTCTCACTTCCATATTGTCCGTCTATCTTGCTTGTTGTCTTTTGAACTAGCTAGCGATCGAAAATATGCGAAGTTTACGAAAGTATATTTCATGAAATTCTGAAAGTTTGTGGGTGCCTTTAGGCCTAAAGACAATGGACTGGTTTATGAGAGCTTTTTTTCTACTGAAAAGATTTATTTTGCTTTTTTAAGACGCGTTTTAAGTGTTTTACGTGTGTTCCGTAAGTTTTTGTGGGTTATACTAATTTGTAAGAGGCTGTGAAAGCGTGTGTCTGTACAGGCCTAGAGACAATGGACTACTATATTAACTTTATTATGTTGCTAACGATTTCTTTTGTACGATGTTTTCTACATGTGAGGTGCTACATTGTCATTCTGCTACGTTAACAGGACTATATTTAAACACTATCGAATTCTTCTGTGGTCTCATAACCAGTACCACATTTTACTTATCTAATTTAAAATTTCGCAATGGGGAAACGCAACTAAACTGGGAAATGTAATACCAAGCTCATGTTCTGCACATAATGTGTGTGTTTTTTCCAGACCATTGTATCTAGGCCTAAAGACACCCACATTCACCAGCGACTTCTAATAGTTAAAATAAACCTATTATAACCTCCTCCGACGAATCACAGTAGCCAGAAATCTGGCCTCCTCCTGAAACGCTAAACTCTTTCAGAATTTCACGAAATATACAATCGTAAACTTCGCACATTTTCGATCGCTAGCTAGTTGAAAAGACAACAAGCGAGACAGACGGACAATATAGAAGTGAGAAATCAGCTCTGATGTTTACTAAAATGAAAATTTTATCCGCCCTGTAACGACACTTCTATGGAAGACTTGATGAGTTCTTTAAAAAATTGGACTGTATACCCGACAATAATTACGTTTCGTAGGCAATGTCAGTTTCAAGTCTTCTTACAGTACTACATATTGGTTTCTGGGGTGTATAAAGGCAACACTGCATTTATTATGTTTATAGATTTTACAAGCTTACGTAAAGCACACTTTATGTAACATATCTGTTACATCAATACACAAACAGATCAATCAAATCGGGCAAAGAAACAAGTATGAATCTAATAAGTACACCAGCCACTATGAGTAACATCTGGTTTGCACTGCACTCAAAGTCTCCGCTCGTTTCGCAAGTCTTTCCTAATAATAACACACGTAAGACTGTCCACTACTGTCAGTGTACGAGTGTAGTGACAAACAAACAATTCGCAATCCCCAAGGCTTACTCGATTCGACCACAAAAACTCGACAGCAGTCGATAGGTATTCGACTTTGCCGCTTACGTCATTTTGACGTCACTGCGAAGGCCAACGCCGTGAAAGTAGGGAGACCCTTCAACTTAAGACGCTCGCATTTCGGAGCAGCGACTTTGTTCTCTGTCCTTGCTTACACGGATCGAAGTTAGCAGCTGCGACCAAATTCGCCAGCGAGTAGCGACCAAATACGCTCCGCTTTAGACTGTGGTTTGCCCTTGATCTGAGGCCGCGACGGCGTGTGGCAGACTGTGACTTGTCTCCCGCATTTGGCGCGTGGCGGCGCGGCGGTCGCGCAGCTCCCGCTGTCCGGCGCCAGCCGCCGCTCGTTAGGGGACAAGCAGAGCGTCACAGCGCCCCCGCCTGGCTGCCTGCCTGGAGTGCCTGCCGTTTCTCCTGCAAGTCTCTGCGACGCGGCGCGCCCTCCACTACTCTGCTTCCGCTAGTGGCGATAATAATTCTCCGCGGTCCATACGTAAAACACTAAACGTCTCCGCACGCTATTCCCATTACCAGGAACGCACACGAGTCTTCTTCTGTGGATGTTAGCGAACAGAAAAATTCTGACAGAGGAGTTACAGACATATTTAGTACCGCCGGTGATCGGTTCTGACCTAGAGTCATCGGGTAAAACATTAGTCACTCTATCAGAAAAGCTTATCTCTTATTGAACTGCTGTAAATGGCATAGAGGTGATGGCGTTATTTGACAGATCGTCACTGACTTAATGTCACGACAGTGAAGTGGTGACTACACTAACTGAACTACAGACATACACCCCAATCCACTGAAAGTTATCTAATAAAATTGTGCAACCTGGATTCTGCACATTTGCCGTTTTGCTAATACCATTGATTGCACTTACAATGCTGTCTAACAAGGAGAAACAGTGACGTATTCAGGGGAGGGGGACTGCCCCCCCCCCTCCAGATCCTCCTGGATATCCCCAAAAAGAAATCAATCCTCCTAATATAAGTAAATAAAGGCGCGGTTTTTTTTTCTTTTTTTTTCTCGGTGATTGACCTGAGCCCCCACCAGAGCACGATCCCGGGATTTTAGAATTTTTTTTATGGTATGTGAAGTTCAGAAATTCAATAACAATCACCTAAAGGCATTCGACGCAACTCCAAAAAATTCTCGAGAAAATCGACTTCAAAGTTTTGCAAGTACACGTAAGTCCTAATAATTAAAACAGTTGCAGCAACCGGCGGTGTAGCTTAGGTGGTACCGTTCTGGCTCACAACCATAATACGGGCGGTTCGAATCCCGCTGCGACAGATTTTTTTTTTTTCTTTGTTTTCGAATTCAGTTATGTAAAACATTTTCGGATCTCTAATGCCACGTGTTGTTTCACACTTTGACATCACCTAAAACAATGGTTGAGTAGGTTAGTAGCTAATGGACACGACTTTCGAAATAAAGCGTCGTAGCTCTTCACAAATGGAACAATCAAA
This sequence comes from Locusta migratoria, assembly GCA_026315105.1. Lineage (NCBI taxonomy): Eukaryota > Metazoa > Arthropoda > Insecta > Orthoptera > Acrididae > Locusta > Locusta migratoria. Next base: position 52,342,506 of record CM048747.1, on the reverse strand, counting down.
GACAACCGTCGTCAACTAATAGTGACGCCAGTACTCTAATCAAAACACCATAATTATTAACAACCTTTTATAAAATAGAGAAAATTACGAATAAACGAAAATACGTGAATTTTTTGTAAAAATAATAATTCGATATTACAGTTGTGTAAATATTTGATCACAACAAAAAAAGAAATCAGTCACTGTAGCATTCCAACCACCGACCCTATGGTTATATGGCCAGTATGCTACCACCTGAGCTACAATGACAGTTCCTGTGATCGATTTAATTATTTGTACTTACTTGTACCTGAAAAACTTCAAGGTCGATTGTCTCAAGAATTTTTTCAACCTTTTTTTGAAGTTTCTCTATTAATAACTGCGTAATTATGCAAGGAAATGATTTTTTTTAAATTAATTATGTAACACATTCTTAGAGATTTAAAACAATAGTAGTATGTTTTTCCTATCATTAATAATAAGGAAGTTATCTGAAATTATTTACTGTAAGGTGTGCCGCATGTCAAAATTGTATGGAGACATTTCTTAAAACCTTGTTCAAGACTTGCGAGTACACGTGAATATTCACAAAAGATAATGAAACGACTGTTACTATAAACATGGCACACATCTCAGCATTTATTTTTACAAAAATAAATAATATATGTCTAAATATAAAAGGCGCTGATTTGTATTAAAAATTTACATAAATAATGTGGCTTCATTCTCTTATATATACATGTTGTTGTTGTTATGGTCTTCAGTCCGGAGACTGGTTTGATGCAGCTCTCCACCCTACTCTATCCTGAGCAAGCCTTTTCATCTCCTCATAAGAACGGCAACCCACATCCACTTGAATCTGCTTACTATACGCGTCTCTAGGCCTCCCTCTGCGATTTTTACTCCACACACTTCCCTCCAATGCTAAAGTTACGATTCCTCGATGTCTGAGAATGTGTCCTACCAAGCGATCCCTTCTTTTAGTCAGGGTGTGCCAAAAAGTCATTTTCTCACCAGTTCTGTTCAGTACCTCTTCATTAGTTATGCAATCTACCCATCCAATCTTCAACATTCTTCTGTAGCTCCACATTTCAAAAGCCTCTATTCTCTTCCTGTCCGCACTGTTTATTATCCATGTTTCACTCCCGTACAAGGCAACACTCCACACAAATGCCTTCAGAAAAGACTTCCTTACACTTAAATTAATATTCGATGTTAGCAAATTTCTCTTTTTCAAAAATGCTTTTCTTCCCATTACCATCCTGCATTTTATATCCTTTGTACTGAGACCATCGCATGTTATTTTACTACCCAAGTAAAAAAACTCATCTACCACCTTCATTGTTTCGTTACCTAATCTAATTCCTTCAGCATCGCCTGATTTTCTAAGACCGCATTCCATTATTTTCGTTTTGCTCTTGTTAATGTTCATTTGATTCGTTCTCTTCAACACACTGTCCATTCCTTTCAACTGCTCTTCCAGGTCCTTTGCTGTCTCTGACAGAATTACAATGTCATCAGCAAAACGCAATGTTTTTATTTCTTCCCCCTGAACTTTAATCCCTGCTTTCCTTCACCGCTTGCTCGATGTACAAATTGAATAACATCGGAGAAAGGCTACAACCCTGTCTTACTTCCTTCCCAATTGATGCTTCCCTTTCCTGCCCTTCAAGTCTAATAACTGCGGTCTGGCTTTTGTACAAGTTGTAAATAACTCTCCTTTCCCTGTATTTTACCCCTGCTGACTTCAGAATATATGTGTCTATATTTACCAGCTTTACTACCTGGTTAAAGGTGAGACGTATTTTGTCAAAAAGAAACCATTATTGCCGGCCGCGGTGGCCGAGAGGCCTGAGGCGCGCCAGTCACGCTCTGCACGGCCACTACGGTCGGGGGTTCGAATCCCTCCTTGGACGCCATGCGGGGTGGGGGGGGGGTGCGTCAAACAACTGAATCCCCAGTGATCTGAAGCACCAGCCGCCCCTAGAAGAGCAGCTCTGCTGCATACCGGTACTTAAATTCAAACTCTTTGTTTGTGTGGCCATGATGTCTGTAGTTGCTGGTAATTTTTGTAGTTGCACAGACAGACAAACACTACTATTCATAATGAAATTTTCACTCTGCAGCGGAGTGTGTGATGATATGAAACTTCCTGGCGGATTATAATTGCGTGCCGGAATCGGGACTCGAACCTGGGACCTTTGCCGGTAGCGGGCAAGCGCTCTACCGACTGAGCTATCCCGACACGACTCACGATGCCGCCTCACAAAGGTCTCACAAAGGCAAAGGTCCCAGGTTCGAGTCCCGGTTCCGGCACGCAATTTTAATCTGCCAGGAAGTTTCATATCAGCGCACACTCCGCTGCAGAGTGAAAATTTCATTCTGGAAACATCCCTTAGGCTGTGGCTAAGCCATGTCTCCACCATATACTTTCTTCCAGAAGTGCTATCTTGCCTGTTTCGCAGGAGAGCTTCTGTGAAGTTTGGAAAGTAGGAGGCGAGGTACTAGCGGAAGTAAAGTTGTGAGGCGGCATCATGAGTCGTGTCGGGATAGCTCAGTCGGTAGAGCGCTTGCCCACGGAATGCAAAGGTCCCCGGTTCGAGTCCCCGTTCCGGCACGCAATTTTAATCTGCCAGGAAGTTTCATTACTATTCATAATTAAATTCAAATGATGCACAAAACAATGAGCAAAAAGAGCTCGGTTCCTTCCATCGGCTATCTTAAGATCTCGGTAGTCCATGTCCTTTAATACTATTAGCACTATCCACCGACTGCTGTTAAATTCATTGTTCTCTTTGATTCGTGAAACTATTTTGTGTGCAATCAGGTATTCATCCCTCATATACATCTTGAATATTGTACGACGCAAAGCCTTCTTTTAAACACTTAGATCGAAACAATTTTGCTTTCCTGAGACATAGTCTAGATCTATTCATGATGATGATGATAGGTTAAAGCACACATCCTGGCTCTGGTACAAATTTTAATTCTATGCTTCAGCCCATATTCATTCTCCTTCTTAGAAAAATCGTCCAGATCACCTACGTCTATCTTACGATGGTGTCACTACCCTGCCGATTTACGCGATGCTGACTCAGTGTCTTTAATAGATGTGTTCGCTTCACTAACATGTGCTGTACATATCTCAATGTCACACCAGACATCACCTGTAAATTTCTATTTTTGCCAGACCTGTTGTACTAAACATAACCACAGAGAAGACACGATTTTAGAATCACTAATTAAGGAGATTTATATTTTGGATTAAGGTTATTTACAGATAAGGTAAAACATCAACAATCCAAAAATTGGTTTGAACACCATAGTGCTTTACTGGGCATGGTACGCCGTTGCCTTCCTCCGACCTTCGAACTGACGATATTTTTCACATCAACAACAAGTACTACAATTTTATTAAACACAAATACATAGGAATTTTAGATTATTATAACAGGTGCTATCACATTGATATATATGACAGTTAATTAAGATTTTTTGTCATTTAATACATATAGTGAAAGACTCAGTATTTCTTTGTATGAAGACAAGTTGTTTTGTTTGATGTTCCTTGCTACATAATCCACTTTGTGTATATAGTAGCAAGTAGAGATTTCATGAGGAGAGACACTTCAGGGAGGAATATGAAGACTGCAATCCTGTTCCAAAAACGAAATTGCGGCCGCTTGACTGTCAGAAGTCTGGCATGTTAGAATACAATGTGACTGTTTGACAAACAGATTCAGACAGAGCTGTCAAGTTCAAATACTGATCAATAGATCACAGCACTTTAGCGGCATACTGCCGGCTGGGCACCCGACAACATGAGCAGGAATACCAACCGTTGGATTTACGCTAATGGTGGTAGTCTCTGGGCCTTGTTCCAACTTGGAGAAAAAAGTAGACAATGAAAAATTAATTTTAAAAAATGTTCCCAATATCGCACGAAGGAGCTTGTACACTCATTTTGAAGTGGAAGATTACCCGGTTGCACTCATAAAAACCTACACCCTGTCAAAATAATAGTTTTAAATTAGAAAAAAATGAGTATTGTAATACATTAATAGTTTAGAAAAATGTCAATATGGAAATGCCTTGACAAATTTTTACAAATGAGGTGTGAAATAATAGCTCTAATCAAGTAGTTTTCAGATATATAATATTTTGAAACATTCAAGAAATTTAAATAAGCGGCCGAAATGTGGTTTTTCATCCCTAAACATCTGGTACTCACGTGTACTTGCAAAACTTCAAAGTCGATTTTCTCGAGAATTTTTGCGAGTTGTGTCCAACGGCTTTGACTGACTTTTATTTGTGTTCTGAACTTCACAAAAATCCTATAAACATGAGGTCTCCTTGTTACCCAATCTACTTCCAACATTGAACCCTACCTCTGCCAATTCATACCACCATCCAAACATGACTGTCCCTCACTCCCACCTAACTACTCTCTGGTTACCTTCCAGGAAATCCTCACTTCCATCTTGGCCTCACCATCCGTCCCCACATCTCTTCCAACGAATACCTACCTTTCATCATAGGAAAGAGCACCTTTACACAATCTCAAAACATATCCCAAACTAATCATACTCCCTGTAGACCACTATTAGATGAATCACAGTGATTTCGTGACAGAAGGCCTACATCAATTGTCTGATTCCAGGACGACCCCATCCCAAAAGTCCAAAATGACCTACAATCCCAACACAGCTATATGGGCATATGGCAGCACCCTCCTATGCCAGCCTTTTTATGGCCTGTCTAGAAGAAACCTCCCTAGCCTACCAAAATCCCAAAGCCCTGGCCTGGTTCATGTTCATTTATGACATTTTTGTAGTTCGAACTCAGGACCAGGACAGCCTATACTCATTTCTTCATAACCTCAACTCCTTCTCCCCCAACAATTTCACTTGGTCCTTCTCAACCACCTTGGATGTTATCAACCACCTTGGATGTTATCCCCCACCTGTCTAGCGGCAACATCCACATTAAACCTACAGATTACCAACAGTGCCTGCACTTCGACAGCTGCCATCCATTTAAAATTCTAAAATCCCTCCCATTAAACCTTGTCCCTGGGGACAGCAAATTTGGAATGATGAGAAGTCCCTTACCCAATATACCAAAGGCCTCCTCACCTAGTCTGCAAAAAGAACTCCTGTGCCATATCCCCCCCCCCAACACCAATCCTCCTTCCAACCCCAATAACCACTCAAAAAGGAGTGTCCTTGTTACCCAACACCACCCTAAACTGTAAGAATGAAATCTCATCCATCATCAGGGCTACGATTATCCATCATCATGCCCTGAAATGAGAGACATCGTACTGAAGATCCTTCTGACCCATCCTAAAAAGGGAAGACCGTAATGCAAACCTACTCAATTCACCCACCCAGCACTTCTTAATCCAGTCCTGTCCCAGGCTTATCCTAGCCCCATCAGAGGTCGGGCCACCTGTGAAAGCAGCCATGTGGTTTACCAATTCTGCTGCCATCATTGCACAGTGTTTTATATTAGTATGTTGACAAACCAGCTTTCCATCAGGATGAATGGCCACCGTCAAACTGCAGAAAAAATCAAGATGGATCACCCTGTGGCACAACATGCAGCTGAACACAACACACTTGATTTAAATGACTGCTTTATTACCCTAGTCATCTGGATCCCCCTCCCCCAACCATCCCCCCTCCTTTCCTCATTATCCTGTATCCCTCTAATTCTTGTCTTCCTTGCAACTGTGTGTCACCCCTGACAATATCCCCTAATTAATTACTTTTTTATCTTTTCCTTATTGTTGTCATCCCCCCCCGCGCTATACCTCCCTTTTGTTCAATCCCATCTCTTCCCTTTAGTTTAGTCAATGCTGCAACTCATATTACCACCTATCAGAGCTCCTACAATCCATTATGCAGCGTGGAACGTTCCATCCCCACCCTTAACGGACGTCCTTTCCACTCCATTTCCCTCCTGACTTGCTGTCAAGATGCTTGTGACGCTAGAGAGACCAGAGATGATGGGTGAGTGTGTACAGCTGTGTGAGTGATTTTGTGAATGTATGTGTTTCTTTTTCTGAAGAAGTCTATGGCCGAAAATTAAAGTTGTGTGAATGTGATTGTCTATTTTTGATGCCTATCAAAAGCTCAGCAAAACTTACTGTATAGTGACGAATTAAAGTGCTGATATATTTTATCAATGTTTTTTCACAATATTTTCTCACAGCTTCACTGTGTGAAGTATGGATGTCATACCAAATGGTGCCATACGAAAATTTGTGCCTGGCCAGGACTCGAACCCAGGTTTCCACTTTTTGCCTAGCACAAAATTTCATATGTCACCATTTGGAAGGGCATCTTTACGGTGAGTTGTTATGTATACTCCCTTAATGACATTCCAACCGGAATTTCCATTGTTTAAATTTGAAGTATGATCAGTCGTGGGACTTAGTCAAATTCTAGTTTGTTGCTGAACTTTGAATCCTTGGTTTAATTCGCAACTTCAATTGTATGACTTTCGTTTCTTCTCTCTCTCTCTCTCTCTCTCTCTCTCTTTCTTTCTTTCTTTTATCTACAACACATCCCAGTTAGTTAAAAAGTGTGTTGCAGTCATTACACATATTCCTACCTGCAGAAGTTATTTGCCATCAAACAAAAGTAATTGGGGAAATTGGAGCGCATATGGTTGGCACCTTTCAGACCTAATGAAGCCAACTTGTTTACCAAGTTCAGTCACATTTCACAGAGGCCCAGGGGAATACAAAGTGTGTGTGAGGAGGGAGGGAGGTGGGAGAGGGAGAGAGAGAGAGAGAGAGAGAGAGAGAGAGAGATTCCTGTTTCGTGCAGTAGCACATGGGGGCTTGGACAGTGTAGTTGGGATATTATGTTCTACTAGATAATTAATCAAACTATTTTTGATCTAATAACCCAGCACAATAGTAGTGTGCTTCCTAAGCTCGCTAAGAGTTATCTTTGTGTAAGCTCACAAGGTAAATGAAATAGCACTTTAGACTGGTATTTTAAGACATGTTGTTGTGTTAAGTGTCAGGAATTGTGATACCAATGTACAAAACTGTGGCGGCGATAGCCATAATCGACATTGACAAACAGTTTATCTTTACGATCATCTTTGGTGGCAAACTGCCTCTCACTGCCATCATGAATTGGTATTAGTCTGTATCTGTGCTTTGTACTGGAAGTAATAAAAATGTTGTTGTACAGAAAAGTGTGTTTTCCTGGCTCCAACCCCATGATAAATCCACATTGGTGACCCCGTCCTGAGTTTCTTGTGCTACAGTGCCCATTTCAGTGGGTTTTGCTCACCCTCGACGGGTTAATTCGCGAAATACGGCAGCAGGTGATCCTATGGTTACGACCACAATGAACATGCCTGTGCTACTTCCACCGAGCTTCACCGTGGCATCTCAACCATTGTTCAACTCACCGCTGTCCCTCAATTTGTCGAGTGTTTTGTTTTGATGCCTTGGCACACAGCTCAGCAATTTTCTTCAGACTTGTTCAGTTCAGCTGAGAACAACAGTGCACAGGGCAACACAATGGACTCCGGCTATGTAACTCTGAACTTAAATTCTGGTGCACAAATGGTGAACAATGCTCATGTTTTGCAAGCCTATTTTGTGTGTGCACATTCTCGACCAATGCCGACCGCAGATAGTTTGGTGTATTATGCTTCAAATTTGAATTTGCGGCCCACCATGGCTCCAACCTGTGCACAAGTGTATCCAACCGCAACCCATGTGCTTGAACATAGTTTGAACAATGGCGCCTTGTAAAAGAACTTGTGATCTAGCTACCAGACTGTCTTGACTCTTCTTCGAGTTCTGCATTTAGTTCAGATCCTTCGTCTCAAGCTCCTTCCGCACCTTTTTTTGCATGCGCAATGTCGGCTGTGGACAGTGCAGTGCCTTCATCCTTCGGGCAACCACCTGTGCAGTATTTACCTAGTGACTGTGTTTTTAACCCTCATACTCTGTTGAGAGATTTCTCTCGTGTGAACCTGTCAAGACATGCCGATGTGCAGTCACATCAGCATCCCGATGCCTCTGCCGCACCCACTCATGTGGCTGGTACATTGTGTGACACTCTTATGCCGTCTCGTGCTCAATCGCCCGTTTCACTGGCACATTTCTGTGCCTCTGCCACATTGGCCATCTGTGTCACGCCTCCTCAACAACTTCAACATCAGCTTGATGCTGCGGTGCCAGACTCGGGACTTCAAGACCTGTGTCCTCCTTTCTCTGCTGCCTGGACATCTCCCCAAGCTGCCTCCGTTTTCGTTTGAGGCTCCAACTACGTGGTTCACTTTAGTAGAACAAATCTTCAACCACTATTCCCTGGATGATGCTGCTCGCTACCTCTGCCTTGTTACACACCTGCACGAGCACGTCGATCTAGTCTTCAAACTGGTAACGTCACCTCCAATGACTCATCATTACTTCTTGGGAAAGCAGACCATCCTGGAGCATATCACGTGCACTCCTGACGAAATCATCCGCCATATTCTGGAGGAGGAATACCTCGGCAACAGGAAGCCTTCTCAGTTGTGGAGACATCTTCAATTGCCGATCAGCGAGCAGGCAATACCAGACTCAACTCTCATGGCAGTCTGGACTGAAAAGCTTCCTTTACCGGTCCAGACGGCTCTGGCCTTCAACATCCTAGAGTCTCCAAGCAAGCACATCGGCATCACTGACTATGTTCATGCTGCCTACTTACATAAGGCCCAACTCTGCGTATTTGCTCGTGCTCACACCGCACCTCCTCGCACATTTCTTGGCATTGCTCCCGCATGCTGGCTGACCTTGTCAACCAACCTGGCATTCCGCATCGCTACACCACCGAGACACCGCAGCCGGCCTCCGCCGCAGAATCCAAAGATGGACCTCCGCCAATTGTCCGCTTTCCACTGAAACAGTCGCCTCGCTACCTGACCTGTACTGTTTCTTCCACAGTTGCTTTCGTGCCGTCCTCTGTGCTCACACCCAAATGCAACTTGCTGGGGACATAGGCGCCTCCCCCCACTGGGATGACAAGGGGTGCCTACCAACACTGCATTCTGTTCCCATACTTCTACTCAGGGCAGTCGCCTCTACTAGCATGACTGTGTTTCCGGCACTGGTTTCCTCATTGACTTTGGTGCTGATGTTTCCCTGCTACCCACTACTATGGCAACCGGCCTCTCTGCACCCTGTGATCTTAGTGCTGGAAAGAACTGAAGACTATGGGATAGAGATAAAGTATTACGTTTATGAGTATTAACGCAAGTCGCCGAAGTGGCTTCCAATTAAAAGACTTGCACCAGGTCAATGAGCCACACGAAATTATTATTATTATTATTATTATTATTATTATTATTATTATTATTATTATTATTAATTGATTACAAACTTTGGGCCAGGAGTCGCCTTAGCTTCTTGTCTACCTGGAGTGTGTCTCCCGTCCGCCCAAACTTCTCACTAGTCCCACCCTACCAAAGTAGCAAAGTAGACAACCTAGTGAAGGTTTTACTTGTTTCAAAACTCATATTCAAATTCTTTCAGCAGTGTCTGTAAATTAGATGAATTTAGGGATTTGAGAGAATGAAAATTATCCTAATTTCTTTATTGATGCTGACTTTTAAAAAGCAAAAGCTGCAATTTGAAACTTTCAGCACAGTCACGCATAGTACCGATTAATTTATTTTTACGTTGCCCCACGTGTGTTATGGAGTGTTTATTTTCGTAGTGCACTGGCGGTTCTTCGATATTTACGGTTGAGTTGCGTATTAAGCACAGTGCTTTCCCAACACACTTTATAAACAAATACGAATCTTCCCAGTAAGCATCCAAATTGGCACACTTTGCTCATGCTGAACGCCCGCAAGACAGATTAATAGTGTCACACTTGATACGATTCAGATTGGGTACTTCAGCACACCGAAAAGGACGAGATTACGAGTGCTGTCCGAGCTTCCACAGCCACCACAAGAGGACAGGGAGGGGGTAAGCACTGGGGCAGCACGGGGCGCGCAAATTCAAATGGGGCCTGCTTCACAACAAACGACATGCGTTGTGGAGAACGTGCTGCTTAAGTTCAGGGCACTGGCTTCATCTATTTCGCAGTACGCATTCGCCCACATTTATGAGCCAGTCATTAGAGATTTTTTTTTTTTTTTTTTTTTTTTTTTTTTTTTTTTGCAAAATTTTGAACACTGGGCAACTAGCTTGCCGGGCCACTCAAGCAGCTTGGCAGGCCACAGGTTGAGTATCGTTGTCCTAGATGCTTCCAGTACCTAGATTTCATCTCCCAGTTCACCACTGACGTAAGGTACATCAAGGGTGCAGACAATATTGTGGCAGACTTTCTCTACCACGTCGATGCCGTGTCCTCCCTGATCGACCTCTGTAACCTTGCCATTCTCCAATCGGTTGATGACAAGCTCATGCAACTAGTTTCCTCCCTTCACCCCGTTTCCTTGGGTGATGGGCGAAATCTGGTTTGATGTTTCCGCGGGCAAGCTTTGCCACTTCATCCCGCGCCCCTTAAAGCACGAGTTTTTTCAAAAATTGCACAAGCGTGGCATCCGCACCTCAATCAGACTTGCTGCAGAACTTCGTCTGGCAGACGTCAAGCTCGACTGTCAACCTTGGGTTTGGGCCTGCCTTTCCTACCAGCACAACAAGATTAACTCACACACCTCCCCTCCTTTTGGCTCTTTGCCCATTCCCGCGTGCAGAATTCAACAAGTCCACATCGACCCTCTTCCTCTGGCTGATGGTTTCCGTTATGTCTCGTTGACTATTGGTCAAACAACCTGCAGGGCTGAGGCCACTCCTCTCACCAACATTATGGCAGAGACAGTGGTTAAGGCTTTTCTTCATTCTTGGCTGTTCGTTGGTCATTACCGCAGATCAAGGCCACCAGTTCGAATCTGCTCTTTTCCAACCTTTGCCACCTCTCCCAAAGCAATGGGCTGGTAGAGCAGTGGCACGGGACCAGGAAAACCTCTCTCCAGTACCAAGACTCTGTATGGATGGAGGCCCTTCCCCTCGTTTTGCTTGGCTTATGAGTGACCTCCGAGGCACCGTAGCCGAATTCACCTAAGGACAATCTTTACTTTTACCTGGCGAACTCGTCTCCCCGTCTCCTGTTCCTTTTACCTCCAATCCCTGATAGAGTGGGTGCATCAGTAGTGTGTGAGGATCTCCCCTCCAGCCACTCTCCTCATTGTCCCCAAGGCCTTGTAATCTTGTGAGTTCGTCATGCTACACGATGACACAGTCTGTCCTCCACTCAGCCCTTACTCGGGCTTTCATCGGGTGCTCAGGCACTCCCCCAACACCTTCACCTTAACTCTCCCACCATTGTGTCATTAAGCCCGCACATGTTGAGCCCTCCTCACCACCTCTAGTCGAGGGCAACCCTCCTCCCCTTACAGCGTTTGAGAATACCTCCCCATCGGGCTCTTCAGCGTCTCCTGCCAACAAGTCTGCTCCCCGTTTACTCAAGTTGTCACTCTGACTCCTCCTTCGCTTCCACTCTGTTCAAGGTCTCTCCACACTCTCCCGCCACCCCCTTTCAAGGCTTCTGCATTCAACCTTTTCCGGAGGCGATAGCCATAATCGTCTCTGATGAAAAATTTATCTTTACCATCATCTTTCGGGCAAGCCGCCTCTCGACCACCATTATGAATTTGTATTAGTCTGTGTCTGTGCTTTGTACCGGAAGTAGTAAAAGTCTTATTTTACAGACATGTGTGTTTTCTGAGGCTCCAACCCCATGATAAATGAACAAATCCTTTACTACCAGAGTATTCTTTCTTTTTAAGTGGGAAATAAGAATTAGTATGTGGTTGCAGAGAGACTGCTTCAAGAAATAAAAGGTTTTGTGGATTTATCATGGGGTTGGAGTCCCAGAAAACATACTTGTCTGTACAACAACACTTTTATTACTTCCAGTACAAAGCACAGATACAGACTAATACAAATTCATGATGGTGGCCAAGAGGTGGCTCCCCCCAAAGATGATCATAAAGACAAACTGTTCGTCAGAGTCAATTATGGCTAACGCCTCCAGAAGAGCTCGAATGCAGAAACCTCAGAAGGGGAGGTGGAAGAGTGTGGAGAAACTTCAAACAGAAAGGAAGGGGAGGGGGAAGGAGAAGGGGGACGACTTGAGAAGGATGGGCAGAAGGCAGAGGCAGATACCTCTCCTCCAGCCTCTTCAGCGTCTCCTGTCGATGCGCCACAAAGTTCCCGTCCTGGAGTTCAAGATTTCTGTCCCTCCCCAACCACTTCTGACATTGCGATTCTTTTGCACAAAGGCTCGATCTTCATCTTGTGAACCACTGTGAGCGCTTTCCCATGCCCCCGCAATGCAGGTACGAGTTACTGAAATGTTTCTCAACCCCTGCTTCTTTTAATTTGGTTACTACACAAGCCTTTCTGCTTCCCTCGGAAGAGATTAAAGTGATACTCCCCTCCTGCCTGCGCAACCCTCAACCTCCCGTGAACTAGTGTGTCGGGTACAGCAGCACCCTCGCCTCAGGGTCTTTGAGTTTTTTGGCCCCACTGCTCACTGCCTCCACAGACCGTAGCCTCTGCCAGAGAACTCTATAGAGTTGTCTATCATTTGCACTGCACACACACAACTGTTGCCAGCAGGGTCTGGCTGTTAAGCACACTTAGTGTGTGTGCTTCACTTCTTGTGTTGAAACTACTAGCTGAACTGGGCATTGTTTCAAACAAAACAAGGAAGTGAATATTTGTCACAGTTAAACTTTCTCTTTCTTCATAACCTTTTCAAAAAGAAGTTATTTTTTTCCAATCTGACACAATGTTTTCGTCCACTGAACTTGATTCACCACACACACAGTTAGAAAGAGATGTTGTGTATATTCCTAAATTTGTCACGCCAACCCACAGATGCTTTAACATAATGTAGACCCGACTCCTTGGCGAAGGTGATCAGAGGGCCACTGAATGGTAAGTTGTTGCTGCGAGCACGGCAGAACCATTCAAAAGTGAAACTGTCCACTTTTAAGCCTGGTGTGTTGGGAAACCTGCATTTACTTGCAAGGTTATTATTTCCAGATCAAAACTTTAGAATGTCCATTGTGTTCCTTAAAATGTCACTGACCTGTGTTTTTCTGACAGCAAACCTCGTATCATATCTCTAACGCTGAGCTGTTTCTTTTCATACACCCTGATGATCTCGACCTTTTCTTTCAGCATTAACTATTTCTGTTTCTGCAATATTTTAGCACTACGGTACATACATAAACTCACTTGCTCAAAGACAGAAACAATACTGTATGCAACTTACAAAATGTTTAAATGATTACAACTGTATCTTTCATGCTGCCCCTTATTTGGAAGTTTTGATTGTTGCCAGCAGATATATTACAGTGTCCATGTCTATTATTGAGAATGCAGGGGAATTTTAAAATGTCCGCTATTGAGAGGATCCACTTTTTGGAAGTGCCAGTTAAGGGAATTTTTACTGTACTAATGGTATGAATACAGATACATACATCGTTTGATTATTTGACTGTATTCGAAATTGGAATAGAACGAGTTGGCCACTAGTAAGACTTTCAGGCTCCTCTTAAACTGATCTTTATTTGTAGCAAAATTTTATATGGTTGATTGTATTGAAAATATATGTTCCTGGATAGTGGAACCCTTTTTTAAGTAAATTTTAAGTCTTTGTGTACATCATTTTTGTTCCTAGTATGTTGTGTAATAACTGTACTGTTGTTGGATAAAGAAGTATATTATTTATGACAATTTTCATTAATGAATTAATATATTGAATGACATTAGTTAGTACACCCGGTTCTTTGAATAGGCTTCTACAGGAGTGAGAAAATAAACACTCCATAACACATGTGGGGCAACGTAAAAATAAATTAATCGGTACTATGCGTGACTGTGCTGAAAGTTTCAAATTGCAGCTTTTGCTTTTTAAAAGTCAGCATCAATCAAGAAATTAGGATAATTTTCATTCTCTCAAATCCCTAAATTCATCTAATTTACAGACACTGCTGAAAGAATTTGAATATGAGTTTTGAAACAAGTAAAACCTTCACTAGGTTGTCTACTTTGCTACTTTGGTAGGGTGGGACTAGTGAGAAGTTTGGGCGGACGGGAGACACACTCCAGGTAGACAAGAAGTTAAGGCGACTCCTGGCCCAAAGTTTGTAATCAATTAATAATAATAATAATAATAATAATAATAATAATAATTTCGTGTGGCTCATTGACCTGGTGCAAGTCTTTTAATTGGAAGCCACTTCGGCGACTTGCGTTAATACTCAAAAACGTAATATTTTATCTCTATCCCAAAGTCTTCAGTTCTTTCTAGCACTAAGATCACAGGGTGCAGAGACGCCGGTTGCCATAGTAGTGGGTAGCAGGGAAACATTAGCACCAAAGTCAATGAGGAAACCAGTGCCGGAAACACAGTCATGCTAGTAGAGGCGACGGCCCTGAGTAGAAGTATGGGAACAGAATGCAGTGTTGGTAGGCACCCCAAATAATACATTCTAAATGCTTTTAGACTCTGAAAACTATTGCTTGACTTCAAGGATTAACTCAAAATATTATACCATATGACATTGTGGAATGAGAGTACTCAAAATATGCACGCTTTTTTTTCTATTTTTATGTCTCCTACATGATAAGTAGGAGGACTGCAAGTACAGATTTGTTAACTTGTTTCTGCAGTTCTGCAGTGTACTCCTCCCAACTGAATATATTATTAAGTTTTAATCCCAGCAATTTAATACTCCCAATACTTCTATCTGCTCTTCTTCATACTTTATGCATATGCTGGATGGAAACCTATTAAATTTTCTGAACTGCATGTAGTAAGTCTTTTCGAAGTTTAATATCAATGAGTTGGCTTTAAACCACTTATTAATTTTCATGAAAATATCATCAGTAGACCTTTCTAGAACTGTGCTTGACATGCTATTCATTTCATTATTTTTATCTGCAAGCAAAATGAATTCTACTTGTGGCTGTGTAAGAGATGAGAGGTCATTAGTGTACACAAGAAAAAGCAATGGCCCTAAGTTGGATCCTTGTGGGACACCACATGTTAATTTCTTCCCATTCCGATGATAACTGATGACTTAATTTACTAGTCCTTTGCACTGACACCCTTTGTTTCCTGTTAGCTAGGTATGACTTAAACCTTTTTGAATCACTTCCCGTGACACCATATAATTCTAATTTACTTAAAAGGATGTTATGGTTGACACAATTAAATGCCTTTGAAAAATCACAAAAATACCTGATGCTTGTAATGATATCCAATGAATTAATTACATTCTCACTGTAGGTGTAAATAGCTTTCTCAATATCGGGACCTTTCAGAAATCTAAACTGTGGTTTGGACATGATGTTGTCACCAGGTGGTTGCGAAGTTGCCTGTGCATTACATTTTCTAGAATTTTCGAGTATACTGGCAAAAGTGAAATCAGTCTGTAGTCTGATGGAATCTCTTTATCCCCTTTCTCGAATAGAGGTTTAACATCCACATATTTTAGCCAATTAAGAAACCTTCCAGTTACAGTAGACTGGTTACACAAATAAATTAAAACTGTGCTGAACTCATAATAACATGCCTTAATTAACTTTTTTCCCCCTTGCTATTTACTGAAGTGCAGTTCAGCATTGGCTGGCCACGAATGGTCACTAGGCAATGGTATGATGGTACTGAGCTTGTAACGAAGCATCTTGTGGTTTGTTCCTACCTGCTTGCATTACTACACCTTCTGATACCAATGCTACATTGTAATAGGTATAATTGTAATTTGTTTGAAAACATTTATTACCAAAATTTCTTAATTCTGTTTCACTAATGTATTTATCTGAAGTTCTGTACATTCATATTTCTGTACATTGATGAGTACAATCAACATTTGTTAATTATGCCTTGCTATAATTGGATTGTTAGAGTATATGTAATATTGACACTGATGTTTCTGATGAAGTTAGGTAATATCAATCAGCTTAATAATAAAGTAATTATCACTATGATTTACTATTCATGTTAAGGACATTTTATATTAATTAATTTTGGAGTAATTACCATTTCGGCAGAAAGCATTGTTTCCAAATGTACTATATTATATTTCGCTATCAATCATATTTAGTAGAGACAGCTCATGGTTGGGAAAGTTATTATTTTAAAGTAACTAAGTTACTGTTAAAGTTGCAGTTACAGTATACACTGAACGTTACTTTATCCGTTACAAGTAACTTTACAGTAATTTTTACAGTTACTTCTACATTTACTTTTAATCATTTTAATTGTACCTCTTCTGCAAATCCGTAATAAATCTTACACATGTAGAAAAGAAACAAGCTTTAATGTCAATCAATAACTAAATACATGCATAATTAATGCATTATTAAATAAATTGTCCACAGCATCTTCTACCTCAGTGCATCTCAGATACAATGTTTGTTCATTTTCAACAAAAGTTGTTTTTCAACTGTTCCATCTCGGAAAGTTCCGTTTCATGTTGTTCATTGTTCACATCTCCATGAAAAGTGTCAACTTTGTCCTCTGCTATACATTCTCAGCTTGTGTCATGCTGAAAGTATTCACTTTGAGAGCTATGCTATGACAGGTGAAGAGGAAGAATTAGTGATGTGAGGCACTGTATTAATAGTAGGCTACTCAATGAAATAAGCAGACGAAGAGGAGGACAAAATACACACCATAGAAGATGTGACGGAAACGACACGCTCTCGCGTGGGAGTAACCTCGTGGCAGAAGGCATGTTGCGGACAGAGCGGTCACTCCCACCTGATGTTTAAGTCCTCCCCTGGGAATGAGTGTGTCTGTTGTCGTTAGTGTAAGTTAGTTTAATTAGTTTGTAAGTCTAGGGCCTGATGACCATAACTTTACAAACAAGAGGCTGTGCGAGATGAATTTGGAAGACATCTCTGCTTTTTGTAACTTCACCAAGATGTCGCCGTCTAATTTTGAAATTATAATGAATGTTACAGGTCCAGTTGTTTCAAAGAAAGGCACAAAGTTCACAAAAACAACTCTTGTGAATAGAATTGCTGTTATTCTTTGTTTCTCGACAACAGGAAGTGTTTCTTGTCTGCTTCATTGCGTAAAGGAACATATGGAAAACTAACATTTAACTCTATATACACACAGAGAAAAACCTAACACTACCACTGCAAATGAGTGTTTAGTGCTAGCAAGCCAGGGACATTGTTTCTTTACCAACACTATCACAGAAAACAGTTTTTGTGATAGCACGTTGTGAAAATCGGTACCTTAGTCAAGAACTAGCAGCGAAAAATGTTGCAGAACATGTTTCAAACACATTGTAAACGTGCCTTAACGCCAAAGAGAAAGTGAAAAAATAACCTCTACATGAATTCTTAAGTTTAGAGTTTCCACTACTTTGAATTGCTTCCCACCAGGACACGATTTACAGCAAAAGGAATCACTATGTCCATCCAACGTGAAAAATTCGAACACTTCAGCATAAACTGACCAAGGCATGCGTGTGTCTTCTTCCTTCTCCACGTTGAAAGGTGTGGAATACGAAGGGAGACTGTCCACTGTTCACGTGTAACATGTCAGGAGATTGTTATACAGGGTGTTTCACTAAGTGTGTTTGCCTCTGTAACTTATAAAATAATAGCTGACAGGAAATTTTAATGCGGTAGGTCAACACAAGAAATGTTACACTTTCTGCGGAGCTTTGAACATAGTTTATTGTATCATTTTCCAAAGAGTTACAGCACAAAGATATAATTTTTAAAATGGAACAATACTTTTTTTCTATCGTGCATTGGATTTGTTGAAACCAGCTGCGTCCAAATCAATTTAAACTACATTCCTATCACTGTTAGTTTGGGAGCTACAACCCTTCAAAGTTTCAGGGGCAGATACCACACACTGTACATAATACATTGCTGTGTGGTGGGTGATGGATGCTATGGCAGTGGGAAGTTGATTTACATGAGATGTTCAAATGTGTGTCCATGTTCCTCAATGCATAATGCAATGAGCCGTTGAAAGGATCTGCGGACGAGATGTAACATCGCTGGTGTGATGGAGCAACATGCGTCCTTGATGCGCCGTTTTAGATCATCTGAGGATGTGGGCTCAGTGACATACACGATACTTTAGATATCCCCACAAAAAGAAATCTACTGGTGTTAAATTGGGCGACCTTGCGGGCCATGAATGAGGACCATGGCACCCCAACCATCTTCCTGCAAACCTGTTGTTTTGTTCTTCCACAACATCATGCTCAGAATGGGCTGGGTGACCATCGTGCTGCATCCATATATGGACTCTTGTGTGTAGACACACATGTTCAAGGAGACCACCCAAACTGTAGGCTATGAAAGCGCGATATAACTCATCTGTCAGTGTACCTGGGAAGTAGTGTGGACCGATGATTTCATCCCCAAGGATTCCACACCACACGTTAATAGACCAACTACGTTGACGGTCGACAGGTCGTGCCCACCGAGGATTGTCTGCGGCCCAGTAGTACACGTTATGGTGATTCACTGCACCATAATTTGTGAACGTGGACTCATCAGAGAACATAACACTTTGTAAAGACTCCAGCTTGAAATTACGCATGGCCCACTCACAGAATGTCAATCTTGCACGGAAATCGTTCCCATGCAGCTCCTGGGTCAGTGACAGGCGGTACAGGTGAAACCTGTGGCCGTGTACTATATGCCACACAGATGTGAGACTGATACCAGCGACTGCAGCAACGGCTCGTAAGCAGACATGAGGATCGTGGTGTAGTGCAGCTAAAACAAACACCTCCATCTCCTCACTTCTTGCAGGTCTTCGTCTGTTACTGCGGCGCATTACCAAGCCGCCTGTTTACCGAAGTTGTTGTTCAGCATGTAAGAACGTAATGGCTGCCGGGGCTCTTTGCCTAGGATATCTCACGGCATATGTCGTGGCTGCTTCAGTGGTATCGTGTTGGCACTCGCCGAGCATCAGCAACATGTCAAAGTATTCGTTGTGTATGCCATCGTCATCCGATATCAGTAACTGTGGTATATTGAGCCCCGGTTGTTTGTGTGTATCCAACTGTCGGTTATACGGCCGTGTGCGGCGACAGTCGGCAGTCTAACAGCGCATCGAGGAAGTTTCTCGCTCCGTGACACCGGCAACGTTACAACTCGGCCACACCACATTTAGAATGCGCATTGCATTATGCGCAGCGTTTGTGGTATCTGCCCCTGACACTTTGAAACAGTGATAGGAATGTAGTTAAAATTGATTTGGACGCAGCTGGTTTCAACGAATCCAATGTGCGATAGAAAAAACTATTGTTCCATTTAAAAAAATTATATCTTTGTGCTGTAACTCTTTGGAAAATGATACAATAAACTATGTTCATAGCTCCGCAGAAAGTGTAACATTTCTTGTGTTGACCTGCCGCATTAAAATTTACAGTCACCTATTATTTTATAAGTTACAGAGGCAAACACACTTTGTGAAACACCCTGTAAATTTATTGTTGAGTACAAAAAATAAAAGTGTTATGAAGAAATGGACAGTATTAAATGTTATAATGGTACAAAAATATATGTTTCATACATTTCCAATGTATGTTGTTGAAAAGATTTAACTTAGAAACAAATATTATTTCTTTCTTCTCTTTACTAAAATCAAAGCTTGGGATTCTGCAGCCTGGAGATTTAAAAAAGAAAAAAAAGTTAAATTACTTGCGACCAAAAAAGTAATGATACATCTGTTACCACTCCCATGAACCACAGACATTGCCGAGGTGGGGTGGCTTGCGTGCCTCAACCACAGCGGAGGGGTATCTGTGGAGAGGCCAGACAAACGTGTGGTTCCTGAAGAGGGCAGCAGCCTTTTCAGTAGTTACAGGGGCAACAGTCTGGATGATTGACTGAGCTGGCCTTGTAACATCAGCTAATGTGGCTTTGCCACACAGCTACTGCGAACGGCTGAAAGCAAGGGGAAACTACAGCCGCTATTTTTCCCAAGGACATGCAGCTCTACTGTATGAACATATGATGATGGCATCCTCTCGGGTAAAATATTCCGGAGGTAAAATAGTCCCCCATTTGGATCTCCGGGCGGGGACTACTCAGGAGGATGTGATCATCAGGAAAGACAATACTGGCATTCTACGGGTCGGAGCGTGGAATGTTAGATCCCTTAATCGAGTAGGAAAATTAGAAAATTTAAAAAGGGAAATGGATAGGTTGAAGTTAGATATAGTGGGGATTAGTGAAGTTCGGTGGGAAGATGAACAGGATTTCTGGTCAGGTGAGTACAGGATTACAAATACAAAATCAGTTGGGGGTATCACAGGAGTAGGACTGATAATGAATAAGAAAATAGGAATGCGGGTAAACTACTATGACCAGCACAGCGATCGCATTATCATTGTCAAGATAGATACGAAGCCAACACCGACAACAGTAGTACAGGTTTATATGCCAACTAGCTCTGCTGATGATGAGGAGATCGAAGAAATATATGAGGAGCTAAAGGAAATTATTCAGACAATTAAGGGAGAGGAAAACGTAATTGTTATGGGAGACTGGAATTCGGTAGTAGGACAAGGAAGGAAAGGGAAGATAGTGGGTGAAGGAATGAAAGAGGAAGCCGCCTGGTAGAATTTTGCATGGAACATAATTTAGTTATAACAAACACCTGGTTTAAGAATCACAAAAGAAGGTTGTATACGTGGAAGAGACCAGGAGACACCGGGAGATACCAGATAGATTTTATAATGGTAAGAGATAGATTTCGGAACCAGGTCCTGAAGTGTAGGACATACCCAGGGGCAGACATAGACTCTGACCATAACTTGTTGGTTATGAACTGTAGGCTGAAACTGAAGAAACTACAGAAAGGTAGGAAAATAAGGAGATGGGACCTAGATAAATTGAAAGAACCTGAAGTTCTTAAGAATTTCAGAGGGAGCTTCAGGCAACAATTGACAGAAACAGGGGAAAATAAAACAGTTGAGGAGGAATGGGTAAAATTGAGAGATGAAATAGTGAAGGCAGCAGAGGAGAAAATAGGTAGGAAGGCAAGACCTACAAAAAATCCTTGGATATCACAGGAGATACTAAATTTAATCGATGAAAGGAGAAAATATAAAAATGCAATAAATGAAACAGGCAAAATGGAGTACAGACGACTAAGAAATGAGATTGACAGGAAGTGCAAAATGGCTAAGCAGGAGTGGCTAGAAGAGCAAATGCAAGGATGTAGAAGAATGTATAAATAGGAAAAAAATAGATTCAGCCTACAGGAAAATAAAAGAAACATTTGGAGATAAGAAAAACAGCTGTATGAATATCAAGGACACTGATGGAAAACCAGTTCTCAGCAAAGAAGGGAAAGCTGAAAGGTGGAAAGAGTATATAGAGGGGCTCTACAAAGGAAATGAACTTCGAGACACTATTGTAGGAAGGGAAGAGGATGTAGATGATGATGAAATAGGAGATACTATACTGAGAGATGAATTTGACAGAGCACTGAAAGATCTAAGTCGAAACAAGGCCCCTGGAGTAGATGATATCCCGTCAGAGCTACTGAAGTCTCTGGGAGAACCAGCCATGACAAAATTGTTTCACATTGTGGGTAAGATGTATGAGACAGGTGAAGTACCCTCAGATTTTAAGAAAAATGTTATAATCCCCATTCCAAAGAAAGCGGGTGCAGACAGGTGTGAAAACTACAGAACCATCAGTTTAATAAGTCATGGTTGCAAAATATTAACACGAATTATATACAGAAGGATGGAAAAGCTGGTAGAAGCCGACTTCGGGGAAGATCAGTTTGGGTTCAGGAGAAATGTAGGAACACGGGAGGCAATACTCATTTTACGGCTTATCCTAGAAGATAGATTAAGAAAAGGCAAACCAACATTTCTAGCTTTTGTAGATTTGGAGAAGGCTTTTGACAATGTTGATTGGAATAAACTCTTTAAAGTTCTGAAGCAAGCAGGAGTAAAATATAGGGAGCGTAAGGTTATTTACAACTTGTACAAAAACCAGACAGCGGTTGTCAGAGTTGAAGGGCATGAAAGGGATGCAGTGGTTGGAAAGGGAGTAAGACAGGGTTGTAGCCTTTCCCCAATGTTGTTCAATGTGTAAATTGAGCAAGCTATAAAGGAAAGCAAGGAGAAATTTGGAGAAGGAATTAAAGTTCAGGGTGAAGAATTAAAAACATTGGGTTTTGCCGACGACATAGTAATTCTGTCAGATACAGCAAAGGACCTGGAAGAGCAATTGAACGGAATGGACAGTGTGCTGAAAGGTGCATATAAGATGAACATTAACAAGAGTAAAACTAGGGTAATGGAGTGCAGTATAAGAAAATTAGGTGATGCTGAAGGAATTAGATTAGGTAACGAAACAATAAAGGAGGTAGATGAGTTTTGTTACTTGGGCAGTAAAATAACAAATGATGGTCGCAGTACAGATGATATAAAATGCAGAATGGCAATGGGTAGAAAGGCGTTTTTGAAAAAGAGAAATTTGTTAACATCGAATATTGATTTAAGCCTAAGGAAGTCCTTTCTGAAGGCATTTGTGTGGAGTGTTGCCTTGTACGGGAGCGAAACATGGACGATAAGCAGTGCGGACAGGAAGAGAATAGAGGCTTCTGAAATGTGGTGCTACAGAAGAATGCTGAAGATTAGGTGGGTGGATGGCGTAACTAATGAGGAGGTACTGAACAGAATTGGGGAGAAAAGGAATTTCTGGCATACCTTGACTAAAAGAAGGGATAGATTGGTAGGACACATTCTTAGACATCAAGGAATTGTGAATTTAGCATTGGAGGGAAGTGTGTGGGGTAAAAATCGCAGAGGGAGACCAAGAGACGCGTATAGTAAGCAGATTCAAGTGGATGTGGGTTGTCGTTCTTATGAGGAGATGAAAAGGCTTGCTCAGGATAGAGTAGGGTGGAGAGCTGCATCAAACCAATCTCTGGACTGAAGACCACAACAACAACAACATCTGTTAAATTTTTAACTGATTAAAGTAACTTAGTTACAGTTAAAGTTACTTTATGCAAATAATAACACCATTACTGGCGTTACTCCCTAACCCTGGTATAGATTCATATCTCAGTTTGAACAGTAGAATACACACTAACATTCCCTGTATCTAGATTATTTAATAGTTCACTTTTTAATTGAAATTATTGTTAAATATACATTTAATGCTATGTAATTTTCCATTTCAAACGTATAAATAGTGGTGCTTTTGTAGCATGTGAGTTAGTCTGTTTTGGCCCATGTTTGGACATACCTTTTGTGTTAGTTTGGATTCTGTATATCACAATACAATGTAAACTATACATGTGTTATTCTCTAAAAAAAAAAAAAAAATGTTTTTTAGACTGAAGTGAACGCATACTTGACATTTGTGCCACACTATTATGTATAGCAGAAGTGAGTTTTGCGATTAGGCTTATTCCATGTACGAACTGTGTCAAAGTAATCATTGTGGTGTGGAATGTACGTACCTGTCGTAGTATTTGGATGGACATAATAATGAGACTTGTACAGTTGCCATCAAAAGGTGGTTTGGGGATTTATTTTTTCATTGAAGTATTAGTTAACTAAAAACCACCATGTCAGCTACATTATTTGTGGTAGACAAGTGTTGCCCCCAACTATTTCAGCCAGTGGTTAACGAAAGCGCAAGATGTCAAGAGACAAGAGGTTAACCAAACGAGGCAGGTATGTTACAAGCTGTCAGTTCCAAACATGCCTCCAAAATGTTCATGCTGGGACTTGACAATCATTCCTTCTATGAGTCCTGTCTCTTTAACAGTTCTCTTACAACACTATTGAGAGTGCAATAAATAATTACTTATCATTGAATACTTTTATTTTCCCTATAAAAAGTTAGTCTATGACAATTACTATGATATTAAATATCCACCCTTTGTCGCAAGTGATTATAACATGAGGCATTGAATTTAATTTGTGCCATGGCCAGAATTCAAACATATTTTGGTAAAAAAGAACAGTGTTCATTGCACAACTGTGGTCTGCTTAAGCAGTTCTGGCCAGAGAGCAGCTCCTGCATAAAACGTCTGATGATGCCTAGAAAAGGCGAAATGTGTCATGTCTGAATAAGGAAAACAACGTATTTCTGCAACCAAGACGGTTTATTACCAAAATGTTCATTACTGTTGCTGCAACAACGTAACGAAAGTACGCAGTGGAGCGATTTCGGATTCAAACATAGGTCACTTGCTTACTAGGCAGTTGCTTTGTACATTATACCACTGTAGCATTATGGATAATTTGAATGCATAAAATAACCTAGGTACATCTGCCTCCACAACACAAACTTTAATTCTGTCTTAATGATCGCATCTGTAATTTGTATCAACATTGCCGAGACTCTCTAATATCGGAATAGCACCCCAGTATTGAACTTAATGGGGACAGTTCTGCCTTCACTTCAAGATTAAATAAATATTTATTCCTGAGACAGATCTCATCCCAATGTATCTCAGATAACGATTATAAGCAGAAGAGCTAGGTTCGAATTTCATCCTTGACACAAATTTTAATTCTACGGCAAGCTTTATAATCATTATCAGCAATAAGTTGAGGCTACATCTGTCACAGGAATATTTACTTATTTGACCTTATCTCAGCCTTACTCTTCTTAAGGTTGACACCATTTCATTCTCTCTTCTCTACACCATTATCATAAAATATTTCACAGTGCTGCTCAATCTCAGTAAACATCAACAGGGAAAATGAAGTATGAAAGGTTTAAATTACACTTGCACAAATTCAACAGAAACATACATTTTACGGAACATAGAGTTCATTAAAATTGTATTACAATAAGAATAAAGTAACAAGAATTGAAAAACATTTTTCACTGTACAAACATAGTAAATTATACAATTCAAATGGCATGTCGTACCAGTCATGTCTTCTTCACAACACCCACTGACGATAATAGTAAATCATGGCTGCAATAGCCAGAGGAGCTACGGCACCTAAAAGAATATATACTCTTGTGTCCTGAAACATACGTTAGCATCTATTAATAATATACTTATACGTAATTACAGTATAATACATACGTACAAATACTACATGAATATCACAAGCTTAGAGCCACATTTTAAATTATTATGTAGCGGACATGTTTCTGTGAATTTGAAAATATGTTTGTCAGTAAATCTATTGTAATAGGCTTTAAAAGTTGTACATGTTACATTAGAACTTTGTTTCATTTTTACTGTACATTTAGAATGCATATCCCCACTCGTTCATCAGAGTAATGATTTATTTGTTACTGTTTACGACATCACAGTCTTCAACAGAAGAATAAGCTTGACTCGCACAGTGCCACTTGGCCGTCACTGTTAGGCGAACAGTCACATGCTCCCCACTCCCGCACACAGAGTAGCAATGGAGACGGAGCAAAGAATGGAAACACACTGCTCCATAGAGCGCTCTGTTGAATAGCCCTGATGTAGGTTTTTCTTGAGGTAGGGCTAGAGTAAGTGGTTGTGAGATGATCCATGGGGCAGTTTTGTAGTGGGATCAGTTACAGGGGTGGAAACCATTAGGTAGGGAGGTTGGTTTTGCGATATTACAAGGTTTGACAAGGATATTGCAGAGTTTCAGAGAAAGGGAAAAGCTATTGTAAGTAGTATGGGGAGGATACTTTGGAAGGATTATCTCATTTCAGGGCATCTCTTAAGAAAGTCATAGCCCCGATGGAGCAATTTATAAGGCATTCCAGGCCAGGATGGTACTGGGAGACTAAGGAGATGCTTCTGAGTGGTCTGGAGTTAGGAACGTTGTTACTGAAAAGGCAGGAATAGAAAGCTCAGGAAATCTGCTTGCAGACACGGTCTGTAGCATAGTTGTGGGAGAGGGAAGTGTCAGATAGCTTGTTGGTTTACGTGGTTTGGGATTCATTATTGGAGCAGATACTGTTGTGGCGTACAATCAGCGGCACACGCCAGACGTAATAGAACGACCGTAGAGAAGGCAGCGATCGACCGAAAGCCAATCGCAAGCAGGTGCCGCACATCCTAGAGGGAGTAACCGAAGATGTGCACCCTCTACAAGCGGCTATATCTAGGCCGACATACATCTGGACAGCCGGCAGTTACTAGTCAGCTATGAAGTCAGAAATAGGACAGTAAGTCAGAATGCGGCTACGAACTTGGCAGTAACTAGGTCACAGTGCAGCTAGCATCTTACGGACACCGCCGTGAGAAACGAGAAGAGAGAAGAAACAAACTTTATCTAAAGTTGAGTATTATAATTTTCAGTCAATAAAACTTGTAATACTAATCTCTATAGAAATGTTTTAGCTGACCATTGATTCCTGCCCCAGTACCTTTCCTGACAACTAGACTGGGACAAGTACTCAACTAATGGCAGAAAGAGTGAAACAACAAAAAGTGACGAGGCCACAACAGATACATTTGCCTTGAATGCCTAGATTGTAGGAAAGGGATCATTTTATATGGGAGATATGACAGTGATCATAGTGGAGGAATTACTGTTTATTTGTGGGCTTAATATGACCCAAAGAGTGGTTGTGGGACTCAACAAGATAAAGGTCAACATTTAGGAAGGTGGATTGGTTTCTGAAGGAGGACCAGGTGAATTTCAGGTTAGAGAAGGAGTTGAGGTTGAACTGTTACCCTTGGTCTTGTATGACGCAATATTCCTTATCAAGAAGGATAACACTTCTTTAAATAATGTTAAGTCAAACACCAAATAATGACGACTTATGAAATCTTCAGACTCTTGAAGCATATGGGTTGAATATAAATGAGGTATTGAACAGCTTTAGAGATCCAGTTTATCCTGTCCCTCAAAGTTTCACTGCCTTTGATGTTAATATAATAACAAATGAGAGTATCTTGACTTCACATTTCACTCCATATATAAATGAAGAGTCCAACTCGTGAATATAATTCAACTCTTAACATTTATTGGAGTACTTAAGAAATACACATTTGTCAATATATCTATATACTAATTAACATGAGAATTACTTCAAAAGCATAGAACAATCAATTGTACTTCACTTGTTTTTTCAACATAACTTCTTATTCCGGCTGCAGAGAGTAATGATGTTTAATATTCCATGACTATATGTTACATACAGTTTCTGACCACTGTGCTCTTGCAGCCTCTTCCAGAATCTACAACAAACTGATTCTGGTGGCAATCACTACTCCAAATATGCCTAAATTTTGATTTAACAAATAAGCTAATAAATATTTAGATAGCTCAAGGTGAGTAAAAATGCAGTGTAGTAGCTTGTGCCACTACAAGGTTTTAA
The DNA here is from genome assembly GCA_026315105.1 of Locusta migratoria. Taxonomy (NCBI): domain Eukaryota; kingdom Metazoa; phylum Arthropoda; class Insecta; order Orthoptera; family Acrididae; genus Locusta; species Locusta migratoria. The sequence goes on along the minus strand of CM048747.1, from coordinate 52,315,178 downwards.
ACAAAGTTCAAAAGAGTTTCTTGACTGTGAGTACAACTCTTTGAATGTCCAATACCTTAACGCCACCTGGTCCTCCAAAATCCAAGCCACCTACCTCGATGTTGACCTTCACCTTGTTGAGTCCCACTTCCACACGTTGGTCCGTATTAAGCCAAAAACAATACCTCCACTTTGATAAATGCCATCCCTTCCATATGAAATGATACCTTCCCTACAGCCTAGGCATCCTTGGCTAACGTATCTGCTCCAATGATGAATCCCTCACCACCTACACCAACATGTCTAATGCTTTTCCCTCTCCCCCCAACTATCCTACAGACCTTGTCCATAAGCAGATCTGCTGAGCAGTCCATTCTTCCCCTTCCAGTATCAACATTCCAACCCAAAACCACTCAGAAGCATCCACTAGTCACACAGGACCATCATGGAGTTGAGTACCTACATTTATCTTAGCTCAACACTATAGATTCATCATGTGGCAGTCAAAGTAATTACAAATACATGCATCCATTTTCATCATTTTTACTATGGCTATCAGTTGCCTCGTTGTTTAAAGATTAGACTATTATGAAATGGAATATTCAAAATAATCACGGGTGTACTGCCGGTCTACAGTGTCAAACGGGCACTGTAGACCGCCAGTACACCCGTGGATATTTTGATTATCAAATACGCTGGGAGAAACTCAAGAATCACAAAATGGAATACGTTTAAGAATGTGGAATCTAAAAAAGCCTGTAATTACACAATTTATAGTGAATTAATGTTTAAAACACAATTAACTCCAGGGGTACTTGAACTCTTGCATTTAATCTTTATGTTTATAAACCGTCAGTGAACAAAACATATGTAAGAAGATTTGACAATGTAAATACCAAGCTGAGGCTCCGAAAACCACTAGAGATGGCAACACTCGCACTTCAGAACTAGGGCACGTGCAATACTCTGTTCTTGGACTTGAAATTATTCGGGCCGGGTAATCTTCTTGTCCCCCACTGTACATAGACTTAGACGTACAGAGAGAGTGCACATAACAGGTTATTCCCAGTTAGGCCGACCAACTCTCCCATATTTTATCATTTTTTTCTTAATTCTCCCGTCTCCCTTATTCTCCATCTGTTCCTCCCGTATATTTCCTCAGTGATCGCAGTTATTACACAAACTCGTGAGGTAACTACCGTACATTAACTTCTCTCAACAAGATGATAATCGACACTATTACCGATTACTGTTTGTGCTTCTGCGGCCTCTGGAAAGCAAGGGACTGTGAGGAAATATTTATTGGTTTCTTAGTCAATAGTACCAACTTAAGCATGCCATCACATCGTACCGATCAGCAGTAAACATCTTTATATCGTAACAACACACGAAGGTAATGACTCCCGAAAAGGGATTACAAAGTTTACACAGAGGCGTATCATCAGTTAGGAAGGAAGGAAGCTTGGAGTTTAACGTCCTGTCGACTGCGTGGTCATTAGAGACGGAGCTTACGCTCAGAATGTTTGGGTAAGGATATGGAAGGAAATCGGCCGTGCCCTTTGAAAGGAACCATCCCGGCATTTGCCTGGAGTGATTTATGGAAATCACAGAAAACCTAAATCAGGATGGCCGCAGGTGGATTTGAACCACCATCCTTCCGAATGCGAGTCCAGTGTGTTACCACTGCACCACCTCGCTCGATGTATCATCAGTTATTTCTCAATTGATTCGCACATCATTTCTCAACTCTTCAAAAGTACTGATAGACCATTTGCATCCTCACCGATCGAGAACTTAGAAAAGTTAGCGCCAAATGTTTCAATGTTCTTTGTTTTTGCGTAATACCTACCATGTAGTGTTCGTGTATATTTTCATTTGGATTTACAGAGAATAGGTTTTTATTATGTGCTCTTGCAGTTAAAATAAATAGGAAAGACTGTTTTTATGGTACTCCCACTGGAAGGTGTGGCAGGGGCGGCGAAGATGGAGGCGGACGTGCCCCCCCCCCCCCCATGGAACAACGACGCAACAGCACCTGAGGGAGCAGCCGCCGCACATGGGGAGAGCGAGGACGCGCTGGAGGAAGACACCCCCTATCCGGACACACCCACCAAACATGATGCTAAGCAGGCCCTGCTCCAAGTCCCAAAAATAATGCGAAACCATGAGTACAACAATGACACCCCCATAACTCACTCCTGCCAGAGCCGGACATACCGCCACCCCCGACCACCCAGCCCAACTGCCTGAGGCAATTCAGCACCCCATCTGGCGGTTGGTGGGCCTCACTGAGGAGCAAGTGGCACAGACTGCTCAAGAATATTTTGACGATTTGCTGCTCTCACAAACAGAGCAGCCCCAACTACATCTATCCAGGGTGCCTTATGGGCCGAGGGCCTAGGCCCTGCTGGTTTCTACAAGTCCCCCCCCCCCCCAAAGTTCATTTGCAAGAAATAAATAAAGTTAGCAGTCCGACATCCCTACATTGTTCCTCCTGGGGTGAAGATCACTGATAAAGGGATGGTACCCCATTCTACCATGTTCCACCATTAAAAATAAATAAATATAAAAAATTATTGAAGAGCCCAAGCCCACTCACAGAAAAATGCGTCAGAGACAATTTTATTAACTTCTCCAATGTTCAAATGTTTGTAGAGCTTATGGGACTTAACTATGGTGTCATCAGTCCCTAAACGTACAAACTACTTATGAACTAGCTTATACTAAAGACAGCACAAAAATCCATGCCTGAGGGGGGATTCGAACCCCCGACCGCAGCGGCTGCGCAGACCGTGACGCCACAGACCACTCAGCCATCCCATATTAAGTTCTAGCATTCCTTAAATAATCACATATCAAGGAAATTGATATATCAAAATCACCATAATACTACTATTGAATTTACTTCAGAAATGATTCTTACTATTGCCACTGCACTTAAAAACCATGTCTCAACTTTTAGATCTACCCCAAAGTAAGATATGTGAGTAAATCTAAGATATGTGTGTCTGATTTTTTAATGCCCACATCCACAATGTCATCCATTTGAATAAAAAAAGGAAAGTGCGGTTTAAATTAACTGTTACTGAATCTCCCTTATAATCTTGGCCAAACTTTGGTCATCTCCCTTAAACCAGTGACCAAAAGTTGGTCGCCTTACTCCCAGTATTTTGTGTTGAGCCCATAGAATGTAACTGTGCAGGTGTGTGTGTGTGTGTGTGTGTGTGTGTGTGTGTGTGTGTGTGTGTGTATTTGTTTTGGCTCATTATAGGAGTCATCTGAAAACTAACAAAGATTTCATTCTTTTTTATGTTCCTATTGGCAACTTGAAGCTTCAACTATTATAAGACCATTCTTCTTTACTCCTAAATAGCTTTACCACAAATGAAATTGGTTTACACAAGTATAATAAAGTGAGAGAGAATGTGACTATGAGAGCGCTCATCAAAAAAATTTAGTTTGACCTGATGACTGGTTAAACCTGTAATATGACATGCTTCACCACATTCCTTAAGCTCAATTAGTTTAGTCAAACAGTTTATTTTTTGGGGATATTAAACAACTTAAGACCAGAAATTGCCCAGGGAACTCTGTCTGTGCAGGTTCCGGGCAGATGCTGATGAACATGCAGCGAAATCAGAGAAGCTCTGATCCAAAGAAGAATGAGAATCAACGAGGTAAATATTCTGTGTTTCATAGTTCTGTGGTTTCAACATTGCTGTTCTTTCTCTTATTAAGTTGCTAAACAAGTAAAGTCATGACCAAACAGAAAAATGTATTAGTTTGTAAGGAAGTACGCAACAAATGTCTGGAAATGGAAAATTCACCTATATGAAGTTATTCAGTCGTAATTGCTGAATTAAGTCTACATACTCAATAAAATGCAACATCAGAATTCCTAAGTCCTAACCTAAATTTCAAGAATTTACCCTTAATTGGAAATGGACTATCCAGTTCCAAATAACTAGGAATGGATAACAATGTAATCCTATCCCAAAGTTTAAGATTATTTACGATTTGAATGAAGTGTGGTGTCTTAATAAAAATGCACAGTCAAGACACTACTAACCTCTTCATATGTTGCTCTAAAAAGTCTTAAGTAAAAAGCATTACCAACAGTGGCACCAAATGAATTTTTTGTTGAAAATTTTGTCTGTAGTCACTTTTCACTTAGCCCATACTGTAGAAAAACACTATGGATTAATTACATGTAATAATGAAAGTAAAAAAATCCAAAGACAATTATACCACAGAAAAGTAAAAGTTGATCACATACACATCATGAACTGCTGTCATCTGATGAATGATTTAAATTACATGATGAAAGGTCTTTACTGATACTGGTAATCTCTTCTTCAATTGTTTCTTCACATTCTATTGTGTTTACATCTTTGGTTTTCTCCAGTAACTTTGAAGTTACCTGCCACTTCATTGTGTCCTTGGCTGCTTCGGTTTCCTTCACTGAGAGTACTCTTTTCTCTGACTACAACAGAAAATAATATGCAGTAAGTGAGATGTAAAATCCGGGATTCAAGGTAATTGTAGTGATTCATCTCACCTTAAGCATTCGCCATTTGGTGAAATGTTACTAGTTTTCTCTTAGAATTTCAATAATGGAGGATACAGAACTATTCATCGCAAAGATGGTTATTGAGCCACAGGCAGGCACATAAAATACACAAACACATTCACAGAACTTAAATTTTCAATCATGGCCGTCTTCAGAGAAATAAATATCGAACAATCTCTCAAACACAACTCAAGCATCTCGACTATTAAATCAAGCATCTCGACTATCAAATCAAGCATCTCGACTATCAAATCAAGCATCGACTCACCACCTCCAGCTGCTACAGTGCAACAATCATCTTGACGACGAGTGAAGAGGGAAGTGGATGGAGTGGAGGAGGAAGGATGTCAGGTAAGGGTAAGGATGGAATGTTTCACATTGCATGATAGATTGTGAAGGCTCTGACAGACAGGAATGTGAGCTGTAGCATGGAATGCAGTAAAAGGGAAAGCACAGGAGAGTGAAAAAGAGGAGGCGTAGAAGTGTGTGAGGGAAGAGGTGTGTGTGTGTGTGTGTGTGTGTGTGTGTGTGTGTGTGTGTGTGTGTGTTGAGTGCCTGGCAGAGGGTTCATTAACCACTTTCATAACATTCTCTGCTGTTCCATTTTCTAATAAAGCACGAGAAAAGAGAACACCTAAATCGTTTCGTTTTCGATCTAATTTCTCTTATTTTATTGGGTTGGTCATATCTTCCTATGTAGGTGGGTGCTAGCAAAATATTTTCACATTCAGAAGAAGAAGTTGGTGATTGAAATTTTGCAAATAGATCTCGCCGCAATGAATAACATCGTTCTTTTAATGATTTCCACCTCAAATCGTACCAACATTTCTGTGACACTTTACCCCCTGTAACATGATAAAACAAAGCAAGCTGCCCTTCTCCCAACCTTCTCAATGACGTCCGTCAGTCCCATCTGGTGAGGGTCCCACACCGGGCAACAGTACTCCAGGACAGGACGCACAACTGTGATGTAGGCAGTCTCTTTGGTGGAATTATGTATTTTTAAAATATGTTTCACTCTAGTTGAACCATGTCATGTTGTAATGTATGCCATGTACTGTTTTAACTCGAGTTTGAACAGTTGGAGGATACGTAATAATGTAAAGCAGTTGTATTTAAAATGCATCTGCTCATGCAATGCAACCTGTTGATTTAAACTAGTCTACCAATGTTCAGCTGCATTTTGTGTGATAACAATTTCTTTATGTTTTCCTTTAATATTTTTCCCAATGGTGGTTTTCAGTTTCCAGAGCATTAAAACACCCATATAGTCAAAAAAAAATATATACCTGTAACATTCTAGCTAACAGACCAACAAATGATAATGTTCCAGCATGCTTAATAATACATATGTGTAATGCACACTGTTGTGAGGCAGAGTTCTGATGGAACTTGGAGAAGATGAAATTAGAAATGCATAAGCATTTATGATACAATAGACATCTAGCATTTTGATTCACAGTGTCACCTGGCAGTAAAATACCTAATAGTGCACTATAAAACTAAAACATTATTTCACTCCGACTAATATGCTTCATTTTATTATCATCATTATTATTAGTGTTTTAAAAATACAAGGAATGTACAGCATCCAAACCGAATCTAGTTACATCATATTAACATAAACAAATTCTACTTTTGGCAATTTAAATAACATTTTTCACAAACAAATAACATGATACATTTATAAATTATTATAATTCAGTCTAGATTACAAATAATGTGATACAAAATGAAAATAAATATTCAGATGAAAACTATTTTCTCAAATGTTCATTTTCTGCCACAATTTTAGCTGCTTAGGCCAACATTTTTGTTTTCTTGGTTTCTAAGATGTTAATTTCCAATTTATGGCAAATTCTTGTTCTCTTTGTTTCTCAATTCCACTTAGTTGCTGCTACAACAACACAACACAGCACCTGCAGTATGGAGGGCTGAGGCACAGGCAGACTCAGACGCCCCCATTGACATTTCCGCAGTGCACACTTTACAGTGGGCTCTGGAGCCCGCTTCCTTTGGTGGGGGGAGGACCTCCGACTATTTGGACTAGTAGTAGCAGTTGTGTACAGTACATTACTGTATTGTGTGGTAACCGACTATGTGGAACTGACAAGTAGGAATTGTAATGGCCCAGAACCGCAAGTCGTGATAGACTTTGCAGTTATAGAAGGAAATAAATTTATACTGACAGCATCTGTGTTATGTTTATAACACAGATAGTGACACGAGGATGGTTGACCCGAACGAAGTTCAACCGTGGCAACGGCTGATGACAGCCATGTTCCAACAACAGGCCCACCAGACAGCCCTCATACAACTCCTGCAGGAAGTGCTTAAGCACCAACCAGTGGTAATGCCGGCTCCATTTCCATCTTATAACGATGACTTAGAAGAGTGGGAATTGTACAAAAAATACCTGCAATAACATTGCCAAGGCAATGGATGCAGACACATTCAAATCTCAATTCCTGTCTTGGACTAGTCCAAAGATCTACGCCCTGCTCCTTAAACTCAAGCCTCTCATAGAACCGGCTGATCTAACATTTGAGAGTATGTGCACGTTGCTGACAGAGTATTACCACAGTCGATACCACATAGTCTCCGCCAGAGTTGAATTCTTCCAATGCCACAAAAAACCTCACCTCTCTTATCGGAAATGGGCTACGGAACTTAAAGGTTAAAGCAGGTGATTCAAATTTGTCATCAAGGTTTTCAAGGAATCTTATGCTGAAGAAATGGTCAGTGACATGATGATCCCATCCAGACCTTGCATTTCAACAGGCAGTCTATCAGTTGGAAAACCCGCCTCTAGAACAAGTTCTTACTTTGGCACAATATTATGAAATTTAACAGGTAGCGGAACGCAAATCGAAATCATGGGCTGCTGTGTCCACCGTTCAGCCGTCCTACTCTGCACTGCCACTGATGCAGACCAAAAATGGCTTGGGCTAAAGTCAAGTAGCCGCTCTACAGTCCCGATGAGGGTTCTCGACACCTAAGCCAGCTGACCTTCTGTTGCCCCCCAGGTGCATTTGGCAGTAGCAGGCATCCCAATCGGCAGGTAAACGTCGCTTCACATTGTCGAGACGCTCTCCCCAGCTTCTGCCATAATGTCCTGATTGTTTCAAGGTACACGATCGAGACCAGTGTCCGGACTGATAGGCCTACTGCCAGAAATGAACGTGGAATGGACATCTCGTGTTAGTCTGTCAAGACACCAGCCTCATGAAGCCCACCAGCAACACACCCGTCCCATGGACATAAACCAAGTGGTCACTGACTCCCCATCTGCAGGGTCCAATACCTTTCTGGATACAGTTATCAATGGCAAAGATGCCAGAGAAATATTGGAATGTCTTACAGACCTTGACTTTCTTGGTCATTAACAGTGACAGCACTGACAATCTCTATGGAATGGATACTTTTCGAGCATTCGGATTATCCATCAAAGATTCCATTAATCTCCCATCAAGTTCCATTTTCGGACTTGGAAGACATCTGCTCAGAATATACCAATCTCTTTGGCCCTGGTATTGGGAAAGCCAATAATTTCACAGCCCACATAACACTAAAGCCCTCAGCCCAGTCACAATTTTTCCGGGCTTGTCTGGTGCTGGAAGAGTTACAGCATCTCACTGAGTTAGGTGTCTTGGAACTGACCGCCTATAGTGAATGGGCTACTCCCATCATGATCATCAAAAAACCGTCAAGCAAACTCCATATTTGTGATGACTTCAAGGTAATGGTGAATGCCCAAACTCAAATCGAGACGTTTCCCATCCAACACACAGATGACTTATTCTCCAAACTAGCAGGGGGTCTTTTTTTTTTTTTTTTTTTTAATGAAGATTGACCTTGTGAGGCGTAACTGCAAATTCCCCTTGATGAGACCTCCCAAACTGTGGCAGTAATCAATACACCCTTTGGCCTTTACAAACTTAAACAATTAATGTTCGGGTTTGCTAGCACTTCTCCTATCTTCCAGCACTACTTGGAACAACTACTCCACGACATTACCAGTTGCATAAACTATTTGGACTACATTGCTGTGACTGGCTCGTCCCGCAGGCTCACCTCAGCAACCTACGTCTCCTGCTTTCCCACCTGAGGGCCACAGGCCTCCGCTGCAACTTAGAGAAATGTGCCTTTTTTCAGCCTGAAATACAACACTTTGGACACCTCATATTCCACGCCAGGGTGCAGATAACTGATGAGTACATCCAAGCCGTTTGAAAGCATCCACGCACAACAACATTGAAACAGCTTCAGTCCTTCTTTGGTAACATCGCTTATTATCAGGCCTTCATTCCAGGAGCTGCAGAGCTCGCTTTCCCAATCACTAGGTTGTGAAGGAAGAATACACCTATCCTATGGTACGACGAGTGTGAAAGGTCATTCCAAACACTGAAACAGAAGTTCCAAGTTGCACCCTGCCACGCCATATTCCAACCTGGCAAGCCTCTCATCGTCTCCACCAATGCATAGGAACAGGGCATTGAGGCTGTGCTCGCCCACAAAAACCCCAACGGCACGGAACAGTCACTTGCCTAGGCCTTGGCTATTGTGTTCACACTCACGAAATTGCATGTCTTCCTTTATGGTGTTAAATTTCACTTGATCACTGACCATCAACCCCTCGTGGCATTATTTCATCCTGCTTCCCCATCCCTGTAAAAACATCGCACAGACTTCAAAGATGGGCATGGTTCATCTCCCGATACAACTTCACGATCCATTATAAAGCAATAGAGCTACACTCCAATGCCAACTGTCTCCCCAAAATGTAACCTGTGGGTTCGAGCCCGAAATTCGATGCTCAAGAACTTCAGATTGGCGAGGAACTTGAGGACATTCTTCACTCATAAGCAGTGACCAGCGCCCAGGTAGCGAAGGCCACCACCATGAATGACCTCCTTCGTCAAGTGTGAGCCTATGTTCACTACGGATGGCCGCAGTGCCTGCCATCCCGCACCGGGGTTCACTCCACCAATTCTTCAACATCTGCCATGAACTACAGCAGGTGGAGGGTGTGCCGCTATGCTTGGACCAACAACCACGACCCCGAGTAGTAATCCCAGCTTCCCTCCACCCACATATCCTCACCCTGCTACACCAGGGATGTTGGGGGATCTCTAGGATGAAGGTGTCGGCTCATGAAATTGTCGGCTTCTAATGAAATTGCGTGCTTATGGAATATCTCCCCAATTGTGCGATTGGATTCACGATTTCCTATCAGAAAGGACACAGTTCGTTGTAATTGACGGTAAGTCATCGAGTAAAACAGAAGTGATATCTGGCGTTCCACAGAGAAGCGTTATAGGTCCCCTACTCTTCCTCGTGTTTATAAACGATTTAAGAGATAATCTGAATAGCTCCCTTAGACTGTTCGCGGATGATGCTGTCGTTTATCGGTTAGTGAAGTCAACAGAGGATCAAAAGCAACTGCAAAGCGATTTAGACAAAATTTCTACTTGGTGCGAAAATTGGCAATTGACACTAAATAAAGAAAAGTGTGAAGTAATACACATGACCACTAAAAGAAATCCGCTGAACTTCAATTACGTGATAAATCAGTCAAACCTTAAGGTCGTAAATTCTACCAAATACCTAGGAGTTACAATTACGAACAACTTTGACTGGAGAGAACACATAGAAAATATTGTGGGGAAGGCGAACCAAAGGTTACGTGTCATTGGCAGAACGCTTAGAAGATGCACCAGCTCCACCAAAGAGATTGCCTACATCACACTTGTGCGTCCTCTCCTGGAGTACTGTTGCCCCTTGTGGGACCCTCACATATTGAGAAGGTTCAGAGAAGGGCAACTCGTTTTGTTTTATCACGTCATGGGGGGGGGGGGGGGGGAAAGCGTCACGGAAATGTTGCACGAATTGGGGTGGAAATCATTAAAAGAAAGACGTTATTCATTGCGGCGTGATCTGTTTGTGAAGTTTCAATCACCGACTTTTAGTTCTGAATGTGAAAATATTTTGCTAGCACCCACCTACTTAGGAAAACATGACCATCCCAATAAAATAAGAGAAATCAGATCGAAAACGGAATGATTTAGGTGTTCTTTCTTCCCACGCGCTATTAGAGAATGCAACGGTAGAGAAAAGTTATGAAAGTGGTTAATGAACCCTCTGCCAGGCACTTAAATGTGATTTGCAGAGTATCTATGTAGATGTAGATGTAGATGTAGATCGCCATGTCTACTGGCCAGGTATGACATGGGACACCAAGCGCCTTATTCGGGCATGTACACAGTGCATCTCACAGCTGCCTGACAAACTTTCCCTGGCTTGCTGCCGCCTCTCCTTGGGAACCCATCCATTTAGATTTTGCTGGCCCCTTTACAATACTCACTGGCTGGTGGTCACGGATGCATATTCTCATTACCCTTACATAGTGAAATGTAGCTCCATCACTGCCCATGCCACTATCAAGGCACTCTCCAAAATCTTCACCATTGAAGGCCTCCCACAAACAATATCATGGATAATGGACCTCAATTTCGGAGCAGTGATTTCCAGCATTACTCCCAACATAACGGTATCCAACATCTTCTCAGCCCTCCCTTTCACCCCCAATCCAACGGTGAAGTAGAACTTCTTGTCTGTACATTCAAGTCCCAAATGTGAAAGTACCTTGAGACCAATCCCGCTGATGATGTCCTTATCCTGTTTCTGAGTTCCTACAGGTCCAGCCCCGTGGGCAACAAGTCCCCGGCAGAACTCTAGCACGGGCGCCGACCACTGATGCTGTTACATCTGCTGGTCCCAGAACCACATCCATTGCTGGCACCGCAGCAACCCCGCTTTTGCCCTGACACTACCATCTGGGCCTGCAGTTTAAGACGCCAATGACTGTGGATTCCGGCAACCGTCGACAGTCAACAGGGCCGCAAGCTGTTCTCTGTACAACTCCCCGACCGAGTGGTGGTTTTGCCATCTGAACCAAATCTGTCCACAGTAATTACCACTCCGCCATTCTAACCCGCCTCCTACATCTCCAGTCTCCTTCGATGCCACTCTCAGTGCCCTGCCGCCACCCGGCATGCCTGACGTCACCTCTTTTTCCAGGACCAGTCCACAGCTGTCGCCTCTCGACCTTGCGGACCTTCCACTGAGCCATCCCCTGGCATCAGCATCAGAGTCAGTACCTGCAAAGCTGCCTCTGCCGCCGTTACACGACGCACCCAATGTGGACATGGACCTACTGCAGCAGCATCCAGACTTCCCCCCATAGTGACCAGCCGTGATTCCCCTGCCTTGCGCTGGCCAGTGTCACCTTCATTCTCCAGTACTGCTGGCTTTGGTTGCCTCTGGAGGGCCAAGGCACAGGCAGACTCCAACGCCCCCATGGACATTTCCACTGTGCACCCTTTGCAGAGGGCTCGGGAGCAAGCACCCGTAAGAGGGGAGGGGGTGTTACAACCACACGACACAGCACCTGCCGTACTGGCTGCCAGGCTGACAGTACCACTCCCCAGGTTGCCAGCCCAGCAGGTGCCAGACTGGGCGCCAAGTCAGAGAAGTACATGCCTGCACTCAGTGTGATGAGTCGGAACACTCGAACCTGCAGAGGGCTCTACCCGAGCGATCCTGGACGTAGCTAAGCAACAGCGCCCTCCGCACCAGAACCACGGCACACCCATTTAAGGCCTGCGCCAGCCGTCTACTGGCCTAGTCTCTCATCTGCCGTCGTGGAAGAGCCGAGATCCACTGACCGACCTACAACCTCTGGCTATTTTGAGTAGTAGTAGTAGCAGTTGTGTAGTGTACTGTATTGTGTTACGGTAACCGACTGTGTAGAACTGAGAAGTAGGAATTGTAATGGCTCTGAACACTAAGTCAGGATAGACTGTGCAGTTATAGAAGAAAATAAATTTATGTTGACAGCATATGAGTTCTGTTTGTAACAGTTGCGCATGGACAAAAAAAACTTCTGTTGATTTTGAAATTTTCGACACCACCAACATCATGAGTCGTAGCATAAATGTGTGTGTGGGCAAAAAGACTTTTTTCACTCTGATTCTGAATAACACAGTCTGAGTTAATTGACAAACCTCATTCTACAGTATCATTTCCAAGCGAGTGTATTAATATGATTTTGAGAAAAATCTAAAAAGTTACAACATTCTATTTCTGACAATTGGATGACATTCATCCAAAAATCATCCGAAAAGTTTTACTTCTTTTGAACAATGTCATTTCTTTTGTAATATGGGGATTACTGCAAATGTTGACAAATTCTTGTTTCACACCATCTGCTTTTACTCCTGATAAAGGAGATAAGGGCAGAAAGAGTCAGATAAAGTCATAATATGTAACCCATCATAAAGTCATAATATGTAACAAATCATAAAGTCATTATATGTAACCAATTGTTTGAATTGTTTATAAATACAATGAATTGATTAAAAACGGTTTGTATACAAAAATGAAGTGATGAATATTATTTTAAAAATCCAGGTGTCTAACAGAAATTCAAAGGTTTTTCCCCGTGTTGTGTCCCCCCCCCCTCCCCAAATTCACGGCTTTTTCCGGTTTTCAATGTCTGGTGGCCACCCTGACTGCCATGTCCCCACACACCACGTTTCTTCCCTCCAATCCATATAACCAGCCACAATTGAGAGTCCTTCTTTACACTTAATACCACCCCAGACTGGAACAACTAAATCACAAATCCTTTGTCAGGGCTTGACAACAAACCAGCTGTCCATCAGGATTAATGGCCACCATCAAACTGTAGCAAAAATCAAGATGGACCACCCTGTGGTACAGCATGCAGCTGAACACAATACATTTGATTTCAATGGCTGCTTTACAACCCAGGCCATCTGGATCCTCCTCTCCATCAGCTCTTCTGAACTGTGCAGAAGGGAGTTGTTCCCACAACCATCCTCACCTCAACCTAAAATTACTTATCATTCCTATGCACTCCCTAAAAGAAACATTAAAAAATAAATAAATAATAAATAAATAAAAATAAAATAATAAAAAATTATCAGTATCCTGTATCTCCTCTAATTACTGTCTTTCTCCCAAGTGTATGTCACGTCTTTCTTGTACTTTATTATTCGATTAATGATGAAAATTCGCCTCAGAGATGATAGTATTGTTGAAACGAGATAGAATGGCTGGCCAGTACTTACCTTTGTGCTGTACCGCCGATAGTAACACAAATGAAGGAACAGAAAAAAAGGGAACAAAAAGAACAATCTTTCGGAACACAGTCCCTTCATCATTTCGGAACACAATTCCTTCATCATGAAGGAACTGTGTTCCGAAAGCTTGTCCTTTTTGTTCCCTTTTTTTCTGTTCCTTCATTTGTGTTACTATCGGCGGTACAGCACAAAGGTAAGTATTGTACTTTATCATCATCGTTATTTGCTTTTATGGTCTCATTACACCACTTGAGTTAATCATTTTCTGGTTGTCTTCTTCGATAACTGCATGTTTTGTTCTTTCTGAATTGCCCAGTATATTTTCATTCATTCTTATCTTTCCTCATCTGTAAATATCCTTTTCATTGTGTGTTGTTTGTCTATTTTTTATTTAAATCTTATTTTCTTGTTTTTCAGTTTCTTGAGTTTTCTGTGTGATTTCCCCCCCCCCCCCCCCCAGATCATCCAGGATTATTTTTAGTTCTTCTGTGCCCTATCCAGTTTCCTTGGTCCATCCTACTTCTTGTTGCTTCAGATTCCACAGTATCTCGCAATTTTCCTTGTCAATCTGGTTTCTAGTGTCCTCACGATGTGACTGAAGACAGAAATCCTTTTCTTACATGTAGTATCTGTGATGAGCTCCAGTTCCTTGTACACTGATTCATTTGGTACTATCCACCACTATCCCTGCTTTTGGTACTATTTGTTGATGCATGTCCTAGCTATTCTTCTCTCTACTTTTAGTATTTTGTCAATTCTGTTTCTCTGAGTAACTTTAAAAAGAGTTTCGCTTGTGTATATTACCTCTGGCTAAACTACTGCCTTGTAAGAGTTTTAACTGATAGACATTTTTATCATATATAAGCCATCTAGCATTTGTACTTTTATCATTATATTAGTTCTTTCTTCCAAGCATGTCTTTCATCCAGGTTGCCTGTTATAAATTCTCCTAGGTATTTAAATTGCTTCACTATTTTTATTTTTTTGTTGTTTACTGTTACATGGTTTATTACCAGCAGGTCTATTACCAGCATATCAGTCTTATTGAATTATATCTGGAGTCCTATTTATTGTGCTATATTATGTAGGTTCACTATCTGATTTCTGGCTTCTTGTATATTATTAGCTAGTAATGCTAAGTTGGCTGTGAACACCAAGCAGTTACGGTTTATTTGATCTTGCTTGGTTCCAATATTTATGTTTTTATTAATCTCTTTGCACCATTCTCTTGTCAAGTATTCAAGAGCACAGATGAAGAACAGTGATGATAGTCTGTATCATTTCTTAACCCCGTATTACTCATAAATGTCTCTCAGGCAGTTCAACTTTGAATTTTACTTTGGATTTGGTGTTTGATAGTGCTAATTTTATTATTTTATTAATTTGGGAAAAAGTTCAAAATTTCTTAATATATCCAACATTGAGGATCTGTAAATACAATCATGGGCTTTTTTGAAGTGTACAAAGACTTTGAACAGCTGTTTCTGTATTCTTTTGTAAGCATCTATTCTTAACTTTAAAGTGATTATCTGTTCTCAGCAACTTCTCCAGTATTAAATCCTCCTTGCTATTCTCCTCATCCTCCCCTCTCCACTCCACATAAACCTCTACAATTCCCATTTTCACTCACTTGCCCCATTCCACTCTTATGCAGCATGGAATGTGTACAATGTTGGACATTCTCGCCTATCAGAGCCTATACAATCTGTCATGCAAAGCGGAATGTTGCATCCCTATCCTTACCCAACATCCTTTCCCCTACACTCCCTCTGCTGTCTGCCTCACTCACTGTCAAGAAGCTTGTTGCGCTGTAGCAGCTAGAGACGATAGTTGTGTGTGCTCAAGTTGTGTCTGACCGTTGGTGTGAATGTGTGTGTGTGTGTGTTTTTTTTTTTTTTCTTTTTTTTTCTGGTGAAGGGCATGGTCAAAAAGTTAAGTTATGTAAATGTGATTGTCTATTTTATGTGCCTGTCTACAGCTCACTGATTTTCCCTAAGGTGAGTTGTTGTTGTTGTTGTTATCACACAATGTTGACATTGCAACCTGGGCTTTCACTGCTGGATTTTTTTACAATTTTATATCACAAACACTGAAATTACCACTAATTAGAAAAATTACAGATAACAATTGAAATGATCTTACAGCGCTTAGGTGTACTGCGAGTTCACAGTGTCCAATGAACACTGTGCCCCTTGGCCACTATGCACTGGCAGTACACCAAAGGACTGACAGCTTACAGCTGTACAAGGGCGGTTTGATAATTCTGGTAAAAATAGAATAAAAATTGTTTTAAAGGTGAAGATTCACTTTATTTCTTGACATAGTGTCCTTGCAAGGCTATACACTTGGTCCAGTGAGTTTCCAAATTTTGCAACCCATCAGCAAACTATACTTTGTCAAACTCTGCAAAATAGTCTGTCACACCGGTAGACACTTCCTCATTCAATGAAATTTTTTTCCCAACAAGCCAAATTTTCAAGTTCGGGAATAAGAAGTCACTCGGAGCCAAGTCTGGTAAATACGGTGGGTGAGGAACCAATTCGAATCCCAAGTCAGGGATTTCTGCCATTGTGATAGCTGCTGTATGGGCTGGAGCATTGTCATGATGAAACAGCACTTTTTTCTGTGCCAATATTGGATGTTTTTCAATTAGTTACTATTTCAAATGATCCAGCAGAGCAGCATAATGGGGCCCAGTTATGGGTCTGCCTATTTCCAAGTAATCTATCAGGATTTTACACTGTGAATCCTAAATACAGATGCCATCACCTTTCCAGCTGACAAAACAAATCTTTGTCTTATTTGGTGCACTCTCCCCACTATTCGTCCATTGTCTGGACTGTTGTTTGGTCTCAGGAGTGTAATGGTGAATCCAAGTCTCATTCACAGTAATGAATCTGTGCAAAAATTCCTCTGGATTGCACCTGAACAGTGTGAGATTCTGAGCAGAAATGTTCTTTCGTTTCCATTTTTTGTCCAAAGTGAGCAGGCGCAGCACCCATTGCGCACAGAGCTTCTTTATGGCCAGTTTTTCATGGAGAATGTAATGCACTCATTCAGTTGAGACACCTATAATGTTAGCTACCCTGCGAACTTTTTATCTTCAAACTTCCATAACCCTACCATGCACCTTATCAATGGTTTCCTGAGAGTTGACTTCAACAGGCTGATCAGAGTGTGCTCAATCTTCCATGCTTCTTAATATGAATAAATAATCCCTGAGACGGATTTACGTCTCAAATATGTCAAAGACATTATTGATAGATGTGGAGCATTGAATTAAAATTTGTGGTGCGGCCGGGAATCGAACCCGGACCTCCATGCTTACTAGGCAGACGTCTTAACCGTTAGACTACCACACCACTAACGATTAATGCGCCTTGGAATAGTCTATGTACGATTTCCCTCCACAACACAAACTTTAATTCAGCTTCTTTGTTCCAAAGATAATTGCCACTACTGCCAAGGCTCTCCATGCAGCGGAATAGCACCTCAGCAATGGACATGGTGGAACAGTCCTGTTATGGTGATATAAATATCAATTAATATGAATAAATAATCCCTGAGACGGATTTACGTCTCAAATATGTCAAAGACATTATTGATAGATGTGAAGCATTGAATTAAAATTTGTGGTGCGGCCGGGAATCGAACCCGGACCTCCATGCTTACTAGGCAGACGTCTTAACCGTTAGACTACCACACCACTAACGATTAATGCGCCTTGGAATAGTCTATGTACGATTTCCCTCCAATCCGTCTCAGGGATTATTTATTCATATTAATTGATATTTATATCACCATAACAGGATTGTTCCACCATGTCCATTGCTGAGGTGCTATTCCGCTGCATGGAGAGCCTTGGCAGTAGTGGCAATTATCTTTGGAACAAAGAAGCTGAATTAAAGTTTGTGTTGTGGAGGGAAATCGTACATAGACTATTCCAAGGCGCATTAATCGTTAGTGGTGTGGTAGTCTAACGGTTAAGACGTCTGCCTAGTAAGCATGGAGGTCCGGGTTCGATTCCCGGCCGCACCACAAATTTTAATTCAATGCTTCACATCTATCAATAATGTCTTTCCATGCTTCTCTCACCACATTTAAACTCATTGATCCAACAGTAAATGGTAATCAATGTTGGTACAGAACCCATATGGATCTAATAAAAATAAAAAAAGATTTGATCTGTGCAGCTGTCCAACCCTTCAAATTAAAATGTTTAAAGACAATACAAAATTCATTTTTCTCTATCCTAAGGAACTAACTACTGTATTGCAGTTACCACTTCAGCTGGCAGCCAACAATCAACTAATAACAGCTGCTGTTCCAAACTGGCTGTAATATCCATGGAAATATCAGGCTTACCAATAACAGTGCAGGTTCCAAAAGTTTCCTGCTCTGTCATACAAATTTACCAGACTTATCAAACCACCCTTGTAAGTGTAATTAAGTAACAGCACAACTAACATGTCACTTTGTTTTAAAATTGTTTGAATTTTGGAACTGACTATAACCTTTTACTATGATACCTTTCCATTCACCTTTGTCTATCTCCATCCCCATTCAAAATTTCCCTTCATCATGGAATCTAAATGATCTATTTTCTGTTTTAACTCTCCCCATTCTATCCCCCCCTACTCCTTAAAGAAGGAACTAATAGTTCCAAAAGCTATGATATCATCACTTTTACTTTTGTGTGTTAATGCTAATTATTTAGGATAATATAGGTAAATAGTGTCCATCAAGTTTACCCAATATAAACGTAATAATTGCAGTAACACTCAACTTTTCCACTCTGTAAATAATTTCAAAAAAATTGTGTGAAACATGAGGAAAATGTAAAGTGCGAGAAACGATGTTTTAAGTGGTAAAATTTGCTTGTAGGTTCCCCCTTGCATTTTCATAGTTCATGTATGACATCTGTAGATAATAGGCATCGAAATACTCAGGGGCTTTATTTATTGTGTAATAAAGGTTATCTGCATTTTGTACTATTTTAGCAACAAACTGGAACTGCTAACTTCATAGGAGGTAGAAAATTTGTTACATGATTTTGTTAACTGTAATTGATGTTTTCAGCAACCCTTCAATTGTATTATTCATTATATTTTGCAGGATGATATTTGAGAATTTATTTGCATTCTCAAGTGTAAATATGTACATTAATATTTTTTCTGACTGTTGCATCATGTCTGCATCTCGCACTGTAATAGTCCCTTTGAAGTTATAACATACAATGCCCCACCCAGTGTGCAGAAAAGACACACACATTAAACATCATTCTCACTTTCAATAAATTTCTTTAGGGCTTTGGACCGCATCATCATTGTGTAAAACCAACCAACATTTTGCCCACTATTGCAAGTCATCTTCTTCAGGGTATTCGTCGTCAGCAGTCAGACAAATACCCTGAAGAAGGCGACTTGCAGTAGTTGCTGAAACGTTGATTGGTTTTACACTATGACGATGCGGTCTAATACCCTAAAGAACTTTACTGAAAGTGACAATGGCCACAGAAGCCTATGACTACATTTAATCATTCTGTCAATAAAACATCATAAAAAATACAGTAAAACCCAGCTTTTACGTTCCCAGATTTTTGTTTTCCCACCATTCACAACATTTTTCGTCAGTCCCATCAAATTTCCTATGTTCACAATATTAATTCACCCCCGTTTTTGCGTAACATATTTACACTTTTCCCACGTTTTACACTTTTTGAAATCATGTTCATGATGGAAAAAAAAAGACGAAATTGACACTGGCATGGTTTTCACCTTCAAGTATAGTGTTTATCAATGTTACGCAGACAAGTTTCTTGACACTTTGTGTTTATTCAAACGTATATTTGTTGTTTGCAGTACATAACTAGTAGACTCATGACACGGCGTCCCAATCAGCAACCGCGCTGATTGTCGCCATTGTTTACAGAACTGGTAGTTTTTCATGCTTTGCATGACAGGTTTCAAGAATTAAGTCTTATTGTGAAATGCAAATATTTGTCTAAGTAGTATTTTTGAAGTTTTATAAATGGTGAGACTGATGGTTTGCTTGTGTGTGTTTTTCTGCACACTGAAGGCAGCACTGTATGTTATAACCTAAAAGAGGCGATTATGGTGTGAGATGCCGACACTGTGCAAATGTCACAAAAATACTATGCATACATTTGCACTCAAAACACTAATACATTCTCAAATAGTGTCGTGCAAAACATGGAAAAAATACAAAAAGTATGGAACTTGTGCAGTTTCACTAATGAATGCCTCAAAATCACCCCCTTCAAACCTTCCAGGAATTCCTTACTTCCAACCTTGCCTCTCAGTCCTTCCTGAAAAACCTTAATCCTACTCCCAACATTACCGCAGCTGAATCCCGAGCTATCCGTGATCTGAAGGCTGACCATTCCGTCATCATTCTCCCCGCCGACAAGGGATCCATGACAGTGGTACTTGATCGGCGGGAATATATGGCTGAGGGACTGTGTCAGCTTTCAGACAACACTACCTACAAAGTCTGTCATGGTGACCCCATTCCTGATGTCCAGGCAGAGCTTCAGGGAATTCTCAGATCCTTAGGCCCCCTACAAAACCTTTCGCCTGAGTCCATCAAACTCATGACCCCACCGACACCCCACACCCCTACCTTCTACCTACTTCCTAAAATTCACAAACCTAATCATCCAGGCTGGCCGATTGTGTCCGGTTACCAAGCCCCCACAGAACAAATCTCTGCCTACATAGACCAACACCTTCAACCCACCATGTGCAGTCTCCCATCCTTCATCAAAGACACCAACCACTTCCTCGATCGCCTGAAATCCTTACCCAGCCTGTTACCTCCTGAAACCATCCTTGTAACCATTGATGCCACTTCCTTATACACAAATATCCGACATACCCAGGGCCTCGCTGCGATGGAGTATTTCCTTTCACGCCGACCACCCACTTCCCTACCTAAAACCTGTTTCCTTAATACCCTAGCCAGCTTCATCCTAACCCACAACTTCTTCACCTTTGAGGGCCAGACATACCAACAACTAAAGGGAACAGCCATGGGAACCAGGATGGCCCCCTCGTACGCAAACTTATGGGACGCTTAGAGGAAGCCTTCCTGGAAACCCAAGCCTGTCAACCCAAAGTTTGGTACAGATTCATTGACGACATCTTCATGATCTGGACCAACAGTGAAGAAGAACTCCAGAATTTCCTCTCCAACCTCAACTCCTTTGGTCCCATCAAATTCACCTGGTCCTATTCCAAAACCCATGCCACTTTCCTTGATGTCGACCTCCATCTGTCCAACGGCCAACTTCACACATCCGTCCACATCAAACCAACCAACAAACAACAATACCTCCATTATGACAGCTGCCATCCATTCCACATCAAACGTTCCCTTCCCTACAGCTTAGGTCTTCGTGGCAGAAGAGTCTGCTCCAGTCTCAAATCACTGAACCAGTACACCAATAACCTAATAACAGCTTTTACATCCCGCAGCTATCCTCCTGATCTGGTTCAGAAGCAAATTACCAGAGCCACCTCCTCATCCCCCCAAATCCAGAACCTTCCACCGAAGAACCCCAGAAGTGCCCCTTTAGTCACCACATACTTTCCGGGACTGGAGTGGACTCTAAATGTGGCTCTCCAGCAAGGATACAACTTCCTTAAATCCTGCCCCGAAATGAGATCCATCCTTAATGACATCCTTCCCACTCCACCAAGAGTGTCTTTCCGCCGCCCATCTAACCTTCATAACCTCCTAGTCCATCCCTATGAAATCCCCAAACCACCTTCCCTACCATCTGGCTCCTACCCATGCAACCACCCCCATTGTAAAACCTGCCCTATGCACCCTTCCACCACCACTTACTCCAGTCCAGTAACCCGGAAGGTGTACACAATAAAGGGCAGAGCCACTTGCGATAGCACCCACGTGATTACCAACTGACATGCCTGCACTGTGAAGCGTTCTATGAGGGAATGACCAGCAACAAACTGTCCATTCGCATGAATGGTCACAGGCAAACAGTGTTTGTTGGTAATGAGGATCACCCTGTGGCTAAACACGCCTTGGGGCATGGCCAGCACATCTTGGCGCAGTGCTACACCGTCCGTGTTATCTGGATACTTCCCACTGACACCAACCTTTCAGATCTCCGAAGATGGGAACTTGCCCTTCAGCTTATTCTCTCCTCCCGTTGCCCACCTGGTCTCAACCTCCGCTAAATTCAAATTCCCACCCACCATCTTTAGCATCTTTGCCTCAGTTCTGTGGACAGAGCCTCTGCCTCAAGTGGTATCTCTGTCCAACTTCTTTGCTTTTTACAAATGTCTGTCTAGGTGTGTTAGCGTTTGGATATGTGTGAGTGTGTGTGTATTTGTTTACCTTCCTTTTTGTCCCCCAAGGTAAGTCCTTCCACTCCTGGGATTGGAATGACTCCTTTTCCACTTCCTTAAAACCCATATCCTTCCCTTTCTCCTCCCCGTTTTTCCTCTTTTCCCTGAAGAAGCTGCCAGTGGTGGCGAAAGCTTGTATGTGTGTTTGAGTGTGATTTTTATTTTTATTTGTGTCTATCGACGAGCCGGTCCTTTTGGGTAAGTCATCCGTTTTCTATTTTTATATATATATATATATACGGTATATATATATATATATACACACACACACACACACTTCACAAAAAGGATATTCTTAAAAGGCGTCATTTTAAGCATGAAAACCTACCAGTTGTGCAAACTAAACCAACATTCATTGTAATGGTTGATGGGAGCGATCATAAATGAAGGAATGTTTACGATGTTAAATATGTGTTTGAATACACAGGAACTATCATGAAACCTGGCTGCACAATGTTTATGACAATACTTGAATGCAAAACTCATGCCAGCATCAATTTATGTAATTTGTGTCATGCTTGATTTTCCACAAACAACAGTTTGACATGTGTTGAGAAAACGTTTGCATTTGAAACCGTACAGATTGTCACTTTTACTAGCAATTAAAGACACCGATAAGATTGCCCAGAAGAACTTCTTTGCAGATATGTTAGACTGAGTGGATGATGATGAACATTTCTTGGACAAAAAAATCTTTTCTGACGAGTCAACTTTTCACTTAAGTGGCAAGATTAACACACATAACTGTAGGATTTGGGGCAGTGAAAATCCACATAAAACATTGGAACATGCTCATGAGAGCCTTAAGTTGAATGTTTTTTGTGAATTGAGCAAGAAGAAAATGTATGCCACCCCCCCCCCCCTTTTTTTTTCCAAGAACGAACCATCAACGGGCTAGTGTACCTGGATATGTTGCAACAATTTTTGATACCACAGATCGGAGATCGAAATCTTTACTTTCTGCAAGATGGCGCACCACCACACTATCTGACTGACATCTGGGATTTTCTCGATGACAGTTTCCAGGTAAATGGATTGCATGCTGTGCCAAATGCATGGCCTGCCCATTCCCCAGGCCTGACACTGCTAGACTTTTTCTTCTGGGGCTTCATCAAGGATATGGTGCATGTACCTTCTTTGCTGACCACTCTACCAGAATTTAAAGCAAGAATCTACGCCGCCGCTGAGCAATTTACACCTGCAATACTGATGCGAGTTTGGGAAGAAATCAGTTACCAATGGGATGTCTGCAGGATAACCAACAGAAGCCACATCGAACACTTTTAGTTTAAGGTAAAAACTTGATGTGTTTTCCTTTGAAACAACACTAAAACCAGCTCTGTACCTCTTTTTCATAAATATGAATTTTCAAAGTTATAAGGTCCCTTTTGAAACACCCTATACTTTTGTACAGTTTTGTATTCAAACTATTTCTATTTTGTAAAAAGTAAAAATTAAAAAATATATTTTCTGAAATACGTAAAATGAGATTAATCAACAGTAGCTGCATTTCAATTGTGTGTCAAATATTAGTTTAAGTAATCTTGATGAGAGGTTTTGATTCTATTTGTAAATGACAATTTGTGGTCACATGACATAACCTTCTCCGAGTAAGATACGTAAGCAGGCAAATCAGCTATGTGGTGTCAGTTGTCCATCACCAGTTGTCTAAGTCTGTCATCAATCTTCTCTGTACTGGTCAGTCTTTAAACTGTAGTGAGCATCTTTGTAGGATTTGCTTTTGTGGTGAAGTTAACTACTGTGTAATAGCTCTGTACATTTGAACAGGCTGTGATACAAGTTAAAAAAGGGGCAGTTGTTGACAATGTGGATGCAGTAATAGCAAGTGATGTTTAACAGCTAAAATTGTTACTCACACATGTGGAAGAAAACAATTATTTTTACCTGGATTCCATCTTCAGTGGGAACTTTTACTTTATTATGATGCGTTGTTAAATGTATACGTTCATTAATATGCACATTTGCACCATCTGCAATTAAATGTATCAGCACTCTAGCTATGTTTCTGGCATCATCAATACCACAGTGAGGTCTTCCTTCAAATCCAATTTCGAGGTGTTCAATCATCATCTTCAAGCAATACTGTAATAAACATAAGGATATGCAGTTTACTCCTGATTCTTGTGTTTTATATTATAGTTTACCTAGATGTTTTTATCTGCCACAAAGGATTCTACTTGATATGTATGTAAGGAGGACATAAGTTAGTTTTTTTGGATTGACTTCACAAAACATTTGTGAGTGCAGTAGTAATGCCTACTGTGTGTTTTGTCGTACACTGTTATTTACCCCAATAGCGAGTGGGGTTTGGACTCCAGTATGTGTGACAATCACATTTACAATCATTACAGTCTCAGAAGACTACAAGTGACCTATTAAATTGTGGTTTGTGGGTCTGTATGAGAAAATGTGTTAATTAGAGATACAGGGGGAAGCTGATTGTTCACACGTGAAAGGCGGGTTTTGCCAGGCTGTTTGGTTTCCCAGCCGGCCGGCTAACAGTTTGGACCTACTGAATGGGATACAGGTAATCAGGGTCTTCCTAATGAGCTCAGAAACAGGAAGTGCTCTTGGCTGAGCAAGGGCATCTGTTCCAGATTGCAACTGAAATACAATATCGCCACAAACATTATTCTAAAAATCCATATAAAATCAGAGAATGATCATACAGCAAATACAATTACATGAATGGATTCAGGAGACTTGGGAGAATCAAACGCCATAATTACAATTTAAATATCCCTTACAGATAAAAAAACTGATAAATTTCAGTACTATAATAATAATATTATAAAACTTATATTTACAATTATTGATACGTAGTGTTTATCAGTAACAGATTACGAAGCAAATGGGCAGCATTGCACCATACTACCTATCTTAAAAGACGTACCACATTATTTCCGAATTCTTTCAATAAACTTTGTTTTACTCTCTTGTTCTGCTTTTCGTTGAGGAAATAATATTCTTATGACAGAATATAGATTCCACCACAGAAACACAAAACAAGAACCCAGCAAAGTGCATTAAATTTATATATTTATTTTATTATATTTAATATTATTCTTAGTAACGTTCGTTTTTTTATGTTGTAGAATGCCACTTAAATATTTCATGGCTGACTAAAAATAGTAGATATGCAGCAGATAATTTATATATAAACAATTATACGTATTTGTGGACGAGAACTGAATATATTTACATAAAAAGCCATGATAAATTAAATATTAATTGTGTAACTATATTTCGACGGTGGCAGTATATTTGAACAGTGAGACGCTACCTGAGCAAAGTGCTTCAGTCTCAACCATTTTTTGTATTGTTAAATATATATTTGTTTGGTAAATGTAAACAACATTTGTAGGAAGATGGTCAAAGCATTTAATTCTGTGATACTCAAATGTATAATATTTTGGAAGGGAAATTGTATTTTAAAGACGAGGCGTTACGATGTGCGGAAGGATACAATTTTGGTAGCATGCTTTCGAACGCTTGGGAAGGGACTGATAACTTAGACGCTGTGGTGAAAGATTGTGATGCTGGGTGGTCTGAAGCTGCGTTACGAACTTGTGATTTGAAGAGATAGGCATGTGTGGACTTAATTTACAGGACTGTGACTGCAGAACTTAGTCTCTGCCTGAAAAGTGATAAACTATGCAAGGTAGTAGGGCTGTGGAACTGTGATAATTCAGCAATCATGGACTCATGAGATGACAAACTGTGTTTTATAACAAATACTGTAATCGCAGATTAATTTGGAACTTCACTAATTTACGCGTGATAATTTGGAACTTTTACTCTAAGAGTGTGTGCAATACTTACAGTGCCTCTCATGAACAATAATTGGGGAAATATTCAGTTATTTACTGATGTATAAAGTAGGACCACCTCCGCATTTTCATGTCCAAAAAGAGAAATAAACTCTATTTATAATTAATTATTTCACAAATGAATCACTTCATCTTAGAATCCATTTTGTTGGTTATTCAGAGGTAAACTTTTACTACCCTTAGTTATGTATTGCCCAATTCTTATTGGTGAGTACCAATACAAAAGTTGCATACTCATACAAAAGAATATATTCTCTGAAGTGTTTCTGTACCTTGTGGCATACAGCTATTTTCAGATATCCCATAGTTGTTCTTGGGTTTCTTGATTACTTCTATGGCATTTATCTAAATGAAATCTAGATGTCAGTGGAGACATTAATATTTAAAGATGCTTGACATCCCCTCATGTATTTTTGCAGCACGATTCTTTCCTTACATTAGCCCCATGCCCGTAATGCCAGACAACTGATGCTAAGCTGGAGAGATGAGGATGAAGAGAATTTTACTGGACCGTAAAATGTTTGCAGGAGCAGAACAGAACATGCGAGCCCACCCAACACGCAAAGGTGAGACCGATGCCAAGGTTGGAATATGATGGACTTCACTGTGAACAAACACATGCTGCCTTCAAAGCCATAAACCACATGGTGTGTGGAGATCAACTTCTACAAACTGACCACCCAAGACTCCACTTTGATAACAAAGGTCATCAGACTGTGAAATCGGTGTAGCGCCACCAGGGCACCTGCTTATGCAAAAGAGTAGGCAAGAACAGGTGACTGATCCCACTTGCTTCACTACGATTATGATGTAAGTTAACTGAAGACCTGACTGTCAGTACAGCCACTTTCCAATTACTGCTCCAGGTACAGCCACTCCCGCACCAAAAATGTATCATGCCCTGCGATAGGCTCTCCAGGAAAGTTTTTGGTATAAATCCATATTTGACAATGAGTGGATGTCCCGAGAGTTACCACAGAGGTTTATGAGACTGCCAATGCCTATTGTAAGCACCTTTTCTTTTTTTGGGAGGAAATTTTCTGTAAAGAAGCATGTATTGTAGGCAGTGAGCAGGAGTCTTCAGAGAAATTTCTTCCGAAGTGGCCGAAGTGTTCAGACATGCTCTGTATGCTCCAATCTTGAGCAGCAAAACTTTCGAACCATCCATAAAGATTCTGTCCAATTTGAATTTGCATCGCAGATGACACATACAGACTGAACTGTACGTTTCAACTGATTTCATGGCTAGTTGGATTTGTTACAAGTTTTCGCTAAGTGCCTACTCAGCTAGTGATAAGAGAAAGTTTTGGTCTCGTTCCATAGAGCAATGATGTACTTCCGTTTTCATCATATTTTGCACATAACCTGGAGTGCTACTTGGAATGTGGCTGTACCGACAGTCATATCTTCAGGTAACTTACATTATGATTGTAGTGAAGCAATTGGGGCAGTGCATTCTTGCTTCCACCAGTGGCATTTTTTCTGACAGGTTTGCTGATTCAACTAAGGAACTCCAGGCACTGCCTGTTTTATTGGCAAGTGACAGCAGAAACAAGCCGTTGATAGAACTGCCACTGAAAGCGGTGCATGCGGCTCCATGATTTTTCGAGTTTTTCAGCAATTAGTTTCGCACCGCACCAGACGCCACATCGTCGCCCATGTTGTATTGGTAATGTATTTGCAGTCAGGCACAATATTTATTGTTGGCTGTTTTCTGGAACTTGTGGCCCTAATTATTTGATCCACTGCCCATGTCGAGCCACACTACCATAACCCATCCATATTGCTTTGCTGACCCACCAAAACCTTAAGCTTTGCCAATTGCAATTCTAGTGTAACCTAATACTAATGGAATCTTAATTTCTCTTGTCAAATCCTTGTTTATTACTCCTTTTGGTAAGCAACAAATTGAGTGTTTGCCTGACAGCACATTTATCTTGTCTCATTGTGTACTGTTTTGTTCATAATTTCATGTAATGAGCTCTCTTTTATGATTTTAATATTGTAATAAACCTACATTAATTACATTATTTCTTTAATTTACAAGCTCCATCAGCTCTATACTTAGAAGACGCGTTTGTTGTCTGTCTGTCTGTTCTCTTATAACTCAAGATCCAGACAACAAAATAACGTGAAATTTGGTACACGTACACAAAATTACATGGGGAAGGTTCTTAAACAGGTTTCGTTCCAGTTTTGGAAAACCAACTGGAAAATTTGAGAAAAAAGAAAGTGTGTTTTCACTGTGTCCATGTAAATCTATATCTTCAGACTGATCTTGATGAAATTTTGCACAATCGACCTTCAAAACAAGAGGAAGGGCATTGTCTACATACAATTTTGTTCAATGCATGGTGGAGGGTACTTATGGATTTCGTCAAAATCCACAGTTTTGCTCCAATTTTGAACAAATTTTGTACACTTGACCTTGAAAACAAGATGAAGGTTACAGTCTACATAAAATTTTGTTTGATGCATGGGAGAGAGTACTTTACTTACAGACTTCAGTTGCAATCTCTATACATATAAGATGCTTATTTTACACCCGGGCAAAGCCGGGCACTTGCAGCTAGTATTTAATATTTAAAAAGTGTGAATCACATGTTTTTAATCATTTATATGCCATATGGCAGCTCCCTCAGATCTGCCGGCTATCAGCCACTTTACTTTTCTTTTCTTCAGTTTATATTAGGAGTGTACCTCCAATCATCTCAGGCAATGACAAACATACAAATTAGACATCTTCTTAATGTACGTGCCATTCCATAGCAAAAAAGTAATATTTCATTTTCCATCACATTACACGAAACAGAGGTGGTGTATGTTTTACTCAGAAGATGCCAGGATCCTTCCTCTCCTCCAAAAATTAAATCAATTCACAACAGACTTCAGCTGGTTTAAGCTCTGAGACATGTTGACAAGGGAAAATGGTAGGAATTCTGTACTTTGATGTCGAACATGGAACAGAATGATGTGACACCTTTTCAGACCATTTTTACTGACGAAGCAACACTCCATATCAATGGCAGTGTCAATCATCACAATGTTCGGATTTGGGGAACCGAGCACCCACATGCTACAATCGAGCACGAATAGAATCCTATCATGGTAAATATTTTCTGTGTGGTCAGTAATGTCATGGTTTACGACCCTTCCATCTACTACATCATCACTGTCACAGGACAACACAATCTCTCAATGTTACCCACCTGGCTCCTCCCTTCGCTGCAAACACAATCATGCAAGTTAATTTTCTAACAAGATGGAGTCCCACCCCATTGGAGCTTATCAGTGTGAGCATTTCTGAATGAAATGGTGCCAGAAGAGATTGGTCAACACACTGCTACGGATCTTGCTCTCCCTGCATGGCCTCCCAAATCCCCAGACATCAATTCTTTAGACTTCTTTCTGTGAAGATACATCAAGGACAAAATTTATGTTCCACCACTACCCATTACAATGGATGACATTCAAGAGTGGATAACACATATGATGAACTCAGTGGATCGTGATATGCTGCAACATACTTCGGAAGAATTATCCTATCACCTCAATGTGGTCTATGCTGCTGGTGGTCATAGTATTGAACACTTGTAGGTCTAAACTTGAACATCAGTCACACGTGTCTTAGGTTTAATCTTGTTGTACTGACTGTTGGGAAAATAAATCTTGATGAAATCAGTTCATTCTTTACGAAAGAATATCATCAATGCCTATGAGCTGTGGACACAATCTACAGAAAAGGTATTTCTCATTTATAATATTTCAAGTACATACCCTTTTGCTTTTGTAAAAATTGCTGAATGTCTTTCTAATATTTATCCATTTCTTCCCAAAACTTGGGTAAGGTATGCCAGAGAGCTGAAAAAGAAAGAAAAAATCAACAAATTAAATGCTGCCTACTGGAACTAGGTACACAAACTTTTAAATATTTTACATACACTAACATAAAAACAAAATCATCATCATAGCTGTATTTCATCTTTACAACTAAAAAAAAAAAAGGAGTTTGTTTATGCCCAAAAAATTTCACCTTTTCTTTTTATTTTGTTTTCTTTTGGGAGGCACCATTAGTGCCCTGGAATACATGTTTGTTTTTGTATGTAATATTTATATTGTGTGACAGTTTTAAAAAAAGTTAAAAATATTTTACTGTATAACTGTTATTCTAATTTTCCTTTTCCACTGTCAAACACATGTTAAAGTTTGCAATCTACAGTCACACTGTCTCAACTTCCGGCCAGCCTGGTCTTGACCAGGATGGATTACTCAGTTTTTAAGTCAATTGTGAAGCTCAACAAACAGTTGTAGTATCTAATAATGGAAAGTCCAGGTTGGAATTAATAATACAGTAATAATATAGTTGATGGTTTTAGGATCGACAGTTTCAGGATTGCATGTGAAATTACTGACAATACCCACTTTAGTAAGGTGATTATGTATGTACAACATGGTTGGTTGCATCTGCCCCCATAGCCCACACGGTAGCGTCACTGACTATGACACAGGGTGCCCAGGTTTGATTTCTGGCAGGGGACTGGGTGTTGTGTGATGTCATCATCATCATCAACATGAAAGTCAACAAAGAGGTGTCACCTAAAAATACTTGCGCTAGGCAGCCAAACAATCCCACATTGTACTCCCGACCAAATCTGCCATACAGTGTTTTCATTTCATGGATATAATAATTATTGTTATTTTTCAAAAGCGATAGATTGGCTGACCAGTACTTACCTTTTTGCTGCAACCGCCGATAGTGACACAAATATATCTGGCTGTAACCCATCCTTTCATCCTGCCTTATACCAATTCCAAACAGAACAATCCACAGCCCTCACCCGCCTGATCCTTAACCTATACCTCAACTCCGCCAATGAACACACCTGCCAACTCCTATCCCTGGTCAAAATCCTCAACCATTCCACTCCCACATCCACACCTACAGTTCAGAACATCCTTTTACAGGCCAACCGCAAATTGGAACAGCATGCCACCCTCCACCTCAAAAAACTATCCAAACTCCTGGTCACCCACCTCCGGAAAGGCAATACACTCTCCCTCAACAACCTCTCCAATAAACCTCAAGCTCCTCTTATTGCACACAATCCCAGTCTCTCCCACCTACTTAATCTCCCACTTCCAGCTCCACTCCCCCCCCCCCAACCCTCACAATCCTAATCCACACAATCCTGAACCACAATATCCCAATTCAGTAGTCAACCTCTCCTCTAAACCTCTCTCCCAATCTGAAACCACCGTCCTATCCAAAGGCCTCACCTTTAGTCCCACTCCCAAATTCAACCAAACAGCCCTTGTCAAAGACCTACTATCCTATACTCATAGCCTTGGTGGAGATATTACTTTGCCACGAAGAAAAATAATCTTACTCCTTATGATCCAGTTCCCCAAGACATCATTCAAATTGAACCCTGCCTGAAACAGTTCCATCCTCCATCACAGCGAGACCAACCCGCTCTTCCTTAAAATCACCCCCTTCAAACCTTCCAGGAATTCCTTACTTCCAACCATGCCTCTCAGTCTTTCCTAAGAAACCTTAATCCTACTCCCAACATTACCACAGCTGAATCCCGAGCTATCCGTGATCTAAAGGCTGACCGTTCCATCATTATTCTCCCTGCCGACAAGGGATCCATGACCGTGGTACTTGATCGGTGGGAGTATGTGGCTCAGGGACTGCGTCAGCTTTCAGACAATACTACCTACAAAGTCTGTCAAGATGACCCCATTCCTGATTGTCAGGCAGAGCTTCAGGCAATTCTCAGATCCTTAGGTCCCCTACAAAACCTTTCACCTGAGTCCATCAAACTCATGACCCCACCGACACCCCGCATCCCTACCTTCTACCTACTTCCTAAGATTCACAAACCTAATCATTCAGGCTGGCCAATTGTGGCTGGTTAACAAGCCCCCACAGAACAAATCTCTGCCTACATAGACCAACACCTTCAACCCACCATGTGCAGTCTCCCATCCTTCATCAAAGACACCAACCACTTCCTCGATCGCCTGAAATCCTTACCCAGCCTGTTACCTCCTGAAACCATCCTTGTACACTTCCTTATACACAAATATCCCACATGCCCAGGGCCTTGCTGCGATGGAGTATTTCTTTTCATGCCAACCACCCACTTCCCTACCTAAAACCTCTTTCCTTAATACCCCAGCCAGCTTCAAACTAACCGACAACTTCTTCATCTTTGAGGGCCAGAGATACCAACAACTAAAGGGAACAGCCATGGGAACCAGGATGGCCCCCTCGTACGCAAACTTATTTATGGGACGCTTAGAGGAAGCCTTCATGGATACCCATGACTGTCAACCCAAAGTTTGGTACAGATTCATTGATGACATCTTCCTGATCTGGACTAACAGTGAAGAACTCCAGAATTTCCTCTCCAACGTCAACTCCTTTGGTCCCATCAAATTCACCTGGTCCTATCCCATGCCACTTTCCTCAATGTCAACCTCGATCTGTCCATTGGCCAACTTCACACATCCGTCCACATCAAACCAACCAACAAACAGTACCTCCATTATGACAGCTGTCATCCATTCCACATCAAACATTCCCTACCCTGCAGCTTAGGTCTTTGTGGCAAAAGAGTCTGCTCCAGTCCCGAATCCCTGAACCAGTATACCAATAACCTAATAACAGCTATCACATCCCGCAGCTATCCTGATCTGGTTCAGAAGCAAATTACCAGAGCCACCTCCTCATCTTCCCAAATCCAGAACCTTCCACCGAAGAACCCCAGAAGTGCCCCCTTTGTCACCGAATACTTTCCGGGACTGGAGAGGACTCTGAATGTGGCTCTCCAGCAAGGATACAACTTCCTTAAATCCTGTCCCGAAATAAGATCCATCCTTAATGACATCCTTCCAACTCCACCAAGAGTGTCTTTACGCCCCTCCTAGTCCATCCCTATGAAATCCCCAAACCACCTTCCCTACCATCTGGCTCCTAACCATGCAACTGCCCCCATTGTAAAACCTGCTCTACGCACCGTTCCACCACCACTTACTCCAGTCCAGTAACCCAGAAGGTGTACACGATCAAGGGCAGAGCCACTTGCGATAGCACCCACGTGATTTACATGCCTGCACTGCGCCAAGATGTGCTGGCCATGCACCAAGGCATGTTTAGCCACAGGGTGATCTTCATTACCAACAAACACTGTCTGCCTGTGACCGTTCATGCGAATGGACAGTTTGTTGCTGGTCATTCCCACACAACGCTTCACAGTGCAGGCATGTCAGTTGGTAAATCACATGGGTGCTATCGCAAGTGGCTCTGTCCTTGATCTTGTACACCTTCCGGGTTACTGGACTGGAGTAAGTGGTGGTGGAAGGTTGCATAGAACAGGTTTTACAATGGGGGCAGTTGCATGGGTAGGAGCCAGAGGGTAGGGAAGGTGGTTTGGGGATTTCATAGTGATGGACTAGGAGGCTATGAAGGTTAGGTGGGCGGCGGAAAGACACTCTTGGTGGAGTGGGAAGGATGTCATTAAGGATGGAACTTCCCCGCAAGTGCCAATTCTCAGATGTTACTGCATCTCCCACCAAGACATTGTGGTGGCTCACTGGTACCCCATTTTTACAATGAACACATTCCCTCCTATTATAACTATCTTTGCAATATACATTCTAGCCTTCACTAAATATTTTGGAGCTTCCTACTTTGAGAGCCAGCAATTATCAGTCACAAGGATTATTTGAGCACAACAATTTCCCTGCAAGGAAGTAAATTTGGGAGCTTTGTTTGTGATACTTTAAAAATTTACCGCTAATATTGTAACACTTGAAGCATCCTTCTGAATGCAGCCTGATTTAACTGCCTGCATATCAATTAACGAATGTTCATCAGAACTATGCCTAGCCAAAATAATAAAAATCATGTGCAATCCACAAATACTCTGCTACCCAAGCAATTGCTTCCACTGAATAGTGCAACCCTGATCTATCAAGGAGATCCCTATAATTCCACACCCGTTACAACATATCTGGAAATCTGCAACCATGACCGTCACAGAGTCGATAAAGCCTTTAGTTGAGACCCTCTACTTGGCTCCAAACCAATAATAATAAACTTTAAAAAATGAAATGAGACAACCATGTGAATCCTTCTTCAAATAAAAGAAAAAATTGCCAAATTTTCTTACATGCTTAGTGCAGTTCAATGTGGTTTCCGTTTGTCACTCCAAACATAGCTAAACCATATTCTAGTTCATTCCACACACTCGAAGGACATCAGGTGTAAGGTAGAGAAGAATATCTCCTTTAAATAGCCAATGTCTTTGATATGAACACGGTACACATATTCCTTCCTTACAGATTGCTCCACAAAGAAATATGGGCCTAGTATTTTATCTTCTATGGTGGCACACCAGAAGTACACCTTAAAGGTGGTACAGTGGGACTCAGTCTAAGTATCAGGATTTTCAGCAGCCCATAAATGTTCAAATGTTTGTAAATCTAAGGGACTTGACTACTCTGGTCACGAGTCCCTAGGCTTACAAAGTATTTTAACTTATGCTAAGGATTACAAATACACCCATGCCCGAGGGAGAACTCAAACCTCCAAAGGTGAGCAGTGGCACACTCCACAGCTAGGTACCTTGTAACGCTCGGTCATTTCACCGTGGCCAGCAACCAATACTCTTATGGTATAGTTATGAATGTGACCACACACGTGGAATGCGGTCTCATCACTCAGCACTAACATCTTTAGTAATTGTCCAGCATTATAAATATCGAAGCATTTGTGAAGCATTTTAAATTGTTTACGTTATATTATGGGTGGGTAGTATGTAACAACTACAGTCACTAACTTGCAAAATGGACAACTTTCTTTAAAACTTCATGAATTGCAATCTTCTTTACGTGTACTTCTCAAGCGCAATTATGCACAGCTAGTCTATAGCTTCTACATTTTGTCACTAGCCAAAGGCCTACAATCATTTTTGGTCCAACACAATGCCAGTTTCCTTCAACAGCTGATCCCAACATCTATATTTCTATGAGGCAGGACTACATTGTACACACAATAATATTCATACTCAACATGAGTCATGGATTCAAATTCAATACACTGTACTTCCCTCTGCAACATTCACATCTTGAATGAAATTGTGTGACCTGCTGCAACTGCTTAATTTCCTTAAATTCATTGTTGTGTCATTAGTGAGCACAGAACAAAGAAAATTAAGTAACATAAACTTGGAATTTTTCTTTAATTTGGTGAAGATTTCACATTTCTACCTTGTTTCATTGCCTTTCTTTGAGTGGTTAAACTTCACCATGACTTTACGGATAAATTGCAAATACAAAAGTTAATAACGGAAAGTCCAGGCTGAAATTAATAACATAGTAATAATGACACGTGACACAAGACGTGGTGACAAGCTGCGACAGGCACATACAACACTTTCAGCTACTGGCCATGGCCATCTTCAGAAAATAGACTTTCACACAATCACACAGGCACTCAACACAGTTGTACAACTGTCACCTCAAGTTGCCACACTTCGAATCCAACCTGAGACATCAGTTGTGTGAGTTGTGGCTGAGTGATTGTGCTCGTGCTTTTTTCTGGCAAAGGTCGTGGCCGAAACTGTGTCACTGTCTTTTATACACTCCTGTCTGTAGCTCAGTTACTGTCTTAATGGTGACTTGCAATCTAGTGACTTTATGAAAATAATTTAAGTAGATCTGTGCAATTAGTGTGTGTAATGGCATTGTGTGCAAAGATAAAGGAATGACATTGGACCATGGCAAGTAGTTGGGACTGTTGCCAGACATCAAGGTATTGGGTTAAAGTAAGAACCCGGTCAAGGGTTTGCCCAAATTGGCGGAAACTGGAAAGGGCCATGCTTTATATTCAAAACTAATGGGGCTTTTAGCCAAGCATTTTGTAAGGATGTCTGGAGGACTTCTGCGAGTTCCACATCCCAGTAATTCACAATAAAATAAAATAACCTATATTATTATTTACCGTCAACATTTCGGACATCTAAGATGTCAGAATAATTAACACACATATCATGAATCTAAAAATAATTTCAATATCTCAAAAATTACAAATTTTTATGACTACTAAACCAATATATAGAAAAATCAAGCTTAAAATAACCAACTTTTAAATCTTGAAAGAATCACAAGGACTGATTTCAGCTGATATAAATTTATAATCAAAATATAAACAGATCATCACATTCTTCACAGTAGCACTGAAAATGTAAGCAGCGTGATTTACCTCTTGTATTCAATTCAAAGTGCGGCAGCCGGAGGTGATGGCTGTATGACTGTGTTGTGTGATAGTGTGAATTTTCTATTTTCTGAAGAAGGCCATGGCCGATAGCTGAAAGTGTTGGATGTGTGTGTCTTTTGTATGTGCCTGTCGCAGCTCGTCGCTGCGTCTCTGTGAGTTGTAAACTGTCCTTATTACAATATCATTAAATACAAAAGTTAAACCCTTTTAATGATGTTAACTAACACATCAGTGGATTTCAAAACAAACTTTGGAAAACCTAATCATTTTTGTGACAAATAGGAAAACAAATTTAAAAATAATAATAAACTATCACAAAAAAAAAGAAAAAAAGGAAAAAAAATGAACTAGAAAAAATCTGATCTTGCAAGATATTTTTATAATGGCTAATAATTTCTGTGAGCCATGGAATTACTCACCTGGCATTGGCCATACAGAAATCTCCCCATATCCCAAGGACCATCTGTCACAATAGCATACTTGTACTTTGTCCCAAGTTCATGTTTCAACAGCCAAGCTTCAAAATGAGACAAAACTTCTGGGAATGTTTCAGCATTATCAACTTGGTCTTGGGTGATTCCTGTCAATTCAGTGCAAAACTTAGACAGTGTTGATTTTACAGTTGGTTTGCAATATGCCTGAAAACAGTCCTCAATTTCTTGCTTTTCCGAATTTACCAGTACTGCAGGAAACTCTATTATTTCATGCCTGAAAATTAAACAAACATGTAAAGTTAAAATGAATCAAACATTAGTACCGATGGGAAAGAAGTTGCCTTATGACTATGAGATAATTTTTAATCTGAATGATTACTAAAGTAAATGTTAGACGTTTTGGTCTCTAATCCTCAATCTTAGTTGCCCCGGATAACACAATTAAGGAACTTTGTATTCGAGTTCAGTGTAGTGATACATCAATAAAACAAAGAAACAATAATACAACACCACAGCTTGTAAGAAGTGTGGTAAATGTGTGGTGAAAGATATTCTGTGCATCACATGAAAATTCTGGTTGCATGAAAATGTGCTACAGGAAACCTTAAATTCATAAATGACAATTTTCCATGATTATGCGACAGTGTATGTGACAGATGGACACAACTGTTAAACACAATGAAATCTAAAAAGAAATCCACGAGATAGTCAATAATAAAATTGAAGAACCGAGAAAGTAAGTAGTAGTGTTGAAAGAAGGAAATGCGAAACTTGTGAGTGACAGAAATACACATAGAGCAGAAATAATGGACATGTGTGTAAAGAAAACCAGGAAAATTCAAGTGTTTCAAAGTCTGAAAATGATGCAACAGAAAACAAATCCATTAGGCCTATTCGTGGAACTTGACAAACAATAATTTTTGTGTAGATACTACAAACCATTATAAAAGGACAGGCAATAAAAAAATAATAAAAAATAAAATAAAAACAGAACACTAAACATGACTTCTTAATAATCTGATTCCATTATTATTATCATCATTATTATTAAAAAAAAAGTGTACTTGTGTCTGTGTAAATGTGTGGGTGGGTGTGTATTTTTGCTCCCAAGGTAAGCCTTTCCTGTCCCAGGATTGGAATGATTCCTTACCCACTCCCTTAAAACCCTCATCATTTCCTTTTCCCTCTCCTTCCCTTCTGCCAGACGAAGCATTGAGGCTGCGAAAGCTAGCGTTTGTGTGTGTGTTCTATTTATTTGTGCTGCTGTCACACCTGTGCTCCTTCGCCTGGTGAGTAGTCTTTGTCTATTTTTTATATTTAATTTTTCCTGCTAGGAATTTTTCACCTATAATATTCGTATCAATTATATATTAATAGATTTTGATGATAAAACAAATGGGTGTAGTTATTTTGCAGTGTTATTTTGTCCTGTGATAACGTTGTGGCCCACTTGAAATGAAACTTCCGAGAATTTGGCCCAAGGAGGAAAAGGTTGAGTATGGCTGGCCTAGAGACTGTAAGAAAATATGTGCTGCAATCAGATGTGGAAGACAATATGTTGGGAATGTTATCAAATTTGGAAAACAATCTCTATGTACTCAAGCGTCAGGAAAAATCAAAACAAATGAGTACTTTGGACTGGCTTAAGAAATGAATGTTGTATAGTACTTCGACCTGTCTTTTGTGTTTCATATATGGACAATTCAATTTCATAGCCTAATCTGTGGATGTGGTGTTATGAGAGTTTTCTTTCGTATTTCTGTGCGAGGAAGCCCTCGTGTCAAGATTCCTATTTAATTTGTGCATAGTGGTTGCTGGGATTCATGGTAAGGCCACCACATTAAGTTTGAATTATTTTTCACTCCTCTTCAAAAAAAAAATTGTACAAACCAGTAGTGCATTTTTCCCTTTTACTTTATGGAATGTAGAAGAAGTGAAGAATGTGTGTATGAAAGTGCTGACATTTTGTGCAATATATAGTGTTCGTTTTAATAGTGTACACGAGCTGTTCTGAATGAGAAATATGTTTCTAGCATTTTGAGAGATTCTTTTCTCCTCATTATTTATTCCTACCGCCACACTGTGCCAGCCAAACCCACTTTGTTTAGCTCACAACATAACAAGTTTCTAGACCTTAGCCTACGAAATAGTCGAAATTCTGAAGTTTGGGATTAAAAATGGCACAGAGGATATAAGACAGTAAGAATTTGCTATGTGTGTCATCACAATTGACAGGACATGTTCAGTGCGACATCTTGTTCGTCTTTGTTGCAGTCCTAAATTAGGTTTTAATGCTTTCCGATGGCAGGCAGATTACTATAAATGTAACAGATGGCTGAAATCACAGCAAGCTTAAGTTTATATTCATTGCCATAATTAAGTACCACTACATAAAGATTTTGAAGTACACACCGCGCACATTGCCAATGCTACAGAAATCTCCACTACCATTGGCTACAAAAGGAAAACACATATCCCCATGTATTACATTTTCACAACTTTCATAGTACTCCATATTTCTAGTTAATTCAACAAATTGCTTTATTCTGAGTGGATACAAAAAATTTCTCTCAATAAAAGTGTTTTGACATATAATAATATATACTATCTTGTCAGAAAATAGCTCTTTTACCTTGTACAAAGATAGCAATTTCCTTGTTGTTACACCAGTGGATTTTTTTTTTTTTTTTTTTTTTTTAACTGATGAAATGCACTACCACAATTTATTGAACAAATGAAGCACAGTTAAATTGTGGTGTAGATGCTCCAGGATTCTCTTCTGGGGCCACAACTGTTTCTCATTTGCATAAATGATATGCCTTCTAGTATAACAGGTAATTCTAAGATTTCTGTTTGCTGATGACACTAGTTTGGTAGTAAAGGATGTTTAACTATTGATGCAGTATCAAATAATGTCATAAAAGAAATAAGATCATGGCTTGTAGAAAATAAATTGATGCTAAATCACAGTAAGAATTAGTTTTTGCAGTTTCTAACACAAAATTCAACAAAAACTGACATTTCAAATACACAGAATGGCCTCATGGTGAGACTGGACATTTGAAATCTTTAGGAATTCAGATAGATAGTATGCTGTCATAGAAAGCCCATGTTCAAGATCTTGTTAAGGAACTAAATGTGTTGTCTACTATTCGAACAGTATCTGAAATGATAGTAGTCTATGTTGTTTATTTTCATTTGCTTGTGATGTATGGTGTTATTTTTTGTGATAAAGCCACGGGTTCAAAAAGGGTTCTTATTGTGCAGAACTGGGCAGTTTGAACAATATGTCGGGTAAGCTTGCATACTCTTTTTGACCTGTGTTTAGTAACCTAGGAATCCTGATATTGGCCTCTCAATTCATATTTTCTTTCGTGTCATTTGTTATTAATAATATTTGGTTATTCCCAAGAGTTAGTAGCTTTCACTCAGTTATATCAGTCAGATATCAAATCTGCATTTGGATAACACCTCCTTGACCTT
Organism: Locusta migratoria; assembly: GCA_026315105.1. NCBI lineage: Eukaryota > Metazoa > Arthropoda > Insecta > Orthoptera > Acrididae > Locusta > Locusta migratoria. Next base: position 52,275,010 of record CM048747.1, on the reverse strand, counting down.
TGTCCTGTAAGGTGTACAAGGTTCTGTTGCATCCATTTTAACACCTTCGGTGTGGCCTCAGCGCAGGCGCACAACGCTCCAGTGCGGCATGGCAATGTGCGAGTGCGGGCCAGTGTTGTTGTGGTGGTCTTCAGTCCGGAGACTGGTTTGATGCAGCTCTCCGCAATGCCCTATCCTGAGCAAGCCTCATCAACTCCACATAAGAACGGCAACCTACATCTGTCTGATTCTTCTTACTGTATCCATCTCTTGGTGTTCGTCTGCGGTTTTTGGCCCACACACTCCCCTTCAATGCTAAATTCACAATTCCTTGATGTCTAAAAATGTGTCCTACCAATCAATCCCTTCTTTTAGTCAAGGTATGCCAGAAATTCCTTTTCTTCCCAATTCTGTTAAGTACTTCCTCCTTAGTTATGTGATCCATCCATCTAATCACCAGACAGTAACACTCTTAAATGGCAGGTACCACTCAGAGCCGATGCTCCTAAGCACACCTGAGCTACAGGCTGACATCAAGACCTTGTAAGGTCTGTAGGATCATGTTCTATACTGACAATGATGACACCTTAGATTCATCACTTCAAATAAGTTTCAACTGTATTGTGGTCATGTTTTAAAGTCAGTCTGCTGTCTGACACCTACAGGGGTCACAAGCTTCATTCAAATGTTCATGATTTGTTGATAAATGTCAATCTCCATGGTATGCCTCATCCTCACAACACAGAAAATCACTGTCGTCTAGTCACAAAGTAACTGTTCCTTTGTCAATTTAACACTTTTCCAGCTCCTATTCTCATTGGAAGGTCCAGGTGTCGGTTCATTAGCCGCCATTACGAACAATATATGTTCAATAACTGACCAAACAAAATAAAAGTATACACGTTTTGATGCTAGCTTAGACACTGCAACTAGACTGAGTAACCCGAAAGGGATCGCGGGCGCTTATGTGTCAGCTGCACTGGCACATGGCTTGTTTTGACGCTTATAAGCATCAGCCACAGCAAAAGTGTTAATAAAATGCCACAAGAATTGAAATGTTTTGTAGTAATCTTAATTCTACATAAATACTCTGCAAGTCTCGAAGCGCAAGGCAGAGGGTTCATCTAATTGCTTTTATGATATTTCTCTATGTTGCCATTCTCTAAGAGCTCGCGGGAAAGAGGAACACCTAAATCTTTTCTTTGTCAATCTGATTTCTCTTATTTTATTTTGATGATCATGTCTCCCTATGTAGTTGGGTGCGAACAAGTCATGTTCATGTTCGGAAGAGAAATTTGTGAAAGAAATTTTGTAAATAGAATAACGAATAATGTCCTCCTTTTAACAATTTCCACGCCATCCCTGACATCATTTACATGACACTCTCTCCCCTATACCTTAATAATACAAAAAGAGTAGCCCTTCGCTGAACTTTCTCTAAATCATCTGTCAGTTCCACCTTGTGTGGATCCCACAATGTGCTTCAATATTCTAAAATAAAATGCCAAAGTGTTGTGTTGGCAGTTTCTTTAGTAAAACTGATGCATCCCTGACATCTCTCTATTCTGTTGTTGGTGGGTTCCCCCCCCCCCCCCTCCCTTATGCTTGCATAAGATTTCTATACATGTCACTCTATCAATGACTACTCCTTTGTTACAATCTGAAATACTGACTTGTTCTATGGACATGGAGAACTGCTCCTTAATTCGGTCCTGTGGAACATGATAAATATCACTCAAAAACAAACATAAATAAAATAAGAAGCCTTCATTTTATCTTTACCTTCTGGCCTAAGGAGTGAGTAAACCAATCCATATTTCCTTCTATGCCCTTTCTCCTCCTCCTCCTTTTTCTGCCTGAAGAAAGATTGATTCCAAAAGCTAACTAACTGTATTTTGTCCACTTTTTGAGTTATCCAGAGTACTGAGCTGGGGTAAGTACTGGCCAGTCACTATCTTATAAGTATTCATGTCACACCCAAGGAATACTTTTGATGATATCCCTTTTCAGTTGAATCAGGAACAAAACTATTTGTGAACTTTTGGAAATAAAGTTTGTGTCACTGAAATTGTGGGAAATTATTAATTAGCCTCTGCCCTTAGTACACAGAGCTCCAGCTGGCATGAACTGAGAGTTACACGGATTTCCTCCACCCAATTCTTAAGCATAATGTCTGACAACAGTGTCTGCATCACTGTAGACAATACCTTTGAAGAATATACCTAGTATATCTGTGAGACACTATTATCCAACAAAGTCCGAACCTTCGCACTAGCTTGCAAAAACGCAGTACAGTCGAAATAATACACCATTCCCAGCATTTTTGCTTCCAGCATCTTAGTATGTTGTGTATCCATGTTCGAAGATGTTTTAACTTTTGATGTACAGATATTATGTTTACCGGTATTGAATACTGTGATAAAAAAATAGATTTTCTACGCCCAATGGTACAGCGAATCAAGAAAATATTAATTACAATTATTTTTTTATTGCTTTTTGTTTCACAAATCAACAAACTTCTAGGGCTGTTCCCGAAAATTTTAAAACAACATAGAGTGGACTTGCAACTTGCCTTTATATCATATTCTATGGGGAAAATAATGAATATTATCAATGTAAAATAATTTTATTTCAGAAAATTGGTCTTCTTTGAATACAGAATGTCATAAAAACTTTGCAAAGAATATATTTCACATCACTTTTTTGAAAATCTTGGAAACATGTTTCCATTTTGCTGAAGCACAATGGTACATGTCCAGAAAGTATGCACTTAGCACGCTTGGCTCTAGTGCTTCCTGGTTGATGCAATCAATTCTCAATACGTAGCTATGAGGGAACAAGAGGGTGCTTTTCTTCACATGGACTGTATTGCTGAAAACTCAAGGTGGCCTCAGGGGAGTTTTCTTAATTAGCAGACTTTGCAGAATGCTCATCCTGAGCATTTTGGCAGTAAGGTGGTTTTTTTCAGTTCCTTCCAAATTATATAACAAATATTATATATCACGAATATTGTAGAGGAAAAATTCCTAACAGGAAAAATATACGTAAAAAATAGATGAAGTACACTTACCAGGCGAAGGGGCACAGGCAGTAATAGCAACAAATAAACACACAGACACACACACACACAAAAATGCTAGCTTTCGCAGCCTAGCTGCTTCATCAGGCAGAAGGGAAGGAGAGGGAAAAGGAAATGATGAGGGTTTCAAGGAAGGGGGTAAGGAGCCATTCCAATCCCGGGACAGGAAAGACTTACCTTGGGGGAAAAAATGGAGGGTAAATAAATGCACACACACCCACACATTTACACAGACACAAGTACACTTAGGCAGACATACTGTAGAACTGTAGAAAGCCTACAGTTCTACAGTATGTCTGCCTAAGTGTACTTGTGTCTGTGTAAATGTGTGGGTGTGTGTGCATTTATTTACCCTCCATTTTTTCCCCCAAGGTAAGTCTTTCCTGTCCAGGGATTGGAATGGCTCCTTACCCCCTTCCTTAAAACCCTCATCATTTCCTTTTCCCTCTCCTTCCCTTCTGCCTGATGAAGCAGCTAGGCTGCGAAAGCTAGCATTTTTGTGTGTGTGTGTGTCTGTGTGTTTATTTGTTGCTATTACTGCCTGTGCCCCTTCGCCAAATATTATATATCATATATACACCAACATTTACGGCCTGATAACAAGACAGATTTATGGTTGAACCATCTCCTGCACATCGAGCCGTTGTAGCATTTTCAGGACTGTGAAAATTTGAAAAGGAGATGCACTGATTTCTTATCTTTCCCCTTCAAGTAAACAATATCATTGTTGCTGATCATCCAGTGAAATTTCCCTCTGCTCAATTATTTGTCTGTTTCTAAAATGGGTAAACTTTTCCTTGTTTGTTGAACTGTTCCACAGGAATATATGTTTCTATTGTGTAAACATGCCATCAAGTTATGTCTGTTTAAATAATTCTTGAAATAAAAATGATGGTTTGTATACCTGAGTTCACAGAACAAACTTAGCACTACATGCTCTCCAATGCCTCTTTGCACCATGTCACTTACCTATCAAGTATAAATATCAAATTTCAGATTGTAAAAGCTATTGTCACACAGCATCCATATTTTGTACCCATGCTTCATGGATTTGTCTCTCGTGTAATGCTTCTTAATGTTACATCATTTGAATTGTATCAACGACCCATTGATTGCTAGGTACTGACTGGGTTTGTAATACTTTAAGAATAACTCCACTAGTAACTTTATCACTGGCCATAACTGGTACAGTTTTTCAAATTGTAAGTGTCCTTTTTCTGGCTGTGAAGTATCAGTACGTATATACAGGGTGTCTCACCTAGCAGTCGTCAAGCGCATTTTCTCTGGTGTTCGAGCAGATATATGCAATTTCGTTTTTGCGATGTGTAGCTGGACTCAGGCCAAACAAATCCTGCTCCTCACGCAATTGCTGCGACGCCTGGTATAAATGTAAAGCGTCGGTTTGTTTCCCATCATGAACAAAAAGATTTTTAAAGTGAAATTCTTTGTACTCAATTGCCAGAGCAGTCCCACATTAGTCTAGTGTGATATTCGGTTTACGGAACTGTATTAACAGAGACAGTAAAACACATCAATTAACCAGTACTCTGAAAGTGGCTGTGTAGCACTTCCATAAGGCAGTAGCAGACGCTGCACGGCGAGGCGACAAACGTGAGATTGGGCACGTCAGGTGGGGACGAAATGGCGAGCACATGTGTACCAATATGTTGGTGTCTGTCGTGGATATCCCTTTGTTGTATTCTAAGCATTTGAATGCTACTTTACTTTGAACCGGTTTTATGATTTTATTAGTAGTATGTGGACTGTCAATGGATTACGTGTCCACAATGAAGAATCAATAGTCTCTATGTTAATTATGGAATACAAATCAGTTACAGCAAATTGATTTGACAGTGACTAAGTAATGTATTAACTGTTCAGTTGCTTAGAACGTGCTTCACAAATGTACAGTATAGTCTTCTCACTAATAAGTGCAGTAACTAAACTAAATTAAAACAAATTTGACTACTTTGTTCTGTATTTTATTCATCTCAGACCTTCGTAAAATTCGATACGCATTATGGTTTTGTGTACAGAAGCTGAAACGTGTGGCCATCTTGAAAATGATACTGTATTGTGCTGCATTACGACTGTGGCTGCTAGCATTGCTCTCAGCCGGTGTCCAATGCATTTGATACCCACGACAGACACCGACGAATCGGTACACATGTGCTCGCCACTTTGTCCTCACTCACGGTGCCCCATCTCACATGTGCCACCGCACCTCACACTCCCTGCTACTGCCTTATGGAAATGCTACACAGCTGCTTCTGGAGTACTGCTTAATTGTAGTGTTTTACTGTCTGTTAATACATTTCAATAAACCGAAAATCACACTAAACAAATTTTGGACTGCTCTATTGATTGAGCACAAAGAATTTCGCTTTAAAAATCTTTTTGTTCGTGATGGGAAACAAACTGATGCTTTACATCTACACTAGACATTGCAGGAATGGCGTGATGAGCAGAATTTGTTTGGCCTGAGTTCAGCTACACATTGTAAAACGAAATCGCAAATATCTGCTCAAACACCAGAGAAAATACACCTGACATTTCTTGGGTGAGACACCCTGTATATGTTACTCAATAACCATCCAAAGCAGTTTACTGTCATCAGAGATGAAATATAATGCACCAAAAATAATGGCGTAAGTCTGCTGGTCACCTGTTCGGCAGTGTTTTAGACAAATATTATGAAAGGTAGCACCTAATCTCAGTTTCTCTGCTCAACTTTGACATACATAGACAATGTCTGCCAAAGTGTTATTAAGATGTTCAGTGAGCCTGTTAGTTTGAGGATGGTAGACAATTTACATGCAATGTGTAATGTTGCACTGACTGTTTATCTCTGAAACAAGTCTGAACAACCTTTTCTCATTCTGGAATAACAGACGTTTGGTGCTCCAGGTTTCAAGTCAATGTCTTCCGCAACGAATTTAGCTACTCCAGGTACCTCAGCTCTTTTCACAACATCTTTTATGGCATTTCAAGAACAAATCAGTACAAACAATAAGCCACACTGCTGCTACCACAAGTTGACAGTCACCAGAGCACATCAATCCCAACACATTCAAAAGACGTCTCACTGGCGGAAATGGTACAAATCATACTGATAGTTTCTAGTACTCTTGACAGTTTGATACATAGCGACAAACACTTCTAAATAATCCTGGCCAGGAAAGCCTCGTGAGAATTATGTCACAAGATTTTATAAACCATAGACATCAGAAGCATCATGGAAGTTTAGTAGAATCTCTAAAAGCATGCATTTAAGAATCACTGGTACCCATCTCTTTCCACTGGGTCAAACTTTTTCTTACTAAGTAATCCATTAATTACCGTTTATACTCGAGTAATCCGCGTACATTTTTTCCCAAATTTATGAACAAAAAACTGGGGTGCGCGGATTACTCGAATTTAGGCTGGTATTACTCCATCTGCGACAACAAAACACACCAGTTGGGGATTACTCCGCTTTAAAAAACATCCTTTTAGGCCGGTATTACAAGATAATATTTTGGATCAAATCTTTGACAAAGAAATATCAAATATTCATAATATTTCTTAGACATAAATCTTCATCGTGGTGTTAAAAAGGGGTATTATTGTCATCATATTTCAAGATAGCAGATAATAACTTTTTATTGTGAGCTGCCTTAGCCGGTCACAAACATAGCAGAGTAGTGTATGTTTCTGGCAGCTTCTTTGCCAGCGCGGCTGGTGCGTACGAACAGTTGCATTGTTGATGTTAGAATAAGTAGCTTATGGTACCATCTTTCTGAGTAATAAAGTATGTTATCTGCTTAAGTTAGGTATTATTACCCACATCGGTATCGAGACATGACAATGACTATATCTGGAGAAGACAGGGTTACAGTGAATTCTTGCTACTGTGTTTAAATGCTAATTACGGTGCGGCATTGCAGTTATGTTCAAACCTTACCTCCTTGGTTCAAACGCACGTACACATTGATTAGCAACAGCGACACTAGCACACAGAGCGGATACATTTGCAGCGGAGAGAAGACAAGCAACTTTTATAATCAAATATACGGTGAGGCGCTACATTTGATGACATTTCTTTGATGGAAAATATGTGTATGTCAAAGCTCCTTACTACACTATCAAATATCTTTGATGTAAATACATTGCATATAGACTTTTACAAAGACATATGACTGTGTAATACCCAAGAAGATTGTAATACTAGTCTCAGCTCCATTTATTTAACGGTTCAGATTCTATAAGTGTTCATTTTAGTGTGTTACTGTATGTTTTTACAGTAATTCGTAAAATTTTACGACGATTCTCACCGGGCTCCAATGCTTATGTTGGCAACAGATGAACAGTGAAGTGTAGAATTGCATTAATATTATTCACAAGCTACAGAGTAAATGTTATTGCTGCTCGTTTCACTCTTAGCAAAATTAATACTGTACCTGCTCTACGGTTGACAGGTTCGGGTATGTACCCTCGTCTGTTCAGAAGAAAAATATAATTTTCGTTTTAATTGAAGTTGTCACGAAAAAACATTTATTGGTCATCTGAGTGCAGTCATTACCACTGGTGCCAACATAACCACTGCAGCCCAGCTAGAAGCATCGTATAATTTAACCCATTAATACATTACAAATGAAATATTTTTCAGTTTGTATGAGAACGTTTAGTAGGTAAAATACGAGAGAATTTTATGGGGTTGGTGTGAGATTCGCACGCTCTGGATATGACAACATTGCACGCCTCTCTCTCTCTCTCTCTCTCTCTCTCTCTCTCTCTCTCTCTCTCTCTCTCTCTCTCTCTCTCTCTCTCCCCCCCCCCCCCCCCCCTCTTTCAATTAGCGCGGCGTCAATTCTTTTGATATTTATAATTTAATAAATGTGACATCCCAAATGGTTGCCCTCATGTACTTGTTCAAATCTGAACGGTGGTATCTTGAAATACACAAATCCGCATTTTTGTCCCCCACCCCCCCTTGTCAAAATTTGGGGTGCGCGGATTACTCGAGTATATACGGTATCTTAAATTCTCCTTCTACATGTGGTGATCGATTCAAGGCATGGATAATTTGTCATGGCTTTGTGTCCTCTTCCTGTTCATCAGCACAGTAGACACTATCTTCACCATGCTGGATTTCTTAAGAGGCAGTCGGCATCTTGTTGTGTTTTCTGCTCTTGTATGCTGTAGTTATGTTATCCTCTACAAGACATAGTGCCCACCTGGCAATTGTCCTTATGGGTCCTTAAGAACTGTTATCCAACAAAGTAAATGATGACTTGTAAAGACTGAATGACCTACCACAGAGATACTGTCTAAATTTGCAGATGGCCCAAATAACAGTAAGATGCTCTTCTTCTGTACTTTCTGCCACCTTCCACTGAGCATAGTATGGCTCAAACTCTGGTTTCTTATCATGGCCTAATAGAAGCCACCTTGATGATGAGGATGTTTATGACCCCAAGTTAGCTGTACCCAGCATCTCCACCAGAATACTGACACAAAACAGTGTCATAGGACATAGCTGTTTGATAAACACTCCTTCAAACTCAGCAATGGTTTATTTGGCACTTGTCACGCACATTGAACAGCACAGAATGGGCCAACTCCAGCTCAGGATTTGTACATTTGGAACATTATTTCTCAATGCATCTTGACAGTGATAGAGCTGTATATTAACATTAAAATATACAACCAGTATAGGTCTCATGATCCTTTGCTACACCACACATTTACTGTCTATCAGGGATTCATTTGCAAGAAAGTACCCCAGCAGCCACTAAGGACAACAGTCTGCACTGCTGAGAACTGAGTTTCCTTGAGGGCAATGCAGAAAGCAGTGGCATTAGAAATGCTATAGCTAAGAGAGGGGGCAGAAATAACCACTGTGTAATTATGCTGTCAGTATCCTGTGGGAACACGATGTAACCAAGGCAGCAGGTCTTGCCCGAGAGCACTCTGCTACCTTCAGTTGAGAGGATATGGTGTCAAAACACATTGGCTCTGAATCAAGTTGTGTTGGTGGAATCCAGTGCCATAGGGACGATGGAATCCAGTGCCACAGGGGCAATCAAACTCTACCTGAAGTACAGAGGTGGAACACACTGGATCCAGTGTCATTCTAGCCTTCACACTTATTCCCTACATACCTCCCACAAAATAGCCAAGGAAAGAAACATATTTGGATCATATCTCTCTACATTGTAATAAATCTTGCCTTCAGAAGTAACTGCAGGAGTGATATGAAGACCAGGAAAAAAGAGTTTGATCCAATTCAATTGAGTGTAATCAACCATAGTACTCACCATAGTGCTCACACAGAACGGGAGCTATCTGCGGGTGTCACCCAGCCTCAGCAACAGCCATTTGGACAGTAGTCCATTACCAAGAACACCTGTCCCCAAACCACAATGAGCACATACTTCCTGGCATACATAGAGTGTTTATGGCTCAGGAAACAAAAGTATGAGCTCTGCATGGTAAGGGGTTACAGCTTCTTGATGATGCCTCACAATGGGATGATTAGCATGTTGAGTTCTTGATGTACAATTGTGAGAGAAAATTGCTGAGAGAGAGAGAGAGAGAGAGAGAGAGAGAGAGAGAGAGAGAGAAAGGTGGAACATTCATAGAAATGGGCAACATTTCTTACACACTGTCCTGCATAATTTATAAGAGGACTGGTACATCAAACCTAATAACAGAGGCTATGTAGCTATGAACAAACAGTTGTCGAGAATGCCAGAAGGGAAAAAAATGAGTGGCCTAAATCAAACTGTGTGTGATTAGCACCAAAAAGACCATCCACTGGAAAGATTGAGTCAAAAATAAAACAGACATGCAGCATGGTAAGTGAAGTAGCACTGCAAGGACTATGGCCGCATATTAGACAACCACATTTATAGCAAAGTATTTCAATCCCAGTTATCTGGCTTGTTCCACTTAGCACCAAGTAACCAGAGCAGGGATAGTAATGTGATTGTAACCACCCATGTTGAGAATCATACCTACATACTGATATAGCCATATTAGAACAGCCATTGTATTGATTGAATTTCATTTGTTTTGTGTGTTAAATGTTGCAGCGTTACTGCTTAATTATGACCATGCTGGTAGCAGTTCACTGCCCTTTAGCTGATTACACCGACTGTGTGGGTATAAGAGTCTACTTTAGGATGTAGAGGATCCTCTTCAGTTGAATCCTCAGACTCCGTCACTGAAGTTCTTACTGCAGGAACAGAATGCTGGAGAGAGCTGAAATATCCTTCAATCTACTTCTCCATTTCTACAGAAGGAGAAGCTTTGACATGCTTTTATGCTACACAATAACCTTCATTTATTGCACCATATTTATACAAAAGAGAGAGTGCAATATTCCACACTTGTCTTGGAGTAACAAACTGTGCAGAATGAATACCAGAATCATAATGAACAAACGAATGTAGGTTTTTAACAATGAAGCAAATGTATTCACAGAAGTCCTTATATCTTCTTTGACTTGCACAGAACTTCACACTTTCAGTATTATCTGTGCCACTTGCTGTATACTGCCTGGCCATTACATCTGTACAAAAGGAAAAATCCAGGGCAGTACCAGTCCAATTCCATATCTAAATAACCTTAAATAAATACCTTGGTCATATTGTATTGGTACTGGAGCATGTAGTGTAACTCGTTACACAAAAATGTCTGGCATGAAGCCCCCCCTCCCCCCCCCCCACACACACACACTGCCACCCTCAAACACAGAAAAAGTTACTTGGTACAATGGCTGTTGGTAAGTGTCCTGATGCCCCAAGAAGATAGACATCTATTGCTTGACATTCAAGGGGAGCCAGTGTAATTTAACGAGACATACAGGGCTAGGTCTCATTGCATCCCAATTGTTAACCACCGAAAGATGTCGCAAGTACACGAAGAGAAAAAAATTGATTGGCACAGAAATATACTGAACAGAAACTGTGGGCGCTATGTTAAGATAATTAAAACATGCATACGGTGTTTTAAAACATTGAAGCTGTAAAACAAAGATGTATAAAATTACAAATTTCATACTTCAAAAATTTTTAAACGGCAGTTTGTTAAAATTATCATTAAAATGACTAAATGTACTGTATAAAATATTAAAATTTATATAATACAGCACGGTATGTGCATTAATTGCTTCTTGGTGGCGTGCGACATGCAGATATTTTTTTTTATTCGGAAGCCAGTCTGCACGCCGACCTGCTGCTAGGACGGTGTCCAGGCCGACGCGCTGCCACTGCCAGCCACCGGAAAGTAGGGCCGCTGCTCCAAGACACGCTGCATCGAGGACGAAGGTTGTAAGAGGCCTTCAAAGTTATTAAAGAATGTGCAGTTATTAAAATCATTTTGCTGATTTAGTGTACTTCCAGGTTCTTAAAGCCGGTGTGTGAACATTTCTATTTCTTCCAGTGTCGTTAGGAGACCTCCTTTTGGTTCCTTATGTAGCACTTGTAAATGTGTATTAATTGTTCCAACCGCATGCTTTTCTGTCACTAAATGCTCTCCAAATGGAGTTTTATTATTATGAAGAGAGCAGTGCTCTTTAAAACGTGTTTCGAACGTTCTGCCTGTCTGACCTATATAGGTTTTTGTACAGTCTCCACATTTAAGATTACAGACGTCTGCTGCCATGAATTTTGAGGCTTTTTTGTTCACGCGGTGTCTCAGTCTAAATCGAGTGACATCATTGGTCTTAAATCCTAGTCGTATGTTGGTGTTTTGAAATTGCCTAGCAATGATGTCTGAAACCTTTCCTTTGTTGCTCATTGGCATGTAGATGATTTTCTTTTCTTCTTGGTCACTTGTCAGCATACTGTCATTGTTTTTTTGTTGTTGTTGTTTGTTAATTTTTTGCAGCAGCTTAGTTACTGCTGAAGCTGGGTAACCGTTGCTTACTGGGGTTGGAACAATTAATACACATTTACAAGAGCTACATAGGGAACCAAAAGGACGCCTCCTAACGACACTGGAAGAAATAGAAATTTTCATACACCAGCTTCAAGAACCTGGAAGGACACTAAATCAGCAAAATGATTTTAATAACAGCGCTTTCTTTAAAAACTTTGAAGGCCTCTTGCAACCTTCGTTCTTAACACAGCACGCCTTGGAGCAGCGGCCCCACTTTATGGTGGATGGCAGCGGCAGTGCGGCAGCCCGGACACTGTCCTAGCAGCAGGTCGGCGTGTAGAATGGCTTCCAAACGATCAAAAAAAAAAAAAAGTAATAATAATAATAATAATAAATAAAATAAAATAAGCTGCCACCACACAACACCACCAAGTAACAACAGAAGCAATTAACGCACATACCATGCTGTATTACATAAATTTTAATATTTTATACAGTACATTTAATCATTTTAATGATAATTTTAACAAACTGAGTTTAAAAATTTTTATAGAATGACATTTGTAATTTTATTCAGTTTTGTTTTACAACTTCAATGTTTTAAAATACCGTATGCATGTTTTAATTATCTTAACATATTTTTATACTTACATCACATACAGTTTTATAATTTTTATGTCTGGATATACTCAAGAACCCCACTCTTAGGAAAATTTTATATAACAAACAATTGTTCAGTATAAGATCCTAGTTTATTAGGGCTCAAGCCATCCACTCCAATCCCCTCACCCACTCTTTCCCTCCCCACCACCACCTGCAACCAAATTATAAGTGCCTACATCAAACTGTAAAACTCAGTACCAATTAGTACTCAGGCAGACGAGTTGCAGACACAACTATAAGGTAAACAAAAATCTCTCCATTTATGTATAAACTAACTATTGTTCAATTTACCTTTTGTATGTTTATAAAATTGTACATTTTTATTTTTGTTTTTTAGATCTGAAGATGACCCAAGTGATCGAAACATGTAATTAAACAAATATATAACTACCTAGAGGCAAAGCATAAGTTTGACTACTATAAAAATAGTGCTAATATGGTGTTCCGAACATGGTCAGACTAGAAGGAGTGGTGTCAGATCTTGGCCCCCCAGAGATGAACGGTATGTGGATCTGGCATGGTGAGCTGTAGTTGTGATTTAATATTTTACTGTGCTGTGACCTACTGATGTATTGCTTAAAGTTGTACATGTAAGTGATGTTGACCTCAGTGACGAAATGTAAAGTTGGTAGTTAATAAAACAACAAATGTTGGTAAGTGAATTCACAAGGGAGAGACATGTTCAGAGTACATAATACCTTGACGAGAGAAAGACCAAACCAATAATGTATTTTAATTGTCATACTGAATGTTTTAGTGTCACGATGGAATTGCAGGGTGATTAGTAACAGTCCCCAACTTGTGTGTCTAACAAGGAACTGTTGAATTTGTGATTAAATGACTTCAGTAACCTTTTTAAAAGTGACAGATGTCATGATTGAAGGTATTACACAGTTACTAACTGATACGCACATGTCAGACAATATAATACTTTACGGACAATTCATATTTGGTCTAGACATGAACATAACTTCATGTTATTCTAGTATGTAACATCAATGATTGTGTTTCATTGAATACTTTGTAAATTTTTTTCATATTTACTATTGTGTATGAAATAGAGGTAATAGTATTATAATGTGCTACTGATGTATGAAGTATTAATTGTTGCCTGGTATGAACTGATTTCTGAAGATACTACGAGACAGTCCAGATCATAATGATGAGTGACATAATTTCAATGGTCAATTTACATTCTTTTTATGCAATAATTATTAATATGCTTATGTTTAGATTTGGATTCGTTTCTTGTTTAGTTTGCAAGAGGAATAGGTGTACTTGCGATATCTTTTGTGTGAGATGAGGGATGTGTAATATAACAAGACATAGAGGGGTAGGTCTCATTGCATTCTGATAGTTAACCACCAAAAGATGTCGCAAGTATACGAAAAAAATAAAAATACTAATTGGCAGCAGAAATGTGCCGAACAGAAACTGCGGGCGCTCGGGTGTGTGTCTGCAGGCACTAGTAGAGTGTGGCAGTCCAGCCACTTGCTGTGCTGCAAATCCGTATTCTGTGGTAGTTCCATGGAAAAGCGGTGATTGCCATAGAACATCGAGTGGTGGAAAAAAATTAAAAAAAAAGAAGGATATGTATATTTTATTATGGCTCTGGATGTACAATCTAGAAAAGATTCACACGAAGTTTTTAATGATATGTGGTTTGTCAGGTTGTGTATAATACAGTTAAATGTGTGCAATACTGGCAGAATACAGTATAAACTGAAAACTTTGTCTACGAGTGTTATTTCAATAGTTAAAGTCATAATAGCTAAAGAGCATTTCTCAGTGCCACAACCCTGCTGGAAAAGAAGTGCAATCCACAGGCACATGGCAAGAAAACGGCAACCGCAATTAAAGAAGATTCAGGTAACATGAATTCTGCCCGAGTTGTGTTGAAATATGTTTGGCTTTACCATGGTGCAATAGACAATTTGGCGAGCACAAACACTACGCTAGCAGCTCAGGCACAAGAAGTCTGATTTCTGTGTTGTCAGGAAAAATGCTGACCCCGCCACATCAGATTGGCTTGAAAAGGCATATACGAGTCTATACAGATATTGTATGAGGTCGTCAACAAGTAGGCAGTGGGTGCTATTAAAGACTTTCTTCCCCTCTTGACCTACACTATCAAAAGAGTTTGGAAAATAGAGGTCAAATCGAAAATGGGACCAAAATTAGCCAAAACGTTATATAAGTTAAATGCAGGGAAAAGTTTACATGAGAAAGTAGAACTAGGGAAATAACTGGGCCAACATCAAAGGCTGGCCCCAAGAAAAATAAGGAACCATGATCAAAGACGGGAGCAGAAGGAAGGAAACAAGCGTAGGGTTTAACATCCTGTCAACAGTGAGGTCATTAACAATGTAATTCAATCTCTGATTGATTTTTATATAATATTATTTATTCCAACCTGGACTTTCCATTATTATATTCTGATTGATTTTTCTTTGTTAAGGAGAGGGAAGGAAATTGGCCATACCTTTCAAAAGGAACTATTTCAGCATTTGCCTGGAGTGATTTATGAAAGACCAGAAATACCAAATATGGATGGCCAGAGGTGGGTTTGAACTATCAGTTTCCTGAATGCAAGTCCAATGTGCTAACCACTGTGCCAAGCTGCAATAGCTTGGGGAAATATACTAACCATGTTTCCAAGAGCCATACATAAGTAATGGAAAAAAAAAAAAAAAAAAAAAATACATGGGATCCCAAGACACTGCTATAGTAGGCAGGCATAATGCTATGGCTTCTTTCATAGTGACCAACCCACAAATAACAGTCTCACAAGTAATGCAATTCTTCATCTATACTAACAATAAATCTGTAAATGTAGGCCTGTCGCTGTTCCCTTCAATCTTCAAAACTACTGGACGAATCTTCATGCGGTTTTTACAGGAAACATGGGAATAGTTTGAGTCAATATATAGGCATAATTTTATCAAAATCAGATCATGAAAAAAAGATATCATAATTTTAAGTGTTTTCAGTAACCATTGTGTCTGTTTTTTGAACTATTATAAATCTCTTACGTCCAAAACTACTTCATGAATATGCATGGGGGTTTTCACAAGTAACTTGAGCATAACTGGGCAATATATAGACTTCGTTTCATAAAATTCGGATCATAGAAAAAAGAATATCATAATTTCAATTTTTTTATCTACGACCATTATGTCTGTCTGTCTCTTTGAACACGTATATCTCCAAAACTACTTGACGGATTTTCATGGGGTTTTCACACGTAACTTTACTTAAAATCGGATCACAGAAAATAAAGACATCATAATTTAATCATTTGCTTAAAAGCCATCGTATATGTCTCTTTGTTGAGGGTAATCTCCAAAAGTACTACAAGAACTTTCATGGGTTTCCACAGGTAAACAGAATAGTTTGGAGAGTAACATAGGCTTAGTTTCTTCAAAATCGGATCAAAGGAGGGAAAGATATCGTAATTTGAAGTTTTTGTGTACACTATGCTTATAAGTATGGTGCAGTACAGCAAATCTTCAAGAGTACTACACGAACTTACATGGGGTTTCATAGGTCAACTGAGAGTACCTTGGCGCAACATATAAGCTTCATTTTATCAAAATCGTATCAGGGGAAGAAAAGATATCAAAATTTGTAGTTTCTGGTATATGCGATGCTTGAATTGCAGTGTAGTATAGCAAAGAACCGATAGAGGTGCTGTTACTGACATAGTATGCCAAATAACTAATAGATGGCGATGCTGCATTGTTTATTCTCATAACTAAAGTGTAATACACTGAAACAAGGGCTATGATTTTCCTTACAGCAGCAATGTATTGTATTGATGTTGGTAACGGCCGTTGAATCCTTTTTGAAAAATCAGTCACATACAAAGAGTGGAATAATTCTTAGTGTTGATAATGAAATAAATAATTAATGTTGTTCCGATCAGTAAATTAATGATCCCCCTAAAGCGAATATTTCGTTGCCAACATTAACATGCTAAACCGCTGCCACTGCAAGTAAAATGTAACCGAGGTATGTCACAAAAAAATAATTTTTTATTAGCTGTATCCCGCATGCCTTGCAAATGCCATGGGGTATCATTTGAATTTAAAACATAATGATATTCCTTCGTGTCTATCGATGCTCTAATTTACATAAGAATTTATGTAGTTCCCTTTCCGATTTCGGTGTATAGTCATTACAATTTGAGTGCGTTCTGTTTGGGAATGCCTCAAGTACGCCATAGTACAGGAAAGGACAAAGAGAGGCGACGTTAGTTACATAATACACAAAATAACTAATTATGGTTTGCTGCATTTTTTTAACTATGGTGTAATACACTACAAGAAGGGGTACAATATTACTTACGGCGACAACATTGTGCACTGATGTTAGCAACGGCTGTTGAATGCCCTTTCAAAAACCAGTCACGTAGAATAAGGGGAATAATTGCTTATGTTCACAATGAAATAAATAATTTATGCTGTTCTGGTCAGTAAATTAATCATCCTCCTAAAGCGAATATTTCGTTGCCAGCGATAGCAAACTAAACCGCTGCCACTGCAAGTAAAGTTTAGCCCAGGTAGAACACAAATTTTTTTTTCTTCCTAACTGTATCCCACATGCTTTGCAATGTCATAGAAAGAAAAGAAGTGTATTTTTGACGGGTATAATCACTAAATTATACACTTCTATTCATCTTCTCAACATTAAGCTGGAATTACTAAGTGATATTGAGATAAATCCACTCTTTGCACACATTTATTTGCTCTTACGATTGGTTTGTACCACATTGGCTGCAAAGAAGCCCCACCTCCTTTTCGCAGAGCAACCACGTAGCATGAAATATATCTAAATAAATGTGTGATAGAAGCAACAAAAAAATTGAGGAAGCATTGTTAAAAGGGCCATTTACACAGTCATCCGTCTTAACCGAACAAAAAAGGACCAAGATGAAGTCATCGATTAGTTGATTTTTCCCAATACCAGGAGATATTTCCACCTTTATGTTGAGGACAGAAAATCTGTTCTGCACATCTGAATGCTCACTCCAGAGATATTTCTGCTCTGTGCCTGGCACTAGAGATAATATACACACACGAGCGACAAACTTATCAGAGACCTCCCTGCTTACATAATTGTTCGGTACAATATTGTCATTAAAATTCGTAATTACTTACTTTTGGTGCAGACTATATTAAGATTGAGAAAGACATCTTCCTTTGCAGAGACAATTGTACTTAGAGTTATAATCCGACTTCTGAATATTTAGTTCTTCTAGCTTATATGCTCGTGCTTCGCAACAGTTGTTGAAGGAGAGCCTGTGTGTATAATGGTTTTTTAGGGTTCCGGACCTCAGTCAGTAAAAACAGAATCCTTGTTGGATCGCTCTGTCAATAAACTCAGTTGTCCTACCCAAGACGTCAAATGTAAGTAAAACTCATTGTCTGAAACGACGTATCTTCATAAAGTATTTGATACAAAAAGTGAAATGTGCCAAAAGAAGCAAAGAAATGTCGCTAAGTATTTAATACACAAAGAGAAATTAGTATCACTATGTTCAATGTTTGTTGATATTCATAGACATAAGATTGCTTAATTCTGTCACAGACGTTCGCTTCCTTGATGTACTACCCCATATTTATTATGCAGCAGCAGTGTTTATTAGTTCTTTCGTGCACTACAGTGCCTCTATCGCATGTTTGCTGTACTATGCAATCCATACTTCAAGCATAACCTACATCTAAAACAATTTCCCTTATGAAGTTGCTCCATGCAAATCCGTGAAGTAGTTTAGGAGATTAGGTATTTATAATAGATGAACAGACAGTTACTGAAAACACTTAGGATTGCAATGTATCTTTTTTCCGTGATCTTATTTTGATGTAATCATGCCTCCATGATGCCCTAATTTTAGCTCAAATTTCCTGTGAAAACAGCTTGAAATGTGTCAATAGTTTCTATTTTTAATACGTTTGCGAAACGTGTTAGAAATAGGCATAACTTCATCACATCGTACATCAGCTGTATTCGCCATTTAAAACATTTATTTCATGAGCATTCATATCTCTGGATAATGGGCTGAGGCATGGAAAGCTGAAATATAATAAGTATTTCCCTAATGAAGTATAAATATCACTGACAACAATTATTATTCTTACGATTGGCTCTCTTTCCGTTAGATGCACTATTGTCACTCCAAGCATGGAAACTTATTCCGTAGCAGTTGTACATATACGTTAGACTGTGAGATCAGTATGTAACTATATGGATTAAAGACGTCGAAGAGTTATCAGTTTTATATTCATTGCATTGAATCATATTTCATAGAACATAGCAACCAAGAAAATGATTTTCAGAAATATGGTAAATTTGAAAAGTCAAAGAGTAAGTAGTATTTTCAATGGTTAATCTATCAGTTCTTTGCTGCATTACGCCGTTCTTTCCAAGCATAAAATACACCTAAAACTTCAAATTACAATATCTTTTACTTTCCTGATCTGATTTTGATAAAAATGAAGCCTATATCTTGCCCCAGGATATTCTCTATTTGTTTGTAATACCACCATGAATGTTCATTTAGTACTTTTGGAGATTACTGTCTACAAATAGGCACATACGATTGCTTTCAGAGAAATGTTTAAATAGTGATACCTAACTTTTTCTGATCCAATTTTCTGTAACCGCAAGATACCCTCACATTTACTGTGAAAGCCCCCTGAAAATTCGTCTATTAGTTTTGGAGGTGAAAGAGAAAGATAGACATGACGGTTGTCAATGAAAAACATTAAATTGTGATGTTCTTTCCGAGATCCGATTTTTATGGAACTAAGTCTGTATGTTGTCCCAAGGTACGCTGAAGTTACCTGTGAAAACCCCATGCAAATTCGTGAAGTAGTTTTGGAAAAGTGGTTTCTAACAGATGAACAGACAGACACGACGGTCTATGAAAACACTTCGTAACTATATTTCGGTGATATCACGCCTAGATCCTGAACCAATCTTCGCTCATGTTTCCTGTGAAAACCGCATGAAAATTTGTCCTGTAGTTTTGAAGATTGAAGCGAACAGTGACAAGCCTACATTTACAGATTTATTAGTAGTATAGATATGGTGTGCAATTGTAAAATTTTGCAGGAATATATTTTTTTGTTTAATTGCTGTATGTTGGTAAAATCTGTTGCGAATATGGCTAGTAGTAATAGATTAAAACGTGATGCTTGATGGGGCCATTTTCCATGAATGTTACTCTTTACGTCCTCACATCTCATGAACTACGTGTCGTATTGTGATAAAATTTTGAACGTACATTCAGCTTTACGTGTGTATTCTGTCTGCAAAATTTCCTGCGAGTACAATTGGTAGTATAGAAATTATAATTTGTAACGTTATACTGAATGCCATAGTTTTGCTCTATGAACAACGGAAAAATAGTAAGTGAGAAACTTTTTTCCTTTCATTATTTTGATGTGGTTGTCTGCGAGAAAAAGTTTAATAAAGGTTTGAAATTATGTTTAAAGTTTGTTGCAAGTCACCAAGTACTGTCGTTCTCATATAGGGTATTTATAAAGTCTTGTCGCATTATGTAGCAGTTTTTTTGCGATTCCTATTGTTCAGGACGTTATGTCTCCTGAACCATATATTGTATGTGTAGTTGTGGAGTTGAAGCGGGCGGCATACGTGCAACCAAAACATTACCTTATATGGTCATGGAAATGAGCACCAGTAACGTCACTCACGGCGGCGCGGCTATATAAGCTCGGCAGCGACCGCGAAATGACTGTCATCCACTTGACAATGGCAGAGGAGTTCTCTGTCAATAGCTCGTGGGCAGTAAACCACATGACGCGGCTTGTTACCCAAGAAGATTTCATTAATTACACAAGATCGATTTCAACTTTGTGCTTTACGAAGTAATCACTGCAGGACTTGAGGACATGTATTAGCTGAAAGAGTGGCTGATGCAGCCAACACAGTCAAGACAATTCACTGGAAATACTACTATATTTAATGGCAAGTTGTATACAGACAATCAGCTGACGCCATTCCTTCAATGGTTACCCACACTTACTTCATTGCATATTGACACCACCATGATGTCTTATTAACAGACATGAACTGCTCTGTTGATTGAATTACCAGACTTTCAGTATTCATTAATTTTACGATAATATGGAGCACTGCATACAGAATAAACTACATTGTCCCCAGTGTAACACTGCAACATTCTAATGCTTCAGCATACACTTACTGTGAGAGATAAACCGTTTAGCACTACACCACAGAATCAATAGATGGCGCTGTTATTATAGTTACTATTTCTCATTCAACGATAAAAGTGTTTTCAGAAGTTTATGCCAGACAGACAATAACACACCTCAGTCTTAACTTTATGAACACAAACTAACATTGAATTTACATCGTTCCAGAGTATGGACATAAATTAATTTCACTTTTTGTATGGAAAACTTTATGAACATTCATCGTTTTCAACAATGACTTCTACTTAAATTTGACATCTTGGCTAGGAGAACCGAGTTTATTGACAGAGCGATCCTACAAGGATTCTGTTTTTGATGATCTAAGTCCAGAACCCTAAAAAAACCATGATATACACTACTCCCTCTTTAACAACCGTTGCGAAGCACGGGCATATAAGCTAGTATAACATACAGTAAGTCGAGTTATCAATAGGCAGAGATATATGGGTAATATCAACCATATATGCACAATACTCACTAGATTTAGAACCCTTTGTTGAAATGATAAAGGATGTTTCACATTGCTTGAGAGGCAGGAAACTGCTGATACCAAGTTTGTTTTTAGAGCTTATGGGACTTAACTACGGGGTCAGCAGTCCTAAACTTACAAACTACTTACGAACTTTTATACTAAAAATGGCACAAACATCAATGCCCGAGGGGGGATTCGAACCCCCGACAGGAAACAGCCTTGCACATCTTAGCATAGTGCCTCAATGTGTGCTCGGCCAGTCTGCCGTGGATGATACTAAGTGACATCAATGCACAATCAACACTGTGGTACTAATAAAACACAGATATCAGAGGGCACATGGTAATCGACAATAAAGGAATGTAATCTATTTGTAATCAGTAAGGCAGGCCAACCTTTTGTGGAAAATGCAGTGGCACTAGTTACATAAACTTTTCCCTTGGAAATGAATTATCTACAACACACATTAAAAACTGGTATGTCATGGTTAGAGAGACACAGAGCCACTGTAATATGAACAGTCATATACAGTGACACACACATGGACTCAACATTAGATCATTGATTACAACTGAGAGAGAAAAGATCAAGGCCTGGAGAGGCCTATATAATACTCAGGGTAGTGTAGACTACAGAACACACATGCTAACGGAAACTTTCCTCCTCACTGGAGAACGAAGACAGGACATAGCATGGTCTACAACACTAACAAGACTAAAGATTTGCGAGACAAAAGACGGCACAATCAACGAGCCAAACCACACAAAAGATAGAACTTTGATTACTACCGCACCACACTGCCAAAGAAAAACATAAAAATGAGATATATAAAACAGCAAAATACCACTGGGAAACTAATGTCATGAACAAGCTACAAAGCAACATACGGGGGGAACCTTTTAAACTGCAAACAGAGAAAATCAAAACACCTACAGTACTAGCAACCATAGATAGACCATATGGCCTGAGGTACTCAGCAGTTTCTACCAAACAAACTTCTACCAAAATATAAAATTGGAAAGTCCAGGTTGTGTGTGTGTGTGTGTGTGTGTGTGTGTGTGTGTGTGTGGTCTTGTGCACTTGCAGTGTATTTTAAATTATTTTACTTTATTTTATTTTATTTTATTTTCTCCCCTCACCCGCCTCCCCACTCCATTTCTAAGCTGCATCTCGTTATTCCCATCTAACCCATCCCCACCACCGTGACGTAACCTTTCTATCCCCTCCCCCTCCCCTCCCCTCCCGTCCCCGATTCGCTGCAGAGCGTGATTCGAAGTGTGGCAGTCGGAGGTGATGGTTGTATGACTGTGTTGTGTGCCTGTGTGATTGCGTGAGTGCTCTATTTCTGAAGAAGGCCATGGCCGATAGCTGAATGTGTTGTATGTGTGTGTCTTTTGTATGTGCCTGTCGCAGCTCGTCGCCACGTCTTTGCGGTGAGTAGTAAACTGTCCTCACTATATTATTAAACTTCTACCAAACTATGACCAAAATTCAGACAAATAGCTTCATACCAATTTATTTATAAACATGAACAACAACTATAAAAATTACCAAACAACATTTCCCACTGTACAAGAGGAAGTTGGTGGGCAATAAGCAACTTTAAAAATGAAAAGGTAGCAGGGATAGATGGGCCCCATTCAGAAACAATAAAACAGGCAGCACCCCAGATTGTAGCCTTCTTGACAGACTTACTTAATGACACACTACAATGTGGTAGAATACCAGTGACATAGAAGACAGATAATATAGTAATTATAAAGAAATCTAATGATAAGACCAAGACCTACATGTCAATATGTTTACTAAATACACTGGCCAAAGTTCAAGAGAGATTTCTGTGTAAAAGGCTACAATCATACAGATGAGTCCTGGGCCTCACCCCCATCAGTAACGTTTCAGACCACGGAAGTCAAGAGATGATGTAGTCAATAGAGCATTATATACGAGGCATGAGACACGACAAACGTGCTGTAGCGATTCTGATATATATTGTTGACAACTTCAACAATCTCCGGTGGTCCACACTTTTCAAAAGACTGAGAATTACAAATACCAGCATCTCTGTAGTGTACACCATCATAAAGATTACTGTAAGCACAGAGCTGTCAAATGGTGGGCTGGCCACCAGAAGGAGGTTGTCAAAAAGTTGACTAAAGGATGTCCAAAGGGCTCAGTATGTGGCCCAATATTCTAAGACAGAGAACTACAGGCACTTTTAAACAATTATGGATGTTGACAGTACAGCTTAAGGAACGGTAGCCTATGCGGACGATCTGCAAGTCATTGTAACAGCAAATCCTGATATGCTTTGGCAAACAAAACCACCCAACTTCTCAATAGCATTAGTTATTGGTGCAATAAAAATAAAGTCACAGTTGCTGCAAACAAAACTGTGTTCCTATTACTAACGGGTACTTTACAAAGAAACCCAATCATTAAACTTGACAATGTGTTAGTGAAGAGACTGACAAGGCAATAAAATAGTTGATAAATTAACATGATTAAATACAGATTACCATTAAGGACAATGTGTATATACCATATTGCTCTGTTTTAGTCTGTCCTGTGTTTTCAGCAAGTAGCTGGGCACATAGATGAAATCTGCTCACACACAAGAACATGGTAAGAAGGGACTAAAAGAATATTCTACTGAGGATGCCAGGAGCCTTTATTATATCAGCAGAGGCATTATTTATCATATTGGAAATACACCCTATAGACATCACAATCAACACAGAGCAACAGCACATTGGTCGAAGAGGAATGGACATGATGAAGTACAAGAAAGAATGGGACACAACTGAAATGTGCCAGCTATGACACTGGCATTTGAAAACATGGCAGGAAAAATGGGACAATATGGAAAAGGTAGTAACATAACTATCTTTATTGTTTAAGTCAGAAAGGGGCTATGACAAATTTGATACACAACAAGATTACAATGAAGCAGACTGCCACAATTTATAACCTTTCAACAGCCAATTTTAACTGTGCTGAAAAAAAGTCACAATTCTGATCTTATCCCTGTTTCAACAGTCAATTTCACTGAAGAAGCTTTGCACTGTCTTACAAAGACACAGCAGCGGAAATCTGTCTTAAATCTTGCCATGTACTGACAACAGCAGCACCACCACCAAGGAACAACTTTCAGAAATCAGTAATTCATAACTCAGAAACAAGACAAGAACAGGGTGCTGCTCAAAGCACATAAAGATAATACTGCTGTGCTCCAGCCATGGAAGGCTGATGTTTGATCTTAATAAGATCAATGTTTTATTATGTAAGACACTGAATCCCAAGATCAGTACAGATTCTGATAATCTAATAATGAGAAAAGTATTAGTCATTAAGAGACTAAGACCACATAGTTCAGTTCCTACTAGGCTGTATAGACTGTCCAAAATCCATAAAGAATGTGTGCCTCTATGTTCTATTGTGAGGAATTTTGGAAGAATCACCTGTGACTTAGCCTAGTGCCAGGCATCTTTACCCAAATCTATTGCAAGTAAGTATCAACTTCACATAAGAAATTCTAGTGGTTTCATCAGCAGAGTTAAGGGGTCACTTATAGGTCCCAATCCCACCCGCTAGCTTTGACCCATGGCATTGGCGTATTGAGTAGTATGCAAAATACTTTTGCCAAGCTAGACTGTATGACAAAAATACTTTAACATTTGTATGGATATGTCAATTTTAAAGGCTGTGGTTAGGCAAGAACCTAAGAGTATTGGGAGTGAACAAGCAATGATGGCACTGAGATCCTTGCATGTTCGAAATGTACCAATAGTAGGCTGCAACTGCGATATAAAACGCTTCTTCCAAACTACCAGTATAATGGCTTAATTTTACAACTGCGGCGTATGTAGTGTTCAGGTGTTGGCTACGACCACGCCATGTGACCAGCCAATCAGGTGATAGTGCACTGCAGCCAATGAAATTCGCTTTTTTTTTTATTCATGCAATATTTGAATGCATTCAATTCACATAGAGTTTTCTTGTCGCTTCTTATGGGAACGTTCAGGTGTGTGAACATGGAGGGAAAGCCAATTTAATACACTGATCTTGTTTTGATGGAGTTGAAGGTACGAATATTTGTTTCGTATGCTTTCAGGGTTTATATGTTTTTCAGAATAGCAATAGGAGGGAGCAATATACTGCAAGACTCCTCGGTAAAGGTATGTTCTCAAAACTTTGATAAAAGCCCGTACCAAGCAACAAAGCATCTCTCCTGCAGAGTCTTCCACTGGAGTTTATCGAACATCTCCATAACACTTTCACGAATACTAAATAATCCTGTAACAAAGCGCGCTGCTCTTCGATGGATCTTCTCTACTTCCTCTATCATCTTCATCTGGTATGAATCCCACACCGGTGAGCAGTATTCAAGCAGTGGGCGAACAAATGTACTGTAACCTACTGCCTTCTTTTTCGGACTGCATTTCCTTAGGATTCTTCCAATGAATCTAAGTCTGGCATCTGCTTTACTGACTATTGATTTTATATGGTTGTTCCATTTTAAATGACTCCTAATTACTATTCCCAGATAATTTATTGAATTAACTGCTTCCAGTTGCTGACCTGCTATAGTGTAGCTAAATGATAACTGGATCTTTCTTTCAATGTATTCATAGCACATTACACTTGTCTACATTGAGATTCAATTGCCATTCCCTGCACCATGCGTCAATTCGATACAGATCCTCCTGCATTTCAAATTCAATTTTCCATTGTTACAACCTATCTATATACTACAGCATCATATGCAAAAAGCCTCAGTGAACTTCCAATGTTATCCAAAAGGTCATTTATATATACTGTGAATAGCAACAGACCCATGACACTCCTCTGTGACACACCTGACATCACTCTTACTTTGTAAGACTTCTCTTCATTGAGAATGACAAGCTGCATTCTGTTATCTAGAAACTCTTCAATCCAATCACACAATTGGTCTGATAGACCATATGCTCTTACTTTGTTCATTAAATGACTGTGGGGAACTGTATTAAATGCCTTACGGAAATCAAGAAACACAGCATCTACCTGAGAACCCGTGTCTATGGCTCTCCGATTCTCGTGGACGAATAGTACAAGCTGTGTTTCACACGATTGCCTTTTTCTAAACCCATGCTGATTCCTACAGAGGATATTTCTAGTTCCAGAAATGTCATTATACTCGAACATAATACATGTTCCAAAATTCAACAACTGACCTACGTGAGAGATATAGGCCTATAGTTCTGCACATCTGCTCGACATCCCTTCTTGAAAATGGGGATGACCTGCACCGTTTTCCAATCTTATGGAACGCTACGCTCTTCTAGAGACCTACGGTACACCACTGCAAGTAGGGGGCAAGTTCCTGCGGCCTTTCCTCTTTTGAGCGATTTTAATTGTTTTTCTATACCTCTGTAAATTATTTCGATATCTGCCATTTTGTAATCTGTGTGGCAATCTAGAGCAGGAGCTACAGTGCAATCTTCTTCTGTGAAACAGCTTTGAAAAAAAGACATTTAGTAATTCAGCCTTTAGAGTGTCATTTCAATACCATTTTTGTCACAGAGTGTCTGGACATTTTGTTTTGATTCACTTACCGGTCTGACGTAAGACCAAAATTTCATAGGATTTTCAGCCAAGTCAGTACACAGAAATTTACTTTCGAATTCATTGAACGCCTCTCGCAGAGCCCTCCTCACGCTACATTTCACTTTGTGTAATTTTTGTTTGTCTACAAGGCTTTCACTGTGTTTGCAGTGAAGTTCCCTTTGCTTCTGTAGCCTTTTTCTAATTCGGTTGTTGTACCACGGTGGCTCCTTTCCATCTCTTATGGACTTGCTTGGTACATACACATATAACGCATATTGTACGATGGTTTTGAACTTTGACCACTGTTCCTCAACACTATCTGTACTTGAGATAAAACTTCTGTGTTGAGCCATCAAGTACTCTGAAATCCACTTTGTCACTTTTTCTGAACAGAAAAATCTTCTACATTTTTTAATATTTCTATTTACAGCTGAAATTATCGATGTTGTAACCGCTTTATGATCACTGATTCCCTGTTCTGCATTACCTGTTTCAAATAGTCCGGGTTTGTTTGTCACCAGTAGGTCTATTGTGTTTTCACCATAAAATCAAAATTAACATTAAAGATGTAAACTTAATTTGCAAATGGTACTTTGAAAAATCATTAGCCGAACTTGTGGAATAGAATAAAAAAAGGGTGAGGTATAATTTGAGCTGTACACACTGTATTAAACCCCATCTATCAGAAAGACAGTAAAATCAGTCAGAATCAGAAGGGCATGTGTGTGGCACAGATGACTAAACTGAAAGGCTTTTAATCATAAATTCAGAGGGATTAAAATGGATGGGGCAAACTGGGAAACGGTGGGTAGATGAGAGTCATGGAGGACCTTTAGAAAATAGACTTTAGGAAATGGTAAACTAGAGTACTTTATTGTGATAACTGGTGGAGAATTGTTGAGGAGGTCAAGGTTCACAGAGAACTGTAGAGAGACAGATGGAACAGACTTGTTAACTTACGGGTAATCTGGTGGATTCACTTCTTCACATGTTGCTTCAAAATCTACAATTACATAATATGGGTGAAGTTTGTTAGAAGTGGTTACATTGATTGTAGCCAGCTTCCTTTTCTTATAATAGTTCTTCAAGCGCTTTTTAAGAACATCTGTTGATCCTTCTGTGCTCAGGTGCAGGTTCCTCATTTTCTGTATTAGTGTTTGCTTGTTCATTCTATTAATCTGGCCGTTTATCCTCGACAGTTCACTATACACTGCATCACTGAAAGGAGAGCTTCCCAACGCCTTAGGAACACGCTCTTTGGTATCATCAGCCTGCAAATAAACAAATTTCCTTGAAATTCACTGATCTGATATGTTTCATACAAAAAAAAATCTTCATGAAGCAATATTTAAAGAGCACACAGGATGAACTCCTCTACATTTACAAGCATTGACAGATTCACTACAATTCATTACTAATTGATACATCCTGGACACAAATAGTCATCACTAAGGATTGTACCATTCTTGGCTTCATACTTTCGTGCAATATATTGGCACAACATTATTGGTTAATAAATATTGCACTATGACAGTCCTTTATGTACTCACCTTATTCAATTTTCTGAACAATTGGTAATTCGGTAGAGCGCTTGAAAACAATATATATCGAAGGTGCAACTGTGACAGATCGAAAAGTATGAAAATGTCATGATTTTAAGGGTTGTGGTTAGGCAGGAACCTAATAGTACAGCTTAAATTGTTGAGATTGAACATAATTATTGCCAGTGTTCCTTCTTCACTGTTAGTTTGTCTAAAACAGTTCACTATCAACATTACAATTCTTGTAAAACTTGCATTTAATAACAGTATAACCACTTACACATAAAGCTGACAAAAGAAGAACTATAATATCTAAGAATAATGTACAAGTTTTAGATGTGCATTTTGTGGAATAAATTAGGCACCAGATTACTAATATCTCAACACTACCATTTAATCTGGTGACAATTTCAATTTCTTGATTAGCTGCATGGCTTAGTTAGAACATCAGCAGGCATTTCCTATGACTGCAAATATTTAACAATCACCTCATTTCTTTTGAGCCTGTCAAATAAAATGCCCTTTAGAACAAACATGTTTCAGCCTAGAATGCAGCACAGGATTTTCTGACAGTTTAATCAAACTCTGGTTGTCTGGAGAAATATTATTACAGAATCTTGATGATTCTTATGCAGCAAACCCCCAATCAGCCGTCTCAGATACACTGCTTCTTTGCTTGCAGACTTCAAAGTAACATATTCAGCCTCAGTTGAAATAGTCGAAACATCCTTTAGCTTCTTGCTCTCCCATGAAACCAAGTTTCTCCCGAAGAGAAAAACACTTCCATATTGTGATAGGCCGGTAGTCAAATCATCTACAAAATTTGAGTCAAGAAAACCAGTTACATGCAGATCTTCAATATCTCCTTTGTTGAACACAAGGCCATAGATCATTGTATCTTTAAGATAACAAAGGACTCTCTTTGCTGCCTTCCAATGTACACTAGTAAACTTGCTATTATACTGACTTAAAATACTAGCTGCGTAACATGCATCAGGTCTTGTATTAATACTGATATACTAGTTCTTGATATGGCACATTAATCTTGTCTCCCTGCACTTCCCAAAGCTTTAATTCGGCATCTATGGGAGTTCCCACAGGAGTACACTCAAGCATATTACATCGTGTCAGCACACCTGAAACGCAACCCTGCTGTCAAGTTTTAAATTACCTTCCTTGAAATTTTTGGTTATACACATTCCCAGAAATGACTTTGCTTTTTTTCCTATATCTTTCACTTCAAAATGTTCAGATAATCCCTGATGTAACATGTTTTTCACCTCCTTGTTATCACAAAAAATAAAAAAGTTGTCCACATACAAAGCAACAATTGCAACATTTTTTCCTGGCTTTTCAATGAACACACAATCTTCATCAGTATTAGCAACATAAACTAATCCTAAAAGCACACTTTTTGCCTTTTCATTCCAATGCCTAGCAGATTGTTTTAAACCATAAATGGCCTTACATATTTTGTAGACTATTATCTTCATTACCTTTTGATGTAAAACCCTCTGGTTGCTTCATGTAAATGGTTTCCTTCAAATCTCCATACAAAAAGGCAGTTTTTACATCAAAACAATAAATCTCAAGATCCAAATTTACAGCTAAATTGCTGAGGACTCTACGAGTGCTACATCTTACTACTGGTGAAAATGTTTGTTCATAATCTATACCAAACTTTTGGGTAAATCCTTTAGAAACAAGTCTAGCCTGCTAGAGTGCTGCACCATCTGCACTTGTTTTTAATTTAAATACCCACTTGTTACCAACCATTTCTAGTTTTTGGTGGATCCACAAGTTCCCAAACACCATTCTTCTGGAAGCACATTATTTCTTCTTTCATAGCCTTTATCCAGTTTTCTTTGTCACCTCTCGACACAGCATCCTCCAAATTCACAGAATCTTCTCCCAAACTGGAAAAGTCATTTACAAAATATGTTACCGCACAAAGTCTGGATATTCCTTGGGTTTGGGTACACGAGCTGACCTTCTGACTGGTTTAGGCCTATCACCTCCTAGACTATCAGTTTCTTCCGTGTCTACCACTGACTGAGCAGTCTCTTCCAAGTCTACCACTGATTGCCCAGAATGTAGTTCGAGTTTTGATCAGTGTCTGCAATGTCAGTCTCATCACTACTTACTACCTCTATTTCCTTTGCTTCAACCTGTTAAGTATTCGGGTTACTTGGCCAGAACACTTTTTGTCCACACTTTTTTCATATAAAATCTTGAAACCATTTCCTTCTTGAAGTCATATGTGATGATGTTCCAGAATCAATAATCAACTCATCTGATTTAAATCAGATACAGTGAGTGCACAAAACAATGATTTATCTCTTCCCTTTAAGTTCTTTTTGGTAGATTGTTGTCTTTAGGGGCACTCTTACTTGAAGTGACCATACTTCCAGCAATTGAACACTTTATTCTTTTATTTTCTTGTTTATCCTTGGAAAAAAACTATGCTGTGACTTCTTACAATGTTTTGTGATTAAAGCACTATCAGCATTACATCTATCTAACCTAAGATATTCTTAAACATTTCCATTTAGCAACTTTTCTTTAATGTTGTCTGAAGTGAAATTTTCATCTGTAGCACTACATTCTATACCCATCCAGTAAGGCAGACAAACTTCTGGTAAACCTTTCAGCATAATGATTGCAATTAGTCCATCATCAACTGGTTTGTCCATGTTCTGCAATTTGTTAGCTACATCCAGAATATGAGTTACATAGTTCTGAAAATGTCCATCAAATTTTGATAATGTAGTGTCCAACATATCATCCCAGACATTCATCCACCTTGTTTTAGTTTTGGGTCAATCCAAATGAAGTGGTACAATAAAAATTAAGTTGGTTGCTTGATCATTTTTAAATATTTTAATTTTTTTATATGTGATTGCCCTATATTTGAGAAGTTCAAAACAGTTTTTTAAAGTAATTTATCTTGCACCTTTACTGAATGGCAGCCATTTTTATTTGTCGGCGTGCGCCGATTTTTCAGTCTGGAGACATTAGCGAAAATCTGAATATCTTTGCACTGGGTAAAGTAACAACATTGCAATTGACATGATTGTTCATTACACAAAATACCCTAAATTAAAAAATAACCAGTCAAAATGACCTCCAAAGTTTGGTATCCAAATTTTTTAAAATCCACTTTTTAGGCCCAAGAATAACAAACAAGGAGTGTCTTATGAGAGTCTATTTTTTTCCTGTAGTTAGATATCACACACTACTAGCCTCATACAGAGCAAGAACACTTACAAATGTTTGGAAATGTTTCCTTAATTTTTTATGAATTTTGGAAATTTGAAAATTTTTGTTTTTTGTAAAGTTTGAGGCTAGTTATCTCGGATGGGACTGAATATAAAAATATGATTTTTGCACAGTTTGTACACCTATATGATAGCAACATGCTGTAAAAATTTCAACATTGATATCTGAGTGTGAACAAAGATATGAATTTTTGAAAATGAGGAAATAATTCACATTACTATACAAGCTATCTTATGGCTGTTACCTATTAATGTGTGATATTGATGGAATATAATCAATTATTATTCAAGCAAGGTACTGAATTATATACAAAAAGTGGAAACATCACTGAAATTAACATGTATGTTATTTTCACATATGGTATTTAAAATAAATATTCACAATTAACATTGTTCGAGATGCGACTATTCCTGAACCTGGTGGTGAATGTTAAGAACACTTATTTCTTCTGACAGCTTCTGTGATGTAGAATAAGACCTCCCAGTTGCTGTGGTAAGTTCTAGCACTGAAATTTGCCTTAAAACATTTTTCATTGGTATCCAAACTTTGTCACTATTAGATTTCTTGAATGATGTTCTTGGGCCAGCAGGGTGATAAAAATTCACAGAAACGTCATTGTTTTCCAAACTTATTGTTTCAACCTCGGCAAGCCACCACTGTCCATCATACACACATGCTACTATGTCATTCGGCATTAAAGAGAGAGATGTAGTTTTACTGACACAATGATCCTAATAAACTTCCATTTCTGATGTTACATAGCATTTTTCAAGTTTTTTGAAACTGAACCATAAACTGTTTTGTGACACGCTTCACTAGTTATCTGCCCAACAGGGCACTGTTCATCCATGTTATTGCATTCCAGTTAATCTCTCAAAATTAATTACAAATTACACACAAAACAAAGCACATAACACATTCCACACACACGAAGTATGTACATCCACTCTAACTGAGGTTTCAGAACCGACTGACTACTACAATGCCACACCCAGCAGCATGTACTTCTACAATGCCACACCCAGCAATAATGTAATTCTTTATTGACAATAAACCTAAACATAATGGGCATTTTTATTACCATAGAACACAACCGAAAACTCCTGTTGTTTAATATTGTATTATTAAAAATAAATAAACTAAATGAATATTGTGTGATATATTTAGTTATCACTATGTCACAAGTAAATTGTGATAAATGAAACAATAAACCATTTAAATAGGCAACAGTCATAATAACTGTTGCAGTCTCATATGAATTATTTCCTCATTTTCAAAAACTCATATCTTTGTTCACACTCAGATATCAATGTTGAAATTTTTACAGCATGTTGCTATCATATAGGTGCACAAACTGCGCAAAAATAATATTTTTATATTCAGTCCCATCCAAGATAACTAGCCTCAAACTTTACAAAAAGTGAAAATTTTCAAATTTCAAAAATTCATAAAAAATTAACGAAACATTTGTAAGTGTTCTTGCTCTGTATGAGGCTAGTAGTGTGTGATATCTAACTACAGGAAAAAAAATAGACTCTCTAAGACACTCCTTGTTTGTTATTTTTGGGCCTAAAAAGTGGATTTAAAAAAATTTGGATACCAAACTTTGGAGGTCATTTTGACTGGTTATTTTTTAATTTAGGGTATTTTGTGTAATGAACAATGTTGTAGAGAAAATTTTTCTAAAAACAATCATGTCAATTGCAATGTTGTAACTTAACCCAGTGCAAAGATATTCAAATTTTCGCTAATGTCTCCAGACCGAAAAATCGGCGCGCGCCGAAAAATAAAAATGGCCGCCATTCAGTAAAGGTGCAAGATAAATTACTTTAATAAACTGTTCTGAACTTCTCAAATATAGGGCAATCACATATAAAAAAATTAAAATATTTAAAAATGGTCAAGCAACCATCCCTGTACCACTTCATTGACCCTTTTACCAGAAAGTAGGTTTTCCAGAATATCCCAAGCTTCTTTTGCTTTTGTTGTATTTTCAACGTGTGCATACAGAGATCTACCCACATGCAAAAGAATAAGTGTCCACACATCTGTATCCTCCTCTGCATTTGAAGCAGTACTTGCACCTCTTACATAGTCCCATAATTTCCTTTCCTGTTAGTTTGTCTACCACTGGAGTAGTGGTTTTCATTAAACCTACATTTCAAGTCATTTTGGAAAAACAGTTTCACAGGAACAAAATCACTTAAACAATTTCTTCCAAAATGAAAGCTCAAACACCAATTAGAATCATGAAACACAAACCACAGCAAGTATTTCATATAATATGATCCTGTTATCCAAATACAAATTTCTGTCTAGTCAGTTTTTCTACATGTGTTTATGTTTTAACTTTTGTCCTGGGTCCCGTACTGAACCCATAACCTGTTAGTTTATCTAAAAAGCAGTTCACTAAAGAAAATTATAATGTTGTAAAACTTGTATTCAATAACAATACAACCAATTACACACACAAAGCTGACAAAAGAAGAACTATAACATTTAAGAATAATCTACATGTCTTAGATGTGCATTTCATGCAATAGTAACTAGATTACTAACATCATTGCTGTAGGCCTACTTCTCCGAAAAACAATCTGGTAGCAATTTGTATTCCCAAATACATTCTATGTACTTGACTATGACTAAGATATGATGTCTTTTGTCAAAGCCAACAGGTAGGACCTCAGCCTTCAACTGTCCCGCCATTTAGTAGCCAGGTATTTAAAAAAACTGGTTGGGAGACAGGCTGAGCTATAATGAAGCCATATGTCCAGGTGGCTCATCTACAGGATGTGATTCCACCCGTCAGCTTTGACCCATGATATTGGGGTGTTGTCATGTGTGACGTCATCGCTGCGCCGTAGTTTTGAGGTGCATGTGTGTTTGTACGTGACCAAGTTAAAGAAAATAGTTTGTTTACAAGCAGAGCATAGATTAAGATTTTGTGTTTAATAAAAAGTGATCTGTAGTGTCACTCTCATAGTGAGGTATAGGTTAACAGAGTGGTGACACCCCCTTTCACAAGTGAGCGCCAAAGGTACGACCAGATGGGACCAGAGATTGACGGTACATTCTTTTGTTGTAATCTTTACTAAATGAGGATAACCACAGATTTTTATTGTCTACAATACATGTGTATTACGAAATTATCCCATAATGGGTATTCCGACATGTTGATATCATGGATCAAAGCAAATGGGTGAAATCGCATCGTAATATAATGTCGTCCAGATTATGTTAGGAAGCAAGAGTTTGGTTATGAGTTAATAAAGCCAACAAATGTGAAAGCAAAAAACTTGGTTGTGGTAATGCAATCCATTATTTGAATCTAAAACACAGATGTTATAAGCTGTAAATTAGCTGTTTTGTCACCTTAGCTTGCCAGCACCATTCACAGCAAGTTACCAACAAACAAGTCATGGTAAGAACAGAGACAGACTTTTTCTAGTTTATAGAGCTTAATGTGTAATTTAGAACAGTAAGACTTCAATAACTCCATACCGGTACTGTGTAAAGCAAGCAACATATCTATGAAAGTCACAACACCTTTTGTATGTACAGAGAGGGATCACTGTCTTCTCTCACACAAATATTCCAGTTAGGACAACAGTCAACATGTAAGTTTTCTCACGGCTCACCTGAAGTCGGGGATACCGCCTGTCAGCTTTCAACCGTGACGTCAGTATGGTGTTGTGTGTGACGTGATCACGGCATAGTAGTTATGCCCTGTGTGTTGAAATGTGGCAGTTCGGTAGTTTTGAGGTGTGTGTTGACAGGTAGCGTGCATAATTATGCTGTGGCGCTCTCTTGTGGTATGATTCGTCGTCATAAGTACCATTAGTTTAGTTGCAAGGTTTGTACTGATTTTTGCAGTCGGTCTCGGGGTCTGTACGAAATAGTAATAATTTTAAGTGATTTACAGATCTATTTATTTTATGAACTATACGAAACAGTAATCAAGTGATTTTAAATATTCATTTTATTCCATTTTGATTTATTTACATAGTAGAATTGTAATGCTCTTTCTTACTGGCTGCCGGTACGCGAGTCCTGATTGGCAAGCAATGGATTTTAATTGCCACGTAGTACAGGGGTTAGAAATGAATAGTTAGAAAAATTATGAATAATGAAGATATGTCATGAGGAAAGACAATACTGGCATTCTACGGATCGGAGCGTGGAATGTTAGATCCCTTAATCGGGTAGGAAAATTAGAAAATTTAAAAAGGGAAATGGATAGGTTGAAGTTAGATATAGTGGGGATTAGTGAAGTTCGGTGGCAGGATGAACAGGATTTCTGGTCAGGTGAGTACAGGATTATAAATACAAAAGCAGTTGGGGGTATCACAGGAGTAGGACTGATAATGAATAAGAAAATAGGA
The DNA here is from genome assembly GCA_026315105.1 of Locusta migratoria. NCBI lineage: Eukaryota > Metazoa > Arthropoda > Insecta > Orthoptera > Acrididae > Locusta > Locusta migratoria. Next base: position 52,238,921 of record CM048747.1, on the reverse strand, counting down.
ATGCGGGTAAACTACTATAATCAGCACAGTGATCGCATTATCATTGTCAAGATAGATACGAAGCCAACACCGACAACACTACTACAGGTTTATATGCCAACTAGCTCTGCCGATGATGAGGAGATCGAAGAAATATATGAGGAGCTAAAGGAAATTATTCAGACAGTTAAGGGAGAGGAAAACTTAATTGTGATGGGAGACTGGAATTCGGTAGTAGGAAAAGGAAGAGAAGGAAAGATAGTAGGTGAATATGGACTGGGCAGAAGGAATGAAAGAGGAAGTCGCCTGGTAGAATTTTGCACGGAACATGATTTAATCGTAACAAACACATGGTTTAAGAATCACAAAAGAAGGTTGTATACGTGGAAGAGACCAGGAGACACCGGAAGGTATCAGATAGATTTTATAATGGTAAAACATAGATTCCGGAACCAAGTGATAAACTGTAAAACATACCCAGGGGCAGATATAGACTCTGACCATAACTTGTTAGTCATGAACTGTAGGCTAAAACTGAAAAAACTGCAGAAAGGTAGGAAAATAAGGAGATGGGACTTCGATAAATTGAAGGAATGTGAAGTTCTGGAGAAATTCAGAGGGAGATTTAGGCATCAATTGACAGAAACAGGGGGAAATAAAACAGTAGAAGAGGAATGGGTAGCATTGAGAGATGAAATAGTGAAGGCAGCAGAGGACAAAATAGGTAGAAAGGCAAGACCTACAAAAAATCCTTGGATCACACAGGAAATACTGAATTTAATTGATGAAAGGAGAAAATATAAAAATGCAGTAAATGAAACAGGCAAAATGGAGTACAGACGACTAAGAAATGAGATTGACAGGAAGTGCAAAATGGCTAAGCAGGAATGGCTAGAAGCCAAATGCAGATCTGTAGAAAAATGTATAAATAGGGGAAAAATAGATACAGCCTACAGGAAAATAAAAGAAACATTTGGAGATAAGAAAAACAGCTCTATGAATATCAAGGACTCCGATGGAAAACCAGTTCTCAGCAAAGAAGGAAAAGCTGAAAGGTGGAAAGAGTACATAGAGCAGCTCTACAAAGGAAATGAACTTAGAGGCGATGTTGTAGGAAGGGAAGAGGAAGTAGATCAAGATGAAATAGGAGATACTATACTGAGAGATGAATTTGACAGAGCCCTGAAAGACCTAGGTCGGAACAAGGCCTCAGGAGTAGATGACATACCCTCAGAGCTACTAAAGTCTCTGGGAGAGCCAGCCATGACAAAACTATTTGAACTGGTGTGTAGGATGTATGAGACAGGTGAAATACCTTCAGACTTTAAGAAAAATGTAATAATCCCCATTCCAAAGAAAGCAGGCGCAGACAGGTGTGAAAATTACAGAACCATCAGTTTGATAAGTCATAGTTGCAAAATTTTAACACGAATTATCTACAGGAGAATGGAAAAGCTGGTAGAAGCTGACCTCGGGGAAGATCAGTTTGGATTCAGGAGGAACATAGGAACCCGGGAGGCAATAATCACTTTACGTCTTATCTTAGAAGATAGATTAAGGAAAGGCAAACCTACATTTTTAGCTTTTGTAGATTTGGAGAAAGCATTTGACAATGTTGACTGGAATACACTCTTTCAAATTCTGAAATCAGCAGGGGTAAAGTACAGGGAAAGGAGAGTTATTTACAACTTGTACAAAAGCCAGACCGCAGTTATTAGACTCGAAGGGCATGAAAGGGAAGCATCAGTTGGGAAGGGAGTAAGACAGGGTTGTAGTCTTTCTCCGATGCTATTTAATTTGTACATCGAGCAGGCGGTGAAGGACAGCAAGGAAAAATTTGGAATAGGGATTAAAATTCAGGGGGAAGAAATAAAAACATTGCGTTTTGCTGATGACATTGTAATTCTGTCAGAGACAGCAAAGGACCTGGAAGAGCAGTTGAATGGAATGGACAGTGTGTTGAAGAGAGCGTATAAAATGAATATTAACAAGAGCAAAACAAAAATAATGGAATGCGGTCTTAGAAAATCAGGTGATGCTGAAGGAATTAGATTAGGTAACGAAACAATGAAGGTGGTAGATGAGTTTTGTTACTTGGGTAGTAAAATAACATGCGATGGTCGCAGTACAGAGGATATAAAATGCAGAATGGCAATGGGAAGGAAAGCATTTTTGAAGAAGAGAAATTTGCTAACATCGAATATTAATTTAAGTGTAAGGAAGTCTTTTCTGAAGGCATTTGTGTGGAGTGTTGCCTTGTATGGGAGTGAAACATGGACAATAAGCAGTGCGGACAGGAAGAGGATAGAGTCTTTTGAAATGTGGTGCTACAGAAGAATGCTGAAGATTAGGTGGATAGATCGCATAACTAATCAAGAGGTACTGAACAGAATTGGTGAGAAAAGGAATTTTTGGCACACCCTGACTAAAAGAAGGGATCGCTTGGTAGGACACATTCTTAGACATCGAGGAATCGTAAATTTAGCATTGGAGGGAAGTGTGTGGGGTAAAAACCGTAGAGGGAGACCAAGAGACGCGTATAGTAAGCAGATACAAGTGGATGTGAGTTGTCGTTCTTATGAGGAGATGAAAAGGCTTGCTCAGGATAGAGTAGGGTGGAGAGCTGCATCAAACCAGTCTCCGGACTGAAGACCATAACAACAACAACATTGAAGATATTGTAGTAATTCATATTATTTGAGGGAAAGATATTGGTATTTCCATTTATGAATCAAGAAAGTGTTGAATCTGAACAGAAAGACATGCATGTGGAGAAATGTGGTTTTGTTGTGTGTGATGTAATCGTGTGTGTTTTTTTTTTTTTTTTTTTTTTTTTTTTTTTTTTTTTTTTTTTCCCCCCCCCCCCCCCCCCCCCTTCCTTCGAAAATGTAATCATTGAGGAGTGGTGTTAAGACATTGGGTTTCACATCTTGAGGAGATTCTGTACCGCCATTCACCGCAGCATCTGCAGTGGATGTTGCCAATAGTGCTGCACCATGTTATGTAAGTACAGTAGATGTTGTTATGAATTAAAGCAGGGGGTGTAATTGCACCATAAAACGCCTTTTTTCCCATCGTTTTGGGGGATGGGGTGTTTGATATCCTGAATTTTGAGATTCGATACCAGTTTTGTGTTACTTTGAGGCTGTGGTGATCGTTTTGTATTCCGTTTGTTTTTAGGTGTGATATAGGATGTGTCCAATATCAGTTTTCTCGGTTTTTCGTTTTGGGGTAATTTGGTATCCTGAGTTATATTTGAGGTGTAATAAAGGTCAACTGAAGTGTCCGATAACACTTTTCTATATATTTTGTTATGGGGATCTTTTGGTATTCTGACTGAGTTGTGGTATAGGTTAAATTGATGTGTGCGATACCAGTGTCCTCAGTCACCCCCCCCCCCCCATTTTGGTGGTAGTTTGGTATAATGACTATCATTTGAAGGTAAATTGAAGTGTCCGATACCACTTTCCTATATTAATATTTTGCTATGGGGATTGTTTGGTATCCTGAATTTGATTTGAAATTTAATATAGGTGAATTTATGTGTTCGGTACCAGTTTTCTCGGTTTAGCATTGTGGGCTCCGGTTGGTATCCCAGGTTTCATTTGAGGTGTAATAGAGACCAATTGAAGTTTCTGATACAGTTATTAATTTTTTCAGTTTTTTTTATGGGTTCTTTCATGGGGCACTTTTTTGTGGCTGGTATATTCTCGTTTTTCCACTTAGAATGACCTCGCCCAAAACCCCCACACTCTCGCACTTGTCCGATTAGGATCATTTTAGGTAACCAATATGAATTTAAGAAAACCAAAAATAAAGGGAGGGCCACCAAAGGTATTAGCTCGAGAAGTTAGCTCATAACACCTTCTATGAGTAATGATGAGAAGCTATGATGGCAAAAGAATTGATCTGCGTATCAAACACAAACAAAATAGCATTGGCCCACCACTACTACAAATAATCCATTGTGCAGCTACACATCCTTTAATACTACCTATTTCAGTATGTATGATTTGTATTTTCTGGCTACCAAATGGATTATTTACAAGCAGAGGCAATAAAAATAATCCTTTTTTTTTCCACCAGCTATAAATTGGCTACTACCCAAGCAGGGTGTCAAACACTTGCACAGCAAACAAGAGCAGCAGCTGAAAGTCCCATTGTCATATAGCCAAAAAACTTGCCAACAATTAAAAATAAATACACTTCACACTAAACTTTAAAAACAACAAAAGAAAATGCTTTAGAGCTGATCCACATGACTATCATCCTGTATCTCTCAGTTCTCTTTACATTAGAATTCCATTAATAATTTCTGGGATCAAACCTGTCATGTACGTCAAATATCTTAAAACACTGAACATGCTTCTCCTCGAATTATGCCTCACGAGGGAGAGAGGATAAGTAGATGAATTCAACCATCACTGTGAAATACAACTTAATACACTAATCAACCGTTGCTGCGACTGGTCTGAAATTCCTTGCCAAAATCAATGTACATTACAAAAACAACTATTAGCAGTGGTGCCATAACTTATTTATTTACCCAAAAATCTTTCCAGATTGTGGGATACAAACATATAAACATACACATATATATAAACAGACATGCATGGTACAGAAAAAGTATTATTTCTGTAGGTACAAAGATAAAAAATTCACAACAGTATTGGTTCAGCAACTTCAAAAGCTGTGGCTGAAAGAATGTGCACTAATGACAGTATCCACTGTCTTGGTTCAAGCCTTTTATATTTGAAGTGATCTAAAATTTCAGTTACTGAATCAAAGCAATGGTCTAATAAAAATGCCTTATGGTTCTGCAGTAGAGTGGGTATGATGGTATTATTTTTATCTTATACGATAGGCTATTGCAGATTTGAACAGCACTATTTATAGTGGAACATTTATAAGCTGCTGTTCTTGTTTGCCGGTCATGAAAATTTTCCTTTTGTCATGTTTCGCGCTCATGAATATTGAAATTTTTATTTATGTCCTTTAAATTTTTCCTAATATATTTACAAACTTCAAGTATATTACATACAGGGTAGTGGAAGGATTCACAACTTCTGAAAGAGGGGTTTGCAGGAATGTTTGCCAGGTATGATGTATTGCTCTTATAGCTCTTTTCTGGGTTAAGAAAACCACTGAGCTAGGTGGTGTATTGCCCCAGAATATAATCCCATAGAGTAGTACAATGTAGAACTGTGGAAAGAAGACAATTCTGGCAGTTTCAAAACTAAATTTGACAGAAAATAAAAGTAGACTACAGCATAGTTTACATTTTGTTTATATGTACATGCCATTTGAAGTCATATTGTAGCCAAATTCCTAGAAATTTTGCATGCAGATGGTGAAATTTTGGAGTTGATTGTTACACTGGGGTGAATCAATTACAGAAATATACAGCATTGCCAAGAAATTATTTCGTCTCATTTTCTATCTCTCGAATGGTGCAGATTACTAACAAAAGTGGGGCTATAACAACATTAAACAGTTAAGTAAATTGAATGTATATAGACCTATTGATCAATTCAATTAATCTCATTTCTAAACTGATTGCACAACTAGTTATTCACTATAGTTGTCTCGAGTTGGACTAAATATACCCATAGAGGTTAAGCATTGATGACGAAGATACATATCCTGCAAACTAATAGTACTATGAGTTCATAAAAAGGATTGTTGAAATAATATCTGGAACATGTGGGCAATGAAACTTAACATTAACGCGTGTAATTCACCTTACATGAGCGCACAAGAAACTTTGCAAGGTAATCCAGTTTAATTTCTGTGAACGACATAAACGTTTACTGATAGGACTAAGCGATGTCTGTACTTCACAAGTTAAAAATGTCCAGTTGTTTGAATATAGTCAGTTGGGAACAAATTATAACACCCTCAATACTTATGGAACTCTTAAAACGAAAATTCTAAAAAATCAACATTTCATCACACTACCTTGCAAGCCTTTGCAGAATTAGCCATATCAACGTCTATATACAAAACAACAACAATCTACCGTTTACAAAAAAGATTTTAACCATGACAAATTCCCAGAAGTGAGATTAATCACTGTACACAACATTGCATCAACAACACTTTCAGTTCAAACATTTGACGTTCATCGCTCCCTCCGATTTCCGACTGACTCAAAGATCATATTTGGAAGATACAAATTGTATAAGTGCGTCCAATTATCTGCAGGAAATCAATTCTGACGTCAATAGATAGCCACGAAATGCGTAGCAGTGCCACCTGGTGATTCGGCCTGGAAGTAGCTCTGTTGATATTACACCTGAAACCACGAGTTATTTCGTTATTGAAACTTCCTGGTAGATTAAAATTGTGTGTCGGAACCGGGACTCGAACCTAGGACCTTTGCCGTTTCAGAGGCGGATGAGGACGGATCGTGAGTCATGTCGGGATAACTCAGTGGCAGAGCGCTGGCACGCGAGAGGCAAAGGTCCCAGGTTCCAGCCCCAGTTTTAATCTGACACGAAGTTTCATATTAGCGCACACTCCACTGAAGCGTGAAACTTTAATTCTAGTTTGTTATTGTTGATTTCGAAGGAAAAGTGGGAATTCTCCAAGCGGTAAGAATACCTAACAGCTAGTAAAAGTTGTTGTAGTAATTTTTTCAATAATCGATTAGTATTTTCGGGTCAGTCCAGTGAACGACACCACACTTCTGCTTTGAGCAAGTAAGTCCTATATTACGTCATTCTATCCATCAACGTTTATAATAATCTTTGTTTTCGTTCAAAGAGCTGCATGGCTGCTACCGCGCATGCGCAGTCGGGAAATTCGTCTTCAAAGAGCAATCCAGCAGCATGCTGCAGCCCACCTGCTGTTCAAAGAAGCTCCCGGCTGCAGCATCCTGCAGCTTCCGGGCTGCATGAGCTGCAGCTTCCGGGCTGCATGAGCTGCAGGGAAAATTTCCTCCTGCGGCCGGACTAACGTCATCGGTACCGCGCATGCGCCCTGCAGCTCTTTGAACGAACCTTTTATTATAAAGTGTGCTTATATCCCAGGCGAAAAACCTTTTCCAGAGATACTACCTGTTGCCATTAGGCAAAGATCTAAAACGTTATGCAGTACGGATGTAGAAATGTCAGCAGACGACATTGTTCTGAGTATTTTATATACACTTGAAACAGAAATTAAATTTATCCTGATAGTGTGTTAGTTAACCTCACACACTGTAATCGTGACATTTTCAGAAACAAAGTACCAAATATTGGTGACAAGTAAAGAATATTGGGCTAAGCACACTCTCGGAAATCGCGATATATTCGAAATTAAGCAGCAAAATATTGGGGAAAAACAAGAAATATCACCATTTCCATTCCCTCTGAAATCACGAGATATTCGGAAATAAATAACCAAATCTTTCTGACTAGCCAATAGTGTAGGCCTAAATGTCATTTATACTCGTTTCACTTACTGCAGCAATTTAAACGTTCGCATAGTTTTGTCTCCAACAATAGTCTCGAAAACCTCAACATATTTGGAACAAAGTCAAATATTTGTGAGAAGGAAGAACACAAATGTCATTGCAGCAGTAATTTCATTTTTCGTTGTTCAGTCACACATAAGTAGCCAAATCGATGTTTCTAACTCCTGAAGACAGCACATAAGATTACCGAATAGCGTAATACTGTTATGTAAATAAGAAAATCACACAAAGTGTTGTAGATAAATAACTTCTACGATGTGTTACAAACGATAAGATTAAAAAAATATTTTTACTTGAAGGAGCTTTGAACATAGCACCTCTTCCTTGGTAATCCAGCACTCTAGCCATTACACTACAGCAACTCGACACTAGTCAGATTAGATTAGATTAATACTTGTTCCATAGATCATATATACGACATTTCGTAATGATGTGGAACATGTCAGTTTAGTAAATGTTGTCTATACTTGACAATCAATATATTAAGGATTATATATATATATATATATATATATATATATATATATATATATATATATATATATTTAAAGTTTTATCTAAAAATTCATCTACATTGTAGAAGGAGTTACCATTCAGAAATTCCTTTAATTTCTTTTTAAATACTAGTTGGCTATGTCAGACTTTTGATGCTACTTGGTAAGTGACCAAAGACGTTTGTGGCAGCATAATTCACCCCTTTCTGAGCCAAAGTTAGATTTAACCTTAAATAGTAAATATCATCCTTTCTCCTAGTGTTGTAGCTATGCACACTGCTATTACTTTTAAATTGGGTCGGATTGTTAATAACAAATTTCATGAGTGAATATATATATTGTGAAGCTACAGTGAGTATACCTAGATGCCTAAATAAATGTCTACAGGATGCTCTTCGGTGGGCTCCAGCAATTATTCTAATTACACGCTTTTGTGCAATGAATACTTTTTTACTCAATGTTGAATTGCCCCAGAATATGATCCCATATGAAAGCAGTGAATGAAAATAGGCGTAGTAATCTAATTTACTGACATTTATACCACCAAACTTTCCAACAGCTCTGATAGCATAAGTAGGTGAACTCAGAGGTTTCAGGAGATCTTCAATATGTTTCTGCCAATTCAGTCCCTCGTCAATGTAAACACCTAAAAATTTTGAATATTCTACCTTAGCTACAGAATTATGTTCAAAGTCTAAATTTATTAATGGTGTCATGCCATTTACTGTATGAAACTGTATATACTGTGTTTTATCAAAGTTTAATGAGAGTGTTTTTGTAGAGAACCACTTAATAACTTTCTGAAAGATATCATTTACAATTTCATCAGTTAATTCCTGTTTGTCAGGTGTGATAGCTATACTTGTATCATCAGCAAAAAGTACTAGCTTAGCATCTTCGTGTATGTAGAATGGCAAGTCATTAATATATATTAAGAACAGCAAAGGACCCAAGATCGAACCTTGTGGGAAGCCATTTTTGATAACTCCCCCGTTAGAAGAATTAATTGTCTCATCTACATCATGTGAACCGCTTATTTCAACTTTCTGCACTCTTCCAGTTAAGTATGATTTAAACCATTTGTGCACTGTCCCACTCATACCACAATACTTAAGCTTATATAGAAGAATCCCATGATTTTCACAATCTAAAGCCTTTGAGAGATCACAAAAATTCCCTACTGGTGATGTCCGGTTATTCAAAGCATTTAATATGTCATCAGTGAAGGTATACATAGCATTTTCAGTTGAAAAGCTTTTTTGAATACCAAACTGACATTTTGTTAGAACTTTATTTATACTAATATGTGAAGCAACTCGAGAATACATAACTTTTTCAAAAATTTTTGATAAAGCTGTCAGACGTGAGATAGGCCGGTAGTTGTTGACATCATATGTATCCCCTTTTTTATGCAAAGGTTTAACGATAGCATATTTCAGTCTATCCGGGAAAATACCCTGCTTTAATGAGCTATTACAAATATGACTGAGAATCCTACTTATCTCCTGGGAACAAGTTTTTAATACCCTGCTGGAAATGCCATCAATTCCATATGAGCGTTTACTCTTGAGAGAGTTTATTATTTTCCTAATTTCTGAAGGTGAGGTGGGTGGAATTTCAATTGTATCAAATTGTGTGGGTATGGCCTCTTCCATTAATTGCCTAACTCCTTCTAATGAACATTTAGATCCTATTTTCTTTCCTTACAACATTTAAAAAGTAATCATTAAAATGTTTTCAACTTCTGACTTTTTGTTAATAATGTTTTCATTTGTTTTGATGGTAATACCCTCTTCCTCTGCTCTTGGTTGCCCTGTCTCCCTTTTAATAATATTCCAAATTGTTTTAATTTTATTATCAGAGGAGCTAATCTCAGACATGATGCACATGCTTCTTGATTTTGTAATAACTTTTCTTAATGTAGCACAGTAACTTTTATAATATTTTATTGTTTCTGGGTTATTACTCCTTCTTGCGGACAGAGATAGTTCCCTTTATCGGTTACACGATATTTTTATTCCTTTAGTAAGCCATGGTTTTTTGCATGGTTTCTTAGAATTAAATTTTACTAATGTCTTGGGAAAACACTTATCAAATACCCTTACAAATGTATCGTGAAATAAATTATATTTTAAATTAACATCATGTTCCTTGTAAACCTCATCCCAGTCTAACCACTGTAGACTTTCTTTGAAATTTCTAGTTGTTAAGTCATTAATCGAGCGCACAATTCTGGTGGACTGTTTCGAATTACTGAACGGTGCTATGTCATATACTGTTACTAGCTGTGCACCATGATCCGAAAGGCCATTCTCAATGGGACAATCATGTATGTTGTTAAACTTATCTTGGTCTATAAAAAAGTTATCTATCAATGTACTGCTGTCCTTTTCTGCCCGAGTAGAAAATCAATAACGGATGTCAGATTGAATGAGCCAAGTAAGACTTCCAGGTCTTTCTTCCTATTACACTCTTTATTACTTGTATACCAGTTCCCACATGTTTGGTTCTTAATGTTGATATGCTTTTAATTACATTTAGTTATAATAAATTGATCCAGATATGATTATGTAATTCATCTTCAATATGCTGTAGCCCTGAAATGGCTTAGTGTGAGTTACAAAACAAAAACTGTGAGATATACAGAAAATCAAGATTGCGCCTGTGACATGGAAGGAACAAGTGAATATCGTTTTCACATCACTTTCCAAAGTCGTCGTTCATTGGCTAATGTAACAGCGAAATTCATTGGAGGGAAAGAAATTTTTACGTGGGATATAAGAAGTCCTTTTATTATAAGTCACCGATAATCATCGGTGCCTATAATACTGTAATCATTGCACAGATAATATTTATAAGAGTACGTAATGTACAAGGAATTCTGACCTTCTTGGTAACGAACATGTGCGGCCACATCTCGTGATATTTATTATTTATTTATTTATTTTTAATTTTTTAAGAAACCTCACGTTTTTTAATATAGATATTTCTTACAGATATAAAATATGAAATGTTATGATTATTAATCGTATGCAAAGTATTAAATATATAATTTTTAGTAATTTATTATTTTGAGTGTAATGGTTACGTAAAGTGTAATTTGTTTCAATTAGGGGAAATCAAGTGTTTATGGAAGTAGTTACAATTTTGGAAAATGGCAGATGTAGAAAATTATAATGCAAAAAAATTGTTTGAATTCCTCAGTGACACAAAAGGTACAATTAATTTTTGTACAATTTTTCAGTGTAAAAGTTCAAAAGTTTTCTAAGCTTAAGGGACTTAACTGGAGGGTCATCAGTCCCTAAACTTACAAATTACTTATGAACTACCTTATACTAAAGACTACATACCTGAGGGGGAGATTCGAACCCCTGATGGGGAACGGCCTCTTGCATTGGAGCATAGAGCCTCAATGTGCTCGGCCACTCCGCCGTGGCTTTTTGGTCTAATTAGGGAAATGTCTTTGTGTTGTGCATATGGTGTCAACATTTCCTTAGTGAAAGTGCATAAATCAAGCACTACCGATGAATGCATGTGAAGGTGTAAGAAAGATAATGTATGTAAATCCATCAGACGCTGAGATAAAATTGCACCCACCATCCCGGTGGCCTGGCGTGATTAAGTTGGCAACATTAACAACAGTGAATAAAATTTTTGCAAAGATGTTAATGTTCTTAAAAATCCACTTGGAAAGACTTGATTATTTGTTCATGCAGATCATTAATTCTTGTATGTACCCTCTTGTGCTCAGTAAAAGTAAATGACCTTGTAAAACGAAGATTTCGTTTCAGAATATTTGTGTTGTCACTCAATAGGCTAATGCACATAATTGCCAACATTATCACACAAGACAGCCATAAGTAAAATTTAACCGAGATCGGCATCTTTGTGAGTGGCATAAAACATGGATTTGTTTATATCCCACGAATTTTTTTTAAAACTAAGTATTGATCTGGCATCGTTGTGAATAGCATAAAACATGCATCTGTTTGTCATCAGTAAACACTTCCGGGCTGAGTTGCCGTGGTCGATCTATAAAACTTCTTCTCCCTGACGTTTCGTTCTCGACTACGGAGAACATCTTCCGAGGTTGAGTCGACGACTGGCTTTCGGGGGCTGAGGCCGCTCCTTATATAAGATCGTAGAGGGCGCCACCTCAAGTCACGTGGCGTCGATGTGTGGCTGTCTCTGGCTATCGCCTGTTCTCTCGATTGCGAGCAATCGATTGTCATGTGATTGATGCAACGTCGATCGCCATATCTTGTCTAATTTTAATCCTTCTTCTTTACGATTAAAATTGTATTGATGTTTGTGGATTTCAATTGCCTCCCTATACATACGTGTATAATAGTGTGACGTCCTCGCCAGCACACTTGTCTCACCAAATTTTATCTCGTGATCTCCTTCCGTGAAAACATGTTCCGCCACTGCCGATTTGTCGATCTGTCCCAAGCGACAATTTCTTTTATGCTCTGTCGAACATGTATTAATGCTTCTTTTTGTGGTTCCTATGTAAACTTTGCCACAACTACACGGAATTTTATATACCCCTGGTGTGGCCAGGGGATGACGAGCATCTTTAGTTGATCTAAGGCATTCACTAATTTTCTTAGTCGGTCTGAAAATAGTCTCCACCCGAAACTTGGCCAGTACTTTTCCAATGCGATTCGTGATGTTATGAATGAACGGAAGAAATACTTTTCCAGCTGATGGTTGTTGCTGTCTCCTGTTTTTGTGCATTTTACTACTTGGGTGAAGTACTCGGTTAATCTCGCTATTTGTGTAACCATTTTTTGCAAAGGCCTGTCGCAAGTGGTTTAGTTCTTCCTGTAAGTAGCCTGGTTCACAAATGTTATTGGCTCTATCCACTAGCGTTTTTATGACCCCTCTCTTTTGCCTAGGGTGGTGGTTTGAGTTTTTATGGAGGTAGCGATCAGTATGTGTGGCTTTCCTATAGACTTTATGGCCTAAGGTCCCATCCGCCCGTTTAATAACTGAAACATCCAGGAAGTTGAGTTGTCCATTATTCTCTTTCTCCATGGTGAATTTGATCTTTGGGTTGATGCTATTTAGATGCACCAGGAAATCATTCAGATCCTCTTCCTCGTGATTCCATATTACGAAGGTATCATCGACATATCGATACCACTTTGAGGGTCTTTTTTTGGCCGACTGCAGTGCTTGATGTTCAAAATATTCCATGAAAAAATTTGCAATTACGGGGCTTAGGGGGCTTCCCATGGCTACCCCATCGGTCTGTGCATAAAATTCACCATTATATTGAAAATACGTCGAGGATAGACAATGCTTGAACAAAGTCACTATATCAGAGGGGAACATATCGACTATATGTGAGAGAGCTTCGTCAACTGGAACCATAGTGAACAAAGACACTATATCAAAACTGACAAGAATGTCGTTAGGACCGACAGTAATTTCCTTCAATTTCTCAATAAAATGTAGAGAGTTTTTAATATGACTCTCAGTTTTGCCTATGTAAGGTTGTAGCAAAGAGGCAAGGTGTCTGGCCAGTTCTTGAGTAGGAGCTCCAATTGCGCTGACTATCGGTCTCAAAGGAACATCTACCTTATGTATCTTTGGTAAACCATATAATCTCGGAGGGTAAGCCTCCGTTTTACAAAGATACTTTTTAACTTCTGTAGGAATAGAAGACTGTTTTATCAGACGATTGGTGACATTTAGCACATTCGTAGTGGGATCCTTTTTCAACTTCTTGTATGTGCCGGATTCCAGAAGGTCACTGATCTTTTTGTGATAGTCTTCAGTATTCAATAAAACAGTAGCATTTCCCTTGTCAGCGGCAACTATAATAACATTCTTGTCAGCACTGATCTCCCGCAATGCTTTCCTTTCCCCTTGAGACAGGTTGCTGCTGGGTGGCTTAGCTTTCCGTAATATCCTGGAGGTTTCCATTCTAATTTCATCGGCAGAATGTGATGGTAACTGACGAATTCCTGCCTCTATATTCGCAATAATGTCCTCTATAGGAACCTTGGACGGAGTAATTGCAAAATTCCCTCCTTTAGTCAGAACAGAAAGTTCTTCCTTAGACAATTCTTTATCCGATAAGTTAATAACCGTTTGGGAATTGTTTGGAATAGGTGTTTCTTGTCGACCCTCTTGCAGACGATCAAACTTCTTCTTCTGCCTACTGGAGGCCACTTCTGTACTAATCTCCATGGATCGAAATGTTAAACTGTCCACTATGTTCCAATGACCGAACTGCATTGTATTACTAATAGATAGATGCAGGTTTAGTAGTTGACTATCTAATATCGCCAGTCCTCGTCGTGTCTGATGTAACCGCTCACGTAGTAATGCCAGTTACATACGAGTGTAAATACGGTTAGCTTGTGCCGAATTAAACATTCTTCTCACTTTTAAAAACTTGGGAACTATACCAGTATCACGGCAGCGTAGCAGAAAAGTAAGTGAGCAAAGTTGCTGACCTTTTTTCTTACGTAAGTTCTCCAGTCGTCGTACCTTAACAGACATTTCCTCCCCGTAGAGGCGTCGAATCATCCCATGAAGGCTTTCACGGCCGGCGTCTTCATCAGTAAACACTTCCGGGCTGAGTTGCCGTGGTCGATCTATAAAACTTCTTCTCCCTGACGTTCTTCTGTTTGTATCCGATGTATTTTTTTTCTCTTTTCTTAACAACACACATAAGTGAAACAAACGTGAAGATTTGGTATCAGTAACTATACATGACCTATATAAGTTAAGCTTTTATATCAATACCCACTAAGTATATCCGAATGTGTTTCAACGATTTCTTATGTCTTGCAGTTTGCAAGGATCGCAGCATTCAAGTTCTTCTATGGTAGGATTACTTCGATGACTTTTAACATTTAAATAAAATAGCTTTATTCTTGAAATGTTCCTCACATTAACTACAATAAACAAGGAAAGACTCAATGAACAAAAGAATAATCAATAAAAAACTTTTTTATAAAAGTTCACAGAACGCCAATGTGCCACAGCAAGGATGCTGCATGTCATTGCTCCCAGCGTCTGGTGCATGAACTCTCTGACAGCGGACAACTGATCGCCCGCAGACTGACATGTGGCCGAATATATATCCGCCACACAGCCCCCCACAGGAAAGCGTGGCGACGTCTTCTTTGGTTCTAACATGTGTCCTTGAATCTGGGCGGAAAGTGTACTCGGTAGCCGGACTGGGTCTAGCAAATTGGTGTTGATGGTGTTTGTTGGCGGTGGCTGAGCTCTGGCATGAAGAGGAATCTCTGAACCGTCCTCCAAGATAATTGCATGTTTTACACGGTCGATAGACACAGTGTGACTCTTGCCATTAACAATATGTCCATTGTCTTGTCATTTCTTGCTAGTACATGATGTGGACCAGTATATGGTGGCGTGAGCACAGGTTTAATGCCGTCTTTTCGTAACATAACATGGGTGCAACTTTTTAACTCTTTATGGATGACCATTGACTGCGCACCATGTCTTGACGCCAGTTGAAAATGCATACATGAAATTCGTTCGCTCAAATTCGTTATGAAGTGTGGAGATTGGAAAGTATCCCTCGTCGAGATATGAGGATCGACAAACTCGCCTGGCAGTTGAAGCGTTCCTCAGCAGGAGATGCGTCTAGGTCTGGTTTGTTTATGTTGCGGAGGCTAAGCAGTACTGAGGGTAGAGCTGAAGTCCAGTTTGATTCATGACACATGAGGGCTGCTTTTACAGACGAGTGCCATCTCTCGACCACGACCGTGCCATTGCTGGCTGGATGGTAGCTAGTTGTCACGTGGTGTGAAACACCACTAAATTTGCTCATCTGAGTAAATAAATCAGATTCAAATTGCCGTCCTCTATCAGTGGTTATCTGAAGTTGGCATATAAAACGTGCTACTCAAGTGGATATAAATGCAGTTTCTCAGCTGATATATTGTCAACAGGAACCGCTTCTGGCTAATGTGTAAATCTGTCCACTATGGTTAGCAAATAACATGGGCCTTCTAATGATTGTAGTGACGCAACGACATCTGTGTGGACGTATGCAAACTTCTCAGTCGTGTCCGGGAATTTTGCTACTAGTGTGTGGATATGTAGTGAAATTCTGAAGCGTTGATAGTGTACATACGCGCGAGACTATTTGAGCCAACTTTTTTGAATTCCAGGAGACACGAAGCAAGTAGAAACTATTTTTTTTTCATTACCATTATTCCAGGGTGACACAAATTGTGCAGCTGTGGAATATTTCTTTGCACAGTTCTTCTGGGACAAACGGACGTGTTTTTCCGTTGAAGGTGTCACAGTATACTTTAAATGGCCACTGCAAGCAACGTATATACTTTAGTATTCGCCTCTGGAACATCAGTGGGTGTGAGCTGCAGACCCGTAGCATTATCGGTTAGATAATTCTTAAGTTGCGCATGCGCCAACCACACGAGATCGATTGTTTCTGTGATTGCATTGACGCGCGACAAACAGTCTGCCACTATAGTGTTCAATCCGGAAGAATGCTTGATCTCGGCGGAGAGTTGAGCAATGTACTCTAAATGATTAAGTTGTCTCGGAGAACATTTGTCATTGTTCTGGTGAAAAGCGAAGGTTAGAGGCTTGTGGACCATATAGATTGTAAATACTCTTGCCTCTAGCTGCGTGGGAAAATATTTTATGGACGTGTATATTGCCAACAATTTTCTCGATCATATGCGCTCCATCGTTGCTGTGGAGGGGACCATTTCCGCGAAAAAATGCTAGAGGCTGCTAGGCATTGTTAATATATTGTTGCAACACTTCTCCCATCGCTACCTGGCTAGTGTCGACCACTAGTGAGCAAAATGTACAGCCTCGGCAATGCAATTCTTGGCAGCTTCAAAAGCGTCAATCATTGTCTGCGATCACTGCATGCGAGCCTTGCCTTTTGCTTTAGGACCGTACAGAGAGGCTGTAAGTGGTTCCTAAAGTTCTGCTGCATGTGGAATGCGGCAGCAATAGAAATTCAACGTTCCTAGGAACCTGCATTATTCCTTGGCTGTCTCTGGGCGAGGAATACGGAGAATCCGAATACGCACTTATATGTGTTCAAAACAGCCCTGTATTTTCTAATGCGCTCGAAAACTTTTATAAGATAACGTTTGTGTTCCTCTGGTGTTGCTGAAAAGACGAGGATATCATCAAGATGAGCGAAGCAATGTGGCAATCCTTGTAACACTGAATCAACGAATCTTTGCCACATTTGAGCGGCATTTCTTAAACCGAAAGTCGTAAATATACTACCATACAAGCCAAAAGGCGTTATGATGGCTGTTTTTGGGATGTCTGCTTCAGCGACCAGAATCTGTGTGTATGCTTTGGCACAATTTAACATGCTAAATATTTGTTTGCCTGATGGTGCATGGTTGTAATCCTTTAACAATGGCACTGGATAACGGTCTGGGAGAGTTCTAGCGTTTAAAGTACGATAGTCGCCGCATGGGCGCCAAGTACTATTCTTCTTGGGAACTAGATGTAAAGCTGATGCCCGTGGTCCACTATATGGACGGATGATTCCTTCCGCCAGCATAGCCAAAGAGATTTTGGTCATATGTTAAATATATTAGGGGCAAAACGCAAACAATACCCTCACTACATGATAGTAATGGTGATCCTGCCGATGACAGCGCTACTAAAGCAGAGTTACTAAACATAGCTTTTCGAAACTCATTCACCTAAGAAGACGAAACCAATATTCAAGATTTCGAATTACGAACAGTAGCTGTAATGAGTAACGTAGAAGTAGATATCATAGGAGTAGTGAAGCAACTAAAATCACTTAACAAGACTTCTGGGCTGGACTGTATATCCTTTGGATTCCTATCTGACTATGCTGAAGCGATAGCTCCTTACTTAACAGCCACATACAACCGCTCTGTACCAAAAGATTGGAAAGTTGCACAGGTCACACCTATATTCAAGAAAGGCAGTAGAAGTAACCCACTAAACTACAGGCCTATTTCATTGACGTCAATTTGCAACTGGATTTTGGAACACATCCTGTATTCAAATATTGTGGATTATCTCGAACAGAATGATTTATTGAGCGAAGGTCAACACAGATTTAGAAAATATCATTCATGCGAAACACAAGTAGCTCTTTACTCAAACGAAGTGATGGGTGCTATTGACAAGGGCTCGCAAATTGATTCCATATTTCTTGATTTCCACAAGGCTTTTGACACCGTACCTCACAAACGGCTTTTAATCAAATTACGTGGTTTTGGTATATCGCCCCAAATTTGCGACTGGATAGGGGATTTCCTGTCAGAGAGGAGACAGTTCGTAGTAAATGTTTTCTTAGCCACCTTTCTAAGTTAACTTTAATTGTGGTGGCTTGCTTATTAATGTCTGTGTGTAATAACGTGTGAGCTGCTATGTATATTGACCGCTGTAGTATTAACTTCCTGTTATTGAAGTAATTTGAAACGAGTCAGTTCTCAGTTTGGGCCATGGAACAAGGCTTAGTAGCAGGGACTAACCAGTAGTTCACACGGACCTCATTTGCTAATTTTAGTGATAAAACAAAGCTCTTGTTTCATACAGTGGTCGACTTTTATCTGGCTTACCACTGTCAGGATTCGCTCTTCTAGTGGGTCATCTGTTTAATGAAATAGTTTTTTGCTTTGAATGCGTGTGGGAAAATTCTTAAAATTTTTTTCTTTCCCCTCCCAGCGGATGCACGTGTGAGATTAGCAGCACACATTAATCTATTTCATTTTATGTTTTCAGCTCATCTGTCATGGAGTAATTTTTATGTATTTTTTGGAAGGGTTATTTTATTTTATTGTTTTTGTAAAAAGAGCACAGTCACAGTGCATTGCATGTGAAGGTATTAGTTCGTGTTTCGCTAAGCGTTTTTGTTAGGCTAATATTGTGTTTGTTACTTGTGTTGTTCTGAATTACTTGTGATGATGGAGAATAGTTCGGCCTTGTCCGTTTCCACTCGCTCTAGGCAATTAAACCAAAGTGAGGACCGTGAAAAGTCGTCTAGGTCAGATCTTTCCACCGAAAGGGAAAAAGTAGCGAATACAGACGGTCGCATTCCCATTGTGAAAGTGACTTGTTTAAACGTGGACGCGACCGGAAGTGAGGACAGGGGCGAACAAAGCGAACTGCACACAACTATGCCGGTTTCTGCTACTGCGAAAAAAGTTCAACCAGTGTTTCTGGCCTGTGTGCGTTTCTGATATGATACTAAGAGACCTCGTGGCCTTCATGAAAGAAACAAAAGCAGAAATGGAAACGCAGAATGCAGAAATGAAAGCAGAGGTAGGTTCCATAAATGAAGCGCAAAATGCTTCAGGTCTGGAATTAAAAGCCGGGATTGAAGTGCAGAATGCTTCTGTTCAGGAATTAAAAGCAGGGATGGAAGCGCAAAATTCTACAGTCAGGCCGAACTTGTCAAGGATTCTGTTCAGTACAGGGAGGCGCAAAGTTAGGCCGTTCAGGTTATTAACAATAACCTGGATGGGTTGTGCACCGATACAGTGCGCCTAGTTCAGGAACGGCATGAGATAGCAATGAATGGTATCTCAGAAAATGCGACTAAAACTTCAGGCAATGCGGAAGCATCTGCCCTCTCCGACCGTGTAGACACGAATATCCACTCTCTTGAGGAGAGAATCGAATTAGTTAAGATTGAGGTCCACTCTCTTAACGAGACAGTCGATTTGGTTGACGGTCAGGCGAAAACGCGCACCGATGAACTAGGCGCACGCACAGCTGAAGTAGGCGCGCACTTTGAAGAACTGGCCATCTCGGAGACGCAGCTTCTACAGACCAGGGAGACGGCGGCCGAAATTAATTGTCTGAATAATTTCCTTTAGCTCCTCATATATTTCTTCGATTTCCTCATCATCCTCATATATTTCTTCGATTTCCTCATCATCAGCAGAGCTAGTTGGCATATAAACCTGTACTACTGTTGTCGGTGTTGGCTTCGTATCTATCTTGACAATGATAATGCGATCACTGTGCTGGTCATAGTAGTTTACCCGCATTCCTATTTTCTTATTCATTATCAATCCTACTCCTGTGATACCCCCAACTGATTTTGTATTTATAATCCTGTACTCACCTGACCAGAAATCCTGTTCATCCTGCCACCGAACTTCACTAATCCCCACTATATCTAACTTCAACCTATCCATTTTCCTTTTTAAATTTTCTAATTTTCCTACTCGATTAAGGGATCTAACATTCCACTCTCCGACCCGTAGAATGCCAGTATTGTCTTTCCTGATGATCACATCCTCCTGAGTAGTCCCCGCCCGGAGATCCGAATGGGGGACTATTTTACCTCCGGAATATTTTACCCGAGAGGATGCCATCATCATATGTTCATACAGTAGAGCTGCATGTCCTCGGGAAAGGTAACGGCTGTAGTTTCCCCTTGCTTTCAGCCGTTCGCAGTAACTGTGTGGCAAAGCCACATTAGCTGATGTTACGAGGCCAGCTCAGTCAATCATCCAGATTGTTGCCCCTGTAACTACTGAAAAGGCTGCTGCCCCTCTTCACACGTTTGTCTGGCCCCTCCACAGATACCCCTCCGTTGTGGTTGCACCTATGGTACTGCTATCTGTATCGTTGAGGCACGCAAGCCACCCCACCTCGGCAATGTCTGTGGTTCATGGGAGTGGCTCTAAGATGTATAAAAATAAAAATAGTTCGCATAGCAGATTTTTTTCAAATCAAGTGATATGTTTCTCTCAGCACAATTAGCACTTTTCTTCCCCAAATATTATGGTTGTTCAGGTGTCTCTTATGACGGGTAAAAATTTTAGAAAATGAAAAAATGGCGTTTGTTGATAAATGTCCACAGGATATATTGTTAAAATTTTACGAATTTGCTACGGTTAGTTATTTATATACCGGGTGATCAAAAAGTCAGTATAAATTCGGAAACTTAATAAATCACGGAATGATGTAGATAGGTAAAAATTGACACACATGCTTGGAATGACATGGGGTTTTATTAGAACAAAAAAAAATAACAAAGTTCAAAAAATGTCCGACAGATGGTGCGTGATTCTGGTTTTGTAACTGCTACCATGATGGGTGAGTGGTACGCCGATATGTTACAGAATCGCATCATCCCCAGCCTGGCTGATAAACACGTGCTGGAATGTACGATTATTATGCAGAATGGCGCTCCACCCCATACTGCTAGACGCGTGAAAGATCTGTTGTGTCTGTCGTTTGGTGATGATTCTGTGCTCAGCCACCACTTTCGTCATGCTTGGCCTCCCAAGTCCCTAGACCTCAGTCCGTGCGATTATTGGCTTCGGGGTTACCTGAAGTCGCAAATGTATTGTGATCGACCGACTTCTCTAGGGATGCTGAAAGACAACATCCGACGTCTATGCCTCACAATAACTTCGGACATGCTTTACAGTGCTGTTCAAAACATTATTCCTCGACTACAGCTATTGTTGATGAATGATGGTGAACATATTGAGCATTTCCTGTAAAGAACATCATCTTTGCTTTGTCTTAATTTGTTATGCTAATTATTGCTTTTCTGATCAGATGAAGCGCCATTTGTCGGACATTTTTGAACTTTTTTTTCTTGGTTCTAATAAAACCCCATGTTATACCAAGCATGAGTGTCAATTCTTACCTCTCTATCTACATTATTCCGTGGTTTATTAAGTTTTCAAATTTATACTGACTTTTTGATCACCCGGTATTTGCGACGCACGGTACAACAACAGCTGAAATCGGGTTTCGTATTTTTTTCCATGCAATTAGGTTAACTTTGAATCGCTGTACACTGATAACGGAAGAAGATATCGAAAAAATTAAATTCCATTGAGAATATGATTTTAGGTATATGTAAAAATTTCGACGATTTCCAATGAATAGAAAGTATCGAAATAGTAATATGAACATTTCGCGGTTTTGGTACCCAAAAATTACGGTTTTTCGTTGTTTTTCTCAGGAACCACTCATGAATAAATGGTGCTTTTATAAGCCGCATAAAGCCCACGATAAACCACACGTACTCTACAGAAACCGACCGATTTCCTCAGTTTGTATGGGTTCCAGAAAGTGTATAAAGTTTAGATTTTGACACTGCACTGTAAAATAGCTGCAGTATTCCCATTCTTCTAATGTGTACAAAACTAATCGCATGCGGCGTTTTCGTACATATTAATGATTAATATAAAAAAAAGTACACAGTGTTAGCAGATTTGGCACGCTATGTTCGTCCTCTGACACTTCCGCTCTCATCCTTTTAGCGTTAACAAAAGAATGGCAGTGAGCATCAGCGAATTGTCTGTTAATGCTCATTAGCTTCTGTTCGCTTTCATTCGTTGTGAGCGATCGCGTTTTCGGTTGCAAAGCTGTTTTGTAGTACAAGATGAAAATTGAGGTGAAGTTCCTTAAACAGTGATTATTAATTTATCAAATAAAAACACGTAACACCTTGTAGCCTTGAAAATGCCGGAATAACAATAGTGACATAAACCAATATCAAATACATTATAAAAATGGGCGTTTAGGCCTATATGTATGTTCCGCATCTCCTAAACTAATAGACCGATTTTAAGCAAATTGGTGCACATATTACTTACTGCCACGTAAAAATCTCTGCACATATTTCAGGAATGTTACGAACGTTGGCCAGGTTTCAGGATATATGGCGTCATAAATAATAAAATGCACGAAAAAAATTCGAAATCAATGTAAAGCATTCCACAACTCCTCCAAAATTATCGGACCAATTTCAACCAAACTTGGTATACAAATTAGTTTAAGAGATATGGCGTCATAAACAATGAGAGTCGCAAAAACTATCGCTTGCAGCGAAGCGTAACAGCGTTCATTCGTCCACTATTAGCGTATGAGACCACTTGGCGACTTCCAATAAACTTGAAGTTTGTTGCAATTCGATAAGTGCTCTCATACGCTAATAGTGGAAGAATACAGTCCCATTATTGAGTCTCACCTTTAGGAAACTTGTTGCTGCTGACAACCGCAGCAAAATGATCAAAAGGGAAGAAGCCGGCCACAGTGGCCGAGCGATCAGCGATGCGCCAGTCGCATCTGCACGGCCGCTACGGTCGGGGGTTCGAATTCCCCCTCGGGCATGGATGTTTGTGTCTTTAGAATAAGGTAGTTAATAAGTAGTTTGTAATTTTAGGGACTGATGATCCTGCAGTTAAGTCCCTTAAGCTTAACAAAAATTTGATTTGAAAAGGAAAGAAGTTTATAGTTTAGTTCTATGCTGTAGGTCATATGGTAAAACTACGGTATTCAGTAACACGTTACAACTTATATTCTACACTACCTACTGTATTCGAGATACATCTTACAGACAGTATGCACATATACCACTGAACATACCCTCGAAATTATATCGTAGAAGGACGCACAGTGCGTGAGATGAGAGGTCATAAACAATGAGCATAATGAACAACTGATCAATTATGCACCAGATTTCCTTTTATTCCGCCTTTACAACAAACTCTATCGATGATATAAGTAGATAGTATTCGCATAAGCTTACAACTCTATATATCTTCGACACATAGTTCAAGATATTAAGTAAAATCAATGGAGCATGAAGCTTTAATTTATTACGTATTCAATATCTATTATTAGCAAAATATTTCAAAGTGTCACGAGATTCCAGTTTACACGCCTGGAAAATTATTTAAACTTAGGAGACATTTATTCAGGAGATATAACATCATTAGAATTGAGTTGCATGCAAACGAAAAACAACTGAAACGCCCAGTGTATAGAACAGAAAGTTACGGATGGAGACGGAAGGAGGTGATGGACTGTCATAAGAGCAGAACAATTACATTCTGGGCAACGCCGGAATCTAGCGCTAGACAAATATAAAAATGTAATTGTCGGCCATGATAATAATTCTATAGGATACCATGTATTTCCTGTGCAGGATTCGCAGTAGATGAATGAAATTTAAACAGGATACAGTGCATACAGCTCTTTATTAGAGCTTATACGTAACTCATCTATTCATTCACCTGAATTCAAAATCCGTTTTCGTACTCTATCTTCATCTTTGATGGGAAATCTCAACAGTTTTACTTCCGGATTTCTCAATCTGCTCCTCCCACAATTTATGTAATCACAGATATTCGGCATGACGATTCAAGCCACTAGCGACACAGTCTCGGAAACAACTGTAGTTGACAGCAGCCAGCCGGTTTGGGCATTCTTGCGCTCGGACCAGCACCCCCACCTCCACCACCCCCAGGATGTGTCAGTCAGAGGCGGCGGACGAGGTTGCCAATTATGTCAGCGAAAGCAGTGTCATCTGTTGACCGGCCGCAGAAGTGAGGGTGGGACGCTTCGCCGCCTAGTGGCCGGCCTTAAAAGTGGTTGCCTTCCTGAGCCAGCGGACCTAGCTCGTTGCAGCGGACGGTCAATCTGTTTCTTACGCGATCTGGGGTGTCACTAAAGCCCTTTCTACTCGGAAAGTGAGAGCTTACGAGATTACCCATGATGCACCGATCACACAAGCCGTGTACAGTGTACGCATGTCCACTTGCATACGATCGCTACTAGACGGAATAGGATGGATCCTATTCTCATGCAAATGGAAGTGCTTCGCGCATGCACAGACGACCGAATGGGGAACCCTGCAACAAAGGAAGCCAAGTCGCGAATTTGTTTGAGAATGTGTATTTGTCTGCTGCTCAGAGGAACGTAGTTTTTCGACTCGTCGTATTTTAGAAGGTGATACTATAGAGGAATTGCATTAAAATTTTGTATAACATGTGTACAATTTTTATTGAATACAGAGATATAGCTGTTAATATGAAAATCAAACAAATTTAGAGCAAATGTAAATCAAGACTTTTCACTGATTTATCCATCGATTCTTGGTAGTACATCACACTGACTTTAAAGTGGAATTTTGTGTATGTTCTACACGTTCATTTCCAATTAGTTACCGGTTTTCGTCTTACTAGGTAATATTCAGACTTTAAAGTACGTCGAAAACCGGTTATTTAAATAAGTGAATATGGTGATATACAAAGAACGGACGAAAGAATGTCAAAATATCCAAATTTGCATGTGCTTAAGTTTGTAGTACATACAAAGAGCTGAATCTCTGTACCGAATAAAAATTGGACACACGTTATATGACATTTTAACTGCAAATCGTCTTTACTACCAATCTTATAAAATGTTTGCTATTTTTCCTGAAACATGCTGTAATTAACGGATGAAATATTTGTTTTTGGTGAGCATTATTTGAAGCTTTATCACAGTGAAAGGTCTATGTATAGACACTTGACCTTGCTCATAATATAAATAGGCGCCTCAAACCCCAGGGGCTGTAAGTATGTAATAGCAATAATGAGCGACGTAGTTAGACATGAAATACACGAAAACAATTGAAAAAATTTTCACAGTGGCAGTCTAAAACACAAAATAAATGATTTAATAATCACAATATATATTACAGTTTCTAAAAGTGATCTTAACTCTGCAATTCATTTGCTAGTTGACAACGTGAAGCAGACGACTCGATATGCGTACCGTTCGAACGCTTCTTTTTAGTACGGCGGTCTATCGCAAGGAGCGCTGCAGCTGATGACAACTTTTTGAGTGTGTGTTGCATGTCTCGTATAGAAAGAGCTTAAGCCGGGTCCACACGCAACGATC
This sequence comes from Locusta migratoria, assembly GCA_026315105.1. Classification (NCBI taxonomy): domain Eukaryota; kingdom Metazoa; phylum Arthropoda; class Insecta; order Orthoptera; family Acrididae; genus Locusta; species Locusta migratoria. Next base: position 52,213,316 of record CM048747.1, on the reverse strand, counting down.
TGTCTGTGCACACCAATCGTTGCGTGTGGACAGATGTTCAAATTCTCGCACCCAACATCTTTTGGTGAGAAAAGAAACTAGTTAATACAGACTGCAAACGAATACGATAGGCTTTTTTACGAAGTTTATTTTTGTCAGTGATAGAGGAAGTCTTTTTACAGACACTATTTGCAGCGTGTCTTGGAAAAGAAAAAAAAAAAAAAAGTGCAAACAAACCGCAATAAACAGAAATGGTATAGGCATTGGTTGCTTAAAAGAAGGCAGTTGTCAGATGTGATTCTACATCATGACTTGGAGTGCAAACCCGATGACTGGCGTCATGGATGTGGAAACTTATAGTTATCTTTTGACACTGGTAACTCCTCGCATAATACGTAAAGACACTTGTATTAGGAGATACATTTCTCCACATGATTGGCTGACAGTTACATTAAGATCCCTGGCCACAGGAAGGACCTACAAAGACCTCAAATTTTCAACAGCAGTTCCTAAACAAGCATTGAGTTAAATAATCTCCAACACTCGGGAAGCTATTTACGCTGCCCAGAAGAATGATTTCATGAAGGCAAGTAAAGTAGGCCTACCTTCCAAGAAGATAGAAATAAAATTGTCAGAGCTTTAGATATGTTTGAAACACTGTACGCCTACTTCACTTTGTATTATATATATGGCCAATAAGCTGTGGCTTTGTTTCCCAGTCGGAATTTTCAGTTCCCAGTCATTTTCATCCACTGTCAACATAGTAAACACACGAAAAAAGTATACATTGAGCCAGATTTGCAGCGATCTCCTCTCCACACGTTCCAACTTGTCCTCGCAGATGTGATTTGAACCCACAGATTTGAGCAATTTTACTCAAACCTCCAACTCCAACTTTCAGGTTTGCGCACATATCATATCTGCGCAAGTATGCTGTCCACACGCAACGCTTTGCGAGGTGTGCGCAAAGATTTGCGCAGACAGATCGTAGCGCGTGGAACCAGCTGCTCACCCCCATAGACGCATGTCTGACCTTGAGTGGGAAGAAGGCTGCTTCTCACTTAGGAACAACTCAGGCTACTCGGTGCGTAATCTTTGATCGAGCTATCGGATTTCGTGAAGTGATTTTTACTTGCAGACTACAGTAACACAGTTAAGAGGAAGACTGTGTTTGTGGGTGGGTGTAAATAGTATGTAATGCAGCATATGATTTGACACCCAATTCAGTATTTGCAATTAAGAGTTTGTTTGGAAACAGACTACTTGTTTAATGTGAGTAGTGTTACCTTGTTTTAATATTCACTACACCTTATTCCATCAGTATACTTTGTAGGTTGGCTTCTGGAATGTTACAAGCCACAGGAAAATTTTTAAGAAGATACGGTGTTGTCATTTTTTTCCCTACGGTAGTTACTACTGCAATTGTTTCTGATTTGTATAGTACCCGTCAGTGGAAAGAAAGATTAAAACAGAAAAAGCTACAGGAACAGGAACTCTTAACTGATTGATCAACTTGATTAAAGGTGAGGTCAAAAATGTACTGAATTGTTATAGAAATACTATCCATTGAATTTCGGCTAGTGAATGAAGCAACAGCTGTATTCAACAGAAATATTACCTTTAGCATACAAGTCTTGGGAGACAAGGACAAAATTTCCTTAACTCGTATTCGGTTTACCTGAACTGAATAAATGAACGGTATATTACAACAGAAGAGCAGGTGGCGACGTATGGGTTTTAGTATCTTCTGTTATTTTGTCAAAAACTGACATTTTGAGTCCACGATTGTGTAATCTATAAAATACAGGATGATCCATGGAGTGAAGAAAACAGCAACCATCTGTATTTGATTATGCTATTTACTAAATAGTGCTATTTAGCAAATAAACATCATAATTGCCGATGGTTGCTGTTATTGTCTTAATTGTAAGAAACATCCTTCATAACTTCTATATTACATTGTATTCTGTCTGGTACATCTTTCAGACATGTAGGTTTATACAGTAAGTTAAGCTGGATCAACGTTTCTTACAGACATTTTACGTAAAACTGCATTCAAAAAAATTCACTAACAGGATAAAAAGGAATAACCACTAATCTGTTGTACAACTTGTATTTTAATAAATGTAAAGGTAAATTGATTATTTCTGGAGCTAATGTTATACGTTTGTAGTCCTAAAACATTGTAACTATCTAATAATTTTGACAATCTATATGATGACATACCGGTACTTATTTTCTTACTATTTCTGGTATTGTAAGAATGTCAAGAGCTGGCCGATTAAGTTATTTTTTATGCAAATATAAAACTTTATTCATAATGGTTTTGCATGTTCCCATTTGTTTGAGCCTGTCCTCCTGACAACTCTTTCCTTTTTTTTTTCCTCTCTCTGTAGCAGAATATTGGGACATGGCTGCTGTTTCCCCAAAACAGAATTCCTTAACGCATGATACTCTGGACGGAGGGGGGGAAAATGCAACACACACTGATCTAACATAATTATCTGGAACATAGCTCTTTAATTTTGTCAACAAAAAATTACTCTTGAGAGTCTAGTAGGCTATTTAACTATTCTATGTGTGGTTTCCGAGAGGATTTACTGTCTTACGTTTAAGCCGGAACATTTAACACTATCTGGGTTGTCTGTACATGGTAAATTACCAAGATAAAAAAAATATTTACCTTCATGTAAACAAAAAGCATTAGCTCTAAGCCAAATAGAGGCCTGAGATATTGTATTTTCAGTTAAATTGTGTAGTTAATTGAAATCAGTACTACTATTAAAAAAGACAGTGTCATCTGAGTACTGGAGAATTTGACAGTTGATAAAAGACGGTAGATCTTTGATCACTAATACAAATAGCAAAGGGCCTAAAATTGAGCCTTGTGGCACACCATATCTAAGTGTGATTACACTAAACCTATCATGGCCTATACAACAATTTGTTGCCAGTTGCTAAGGAGTGATTTAAACATTTTAATACTAACACCTCTAATTCCATAATAAAGCAGTTTTTGCTTGTTGTTTGTCTGATGTGTAAATTCGCATTTTCAGTATACAGTGATTTAGACTCGATTATTGGAAAAATAACCTTGGGCAAGGTTGGAGAGTTTTGTTATTATATAAATTACATTAATATTTTTTGGGGATATAACTTCACATTCATAAACATATTTGGTTAGGTGTGAGACGATGTCTTCTAGTCTTAATATTCATAATTTCTGATTTTATAGATGAATAACATTTGTTGATGGACAAGAGTACATGTTTTATTAACACATTCACATTCCATATACCATACTTAAAGCAACAACTGATAATTCAGCAAAATGTAACTACTACAGCAATATTAGGCCTATATAAAAAGGTTAGAATGTTTAAATTATCAGCTATTGAATATATGATACACTGGGCATTGTCAATATTATAGGTATTTCAGCATTGTCGGTAACAATTTGTATAAGCAATTGCAGGTCTCTTGCACGCTTTTTCACACACATGTATACAGTTAGTGGAACACTGACTTAATTCCTTTTACTTCAGTGTGGGTCATAGGAGAAATATTAGTGCTCTCCACCTGACCCGGTCCATTTCACCTTCTTGATGTTACTCCAAGAATGGCCAGTGGCTGCCACATCCGGCAATATTTTATGAAGTGATTCCACCCATCTGGTTTGACCCACGGCATCATTGACATGTTGGAAAACCTGTATAAGGGATGTCTTAATACTTCTGTATTGTAGATAATAAATAATCTGTAGTTATCCATGTAAATAACAGAATGTACCATTGATGACACGTCTCCGCCGAAAAATTCACACTTTCGGCGCTCATATGTGGGGGGCGGGGGGGGGGGGGGCACCTCTAAACTAATCTATACCTTATCATCTGAGGGAAGCTGCAGATCACTTTTTAAACACAAAATAATATTCTATAATCTTTTCTGTTTGTAAACAAACTACAGTCTTTAATTCAGTCACCACATAATTACTCGTGCTTTCTGCAAACACGCATGCACCTCAAAAACTATCGTGCTGCGATGACTTCTCAGATCAAAGCTGATAGGTGGAATAGTGTCCTGTAAATGTCTCCCATCTCCACTTCAACAGTCCTACACCAGGTCAAGCTTTATGTGCACCTCTCTTCCTTGCTGCTTGTGAGTTCCATTCTAAAGCCTGCTTTGGAATATGTTGTGGACTTCTTCTCGGGGTGTGTCCCATCCATCTCTCTTTCCTTTCTTTTATGGTTACTGTGGCTTTCCGTTGTTGGGTTTGTTACCATAGTTTTTGATTTGAGATAACATTTGGACAGTATACTTTCAGTATAATCCTCCAAATTTATTGATGAAGATTTGTATTTTTGCTTTAATTTTTGCAGTCGCCTTCAATGTCTCATACCCGTAAAAGAGAACAGATTTTACGTTTGATTCAGACATTTTAAGCTTTACTTTCATCAGTATTTCACGAGATGTTCAAACTGGTCACAGCTGGCCAAATGCCTCTTTTTGCTTTTTTTAACCTACATTCGACATCTTCTGTCACTCCTCCGTTTTTGAAAACAATATTTCCCAGGTAACTAAAGTTTTCCACCTGCTCAATCTACTCTTCTTTCACAGGTTCTTGTTCTTGCTGTTTCGCCGGCCGAGGAGACTGAGGCGCTCCAGTCACGGTCTGCACGGTCACTACGGTCGGGGGTTCGAATCCCCCCTCGGGCATGGATATTTGTGCCGTCCTAGTTCGTAAGTAGTTTGTAAGTTTAGGGACTGATGACCCCGTAGTTAAGTCCCATAAGCTATACAAACATTTCCCAATTTTTTTCTTGCTGTTTCATCCCAATCTCTTTAATCTTCGCCATATTTAATCACACTCTTTGAACATCTGTTTCCAGTTCCTTAAGTTGTTTGCTCATATCCTTGAAAGTGTGGGACAGAAGGCAGATGTCGTCCGCAAAGTCCAGATGCTCATATAGAGTCCTCATATAGAGCCCTATCTCTACTTTTCTCTTGGGTTACCTTCTTCATGACACCATCTAATGTCAGTAAGAACAGCACCTGGGCTCAGAGTTATACCTGAGTGGTGAATTGCTTCATGTTGAAGAGATGCATTGGTTTCTCAGCATGGTATTTGACAACCGAGTTACTTGGGGGCCATACCTTTGACAACTGATTGTGAGACACAAATGCCGGCAACATCTAAATATTCTCTGCTGCCCAACTCACACCGTTTGGGGAGCTGCCTATTCCACCTTTCTGCAGCTTTATAAATTCTTGATACAATCAAGGCTTGATTACGGGAGCATGGTTTATGACTGCTGTACCATCTGCATTGCATATCCTGGATCCCATTCTCCACAGTGGTGTTTGTCTACCGCTTGCCCTGTGACGAGCATCCTTGCTGAAGCTGGGATCCCCACCTTGAAGTTTTGCTGGCAACAGATTCTTGCCATTTACATTGAGTTCATGCCATGCCTCACTACATAAATTATAGGCTTTTGTTTCCGGCTGCCCCCTTCCCTCCCCACTATGTCATCCCATAGTGGGTTTCCCGATTGCAGTCCGGGTTCGTACACACCTTTCATCACTAGAGTCCCTACCTTTCCCTTCTGCTTTCTCCTGCCTATTCTGTACCCCTCCATGGCCCTTGCTTGCACCCCTCAGGGGCTCAGCATTAATTTGCTGAGTACGGGCTTGGCGAACCCGGGGTCCTGAGCTGGGGACTAGTTAGCGCCACCAGTCCTTTGGACACCGTAACCTCTGGCCATGTTTCAGCGACCACCGTGTGGCGCGAAAGTGGAATGTTGTGTGTACCAGTGAATGGGGATCTTGGCTTGACCGCCCGGGTCGCAAGGATGGTACAAACCTCTATAAAAAAAACCTTCAATCCCAAGGTGTGCTTGGTGCTGATGGGATGCATGGCTGTTGAAGTGGAACAGTCACTAGCGTGCAACCTCTGGGGATACTGCTACACCTAAGTTGTATAAGGCTTACTTAGGCATGTGGGGCTCTGTCTAGGTGGGACCAAGATGGACCTTCTGAGAAATTTTCCACCTCTTAGTGGGATGGGTGTACCACTGGGGGGTACTAACACCCAACCTACCAAGAGGACTAGGGTAGCCAGTCCTCCGGGTTCTGCACAGAATAAGAAATGTGTAGTGTATAGTAATGGAACACATGCTGCTCCACAGAATGTGTTTATTGTAGTGAGGCAAAAAGAGGGCACTTTTGAAAAGGTGTCCCGTTTTTACATACAGAAACCTCTAGAGGGACTTGCTGGCGATCTCAAATCAGTTAAACGTTTACGTAATGGGACATTGTTGGTTGAAACTTCTGCTTCCCAACAAGCAGTGAACCTTCAGGAGGCTAAATGCCTCGGAGAATATCCTATAGAGACCGAACTGCATAACATCCTTAATTACAACAAAGGCATTGTTACTTGTAGAGATTTAGTGATCATTCCAACTGAGGAACTAAAGGTTGAGTGGGCTTCCGAAGGGATTGTGGATGTACAAAACATCACAAAAAGGGTTGATGGGGAGTTGGTAAAATCCGACTCCTTCATCCTCACCTTTAGTAGTCCCAAACTTCCGGACAAGGTCAAAGCAGGCTTCCTCCGAGTGAATGTAAGACCCTATGTCCCAAACCAAATGCGGCGTTTCAAATGCCAGTGGTTTGGACAAACTACTCTTGGTTGTAAGGGTGAGGCAACTTGCGGCAAATGTGGGAAGGCGTCCCATGAAGGTACTGATTGCATTCCAACTGCAAAATGTGTGAACTCCAGTTTGGAGTCGCTTATGCAGTGTGTACCTTGACGAGAAGAAAATACAGGAGATTAAGACCACACGATGGATCCCTTACGCAGAGGCCAAAAAGATCTTTCAACCTCCTGTATTTCCCACTTCCTTCGCTTGTGAACTGCAGAAACCTGCTTGTAAAGTTGATGCTTCAACCCACACTGATGTTGTTAGTGTGGGTAGTGACATCTGGATGTGCCAGTGCACGTGTGTGGCTGCAGAAGCTTTAACACCAACAACCATCCCGAAAACCACTGAAAAAGCCATAGGTACCCCCTCTGCAGAACCCTCTGTTCCAGTAACTGCAGATACTGCCCTCACATCCACTACAGTTGCAACCACACCCCCCACTGTTGCAACCACATCCACTGCAACAGCAACCGAACCGCCTAAACCCAAAAAATGCCTGCTAAGAAAGAGTTGAAGCCAGCGATTCAACTGTTGGATTATGTGGAAGTCACTATTCCTGATGGTACGTCTAATCCAGCTCCAGAACTCGTGGAGTTGGATGTCCCTCAGGGGCAAACATCTTGCCCCAACACTGAACCTCCACCACATTCAGTGTCTCCATCTTGGAAGAAAGAGAGAGTAAAGATACAATTTCCATGATAGATGGCCCCCCATTACTGCAGTGGAACTTGCAGGGTTACCGGACGCCTGTGGAGGAACTACGTTTACTGGCTCAGGGTCAACCGATATGTATATGTCTACAAGAGACAAATTTCAAACCTGAGCTCCGTGGCTATATTCTCCATAAGGACGACGACTTCAGCAGAGAGAGCTAGAGGTGGAGTGACTATTTTTACTAATACAGCCTATCACTCCGAGCCCCTCACTCTCACCAAACATTTACAAGCTGTTGTAGTATCTGTGAATGTGCGTCAGTGCTTAACAATGTGCTCCCTGTATCTGCCTCCTCATGACACATTTAATATAGAAGCACTCGAAGACCTGATTACACGGCTCCCCCAACCGTACATCCTTTGTGGTGATTTTAATGCACACAATGTGCCTTGGGGCTCTGTCAGTACCTGCCCCAGGGGTCGAGCAACTGAGAGGCTTCTGTTGTCATCAAACACACGCTTATTAAACACAAGACAGCCTATGCACTTCTGTACAGCAATGGGATCGTTTTTCGCCATAGATCTTTCTCTTTGCTTGCCAGCCCTCACCCACAGTACTCACTTGGAAGTGGTCGATGACCTGCATAGCAGTGACCACGTTCCCATCTGGATTCACCTGCCAGACAGAGTAGAGCCAGAAAGCAGACCACCTCAATGGGTGATCAGTAAAGCCAACTGGACACTGTTCAGCCAACTCGCTGAGCTGGAAACACGTGACAATGTCCAGGAATGGGTGGACTGTATCACTGAAAGGATCCATACAGCTGCTGCAGCATCTATGCCGTTGTCGTTAGGACAACCAAAATGATAGCCTGTCCCTTGGTGGACTGCAGAGTGCCGCTCTGCAATTAGTGCCAGGCGTGCAGCTCTGCGTCGGTTTAAGAGCCGGCCAACTGCGGACAACCTGGCAGCTTTTCGGATGGCAAGGGCAAAATGTCGCCAAATAATAAGAGAGAGCAGAAAGAGGTATTGGCACAAGTTCCTCAGTACCATTAACCGTTCATTAAAAGTTGCACAGTATGGGAGGCAATACGGAGGCTCTCTGGGAAAGGAGGGAGGTGTCCAGTGGCTGCTGTAATGGGAAATGGCATTCTCCACACCAGCCTGCGAGACATTGCCCAGACCATAGTTGTCTATTTTGCCAATGTTACGGCCACTGCCTGTCAGGATCCAGCATTCCAGCATCACAGAGTGGTTGCTGAGAGGGGCAATTTGGATTTCAGGTCCACTGGCCATCAGGACTATAACTGCCCTTTCGCTAGCTGGATTCTGCATTGAGTGCGGTGGGTGATACATCCCCTGGCAATGATAGAATCCACTACAGTATGCTGCGGCACCTCACACCGTGAAATAAAGAAACCTTCCTTAGACTTTTTAATGCCATTTGGTCATCAGGTCATTTTCCTGATTCATGGAGAGAAGCAATTTTAATCCATCTTTTAAAACCTGGGAAAGATTGCATATGCCCAAGGAGTTATCGTAGTGTTGCCCTCACTAGTTGTGTGGAAAGACCTTAGAGCGAATGGTAAACCACCGCCTTGTCTGGATGTTGGAATCCAGGCAGCTCCTTAGTCGCTTCCATTGTGGGTTCAGGAGATATCGTTCCACCTTCGATAACCTGGCCTTTCTGGAGGCAGCTATACAACAGGCTTTCCTGCGCTGTCACCACCTTCTGGGTGTATTTTTTTTATATCGAGAAGGCGTACGATACTACTTGGAGGCATCTTATACTTAGGCAGCTTCACAAATGGGGATTTCGTGGTTGTCTTCCCATTTTTATCCAGTCTTTCCTTTCTCCACGTTTTTTTAAATATTGAGTTGGTGCGCTTTGAGCAGGAAAACAATGTCCCTCAGGGTAGCGTTTTAAGTGTGACGTTGTTTGCTATAGCCATTAACGGTATTACTTCTGTTGTGAAAAGTCCTGTCCAGTGTTCACTGTTTATTGATGACTTCTCTGTCTTCTGTTCTTCCTCCAGCCTTGCAACAACTCATCAGTTGCAGCTCACTCTCCGATGGCTGGACGAATGGGCACAGAAGACCGGTTTTAAATTTTCAACCAAGAAGTCGGTGTGTGTTCTTTTTAACCGTACACATTCTATTTTTACCTTCCCTGAACTGTGGTTGAGGGATACTGTTCTGAATTTTAAAGACACTATGCATTTTCGGGTGTCATATTTGACTCTAAACTTGCCTGGTTGCAGAGTCTTAAAGACCTGAAGAGACGGTGCCTCAAAGCACTAAGTATTTTAAAGTGTCTTAGTCACACTTCATGGGGAGCTGACAGGACTCGTCTGCTCCAGTATTATAGAGCCTTTGTACGATCCCGACTTGATTTTGGCTGTACGGTATATGAGTCTGCATGACCTATCTTAAAATGCTGGACATGGTGCACCGTGAGGGATTCGGTTGGCTGCTGGGGCCTTTCGTACCAGCCCTATACCAAGCCTTTGCGCCGAGGCTACTGAGCCACCACTAAACGTACGGCGACAGCTCCTCATGATGCGCCAGGTGTATATCACATTGACCACTCCTTACACACCTGCTTCCAATACCGTTGCTCGGCTACCTATGGAAAGGCTTTTTCGTAATTGGGTTCGAGCTACGGGGCCTTTTGGGATTCGTGCTAAGGCCTGTTTTTTTTTAGATATGGGTGTGGCAGGTTTCAATGTTTTGCACAGAGGTTGGAGTAAATGTCCACCTTGGCTCCTCCACAGACCCAGATTACTTTTAGACTTGACATATTTTAAGAAGGAATATACTTCTGATTTTACATTTCAGTCTATTGTTCATAACATTTTAGATGAGTAACGAGATTTTACAGTGGTTTACATGGATGGGTTCAAACAGGGGCTCCCTAGTCTGCTCTGTTGTTCCCAAACAACACCATCAGGATTCGTCTCCCAACGGCGTACTATGTATTCTCAGCAGAGTTACACGCGATCATGCGGGCAAATGAACAAATGCAGTGCGTTTGTGGCACACGGTCTCTTCTGTGCTCCGACCCGCTCAGTGCGCTGCAATTTTTACAAACTTCGTACCCAGCGGATAAGATAGTACAGCTCATACAGGACAAACTGTACTCCCTCCAGCAGCGGGGGAAGCAAATACCATTCTGTTGGGTACCCGGCCATGCCGGCATTCGTGGCAATGAAATGGCCGATAGGGCTGCCAAGGAGGCATGCAGAGGCTGTGATACCATACAATGTGCCATTCCCCTGCAGGACAATCTCTCTGTGGTGTGGCAGAGGTCCTTACATTTGTGGGAGCAATCATGGCAAGCAGTGACGGGCAATAAACAGTGGTTGGTTAAACCAACTGTCAGACCATGGTGAACCTCGTGTCAGTCATTGAGGCAGCGTGAGGTAGCCTTGATACGTCTACGAATCTGACACTGCCCGTTGACACATGGGTTTTTACTCTGTCGAGAGGATCTCCTGTTTTGTAATGCCTGTGGCATGCAAATCACAGTACGCCACATTTTAATTGAATGTATTTTATATCGTGCTGAGAGGGCAGCAGCGAATCTCGATGGCACTCTGCCATCCTTTTTAGCAGACGACGACGTGAGTGTGATGACCGTTTTGAATTTTTGTGATCTTTCTGGGCTCTTGCCTAAGATTTTAGGCTGGAGGTTTTAGTGCATTAAAGTCTGGCTGGCCCATTGCCTTTTTGTCAGTCAACAGTCCCTTGTACCCTGCACTTAAGAGCTCCTTATGACTGTGTACGTCAGTGGGCCTTCTTTCATTGCTGACAAGCAGTACCTGTTTTGATAGCTTCATTCCCCATGCCACTTCACTAATTTGGATATGTACCTCCCTGTTGCCAGTTTTTCTACACTACCTCTTTTCTTCAGTCACACTCTTCTAATAATCTTGTAAGGGCGCTAAAGACCTAGCTGTTGTGCGCCCTCATAATCCTATCCATCCATTCATCCAGCCATCCATCCATCCATTCTTGCTTGCAGCTCCACCTGCAAATGTCCTGCGATCCAAAGGTGTCAGTTTTACCGCTAAGACTCCATCACTAGTTTCTGGCAATGCTTGACACATTCCGTGGCACAGAAGTACTATATACTGATGACTCCCTGGTGGATGGCAGAGCTGGTTACACCTATGTTCACAGTGGTCACACTGAACAACAATCCCTGCCTCCTGGCTGTACCATTTTCACTGACGTACTAATTGCCATATCTTGTGCTCTTTGGGCACTTATGACCTCAGCAGTTTTGCGCCCTAGGAAATATATAAAATAGAGATGGTGAAAAAGCACAGGCACGTTGATAGACACACAAATAAAAACACATCCTAAGCTTTCAACACCGTTGGCAGCTTCATCAGAAAAAGGAAGGAAGGAGGGGGAAAAAAGAAAAGGATGCGGGTTTTAAGTGAGTGGGTGGGGAGTCATTTCAGTCCTGGGAGCAGAAAGACTTTCCGTAGGGGAAAAAGGACAAGTAAACAAACACGAACACACACCAAGGTAGAAACATGTAAAAAGCAAAGACGTTGGACAGAGATACCAGTCAAGGCAGAGGCTCTGTCCAGAGATCAGAGGCAAAGACGTTGAATGGTGGGTGGGAATTTGAAAACTTCAGATAACTGGAGGTAATGGAGCTATAACACTATTGAAATAAAATGAATTGAACATTGTATATAAACCTGTTAATTCTTTTATGGCAAATAATTTTAATTACAGTTTATTTAAACATCTTATTAAATTCACATGTATAATTGAAGTAGTCAGATATGCTCAATTGGATACTGTAAAAATCATGATTACATTCGTCTTGTTGCAGACCTGTCTTCTGTTTGTAGAGCAAGGAAATAACTGTGACTACAGTGAACGTGTTAATCAATTGTGTTTACTTTTTGTGTGTTCAGTCTTCATTGTAATTGTTATTTCTTGCCTGCAGATTAATCTAGAAGGAATGGCGCTATTTGGCATTACAAAGCAATATGTCTGGGCTGGCATACCACTGACTGGGTTTCTCATTGGTTGGTACCTCGACCGAAAAGAAACCGAGAGACTAACAATGTTCAGAGATAAAAGTGCACTTTATGGCCGAGAACTGAAACCTGGAGAAAAGCCATCATGGCCGTAATTAGTATTTGCTGTGTAGTTGTTAACAAATGTACATTGTGTGGAAATTGTATTTGCTGAAACAGTGAAATTATTGGTTCTCCTCTGTATATAGTGTCAATGTGGTTAAAAGTCTTTGTGTAAAATCACTTGTGTACCTAAACATTGAATCTTGTTTCATTAAGGTAATAAAATTTCTTAAAAAACCTAGCAATTTCATTCTTCAACAGAATCTCATTTTTATTAGCAGAAAATATTTATTTTTTTCTCTTAATGAAGTTGGTACTGCTTATATCACTTAAGGATTTTGGAAAATTAGAAACAGTGTATTGAGGTGTGTGGGGCTAGCTACAGGTAAGCCACGTAGGGTAAATTTTACAGGAGGGACATTTGAAGATTCACAAACTTCTGTAATTCAACTGATGGACTTAGTAATATCTTACAAAAAATAAACATATTTCTTGTTTTATGAAATAAAACCTTTATTACTAATGTACATAGTGAACAATACTAAATATAAATTATTTTTCAAAAGAGATAGATTGGCTGGCCAGTACTTACTTTTGTGCTGTACCGTCGATAGTGACACAAATGAAGGAAAAAGGACAAGCTTTCGGAACACAGTTCCTTCTTCAGGTGGGAGAGAAGGGAAGAAAAAAGGGTGGGAACGGAAGGGGAAGGTAATTCATGACCTAGGTTGAGAATTACCTTCCCCTTCTGTGTTCCGAAAGCTTGTCCTTTTTCCTTCATTTGTGTCACTATCGGCGGTACAGCACAAAGGTAAGTACTGGCTAGCAAATATATCTCTTTTGAAAAATAATATAGTAAGGAGAGTTTACAAGTCACCGCAAAGACGTGACGAGTGCGGCAGCCGGAGGTGATGGTTGTATGACTGTGTTGTGTGCCTGTGTGATTGCATGAGTGTTCTATTTTCTGAAGAAGGCCATGGCCGATAGCTGAAAGTGTTGTATGTGTGTGTGCCTGTCGCAACTCGTCGCCACGTCTTTGCGGTGAGTTGTAAACTGTCCTTACTATATTATTAATTCCAACCTGGACTTTCCTTTATTATATCTTTTGAAAATGAATGTATCATCTCCAAGGAGAATTTCCATCATTAATCAAATATTACATAGGAGTACTTAATTATTTTACGGCTTGTCACAAAAGTTGATACCAAAATTTTGTTTTAATGATAATTCAAAATCTCTGTGTAATCAGAAACATTTCCATCAATCATTTTATGTTTATCATCCTGACCTTTGTCTTCAGAATGTGTGAGTTACACCTAATATCCATGAGCCCCAACAGGTATATAAATAAGCTGATAAATGTACAGTATAGTCAGTTTCCTGTCTTTGTTAGGAATAAGCCTATGGTATTTTGGTATGATGTTCGTTATCTGAGATGTTAGTATCAGATTAATTTCACAAAAGTCCCTACGAACAGTGTTTTTCAGGAAAATTGAATTAGGATTTGAAGCAAATGTCGGATACCGTAGCTTTTGAAATATCAATAGAATGTCCATCTCTTGCTTTATTTTAATTTAATTTTTAGGCACCTTACTGAATCCTAGGAAATAGTCTTGTTTCATAACTTTATAGCTATGCGACATTAAGCCACAGTAAGCACCTAGTGATGCCCATCACAAGTTCGTCATTTTTGGTTACTGGACTCCAGATAAATATCTTAGAAATTGTCCCATTAATCTTAGTAACATTAAATATTAGTATGAGTGGAAAAGACTGCATGATAGACCACATTGACACATGCTACAATATGGCTTGCCATATCATTACATTTTCTTGATGCATACCTCTCTTGATGAGAAATGAATTAAGTTGGTAATCTACATATACGAGATTGTCAACACACACAGATTCAGAATGATTCGCTTCTATATTGTTTTATTAATGTTCTTTTGTCCAAACAACTCGCACTGTTTCCTCTGCAAGTTCTTGGCTGTAGTTATCATACTAAAGCAAAAAACTGCATGTTTTGTCTTGGTTTAATGAATAACAGCAAAGTGTATGCTATCATTCTGCCAGTTGCATGCCTTCTTCTAGCAGGTATGGAAAACATAGAAATCTCTAATACATCAACCAGTGAAATTATATATTTTGCAATAAAAGCCATCTTGGTGGCACAGTGTTTTAATATTCTTCAATGATTAGCAGAGCATCATCAAATTATCTCTTTGACATATTTTACACAAGAACTAAAAACAAAAATTACAAAACAGGGATGGGGAGGGGGGAGTTGGACATGGATATGTTTTGTGCTAAGTAGATTGTATTAAATGCGGGCGGGGGGGGGGGGGGGGGGGAGGACAAAACAACAACCACCACCACATTACAAGGCACTCTCTGTAGTGTGATACTGTATGTTGGTTTGTGGTATTTGGACATTTTCTAGAGGTCTGAATCTCCCCCACTATCCCTACAAATAATAGAGTAACAAGTATTACAGAAGGAACAAGTGCAGTAATGATGTGAAAAGGACAAGACATATTGAATTACCTTAAAAGGAGTGGTGGTACCTGTACACACAAGTTAAGCCCATGTTTACATTTCAATCACAGACGGTGGGTGGACGTGGTGTGCTGCTCCAACAATGTGTACGGATATTTTATTTGAACCGAGTCATGATAATATCTAGAAAAGTTTGATCTTTACATGCCAACTGATAATTAGGAGTGTGTGTGTGTGTGTGTGTCAAATAAAGGCAGAGTGCACCAACCTCAAAAGTTAAACATGGTTAAGTCGGTATCTAACCATGGTCAACCCAAAATTCTGGTGCACAGACTCCTTTAGAGTTAAACGATCGTGTTGAGTGCAGTTATGTTTGACTGCGACTGACACCCGGTTTTCTTGAGATAATCAGAGTTTTAGAAGTGTACAGAATCAAGATATTGGAGTGTTTCAAAATTCTGGATGGAACTAACGAATTATTATACACTGATCATTTAAATTGGGACCAAAACCAGAACATAGTGATTGTGGAAATGGAAAACCCTTTTGAAGATTATGACAAGAAATTTGAAGAAATATTTTGTTTGTCAAAAGAAACAATGTGGTGGTTGTTAAATGAAATTGACAGGTTTTGTACTGATTGAAATAACCCAATTTTGGCAACGAAGAGCATATTGATTATATTAATGGCATATAGCATGCAACTGCTGCATTTAATATTTTTATTGCGGATAATAGTAATCTAAACAGTCTTAGATGCTTGTGGTGCTGGAGTGACTGGACATGGTGGTTGTGTGTGTGTAGAGTTGTCTGAATGATTGCGTGAATGTGTGTGTTTCTTTTTCCGATGAAGGCCATGGCCGAAAATTTAAGTTGTGCGAATGTGATTATCTATTTTTGAGCCTGTCAGCAGCTCAGTGAGCCTCTTTGCGGTGAGTTTTTATCTATCCTCCATTATTGACATTCCATTTGGATAATACAAAATGTTTTGTTAGGTGTATTCATTTGGTACTGTCAGAATTTCCAGCCTTCTATTCTGTATCTGTAAATATTCTAACAGCTCTTTTCTGTACCTTGAAAATGTTCACATTTGAAATTGTTTTATTATTGGTACATATCTGCACATTGTTAATGTTTGGATTGGCTAAATGTGTTGATTTGTACCAAACAGCCGGCCGCGGTGGTCGAGGGGACTGAGGCGCTCCAGTCACGGTCTGCACGGCACTATGGTCGGGGGATCGAATCCCCTCTCGGGCATGGATATTTGTGCCTTCATTAGTGTTAGCTAGTTCGTAAGTAGTTTGTAAGTTTAGGGACTGATGACCCCGTAGTTAAGTCCCATAAGCTATACAAACATTTGTACCAAACAAAAAGTAAATAATAGAATGAAACTTTCACTCTGCAGTGGAGTGTGCGCTGATATGAAACTTCCTGACACGACTCAAGATGCCGCCTCACAACTTTACTTCCGCCAGTACCTCGCCTCCTACTTTCCAAACTTCACAGAAGTTCTCCTGCGAACCATGCAAGACTAGCACTCCTGGAAGAAAGGATATGGTGGAGACATGGCATAGCCACAGCCTAAGGGATGTTTCCAGAATGAAACTTTCACTCTGCAGCAGAGTCGTGTCGTGGTAGCTCAGTGGTAGAGCGCTTGCCCGCGAAAGGCAAAGGTCCCAGGTTTGAGTCCCGGTTCCGGCACACAATTTTAATCTGCCAGGAAGTTTCATATCAGCGCACACTCCGCTGCAGAGTGAAAGTTTCATTCTGGAAACATCCCTTAGGCTGTGGCTAAGCCATGTCTCCACCATATCCTTTCTTCCAGGAGTGCTAGTCTTGCATGGTTCGCAGGAGAACTTCTGTGAAGTTGGGAAAGTAGGAGGCGAGGTACTGGCGGAAGTAAAGTTGTGAGGCGGCATCGTGAGTCGTGTCGGGGTAGCTCAGTGATAGAGCGCTTGCCCGCGAAAGGCAAAGGTCCCAGTTTCGAGTCCCGGTTCCGGCACACAATTTTAATCTGCCAGGAAGTTTCAAAAAATAAATAATAATTTATGTAATTACACAAATTTTCAGTGTTTTTATTAATCACTTCTTTGTTTCCAATATGATTGCTACTACAATTTTTGTGTGTCTAGAACTGTTGATTTAATGACAAAATTGTACAGAGATTGAATTAAATTATTGAGTGTGGTGCTGGGATATTGGTCAAAGGAGTTTTAAGAGCATCTAAGACAGGCCGTCACTGTGAGAGCTGAAATTAGGCAAATGGTGTGCTAGTTAAAGATACTGATGTGAAACTAATGCTAACAGGCTGCTGTAACAACTGCCATTACTGAAGAAATCTCCACCAGTCACTGTTTTGCTGCATTTTATTCCACAAACTTATTGTACTCTTGCAGAAAAAGTACCCCATTGTAGTAGTACAGGAACAATGAAGGGAAAAAAACACTCACTACAACTGTTATGATAAAGGTTATGGATTTCTGTTATAAATATTTGCACGTGTTGATTTTCAAATGTGAGTGATGTCTTATGTGACCAAACTTTATGTTCATCAGTCGGTAGACTTACACACTAATTACTTGTCTAACTTAAATTAACTTACTCTACTGACAACACAAACACCCATGCCCGAGGGAGGATTCGAACCCCCAATCACAGTGGCCGTGCAGACCGTGACTGGTGCGCCGCAGACTGCTCAGCCTTTGTGGCTGGCTGCACATGTTGAGTATTGACAGAAAAACAACACACAATATTAAGCTCACTTTTAACAAAGAGTGCTCCTGAGAAATCCTTCTGTAAAATATGGGTGGTTGTTATAAACATTTGCAGGTGGCAAGTACTGCTAAAAAAGCCAGACACTATTACTCACTTTTGATGAAAAGTGGCCCATCTAACATAATTGAAGACCGCAATACAACCTGTCAGCTTTGATCCATGACATCATCAACATGACGGAAGTGATGCATATCACATGTCGCCCATATGGGACCGAAACAATCCCGAAAAACACCAACACACTGTAACTGTATGTACCCTTAAACTAAGTAACTTTGTCATAGGGGATTCCTGCTACTTTTGGCTCTGCTGTTCATACACACATACATTTGTAAAACAAAACTTTCAAAGGCAGGGAATGTTTAACTTGGGTGGCATCTACTAAATAATTGACTACAGCATGGGGTTTGCGTTTTTACTAAAATTGTTTATTTCCCACTGTATGATTATGTCTGGCAAGAACCACTAAACCCATTACTCTGTCTGGTATGATTAGCTCTAGCCCCCAATATTGCTAACAAAATAAATAAATGTTTAATCATTTGGATAATATTTCTAAAATGATTGCTATGAAAGTTTGTTGTTCTATTAAGGAAAAAAAAAAAAAAAAAAAAAAAAAAAAAAAAAATCAAAGTCAGAATGTGATGAAAAATTTCCAGAGTTCTGACTACTGTTCGAAATCAAAGTCCACACATGTTCGAAAATTTTCAGAGTACAGCATGGCAGATTCTGTGGCTATGTTCATCACCTAGTGTCTCACTAGATTTCACTGCGCTCGCAACGCACATCTGCCATCAAGACTGAACTGCTGTCAACTGATCCTCGCCGCTTGTGGCGCCCACTTATGGGGTCTTTCCAGTAATACACCCGCTAACAAGGTTCAGTGACTCTCCAGTAGTCTACAGAACTTTCTAATTAATGATTGAAATGTTGATATGATGGCCTCGTTAGATGTGCGCTAAGATCCAAATGCAAATACATACTTTACTTTAATTTCTAACACTAATAATACCCCCAAAAAGTTTAAGTTTAAACAAATGAGTACCTTCAGCATGACATAATTGTCTTTCGGTTGTCGCATAATGAATATTTAAGTAATCACTTCATCATCATCATCATCATAAGTCGTCGTGCTCATTGCTGAGGGTCGTGACCTCATGAACCAAGCATCTCCATCCCAGACTATTGTCAGCTTCTCTCTGTGCCTGCTGAAGGGGTAGACCGGAGATCTTCTTGATTTGGTCTATCCATCTGCTTGCTGCACTTCCTCTTGGTCTTGTGCCCTCAATCTTTCCTTGTAAGATTTTTTTTTTCTAGGTTTTCTCCGTCTCTTCTCACAATATGGCCAAAGAACTGGAGAATTTTTTCGTCGACTCGAGAAGAAAGGTGTCTGGAGATATTAAGTTGATCAATAATGTACACATTTGTTCTTCTTTCGGTCCATTTTATGTGTACCATCTTACATCAGCACCAAAGCTCAAACGCATCAATGCGTTGTTTGTCTCTGGCCTTGAGTGTCCATGATTCACAGCCATAAAAGAAGACAGAAACACGAGTGTTTCAACTAGCCAGATCTTTGTGCTATTTGTTATTGCTTTGCTCTGCTCTGCTAGATCATGAGCTGCTTCATAGCCACTCGTCCTAGCATGATCAGTCTTATCATCTCCTCTTCACAACTACCTGTGCTGCAGGTGGTTGACCCAAGATAGGTGAAGGACTGCACGACTTCCAGTTCTTTTAATTGACCTGTGAGCTGGATCTGTTGTTCTTGATCAATTAACATAAGTTTGGACTTACTGAGGTTGATGTCTAGTTCGTATGCTAATGTCTTTTATTCTAGTTAGTAGCTCAGCAAGTTCATCTTCGCTGTTGGCTAAAAGTACAGTGTCATCAGCAAAACAGAGGTAAAATATTTTTTCAGGTAGATTTTCCAGGACTCTTTCCAATGCACTGTTCTGAATTACTGTGCTCATTAATTTAGTTTACACAAAGACAACACATTACAATGAACAAAAATAATATATTCTAAACAGGTCATAATGTGTGCTTACGACACCTGCAACTTATCACTGCCTCGCTATTTGTGTATCTGTTATTTGTTCCTCCTTAAAAGTATTTTATTATGTGCAATATAAATGTTGCAGATAATATGGTTATACCAGATTTTGCATCTCGATGAGACCTTTCATTTGAGCCCTCGCTTGTTACTGTAGTTAAATTAGTTTAGCCTCTGCAGTTTTCCAAGTGAATAAATATTCGTTTTCTGAATAACTGTTGATATAAAATTAATAAAAATGATGTCAACACATCATCTGAATTGTGTTTTTTCCCTCTTTCGTTTGCTACTACATGCTAGTCTGTAACTCCAGGCCGGCCGCGGTGGCCGAGGTGACTGAGGCGCTCCAGTCACGGTCAGCATGGCCACTACGGTCGGGGGTTCAAATCCCCCCTCGGGCATGGATATTTGTGCCGTCCTAGTTCGTAAGTAGTTTGTAAGTTTAGGGACTGATGACCCCGTAGTTAAGTCCCATAAGCTTAACAAACATTTGAACATTTTTTGTAACTCCAGCGTAGTGTATAAAAATAAAGACAATACCTTTTTTCATCAGGAAAAATGGTAGTTGGACTTGACGTCATATCTGCCAGCAGGCTTTCCATTTGCACATGGCCTGCTGGCGTGGTCTCCACGTGCTTTCGGTCTCCCGTGCCGATGGGAAACCAGGCAAGACTTACCTCCTCACACTGGCCAATTGCCCGTTCACTTGTTGTAACTTTTGACGCTCTTCGCTGTCAAACGAGCACTTTTTGCACTTCAAACGGTGTTGCACGTTGTTGAAACATCACAACACGCACATAAAAAAACGTGAAAGTTTATGAAAACAGCAGTAAAATGACACCAATGGGATCAGAGCGGGAATGTGGTGGTTTTGGGTGGGGACATTCTAATCGGTAAACGACACAAAAAACACATTCACAAAACAAACCACCCCAAAAGTACAAATAAAATAAAGAGGTATCAGATACTTATACTGACTTAATACTTCATCTCAAATAAAGCAGATGATACAGAAACCCCCAAAACGACAAAAGTCTTATTGTAACACTTTAATTTACCTCCACCTCAAATTAATCAGAGACAAAGAAGAAGGAAAAAAATTGCATTACACACTTCAACTGATTTATACAAAAAGCTATAATGAAGTATACAATACAGAATAATCTAGGGCTACGTTACAGATCAGTCTGCTACTTCTTGAGGTCTGGGTGCGGATTACTGAAGCACGCGATACAGCCTGCCAGCTTTGACCAAAGACTTCATCATCTGTGATTATCCTCGTAAATTCCAGATTACCACAACAGAATGTACCATGGTAAAAGTCTATCAGCGGCATAGCCTAATGTACTTATGCGACGTGGTGTGGTAGTGTTGGCAACAGTCGCTGTGGGTGCTGGGATGAATGATGGCACACAATGTTTACAAGATGTGAAAATGAATGTGTCAACATCACTTGATTGTTTCTATGGTTTACAGGTTCTCATATGTACCCTTGTTTGGTAAGTAAAAGTAACTGACCTCATGAAATGAAGATTTAAAATCACTTGATTAGTTTCATACATGTCATTGGCTACTCTACTTCACAAACTGCAAATAACCAGTACCAATGCGTTCAACCATAAACCATTCAAATTCCACCAAAAGTGAGCACCACCACATAATTACTCATGCCGCGTGCACCAATGACGTCACACACAACACGCCGATGTCACAGGTCAAAGCCAGTAAGTCGTATCGCAATCTTCAACTGAGCCCTTATCCTAGATAACATAGTGCCACTGTAATGTAACTTACTTCAAATATATTTTGATAAATGGCATGAGTTTATATTATAAACACTTGCAGGTGTAGAGTAGGATTATTACTAGAAAGCCTTACACTTTGATACAATGTGCCATGTTATGGGTTGCTGTAATAAACAGCTGCACATGCCGAGTATTGATAGTACAGCAACACACAATATTGAGCTCACATAAGTGAAACAATGCCACTGAGAAATTTCTCAGTAAAAAATGTTGTGGTAAATTATGGGGTGTTATGAACACTTGGAGGAGGCAGATACTGCTAGAAAAGTGGCCCATCCTAACATAGTGCCATTGAAATGTAAATCACCTCAAATATATTGTAGTAAATAGTATGATTTGCATTAAAAATATTTGCAGGTGAAGAGTATTACTAGAAAGCCTGTTACTTTCACAGAAGAATGCCACTGAAATATTCCTCATTACAACTATGTTGAGATAAAAGTTATGGGTTGCCACTATCAACATTTGCAAATGTTGATTATTGCTAGAAAATGTACTACACATGATCATCTTTTCAGAAATTATTATGGCTTGGAGCAATTTTCTGCATGAAATTGTTATCACAAGTTCAATGGAGATCACTCTTAGGCCTACTGCATATGAGTTTCAGAGAAGAGTAAAACATTGCTTATTACTGATTTTTTTCCCCATTAACAGTGTACTTCATTCTTAAGAAATGTCAATACAAATGGGCAACATTTTATATGGTTAAAAATATGCAACTGTTCCTGAATTACAGTACATTAATAGAAAAGTTTATATCCTGTGCATTGTGTAATAATCTTATGAAATACAGACCACTGCTGAATAAGCTGTGACTATGTATGATTCAGAAAAACAGATTTACATCACTAACAGGAGGAACATAAAAACCACACATGCAACAGTAATTTTAAAATAGCTTTATTGTACTGTACTACTGCAATGTGCAGTTAAACACTTAAGAAACTGGTCCACATAAACAGAAAAATCATACACTATTCACATTCTTCTTTCTCCAGTGTTTCAGCATGAGTATTTTTAAATTTTTCACATGCAATTCTTTCTGATGGACATTTCATCATGGCCCATTCCAGTATTCCTATTCTCAATTTACATACACTATCAATCACAGTACCAGAACAAAATTGTTTTGTAGGCATCCTAGAAGATGCCAGCTACTTCTCAGGGTACAATCAATATGTGCAGCCTTCACCAAATTCTGTGGAGAATTTACAATGTCTGTAAAGTACTGGGATGTGCTGGCTACTTTTGCACAACGGAAATCACATTGCACTAAAGTCTGCAGTGGATTTCATTTCATCGGCACTGACGTCAACAGTCACACTGAAGGGGAATCTGCATCATAACCATTTGCTAATGGCTTAAGTGTGGACACAAATATTTCCTTTCATATTCACAGAATATATGACATCTACTTTTTATATATATTTTTCCTGCTAGGAAATTTTCCTCTAATCTATATATGTATATAAAACAAATATTATAGAAGGAAACTTTCCTCGTGGGATAAATACGTATAAAAAATAGAAATCGAATAACTTACCCAAAGCACAGGCTCGTCGACAGATACAAATAAAAACACACACACAAATGTGTGTGTGTGTGTGTGTGTGTGTGTGTTTGTTTCTGTATTCTACAAATGTCTACCTAGGTGTGTATTTGTTTACCTTCCTTTTCTTTCCTCCTAAGGTAAGTCCTTCCACTCCCAGGATTGGAATGACCCCTCATCCAATCCCTTAAAACCTGCA
The DNA here is from genome assembly GCA_026315105.1 of Locusta migratoria. NCBI lineage: Eukaryota > Metazoa > Arthropoda > Insecta > Orthoptera > Acrididae > Locusta > Locusta migratoria. The sequence goes on along the minus strand of CM048747.1, from coordinate 52,189,992 downwards.
TCCTTTCCTTTTTCCCCTCCTTCCTCTTTACCTGATGAAGCAACGAACGGTTGCGAAAGTTTGAATGTTTGTGTGTGTATGTTTTTTTTTTTTTCTTCCTTTTTTGATGTCTATTGGCGAGCCTGTGCTTTGAGTAAGTCAAACAATCTTTATTTTTATAAATATTTTTCCCACCAGGAAAGTCTCCCTCTATAAATTATATATCCTCTTTGGCATGGCTCAGTACTACTACACAGTATCTCTGACTTCCACAATCCTTTAACACCATCCTCATGACCTAGGTCATGAATTACCTTCCCTTTCTTTTTTCCCCTTCTCTCTTACCTGTAGAAGGAACACAGTTCCGAAAGCATGTTTTATTTGCGTCCTTTTTCCTTTGTGTGTGTAACTGTCGGCAGTACAGCAACAAGGTAAGTACTGGCCAACCAATCTATCTCTTTTTGAAAAATAATTTATGATCTCTATGGGGAATTTCCATCATTACCCAAACATTACATTGTTCATTAAAAAAAAAAAGCTAACAGATTGTTGTGAATTCAATGTATGTTCTCTCAATGGCTAGTTAAGCCATGGAACATTTATGTTCCACAGCGTATGGGCCACCGATCCTGTTATCCACACTTTCTGCTTCCTGTCAGTAGGTGTGAATGACTCTAAATGCGCTGATGTATCTTTCAGTCTTCCCTAGATCATAGGGATTTTCCATCATTGTTATATGCAAGTACAGTAACTAACAGCTTTATTCTGATTCTGTATTTCAAAATGTTTTAGACAATAGGCTTGGTATGACACTGCTTATTGACAGCACCAAGAGTGTAATACAAAGATGTCACTCACCACCAATTGTGTAAGAAATTACATACCTAACAACTTCTTTCCATCATTAGGATGCCTTCGTTGCAATTCATGGATATAACCGTGTTCAAATGCACGGTTAACTGATGGGTGATCAACGTTAGTGCACCACAGAGACATTTTTATACACGATTAATTTTTAACCATGATTAACTTGCTATTTGACTGAGATTGGTCCACTCGGCCATAAGTGTGGTTCACTATCACAAACTCTTCCAGTATTTTATCTTCCGCCTCTTCTGCGCTATATTTAAAATTTGTATATTGTCAAGGGTAGGATGCTGATGTTTGGAGAGAGGTGTGTGTGTGTGTGAGAGAGAGAGAGAGAGAGAGAGAGAGAGAGAGAGAGAGAGAGAGAGAGAGAGAGAGAGAGAGAGAGAGCTAGTTCCACAAAATGTACTTTAAAGGTCCAGTCGGTCTGTCTTATATATTTAGCAGGGCACTTGGGACATTGTAGTGTATCTGTCTTTATTAGCATGTTCTTTGTTAGGGACAATGTACTGGATGCTCGAAGCACTACTGAAGACAATTTGTGCTACAAAAAAGTTTCAGGTCATAAGAAATATATGTCATGTAAGGAATGGAGATGTGTTCCTCTCCTTCATCAGATGGTACCTAATGAAGTTGTGCATTGTATATGCAGTGAACCGACAGATTGTAACCATTCATTTTGGCAGTGAATTCAAGGTTGTTTTCTTTATTGACGGAAACTTCAGAGATGGTAATCTAAAAAATTCTGCTACCATACATTTAATAAAGCATAAAATTATACAAGAAAACTTTCCTGGTGGGATAAACAAATATAAGAAATAGAAAACGGATGACTTACCAAAAGGACAGGCTTGTCGACAGACACAAATAAAAATCACACACATACAAGCTGTTGCAACCGCTGGTCGCTTCTTCAGGAAAAGAGGAAGAAAGGAGGAGAAAGGAAATGGATATGGGTTTTAAGGAAGTGGAAAAGGAGTCATTCCAATCCCAGGAGTGGAAGGACTTACCTTAGGGGGAAAAAAAGGAAGGTAAACAAATACACACGCACATCCAAACGCAAACACACCTAGACAGACATTTGTAAAAAGCAAAGAAGTTGGACAGAGATACCACTTGAGGCAGAGGCTCTGTCCACAGAACCGAGGCAAATATGCTAAATATGGTGGGCGGGAATTTGAATTTAACGGAGGTTGAGACCAGGTGGGCAATGGGAGGAGAGAATAAGCTGAAGGGCAAGTTCCCATCTCCGGAGTTCTGAAAGGTTGGTGTCGGTGGGAAGTATTCAGATAACCCTGATGGTGTAACACTGTGCCGAGATGTTCTGGCCGTGAACCAAGGCATGTTTAGCCACAGGGCGATCTTCATTACCAACAAACACTGTGTGTCTGTGACCTCTCATGCGAATGTACAGTTTGTTGCTGGTCATTCCCACATAGATCGCTTCACAGTACAGGCATGTCAGTTGGTAATAGAGATGAGCAAAACCGATCTTTTCAGAGATCGGATCAGAAATAGTCATTCACTGGGATGAACTAGATCTTTTTCATGGCTCACCGACTCACCAACTGAGAAAAAACGTAAAACGATGTCACATTGTTGTTTTGTCACTATACCTTTATCTGATTTGGCCATATTGTGAAAGAAGAGTAATCAGTTTATTGTAAGTCCTTAGAAGTTCCGAGAATTAAAATTTGTTAGTTACACCTGCATTAAAATTTAAAAATGTTATAACAGAATTTAAATATTTTTGAAGGTAAAATAATTGGAAAAAGAAAAAAAATTTTTATATATATATATATATATATATATATATATATATATATATATATATATATATATATTTTTTTTTTCAAAAAATAGACTATTTTGCAGAATAAAATGATACTAGTTCCATATTTATACAGTGAGTAGTTTGCGAGTTTGAGTGAGTTGAATGAAACGTAATAGCACGAGAGGTCCATGCAGGACGTGGCAACTGCCACAGCAAAATAGCCATGCGCACTAATGCCGCGTACTACGTGAGCGACAAAATCGAGCGACAACGCGCAATATTCAGCGATGCGACACGGCAGCTACAAGCAGCGACACAGCCGGGTGTCTTTTTTACGCAGGCGCGACAAATTCTCGCTACAAGATGGCCACTACAACCAATCACCTGTTTCTAAAGTCTGGCACTCATAAACAGTAAAATAATGATAGCTCCATAGTAAGCAATAAAGTTTTATTTAATTTAGGAAAAAAGGCGTCAAAAGAGTATGTTGTTGTTGTGGTCTTCAGTCCGGAGACTGGTTTGATGCAGCTCTCCACAATACCCTATCCTGAGCAAGCCTCTTCATCTCCAAATAAGAACGGCAACCTACATCGGTCTGAATCTGCTTACTGTATCCGTCTCTTGGTCTTCCCCTGCGATTTTTTCCCCACACACTTCCCTCCAATGCTAAATTCACAATTCCTTGATGTCTAAGAATGTGTCCTACCAATCTATCCCTTCTTTTAGTCAAGGCATGCCAGAAATTTCTTTTCTCCCCAATTCTGTTCAGTGCCTCCTCATTAGTTACACGATCTACCCACCTAATCTTCAGCATTCTTCGGTAGCACCATATTTCAAAAGCCTCAGTGCTCTTCCTGTCCGCACTGTTTATCGTCCATGTCTCACTCCCAAACAAGGCAACACTCCATACAAATACCTTCCATACAAAAGAGTAATGTCCATTAAATTGACAAAGCGAGAAATATTCGTGGACTATTTCATTCATAACTTCAAATACGGAAAAAAAAAAAAAAAGACTGAAGATATCCAGGCAAATTTTTCGAAAATACAACCGGGCTGGTACGATTTCCGTTCCATCTTATATTGTAATTCCTGTAACTACATTCCTTTCACCTGTTTTTTGTGCAAGTTTTATATATTCTCTATACAGAGCATGTCAAATACTTTTTAAGTGCTTCACAATATATTTTATCTTTAATTGCAAACACACACACATCCCGCTGTACCAAACACATTAAATTCGTAATGAAACATTATAGCAAGATATTTTACTCAAATGTAATTTTCGACTCATCTCGTTTGACATCCTAGTGTTTTCTCTCTCTTGGGAAACAAGTTTGTTGTTACTGTCAACTGTCAAACAAAGATTTGACGCCAGCAGCAAAAATTTAAAATGGACACATTCCCGAAACTGAATGGTTTCAGAGATAGATAACATTAATGCACATTGTTATTTTCTTTGTTATTCGATTATATAGTCATTGTTTTCAATGGGCCAAAATAGTGTAGATGCATAAAAGACGCATAATTTGTTACAGGACACTTGTCTATCAAGTCAGGAAACTGCATGATATGGGCTTACAAAATCTAAGCAACAGAGAATGTACATTGCACAAAACTTTGTCTCTCTTTCTCCCTTCATGCAAACTACAAGTCTTTGAGAAAAATGGAGTAGGATCTTTTTCGCGGAAATTTTATATAGTTTAATTTTGTACAGTAACGCGTTTTTGCTACAGACTGCATATTTCCTGTTATTAAGAAAAAACATGTAACATTAAATAAATACGTTTCATCTCGAGTACTATTCGAAATAGGACATTAGCCTATATGGAAGTTTCTGTTGCTTCAGATGATCGTTTCTGTAAGTGAGCTGCAAGCTTTATCAGAACACAGGAGTTGAGAGAACAGAGAGACGCATGGAGTCACTTTGTTCGGCGCCATGCGGTTCGCCAGAGGAGTGGGTGGAATAATGAGCAGCACGCCACATGGGCGGCTCCGCAAGCGAGCGGAATCGGAAGAGTGGTAAGGAGAAGTGAACCGGTAAACCAGGTAACTCACCGACTCAGTTGGCAGTCGGATCGCCATTATCGCCGGAGTCGTGCGGAGCAGCAAGCTAGCGGGATTCGGGAGCTGCACGCTCACTGAAATGTGGTGCTTGTGTGACTTGCTGACTCTCGACTCGCAGCACGGAAGCGCTGCACGTATTTAGGCGCTCATTTTTTGCAGTTTTATACTTGCACATGGTCTTTACCACGTTTATTTTGTAGCTTAGGGAACTTCTGAAGCATATGGCAAGGGGTGCTTATGCAGCTCATTGCTGTCACCAGAGGGACTTTTCGGATTGGATGAACTACCACTCTTTCATTCAGATTCATCAATCATTCACTCCTTAGAAGGATCTGGCTCTTTGAATCAGTTCAGGAGCAGATTGCCCATCTCTAGTTGGTAAATCACGTGGGTGCTATCACAAGTGGCTCTGCCCTTGATCGTGTACACCTTCCGGGTTACTGGACTGGAGTAGGTGGTGGTGGAAGGGTGCATAGGGCAGGTTTTACAACGAGGTTGGTTGCATGGGTAGGAGCCATAGGGTAGGGAAGGTGGTTTGGGGATTTCATTGGGACGGACTAGGAGGTAACGAAGGTTAGGTGGGCGGTGCAAAGACACTCTTGGTGGAGTGGGAAGGATGTCATTAAGAATGGATCTCATTTCGGGGCAGGATTTAAGGAAGTCGTATCCTTGCTGGAGAGCCACATTCAGAGTCCGCTTCAGTCCCGGAAAGTATCCGGACAAAAGGGACACTTCTGGGGTTCTTCGGTGGAAGGTTCTGGATTTAGGGGGATGAGGAGCTGGCTCTGGAAATTTGCTTCTGAACCAGATCAGGAGGATAGCTGCAGGATGTGAAAGCTGTTATTAGATTATTGGTGTACTGGTTCAGGTATTCGGGACTGGAGCAGACTCTTTTGCCACAAAGACCTAAGCTGTAGGGAAGGGAACATTTGATGTGGAATGGATGGCAGCTGTCATAATGGAGGTACTGTTGTTTGTTGGTTGGTTTGAAGTGGTCGGATGTGTGAAGTTGGACGTTGAACAGATTGAGGTCGACATCGAGGAAAGTAGCTTGGGATTTGGAGTAGGACCAGGTAAATTTGATGGGACCAAAGGAGTTGAGGTTGGAGAGGAAATTCTGGAGTTCTTCTTCACTGTTAGTCCAGATCATGAAGATGTCATCAATGAATCTGTACCAAACTTTGGGTTGACAGGCTTGGGTATCCAGGAAGGCTTCCTCGAAGTGTCCCATAAATAAGTTTGCATACGAGGGGGCCATCCTGGTTCCCATGGCTGTTCCCTTCAATTGTTCGTATGTCTGGCCCTCAAAGGTGAAGAAGTTGTGGGTTAGGATGAAGCTGGCTAGGGTATTAAGGAAAGAGGTTCTAGGTAGGGAAGTGGGTGGTCGGCGTGAAAGGAAATACTCCATTACAGCAAGGCCCTGGGCATGTGGGATATTTGTGTATAAGGAAGTGGCATCAATGGTTACAAGCATGGTTTCAAGAGGTAACAGGCTGGGTAAGGATTTCAGGCGATCGAGGAAAAGGTTGGTGTCTTTGATGAAGGATGGGAGACTGCACATGATGGGTTGAAGGTGTTGGTCTATGTAGGCAGAGCTTCGTTCTGTGAGGGCTTGGTAATCGGCCACAATTGGCCGGCCTGGATGATTAGGTTTGTGAATCTTAGGAAGTAGGTATCTCTGTCCAACTTCTTTGCTTTTTACAAATGTCTATCTAGGTGTGTTTCCGTTTGGATATGTGTGTGTGTGTGTGTGTGTTTGTTTACCTTCCTTTTTTCCCCCTAAGGTAAGTTCTTCCACTCCTGGGATTGGAATGACTTCTTTTACACTTCCTTAAAACCCATATCCATTTCCTTTCTCCTCTCCTTTCTTCCTCTTTTCCTGAAGAAGCGACCAACAGTCGCGAAAGCTTGTATGTGTGTTTGTGTGTGATTTTATTTGTGTCTGTCGACGAGCCTGTCCTTTGGGTAAGTCATCTGTTTTTTATTTTTTATATTTATTTAATAAAGCTTGTTTTATATTGCTGTGGGTGTCATGACGATGCATGTATGAATCGCTCGAGGTTCAGTGAACTTGAACTAACTGTACCATATCAATACAAGCTAGCAACATGTTACTGTAGAACATGTGTGATACATGGTGGTGTCTCTATCTATGTCAGAAAAGTAAGTAATTTAGTGTATAAAGAAACAGATATACAATTTTATGTATAAATGCAGATTTTGAAGCTTCAGCCATACTGGTACCAAACCAGGGACTAACTGCAGTATCAGTATACCACTCTCCTAAGACTGATGAACTATTTATAGAAAAACTTTCTAAATTGATAGTAATGTTCCTAAAGTATAAAAATTGCAGAGTACTAATATTTGGGACATAACCTAGATATTAGATATAAAACTAAAAATGTGAAACACCTCTTAGACACATTAAGATCACTCAACTTTTACTGTTTAAATGACAAACCCACAAAGCTCAATGCATGTCTGGACAACATGATTTGTAACTTTCATTTAAACAAAACAGAATATGGTGTTGTACATCTAGGAATGTCTGATCACTCAGGTTTATGGCTTAGACACCCACTTAATAACAAAATAGACAGTTCTTCAAATGAACAAAGTAGAGTTATCAGACCAATCAATGAACGCAAACTGAATCAACTAAAATCCAATCTGAACAAAATAAACTGGGATTCATTACTCACCAGTGACCTCTCTACTAATGAACTGACACACAAATTTTTAAACTTTTTAGTAGAAAACCTAGACCTGTGCTGTCCCAAAATTCACAAAAAACACACTAAACAGAATCAGTGTAATAAGGCACGAGGACTAAAGAACTGGTACACTCCACACCTCAGAAAACTTAGGCATGAAATTATGAAGCTCCATAACCTAGCACATAATATTGAAACAGCAAGGCGGAGGGTCTACAGGTCAGAAATCAGAACAGCCGAAAAGGCAGCCAATGACAACTACATACTCAATTTGACAAATAAGTGTAAAGCAGTGTGGAAAGTGATAAATTCAGAAATAGGGTATGCAAATAACCAAAATAACATACCACTCCTACCAGGCACTCTAAATGCACATTTTGTCAACTCTGGCACTAATAAAAATCTCACAGAAGATGTCTATAAAGCAGAAGCTCTGCTCACAACTTCAGCTGGTCACATGTAACTTATAAACAAGTCAGTGTAGCAGTTGCCAGTCTTAGCAATTCTAGAGCAGAGGACTTCTATGGACTCTCAAATTTTGTAATAAAAAATGTAAAGAATGAAATTTTACTGCCACTCACCAAAATCACCAACAAAGTACTTTCCACAGAAGTTTTTCCAGACAGCCTAAAAATTTCTATTGTATCTCATATCCACAAGAAAGGTGATAGAGCATCCCCTGATAATTACTGTCCCATTTCACTCATACATATCATTTAAAAAGTAATAGAACACTGCATGCATAAACAGATGAACCACTATTTTCAGCAAAATAACCTACTTTCCTCATAACAGTATGGTTTCAGACCACCTTTCTACTGTCAAAGCAGTAGAGTCCATTGTCACAAAAATTTACGATTCTTTCGAGAGCAAGAAAGTAACCTGTGCAACTCTGTTAGATTTGAGGAATACTTAAAAGAAAGCTACAATACTATGGAGTTGGTGAGAGTGCACTGCACCTCATCGAGTCATATCTAAGCAATAGACAACAGTTAATAGCTATAAACAATCAACAATCAGACCGGCTACCTGTTACAAAAGGAGTCCCACAGGGCTCAGTACTTGGTCCTTTTCTGTTTATAGTATATATAAATGATTTATACCTCAACCATACCATGTGAAGCAGTTCTATACGCAGATGACACAACTCTTTTAACACAAGTTGACAATCTGGAGGAATTACGGCACAGCATAAACACTGCAATGGACGGATGCACCAATTGGTTCCAAGCAAACTGTTTACAAATAAATAACTGTAAAACAGAAGAGAGAGTTTTCAATTTAACTACCTGCAATGAAGAGCTGAAAGTAGTTAAATTACTAGGTTTTCACCTAGATCAAAGACTCAGTTGGATGGGGCACACAGAAAAACTGTGCTACAAACTATCTCGGGTAATCTATCTTATGTACAAAATTAGAAATCACATAACCACATCCCTGTTGGTGTATGCATACTATGCATTTTTCCACTCCCATCTTACATATGGAATTATTCTGTGGGGCAACAGCTCTGGTGCAAAAACCGTATTTAAATGGCAAAAAAAGGCCATCAGATGTATCACAGCTCTTGCTCCAAGAGAATTGTGTAAAGCATATTATGAAGAGCTTAATATCATGACAGTTCCTAGCCTCTATATCTATAGCTGTCTCCTCAGTGTCAAAGAAAACTTATTTAAGTTTGACCTTAGGATGTCAATACATAAACATCACACGAGAACTGGGCAATCAATTGACTTACCATACAGCAGACTGACAAAGGTACACAACAGCCACAAACATCTTGTTCTCAGACTATTTCACAAACTCCCAAAAAGTGCCCATTCTGTCCCCTACCACACATTCAAAAACGTTTTATCAGATTGGTTTAAAACAAAAGCATATTATTCAGTGGAAGAATATCTGGAATCAGATTTAAGTGACATGAAGTTCTAACCAGGCAGAAACACACGAAAATAATAATAAAACAATTAACCTAGATGATCACTAAAACTGTATTACTGATATTATAAGTAATTGTATATGTTACTAGACCTTGTCATATATATATATATATATTATAGAAGGAGACCTTCCAGGTAGGAAAATGGTATAAAATAAAGATTTTTGACTTACCTAAAGTACAGGCTGGTCGATAGGAACACTAAACACACACAAAAACACACAACCATTCGAGCTTTCGCCACCAGTGGTGGCTTCTTCGGGAAAAAGAGGGAGGAAGGAGAGGAGAAAGGGAAGGATACGGGTTTTAAGGAAGTGGAAAAGGAGCCATTCCAATCCCAGGAGTGGAAGGACTTACCTTAGGGGACAAAAAGGAAGGTAAACAAATACACACACACTCACACATATCCACATCCAAACACACTTAGGCAGACATTTGTAGAAACCAAAGAAGTTGGACAGAGATGCCACTTCAGGCAGAGGCTCTGTCCACAGAACTGAGGCAAAGATGTTAAAGATGGCGGGCGGGAATTAGAATTTAGCGGAGGTTGAGACCAGGCGGGCAACGGGAAGAGAGAATGTGTTGAAGGGCAAGTTCCCATCTCCGGAGTTCTGAAAGATTGGTGTTGATGGGAAGTATCCAGATAACCCGGACGGTGTAACACACACACACACACACACACACACACACACACACACACACACACACAAAAATGCTAGCTTTCGCAGCCTAGGTGCTTCATCAGGCAGAAGGGAAGGAGAGGGAAAAGGAAATGATGAGGGTTTTAAGGAAGGAGGTAAGGAGCCATTCCAATCCCTGGACAGGAAAGACTTACCTTGGGGGAAAAAATGGAGGGTAAATAAATGCACATACACCCACACATTTACACAGACACAAGTACACGTAGGCAGACATACTGTAGAACTGTCTGCTATTACTGCCTGTGCCCCTTCGCCTGGTAAGTGTACTTCATCTATTTTTTACGTATATAATATATATATATATATATATATATATATATATATATATATATATATATATATATATAAAAATAAAAATAGAAAACAGATGACTTACCAAAAAGACCGGCTCGTCGATAGAAACAAATAAAATAAATAAAATCACACACAAACACACATACTGCTTTCGCCACCACTGGCAGCTTCTTCAGGAAAAAGAGGAAAAAAGGGGAGGAAAAGGGAAGGATATGGGTTTTAAGGAAGTGGAAAAGGAGTCATTCCAATCCCAGGAGTGGAAGGACTTACCTTAGGGGAAAAAAAGGAAGGTAAACAAAAACACACACACATAAAACGATTATTAAGACGAAAAATTCCTAGCAGGAAATATAAAATATAAAAAATAGACGAAGATTACTCACCAGGCAAAGGAGCACAGGTGTGACAGCATCAACAAATAAATAAATGAATACACACACACACACAATCGCAAGCTTTCGCAACCCAGTTGCGTCTTCAGGCAGTAGGGAAGGAGAGGGAAAAGGAAATGATGAGGGTTTTAAGGAAGGGGGTAAGGAGCCATTCCAATCCCGGGAGAGGAAAGACTTACCTTGGGGGAAAAATGGAGGGTAAACAAATGCACACATGCCCACACATTCACACAGACACAAGTACACCTAGGCAGACATACTGTAGAAAGCAAAGAAGTTAAGTTATAGAAGTTAAGAAGTTAGACAGAGATACCACTTGAGGCAAAGGCTCTGTCCAGAGAACTGATGCAAAGATGTTAAGAAGGTGGGTGGGAATTCAAATTTAGCGGAGGTTGAGACCAGGTGGGCAACGGGAAGAGAGAATATGCTGAAGGGCTAGTTCCCATCTCCGAAGTTCTGAAGGATTGGTGTCAGTGGGAAGTATCCAGATAACCCGGACGGTGTAGCACTGTGCCAAGATGTGCTGGCCGTGCACCAATGCGTGTTTAGCCACAGGGTGATCCTCGTTACCAACAAACACTGTCTGCCTGTGTCCATTCATGCGAATGGACAGTTTGTTGCTGGTCATTCCCACATAGAACGCTTCACAGTGCAGGCATGTCAGTTGGTAGATCACGTGGGTACTATCGCAAGTGGCTCTGCCTTTGATCGTGTACACCTTCCGGGTTACGGGACTGGAGTAAGTGGTGGTGGAAGGGTGCATAGGGCAGGTTTTACAACGGGGGCGGTTACAAGGGTAGGAGCCAGAAGGTAGGGAAGGTGGTTTGGGGATTTCATAGGGGTGGACTAGGAGGTTACGGAGGTTAGGTGGGCGGCGGAAAGACACTCTCGGTGGAGTAGGAAGGATGTCATGAAGGACGGATCTCATTTCGGGGCAGGATTTAAGGAAGTCGTATCCTTGCTGGAGAGCCACATTTAGAGTCCGCTCCAGTCCCGGAAAGTATCCGGTGACAAGAGGGGCACTTCTGGGATTCTTCTGTTGAAGGTTCTGAATTTGGGGGGATGAGGAATTATATATATATATATATATATATATATATATATATATATATATATATATATATATATAATTTGTTTCTAATCGTTGTGATGAATGTAATTTACCAATGTTGTTTATATAATTTGTTTCTGCTGTAAGGCGCACACACACAGCCGATAACATACGTCGGAAGTCAGCCGTGAGAGTGCGCCGCGGGAAAATGCAGCAAACGCCAGAGCACGCCACGGGCAGGTCAATGACACAAACAGCACGGAGTTGTGCTCTGTGCGCAGTGTGTTGTTTACGAGGTACGAGCTCACTTCGCGGGTACTCATACAGCCAGTGCACACCAGTGTTCTGTGTAGCAGTGAGAGAGTTGTTTTCCGTGATTACAACAGTTTCTAATCAATGCTGTATATGCAATCTAATACACCGATAACATGAAAAATGTTCAAAGGTGAATAAATAAATATATATCTGGAATACAACTTGGTTTTCAACTAACTGTTGCTGTTGGTCCAGAAAGTTCAGGACACCAGGGGAATTTATTATCTCTTGGCTAACAGTTAAGCTTTTGGTGTTGTTGTGTTCTTACATCTGGAGACTGGTTTGATACAGCTCTCCAACCTACTTTACCCTAAGCAACCCTCTTTAGCTCCTCATATGAAAGGCAACCCACATGCATTTGAATCTGCATACTGTATTCGTCTCTCAGTCTACCTCTGCAATTTTTACCCCAATGTTAAATTTATGATTCTTGATGTCACTTCGAAACATGTGGCAGTCGGGGGTGATGGTTGTATGACTGTGTTGTGTGCCTGTGTGATTGCGTGGGTGCTCTATTTTCTGAAGAAGGCCATGACCGATAGCTGAATGTGTTGTATGTGTGTGTCTTTTGCATGTCCCTGACGCAGCTCGTCGCCACGTCTTTGCGGTGAGTTGTTAACTGTCCTCACTATATTATTTATTCCACTCAAATGTCTTCAGAAATGACTTCCTTGCATTTAAATGAATATCTGACATTAGCAAATTTCTCTTTTTCAAAAACACTTTTCTTCCCACTGCCACTCTACATGTTATATCCTTGTTATTTTGGTGCCAAAGTAACAGAACTCATCACCTTTATTGTTTTGTTACCTGATCTAATTCCTTCATCGTTCCCCGATTTTCTTAGAGTCTTCCATTACGCTTGTTTTGCTTTTATTAATGTTTATCTTATATGCTCCTTTCAACACACTATCCATTCTGTTCAACTGCTCTTCCAGATTCTTTGCTGTCTCCGACAGATTTACATTATCTTTGCAAAATGCAGTTTTATTATTTCTTCACCCTGAACTCTTAATTTCTTCTGCAAATTTGTCCATGCTTTCCTTCACAGCTTGCACAATGTACAAATTGAATAACATAGGAGAAATGCTACAACCCTTTCTTAATAAATGAGTCCCTTCAACTCTAACAGCAGCTGTTTGGTTAATTTACAAATTGTAAATCACCTTCCTTTCCCTATATTTTACCCTACTGACTTCAGAATTTGAAAGAGTGTATTCCAATTAACAATGCCAAAAGTTTTCTACAAAAGCTAGAAATGTAGGTTTGCCTTTCCTTAATCTATCTTCTAAGATAAGCCATAAGGTGAGCGTTGCCTTCTGTGTTCCTATATTTCTCCTGAAACCTAACTGATTTCACCTGAGGTCAGGATCTATCAGCCTTTCCATCCTTCTGCAAATATTTCGTGTTCAAATTTTGCAACCATGAGTTATTAAACTGATGATTCTCTAATTTTCACATCAGTCTACACTTGCTTTCTTTGGAATTAGGATTTTACATTTTTCTTAAAGTCTGACGGTATTTCACCTGTCTCGTACATCTTACTCACCAGGTGAAATAGTTTTGTTATGGTTGGTCCTGGCAGAAACTTCAGTAGCTCTGATTGAGTGTCATTTACTTGAGGTTTCAAGATGGTGCCAGGTGAAAAGTATTCATGTAACGTCGTCTCAGTTTCTTCAAGATTTCATAGTGACGTGTGTAAAATCTGAGAAAAAAAGGTTAAAAGAGGAATCCTGTGTGTTGAATACAAGTCTTGGTATCACGATAAATGGTAAAAGTAAATTTTAAATACGTAAAAGACAATCATGACTGGGCATGCCAACAATGCATTGTGAATGCTGCAAAAAGTGAACTAGTGAACACACTAAAGTCAAAAGAAGAAATAATATGTGTGCTGACAGATGCTTTTGTGGCTATAAATACAACACATCAAGAACTTCTGAATACATATCAAGAACTAGTAACGAAACATGAAGAAGTGGAGCAAAATTATTGCCAAGATCAAGAAAATGTAATTGTTAATGGACGTTATATGTGACAAAGGTGGCATGTACCAAATAAAAACTGCAAACAAATGGTGAGTGCAGCTCCGGCATTAATGCTTTCAAATAAATTGCCGGTAGTAGAAGACGATTTTGGCTCAGAAACAGTAAGTCGCGAACGATCTCCAGTGACAAAATTACCATCAGAATGGATTAACAAGGAATTGAATTATAATTTTCAAAACAGTTAAAAAACGGGTTCTGATACTGGGTGACAGCCATGCCAAGAACATTTCCGAGAAAATAAATGAATATAACATACTTTCTATGGCCACAGGAATAACAAAGCCAAGTGTGCCTCTGAGTGCGATACTGAGAAACAGTAACTCAATTTGTGACTCATCTAATAATGATTTTGTCATTATCATGGGATGCAGTAATGATGTCTATCAAAATGAGAGTAAAAATGCCACAAGGTGTTTAAAATCTACATTGCATGATCTTAAAGTGCCGAAAATCATAGTTACTAGTATGTTTCGCAGATACGACCTGCAGGAAAACTCAAAAACTCAATCATAAATATGGAACTTGCAGAAACAAACAGACTATTCCACAAAATATGCAAGTCCTTCCAAAACGTAATGTTCTGTGAACTTCCAAATTCAAGAGATCTGTTCATTAAACATGGACAACATTACAACAACACTGGAGTCATACATCGGTAAAATGTTGATAAAACTACTTTAGAAAGACAATCACACTACAAGGCAACAATTTGCTATCCAATCAGTTCCAACCAAAGGTACACAAAAACAGCAAAACAACCCAAAATTGAAGAAAAGTGTGCCACCCTCAGCCTCAAAAATTAGGATTAAATCACTACTAGAAGAATTATCTACATCAGCATCAGCCCCAGCAAATTCTACCAAAGAAGACAAGGTCCCAACAGAAGAAACAAGTAGTAATGTGACAAGATAATGGCACCTTTTCATCATCCAAATGTTTTTTTAGACCAAAGCAAGTAAAATGACAAATCTCTAAGGTAAGCAGTGCTTAGTGCTTTTCAGTGTTCCATCAAAACACCCAATCCATACGTAATAAAGTGCAACAACTAGAAGTGGAACTGCAGACTCTAAACAGCTCTCTTGTTTGTATAACAGAACACTGGTGTAAGGGACATGAACTAACACATGTTGCACTAAAGTCATACGTTCTAGCATGTCATTATAGTAGAACCACTTTGCAATGTGGAGGATCAAGCATATGTGTAAAATAAGGGATTGTTTTTAAAGTTAGGGATGACATTATAGAATTAAGTGAAGACAAACATATAGAAATTTCAGCTATAGAAATACGTAAATTAAATGCACTCAAAAGACTCACTGTGTTATGTATTTACTGTGCTCCCAGTGGTGACATGGATATTTTTATTGTAAAGATTACACAAGAGTTGGACATGGTCTCTAAACCTAAAGGCAGAATCCTCATCTGTGGAGATTTAAATATCAACACACTAAAAGGCGATGAGACATGTATCACTTTTATAATACATACAAAAAGGTATATAGAAAAGTACTAATAGCAGCAAAAAGGTATCAAAATGATAAAACTCATAGAAAAAGCTAATAATAAGATCAAAGTAGCCTGGGATGTCATCAATCGGGAGACAAACAGGAAAAAAGCAGGGCAAATAAATATACAGTTTCAACAGGTTTCAGGTCGAGCAAAAGCACAAGTTCAGCTATAGCTCAGTTTACAATTGCTGTACTTGAAGCACTGGACAAAGGAGACCATGTAACAGCCATCTTTCTTAATCTTACCAAAGCCTTTGATACAGTTGACCACACTATTTTGTTAAGTAAACTGGAGGCACTAGGTGTAAGGGGGATATTAAACATGTGGTTTCACTCATATCTCCAAACCAGAGTGCAACAGATGGAGATCACTAAAACTAATTCAGATCACATCATAAAACACCTTTCTGAGCCAGAATATATCAATATAGTTGACCCCCAAGGAAGTGTCCTGGGACCAAGCCTATTTTTAATATATATTAATGATTTTCCTCAGTGTGAAACTGCCAAATCAGAACTGTTTGCTGATGAGAGTAATACATTAATCACAGATAATTCACAAATTAAACTCAATCAGAAAGCTGAGGATACACTTGTGCATGTACGTAGGTGGGTAGAAAATAGCAGATTAACCCTCAACATAAAAAAACAGCATCAGTTTCCACATAAAAAGAAACCCGGTCACTAACTTTTTAAAAATAAAGGATGAAAATATTGAATGTGTATGAACAACAAAATTTCTTGGAATGCACATTGATTCCCAATAAAAGTGGACTGAACACATTACTATTTTCCGGAAGAAAATAGCCTTAGCTTGCTATGCACTCAAAATAAATTCAGTGTGTAGCAGCTCATGTATGAGGACAGCATATATTGCGAATATACATTCATTAATTAGTTACGGCATTATCTTCTGGGGAACAAATGAACAAAATAGACAGGCAATTTTCAAGCCACAAAAAAGGGTTGTAAGGATAATGAAAAAACAGTAGCTCGAGGGCCCACTGCACAGAATTATTCAGATATATGGGAATACTAACTGTTCCATGCAAATACATTTTACAGTCATCTACATAAAGAAAAACATCAATCAGTACCCACCAAACAGCTCCATATATGAACATGAAAACCAGATCCAGCTGCCACCTACATATCAACAGAAAAAAAAAAACCACAACAAAAACCCAAAATAGTATATTATATAATGGAATAAAACTATATAACATGCTTCCTCAGGATATAAAAACAAAATACAGGACTTCAGAAATTCTCTTAAAAAATATCTATTACAGAAATGCTACTATATTGTCCAGGACTACCTAAATTAAGTTGCAAATGTATGTTTGTCAATCATCATCAGCAGTGTCATATGTACATGTAAATTTACTAGAAATAATATTTTTATTTGTCTAAGTGTATATGTACATTTCAAATTTATGAAACGAAAAGTGTATAAGGAAATTATCCTGGTGGGATAAACAAATATAAAAAATAGAAAACGGATGACTTACCCAAAAGGACCGGCTCGTCGATAGACACAAATAAAAATAAAAATCACACTGAAAACACACTTACTAGCTTTCGCCACCACTGGCAGCTTCTTCAGGAAAAAGAGGAAAAAAGGGGAGAAAAGGAAGGAGAAAGGGAAGGATATGGGTTTTAAGGAAGTGGAAAAGGAGTCATTCCAATCCCAGGAGTGGAAGGTCTTACCTTAGGGGACAAAAAGGAAGGCAGGCAAATACACACACTCACACATATCCAAACACAAACACACCTAGACAGACATTTGTAAACAGCAAAGAAGTTAGACAGAGATACCACCTGAGGCAGAGGCTGTGTCCAGAGAACCGTGCAGTCTCCCATCCTTCATAAAAGACACCAACCACTTCCTCAATCGACTGAAATCCTTACCCAGCCTGTTACCTCCTGAAACCATCCTTGTAACCATTGATGCCACCTCCTTATACACAAATATCCCACATGCCCAGGGCCTCGCTGCGATGGAGTATTTCCTTTCATGCCGACCACCCACTTTCCTACCTAAAACCTCTTTCCTTAATACCCTAGCCAGCTTCATCCTAACCCACAACTTCTTCACCTCTGAGAGCCGGACATACCAACAACTTAAGGGAACAGCCATGGGAACCAGGATGGCCCCCTCGTATGCAAACTTATTTATGGGGCTCTTAGAGGAAGCCTTCCTGGAAACCCAAGCCTGTCAACCCAAAGTTTGGTACAGATTCATTGACGACATCTTCATGATCTGCACCAAC
Organism: Locusta migratoria; assembly: GCA_026315105.1. Classification (NCBI taxonomy): domain Eukaryota; kingdom Metazoa; phylum Arthropoda; class Insecta; order Orthoptera; family Acrididae; genus Locusta; species Locusta migratoria. The sequence goes on along the minus strand of CM048747.1, from coordinate 52,172,067 downwards.
AGTGAAGAAGAACTCCAGAATTTCCTCTCCAACCTCAACTCCTTTGGTCCCATCAAATTCACCTGGTCCTATTCCAAATCCCATGCCACTTTCCTTGATGTCGACCTCCATCTGTCCAAAGGCCAACTTCACATATCCGTCCACATTAAACCAACCAACAAACAAACAACAATACCTCCATTACGACAGCTGCCATCCATTCCACATCAAACATTCCCTTCCCTACAGCTTAGGTCTTCGTGGCAGAAGAGTCTGCTCCAGTCCCGAATCACTGAACTAGTACACAAATAACCTAATAACAGCTTTTACATCCCGCAGCTATCCTCCTGACCTGGTTCAGAATCAAATTACCAGAGCCACCTCCTCATCCCCCCAAATCCAGAACTTTCCACCGCAAAACCCCAGAAGTGCCCCTTTTGTCACCAGATACTTTCCGGGACTGGAGCGGACTCTGAATGTGGCTCTCCAGCAGGGATACGACTTCCTTAAATCCTGCCCCGAAATGAGATCCATCCTTAATGACATCCTTCCCACTCCACCAAGAGTGTCTTTCCGCCGCCCTCCTAACCTTCGTAACCTCCTAGTCCATCCCTATGAAATCCCCAAACGACCTTCCCTACCCTCTGGCTCCTACCCATGCAACCGCCCCCGTTGTAAAACCTGCCCTATGCACCCTCCCACCACCACTTACTCCAGTCCAGTAGCCCGGAAGGTGTACACAATAAAGGGCAGAGCCACTTGCGATAGCACCCACGTGATTTACCAACTGACATGCCTGCACTGTGAAGCGTTCTATGTGGGAATGACCAGCAACAAACTGTCCATTCGCATGAATGGTCACAGGCAGACAATGTTTGTTGGTAATGAGGATCACCCTGTAGCCAAACATGCCTTGGGGCATGGCCAGCACATCTTGGCGCAGTGCTACCACCGTCCGGGTTATCTGGATACTTCCCACTGACACCAACCTTTCAGAACTCCGGAGATGGGAACTTGCCCTTCAGCTTATTCTCTCCTCCCGTTGCCCACCTGGTCTCAACCTCCGCTAAATTCATATTCCCGCCCACCATCTTTAGCATCTTTGCCTCGGTTCTCTGGACAGAGCCTCTGCCTCAAGTGGTATCTCTGTCCAACTTCTATGCTTTTTACAAATGTCTGTCTAGGTGTGTTTGTGTTTGGATATGTGTGAGTGTGTGTGTATTTGTCTGCCTTCCTTTTTGTCCCCTAAGGTAAGTCCTTCCACTCCTGGGATTGGAATGACTCCTTTTCCACTTCCTTAAAACCCATATCCTTCCCTTTCTCCTCCCCTTTTTTCCTCTTTTTCCTGAAGAAGCTGCCAGTGGTGGCGAAAGCTAGTAAGTGTGTTTTGAGTGTGATTTTTATTTTTATTTGTGTCTATCGACGAGCCGGTCCTTTTGGGTAAGTCATCCGTTTTCTATTTTTTTTATATTTGTATATGATGTACTTAAGATTTCATGCATGTACTGTATACAAATATGACAACATCCATACAATTTTTATTGTATATGGATGGATAAACAAATAAATAAACAGGGCCTTGTTTTGACTTAGGTCTTTCAGTGCTCTGTCAAATTCAGCTTCCAGTATAGTGTTTCCTAATTCATCTTTATCTACTTCCTCTTCCCTTCCTACAATATTGTTTGTAAGTTCATTTCCTTTGTAGAACCTCTCTATATACTCTTTCCACATTTACTTTCTTTACTCGGAAATGGGGTTTCCATCTGAGTTCTTGATATTCAAACAGCTACATATCTTGTCTCCAAATGTTTCTTATTTTCCTTGTCAATCTCCTTTCTTAGTCGCCTGTACTCAATTTTACCCCCTTCATTTACTGCATTTTTATATCTTCACTCCTCATCAATTTAAATTTAGTATTTCCAAATATACGGTACTGAATCAGTGCTTAGTATTGCGCTGAAGTGGAGTCGGTTTAGTGCTTTTTTTATTGATTGAAACCTTTTGAGTGGGCAGCTACAAGTGTTAAGTTTCGTAAAATGCGTCTAGAAAAAGTCCATTTTTTTTGCTTTTTGCATTATTTGCTGCTGTGACATTTCTATATCATATGGTGGAAAAAGTGACATATCAAAAACATGTGCAAACAAATAAGCCCAAAGAAAATGAGAAATGTGTGACTAGCAACAGAAAACTGAATTTCGGTGTAAAAAGTGAACGCGATCGCATTATTCATGGAGGGTGCTTGTTTATGTCATTCATTTTAGAGCACAATTTACTGATTAGTTGCGCTGACCACGCGGGTCATTTATTCCAGAATATGTTTCCTGACAGTGATGTAGCACAAAAAAATACTGCTATGCTAGAACAAAAACTGCCGCAATTATCGGGGAAATTGCAAAAAAGGTAAAAGAACTACTCATAGAGAATTGGCCATTTTCTATCTCAACAGATGGTAGTAACAAAGGCAATGTGAATTTATATCCAGTAGTTGTTACTGTTTATAATAAGACAACCCAAAGCATTGAATGCAACTTATTATCTCTCCGTAACTCAAAAGGGGATTCCACAGGGGTCATCACAGGCACATTACTTCGTAACACTTTGAAGGAATGTAATATTCTATTGGATTAATTTTTTTTGTAATGTGTTGTGATAATGCACCTCTAATGGTTGGTATGAAGAATGGAGTTGCAGGAGTGTTGAAAAACGATATGCCTAACCTATTTGTTGTTGGCTGTCCTTGTCATTTGTTAAATGTATTAAATACTATTACAAATTTTTAGAGGGATACACAAGAGATGATACTATGGTAACTACTCTAACAGTAAAATAATAATAAAATGAAATGTTATACTTATGATTGTGTTATCAAGGAAGTGACTGAAATAACGAGCGGGTAAGCTGCTGAATAGGGATGGTGAAAGTTTTTGTTTCAATTCTGCACGGAATCCTGCTCTCTCACTTGTCCAAAAAATAGAGGGACAAAATTAATGCCATCTCACACATGGAAAACATATGTTTATTATCAACATTGCTGTTCGTTTTCATCTTTGGTCACATGATGGCACTGTGTGCTTGCTTGTTCAGTGTGTTGTCTTCCTGTTGTCATTAAGAACTGAAGTTTTAAACATTGTTGCACATTGCTCCCTCGCTGCAGTATTGCCAACACCAGTCCATGACCCATATTTACTAGTACCTTTTTCGGTATTTACAAATACTTTCCACAAAACAACAGAAACAAAGAATGTAATACTGAATAATTCCTGTATAAATTGTCCAAATGTTTGTAAATCTATGGGACTTAATTTATTTGGTCATCAGTTCTTATGTTTACAAACTAGTCAAACTAACTTAAACTAACAATATAGTAATAACAACAGTTTACAACTGACCGCAAAGACATGACAACGAGCTGTGACAGGCACATAAAATAGACACACACACACACACACACACACACACACACACACACCACTTCAGCTATCAGTCATGGCCTTCAGAAAATAGAACATTAACACTAGGCACACAACACAATCATGCAACCGTCAACCCCGGCTGCCACACTTCAAACCGCCGGAGCTGACAGTTGTGTGACTGTTTTGCTTGCCTGTATGAATGTTCTATTTTCTGAAGATGGCCATGGCTGATAGCTGAAGAGTGTGTGTGTGTATGTGTTTTTTTTTTATGTGCCTGTCGCAGCTCGTCATCACGTCTTTGTGGTGAGTTGTAAACTGTCCTTATTACTATATTGTTAATTACATCCTGGACTTTCTGTTATTAACTAACCGCAGGACAACACATACACACCAATGCCCGAGGGAGGGCTTGGACCTCCAACGGTATGCAACCTCAAGCTCCGCAGCAAGGCGCCTTAGAGCTCTTCATCGCTCCACTGCAGAAATGCCTGTATGATTTCTCGTTATAAATAGGACAGTAATACATTAGTAATAGCCTTGGCCAATTTAGTACTACTACTACTACTACTACTACTAATCAAATTTATTCCTACGTCTTGCATCAGAAGTGATATTTGTAGGGCAATTCTGAATAAAACACATTCAAAATTTTTGTTACTTCTGATCCAAAGACTGTTTATTTAACTATTCATTTGTATTTATTTAGCAATGAGATGTGCAAGATTTACTGATTAGCACAACAGCTTTCGATGGCAGTACAGAAAATTTTCCAATAAGGAGAAGCAACATTTAAATTCCATATTTATGATGGTCAACATTTAAATATTTAATTGAACAAATGTCAAAATTTTATATAAAAATAAAGCACAATATAACAAAGTCAAGGTCACAAGTATAATGTATGTTTGTTAAGTATTAACCATTTCCTGTTTCATATATTTCTATGTCAGTTTTCAAGGTCCCTGAGGGCTTGATTCAAATAAAATAATTTTATAATCAACAATCACCACATTGTTTCATTATAACCTAATCAGGTACTAAGTTATTTTGTATGTTTAAAAAATGAGACATATCACTCATCCTCCACTACTGGAATTTATAGGAAATTTACTGCTGAACTGAATTTCCTGGTAAGAATATTCTCCAGAGGCAATTCCACCATATGCTGAACAGGAGACACTGTAGGATGCTTATTTTCCTTATTCGAACAATTTCCCTTCCCTGTCCGAGGAATGGTACCTGCCTTCTTCCACTGACTCAATACAGACCTGTTTGAATTGTCCACATTATTTTTGCTAATATTTTCAACATTTTGGAGAACCTGTGCAGAGGAATTTCTATGCAGTAAATGTTTCATGCTAGTGAAACCAGAAGTTTCAGATGACAATTGTTCATTAGTTTTACTAACTGCAGGCTTTCTTATGTGTAGGGTACTATGTCTGTCATAATATGTATATTCAACAGCATCGAGTACTGGTACAGTATCAAAATGAACTCTCCTTTCACTTGGTTTTTTCATGAAACATTCTTTAGTATCATCAATCAGTTTTGCAGATGTTGGAAGGATACTTGTGTCACCTGTGTCTGCACTGAAAGAGGTGTCTTCATCCTTGACATGAATGTGGTACAGGTGAGGAGTTTTCTGCTTCCATGATGTTACTTTGACCTCACGACTTTTATGCTGACTTCTTCCCTCAGTCATAGCTCTTCCTTCAACTGTTTTCCCTATGTTCAAATCTCTCTCTTTCTTTTGAACAGCTCGCTCTCTTTCAGCAACTGCAAGTTCTTTTAGCTGCAACGCTGCTTCTTTTCTTTTCAGATCTTCCAGTTTTTTTGACAATAAATCCTGAAACTTACAGTCATGTTCTGTTGAGAAATTGTCATTCTGTTTCCTCTGAACATCCTCTAGGCTGGACATTGTATTTTTATCTTGTTTGACTATTTTAACTTTTTCAGATGTTTCATATGGATTTTCTGTAGTGTGAAGACTTTTGGGTATTGATAACTTTGCATTAATGCAATCTTGAATGACGTGTGAAAGAACAACAGGATTTTGAATTATAACATCAACTGTTGGACGTGCACAGGGCTTAGAACTTAACATTACTGTGATTATGTTCTGGAGGTCTTCTGAATAGTGTGCTGGAATTCTTTGAAACCTGCAAATGGAAATAATAATTGTATTAATAACAAAAGTGCATCCGATATGGTGAGGCATTTTTTAATACAAAACAAATAATGTACTTTTGATGTTTTAGCTTCATGTATTCTTAATAGGATGGCAAACAGATTTTATCAATATCTAGCCAACAGAAGCCACTCACTGTGATTAAATCCCACAGAGCAGCCGAATTGTGGGGATTTAATTTGTATCAAATAGTGCCAGCCATTCTTATTGGATTAAGATCAACTGATTTAGTGGACTAGTTGAAATGGGAAAGGAGAGCCTGACTTTTGATCATACCAGGAATATTTGCATGCAGCAATCATGACTACTGTCATCTTGTAAGAGGAGAATATGAAAATCACATTTGTCATGATTACAGAGAAGAAAGGAAGACAAACTTCTTTACTGCAATGTTGAAATAAACATCAGGGTTCATGAAGAAGTGGTAGAAAAAACCCACTGGCAAACACATTACACAACCTCTACTGCAACCTCTATCATATTTGCCATAATCTAACAATGGAAAATAGATAACAACTCACTTTAAAGAGACTCGCTGAGCTTCTGACAGACACAAAAAATAATCACATTCACACAACTTAAATTTTTGACCATGGCCTTCATCATAAAAAAAAAAAAAAAGAATCGCACACATTCACACAATCATTCAGAGAAATATACACACACAACCACTACATGAGGCCACTCCACTGAGCCAGACATGGTGGTTTTGTGTGTTTAGTTGTCAGAGTGATTGTGTGAATGTGTGTATTTCTTTTTCTGATGAAGGCAATGGCCAAAAATTTAAGTTGTGTGAATGTGATTTTCTGTTTTTCGTGCCTGTCAACAGCTCAGTGAGCCTCTTTACTGTCAGTTGTTATCTAACCTCTATTACTGAGTTACCCTAATCTAAAAATTACCTGTGGCTTAGAATTGTGTGCAAAGCATGCATACATACTGAAAAATTGCACTAGGAGCTGCCACAACTTATTTTTGTGTTGAATATATGCAGTCCACAAATGCTTTCTATGCGCAAAGATAAATACTGATTAAGTATTCTCAGGTTCCACGTTGGGAGGCACTGTCTTCTAACTGCAACGTCTTGCTGAGTGTTATACTCATTTTCTAGGCGAAGTGCCAAACTATCTATACCTGCGCATGCCCGCCCATCATCAAGTTGCAAGAGCCTGGGGTCCAGAGAGCTGGAGGGCGTGGTGGTGATGGGGGAACCGAGTGCGCCGCTTGCATCCCTGTCAGAGCATTCTGGTTGTGTCTCGCCAGAGCATTCTGGTTGTGTCTCGCGGGCATGATGCTTCTTGGTGTGCTCTCAACATATTGCAAATATTGATGGCTCCCATGCCGCACTCAGCGGGTATCCTTGGCCCCTCTTTATCAGATTATCATGAACTTGTATTTCTACAGATTATTTTATAACACTGACCCAATAGCTGTCGGCTTGTCACAGCAAACTGGTTTTCTCAAATTCAAAGGTATGTTTTCTTTCATGCTGTGCTCTGCTATCGCAGATTTTTCTGTCTGTCCAAGTCGGACATGTCTGATGTGTTCTTCACACTGTTTCGAAGACACATTGTTGTGTTTGTACAATACACCACAGACCACATTTGCAGGAAATGCTATACTTTCCTTGTGTGTTCAGTTTGAGAGGGTCTTTTGCCAAGCCAGGCAAAATATGATCTACAGAAAGGTGGGATTGGTGGCGCTGTAGTGCTCGCCGAAGTTCCCGGATGGCTTCAGTGTTCCCCGGTGTCCACCAGGGCACTGACTTACGGTGGAGTGAACCAAGTGTGGTGGGAACAGTTCTCTTGGCTGCAGAAACAATGGCCTCTGTGACCTGCTGTTCAGCGGCATAAACATCAGCCGCAAGGGGAGAGGAAATCACAGCAGCTGAGGAATAAGCTGGCCAATCAACCGTATGGAGGGACCAGCAAGGCAGACGGTTGGCAGGCAGACACTGTGCGAGCAACAGGAAGATAGGAAAATGGTACTGCTGCAAAGGTCATTGTGGACCCTTCAGGTGAGATGTGGAAAAAGGCTAGGGCTGCAGACAGAGAAGTCTATGGCAGAGTATGTCCCATGCGCTATGCTAAAATGGGTAGGATCACCAGTGTTGAGGAGGCAGATGTTCTGCTGGGTCAATAGAGTCTCAATGTCTCTACCACAGGCCGAGGTCTGTGTGTCACCCCACAAAGTGTGGTGGGCGTTGAAATCCCCCAAAAGGAGAAAAGGGGGAGGGAGGGGGGGGGGAGTTGGGCGACCAAGCCAACGATGTCTACAGGAGAGACAGCAACATCTGGTGGAAGGTAGACACAGCAGATGGTAAAATCTTGCACTACCCGGAGCCTAACAGCCACTGCCTTCAGAGGTGTTTGAAGAGGCACGGCAGCACTGGGGACAGAGGCTAGGATGTAGACACAGACGCCACCAGAAACTGTCATATACAGAACGATTTTTAAAATGGCCCCGATAGCCTCGAAGGGCAGGGGTCCTCTCAACAGGAAACCACATTTCTTGTAGAGCTAGACAGAGCACAGGGAAACGGCAGAGTAATTGCTGCACCTCAGCCAGATGGCGGGAAAAAAAACCCCGCAATTCCACTGCAGAATTTCTATTGCATTGCACTGAACAGCTATAATGAGCGGATAAGCAGGTTATTCCGGAGGGGCACCTGCTGGCAACTGCTCAACATCTGTAGGATCTAGAACCATGCGTTCTGGCGATCCCAGTATGGCAAGCTCCTCGGGGGACGCGAGGATCTCCACGTCATCTTCAGAGGCAGAAGACGTGATAGAGCATTGCTTTCATGCCACTGAAGAGTTTTTCCTTTGCTCCTCCTTCAGTTTCCCCTCCCGGCCCTTTGGTGGTAAGAGCTGGGAGGGCTTTTTGGGAGTGACATCAGGGACTGTCTAAAAGCCAGAAGCTCTTCCACCTGCAGATTGCGGATCATTCAGCCATTGGCTGGGATCCCCTGGCACACTCTGAGAAACCTCAGAAAGGAAGTCCCGTGGGACCCCTTCCGAGCAAGAGGTGATGGAGGAAGTTGTTGTTTTTGCTTCTACAGCTGAGGGTTGGGGACTGGTGTCCCCAATGGTTGGGGCAGAAGCTGCCCCCACAACAGATGCAGGAGCAATAGGTGGAGGGTCACCCCCATCTTACGAGGCAGCAGTGGTAGATTGATGGCCTCTAGTGCCCACAGGAGGAGGCAATACCTTGTTGGGTGTCATACCCATAGTGCACGGGGACGACGTTACCGCAGCAAAAGAGGTGGTCAAGTTAACCGGATGGAGCCGCTCATACTTCTTTCTTGCCTCATTGTATGATAGGCGGTCCAAGGTCTTTATTTCCATAATCTTACGTTCTTTGTATAGGATTGTACAGTGCGGAGAGCAAGGTGGATGTGGGGCTGGACGTGCACCAGAAGGACATATGCCCGAACCTCCAGCACCTCATAGGGGGCGGGACATACGGCTTGACGTCACACTGGCGTATCATTACCTCACCCTTCTTGGGCAGTGTATCGCCTTCGAAGGCCAGGATGAATGCACTGGTGGCAACCCTGTGATCTTCCGGTCCCCTATAAACACGCATGACAAAGTGAACACCTCTGCATTACAGGTTGGTATGTAACTCTTCATCGGACTATGACAATAAGTCTCGGTGGTAAATAAGACCTTGGACCATATTGAGCGTCTTGTGGGGCGTGACACTGACGGGAATATCACCCAGCTTGTCGAAGGCCAATAATGCCCTGGACTGGGCTGGGAACGCTGTTTGTATCAAAATAGCCCAACTCCTAATTTTTGAGAAAGACGCCACCTCACCATACTTGTCCTCGAGGTGGTCAATGAAGAACTGTGGCAAAAAAGAGTCTCCATCGGTCCGGGAAAAAACAAGGTATCACAGCAAGTAAGGCTCGTATGGTTTAAGGTCCTGCATTCTTCCCATGGCATAGCCAGGGGAGGGAACGACAGGATCATATACTGTGACATCAAAATCTTGATTCTCACACTTAGAAATGGCATTTTAGGGTCCACCCATGCTATTAATGGCTCGTTTCATCCTGGTCTTGCAAGCAGCTAGGGAACTATATGTCCACCTAGAAAGAGCCCCGCTTGCCTGGGTAAGCCTTATACAACTGGGGTGTGGCAGGTTCCTCAGAGGTTACTCACTATGACTGTTCAACCTCAACAGCCATGCATCTCCTCAGCACTTAGCACACCTTGACATTGACGTGGTGTTTTTTTAATAGAGGTTTGCATCGTCCTCGCGACCCGGGCAATTAAGCCAAGATCCCTGGGCTCTGAAACACACAACATTCCACCGTCGTGCTGAACTATGGTCATTGAAGCAAACACAGAGCTTATGGTATAGCGGACTGTTGGCGCAACACAGCCCACAGTTCAGGACCCTGGGTTTGCCAAGCTCGTACTCAGCAAATTGATCTGCGCCCCTGAGGGGTACCATAGCCGTCTGTACTTCATTTTATCTACTTCATTTACTGCATTTTTATATATTCTGCTTTCATCAATTAAATTCAGTATTTCCTGCGATATCCAAGGATTTTTTTGTTGACCTTGTATTTCTACCCACTTGGTCCTCTGGTGCCTTCACTATTTTATCCCTCAAAGGTACCCATTCACCTCCTCCTGTGTTATTGGTCAAATGTTGCCTACCTAAAGCTCCCTCCGAATCTGTCAAGAGAGTCAGGTTGCTTCAATTTATCCAAGTTCCATCTACTTATTTTCCTACCTTTTTGCATTTTCTGCAGTTTCAGTCTACAGTTTATGATCAATAAGATATGATCAGAGTTTATATCAAAACATAATTCTGAAACCTATGTCTTACCATTATAAAATCTGTCTGGTACCTTCCGGTGTCTCCTGGTCTCTTCCATGTATACTACCTTCTTTCATGATTTTTGAACCAAGTGTTTGTTATGATTAAATTATGTTCTGTGCAAAATTTTCCCAGGTGGCTTTCCTCTTTCATCCCTTTTCCAGTTAGTGTTCCTCAACTATTTTCCTTCCCTTCCTTTTACTACTACCGAATTCCATTGCCCCATCACAATTGAGTTTCCCTCTCCATTAACTGTCTGAATAATTTGCTTTACCTCCTCATACATTTCTTCTATTCCCTCATCATTGGCAGAGCTAGTTGGCATATAATTGTACTACTGTGGTCCGTTTTGGCTTTGTACCTATTTTGAATAAGATAATGCGATGATTATGCTGTATATTTTAGTTTACCCACATTTCTATTTTATTATTCACTATTAGACCTACTCTTATTATACCACCAACTGGTTTTGTATTGATAACCATGTACTCACCTGCCAAGAAATCCTGTTCATTCTGTCACCAAAACTAATGTGCACTATATCTAATTTCAACCTATCCATTTCCCTTCTTAAATTTTTTTACCACCCTACCCTATTAAGGAATCTAATAATCCATGCTCCAGTCTGTAGAATGCCAGTGTTGTTTTTCCTGATCACAACCTCTTCCTGAGTTGTCCTCACCCCTAGATCCGAATGGAGGACTATTTTACCTCTGGAATATTTTACCCGAGAGGATGGCATCATCATATATTCTTACAGTAGAGCTGGAAGTCATTAGGAAAAGTAACAACTGTAGTTTGCCCTTGCTTACAGCTGTTCACAGTAGATGTACGGCAAAGCCACACTAGCTGATTTTACAAGGCCAGCTCAGCCAATCTTCCAAACTATTGCCCTGCATCTACTGAAAAGACTGCTTCCTCTCTTCAGGAACCACCCAACTGTCTGGCCCCTCCACTGAAACTCCTCAGCTTTGGTTTAATCTACGGTTTGGCTATCTGCATTACTGAGAAATTCAAGACACCCCACTTTGGAAATGTCTGGTTCATGGGGGTAGAAAACATGATATAAATGGGGGAAAAAGTTTTTGGATGGAGAGGGAGTTCTTGAAAATCTGAAATATTAACAGAAATCTCTCTCAAATGTTCCTGCTTTTGTACATGTTACATAAATGATACCCTCTGCTACCTCAGGTGCAGAATCACATGTGTCAAAGTTCTTACTGCAGATCCTAGCCAATCAGAGCATGAAAATTGCAGTTATGTAGGCTCAGCACTGGCTACCTTTGAGATCATTACTGATAATAAAGCTCTTTTTGTGACCAGCTCTTGTACCCGATAACACACTCATCACTCTGTAGCCCCCTGGGCTCGTTTTCCTACTCTAACCATTATAATGATCACCTATGTTGTGCCACTGGTGGCCCTCCTCAGTCTGTAATCTCAGGAATTTATCCCATGTTTAGAAATATATCCATGTTGTTACATTGCAACACATATTTTTGAGTATGATTGCCAGTCCTGTCAAACCCCAACCAGAAAATGCCCACATCATTTTCCTGTACAGTGCAGATCATCTTCAGATCTTATCCCAATTTTGACACGTGGAGTTGAGCAGGCATTGTGGAAACCTCCAGATTTCAGCACCTGCAAAGTTTCCACAGCACTTTATCATCGCCGCATGTCAACATTAAGAAAGACCAGAAAATAATCTACACTAGCAAGGGAAACTCCCCACCACACTCCCATTAGGTTTAGTGGTAGTATGGTGCATTGGATATGTGTAAAAAAAAAAAGATAGAAACTGACCACAGATCAAGCATGAAAACAGGAAGAAAGTGTCCAGAAAAGGACTCCCTGATTTTAAAATTAAATATCTCGAAAACAAAGATCGATAGAGGAATGAAGTAAACGGTATGTTTATTGTGAAAGCTGTAAGAAGTTTATACAGCAGTTTGAAATAATAGTTACAAAAGCTGCTAACAGATGGCGCTGTAATCGCCATACGTAATGCCTAGTATAAATAGTGATCCAAAGCCCGGAGCGATCAGTTCCACTATTGAAACGTAAAAGGAGGGCAGTGTACAGAAGGAAGAGTTTAAAACCATGTACTCCATTGAACAACGTATTTTTCTGGTGCCTGAGTACCACAGGTTAGAAGAGAGTCCTACGGCAACAAGACTGCCAAAAGGACCCGATGTGAAAATTCATACGCTCTTCACAAAATTTCAACGAACAGGCAGCGTAACTGATGATCTAGTGGGGCATGTTGGCCACAAGCAAACCACAGTTAAGCCTGAAAATATCGCCACACTTTCTGGAATTATTCAGCGATATCCAATGTCATCCGTCCGTAGAATTGCATCTGGTTTGAAGCGTTCCAGCATGTAGAAAATACTGAGAAAGAGCTTACACATGTTTCCATTCAAAATTCAAACGCACCAGGCCATATCCGTACGAGCTGTGCAACAAAGGGTTGCCTTTGCTAATCAGATGCTCACAATGGTTGATAGTGAAGGATTTGATGTTGACTGCATCTGGTTTACACACTTACACCTGAATGGATACGTGAATAAGCAGAACTGGCGATTTTTGGGTTCTGAAAAGCCATATTGGTGTGAAGCGAAACCCCTGTATTCTCCTAAACTTACTGGGTGAGCTGCAGTATGCAGCAGAGGCATTATTGGCCCTTTTTTCATTCGATAAATGGTCACTGGTGCACATCATGTTGCAATTTTTGAACAATTTGTCGCCACACAGCAAGCATTAGAGGATCCACCATGTACTGAATGGTTTATGCAAGATGGAGCCCGACCACATCGGACCAAACAAGTGTTTCGCTTTCTTGAGGAATACTTCGGGAATCGAGTCACTGCTTTGGAATATCCCAAATTTACTGGTGCAGGCATGGATTGGCTTCCATATTCGCTGGATTTGACTCCCTGTGACTTTTGTTTGTGGGGCACAGTGAAAGACATGGCCTACCCGAAGCATCCCGCCACGCTGGATGAGCTTGAATCGGCAATGTCTGTGGCATGTGAATCCATTTTGGTTGAGAAACTACGAAATGTGATGGCGAATTTCATTCTTCGTTTGTGCCACCTCTGTAGTGCCAATGGTGAAAATTTTGAAAACATTGTGATGTGATTGTTTGCAAATAATGTTTTCATACTATTATTTCACTTATGTATGCTGATATGAGCTGTACAGCGTACAGTGAAATAGAAACAGTGAACATCCCAAGTAGAACATATAAAACAAGAGGGAAACACCTACAGCAAGAGCCTTATGGTCTTGTGGTTATGGTGGAGAACTTCAAAGCTGAAAGTCCCTGGTTCAAACCATCCCCAGCAGAATTTTTTAATTTTTTTTTCTTTTTGACAAAATTATGACCTGTCCATAAATACATCAACGAGTTTGTTCACTGTGACATCTGTGCAGCAAGACCATTTTATTAGCAGGTGAGAGGAAGTGGCTCTGGAATGGGAACCGTGAACATTTGATTGCAAGGTAACAAGTCAACCGATTCCTCCATAGGAATACACCTCTGCTTTATTATACACAACACTTGGGACAGTATGTGTGTCGTATGAGAGGAATCTCTTGCCGACCCTTATAACTTGTAGACCTGGTGATTGAGTGAAGAGATGCTTCCTTGCCCAATTTAGGTGTGAAGGTAATCACTACCAAAAAATGATCAAAATATAATGGTTTGTCACATAAGCTGCAACAAATTAACACAAAAGTTTCACTGTCAGTTTTCCCTGTGCTCTATCAAAATATATGTTTATAACATTTTGAAAGTTTTCCCGCGTGTAGACCATCAAGTCCTGCATATATCCAAGCAAATCTGACTAAGTCCTGGAATTTCAGAGAGTAAAGTTGATTATGTGTGAGAGTCTAGACTTTGATCATAGACACAATCTGTGTATCTGTGCAGCTTTGCAAAATCATAGAATCTTTTCACAAAGTATTTCACTTGCGAAAAACCAAACACATCTGGTGTTCAACCTGGAGGAATTATAATCACGTCGACTTCCACACTAAAATTGTACAATACCCGATTCTTCTGTCCTGTATAGCTGCGAACGAGTAAGGCAAAATCTTCGTCTGTGTAAGAATAATCACACTTTCATTATAATCTTTCACTAGTATTTTCTCCATTTTGCCTGACACACTGCAATTCACAACGACATTCAGGATTTGCGCTAGTACACTATTCACCTGTCATTGAAACTGTGATCCAAATACACCAATGCACCATTTTTCCACTAGCTCTGACGGGATTGTGATGGAGAGTTTCCCCTACAAGATAGAACCTAGTAAGCAATCAAATTAAATGGTGCGCAGTACATAGTGTTCTCTCTTGGTATAACTGAGAAACAGATCACTGTTACTCCTACAGTGTTTCTTAAAGTATATTCAGTGTAATTCACCTGCCACCTGTGATACTTTTAGTACTTACTTTTCACCTTAATTTTTAATTTTATTGCATGAAATTGTGTTAACAAAATATGCGTGTAAATATGGTTACTGAAGGGATCTTAAAATTTATTTCCCTTTTAATCAAAATATCCACGGGTGTCCTGCCAGCGATCATACATGTCGCCATCATCAGGTAAACTGACGAACTGAGCTCCTGGAAACGCGCCGGCACGAAGATCTGCACGCTACGGGGGCTCGAAGGGAACTGGGTTCTACCCCGGTAGCGGGCCATTTAAATACCCTCGGCCCGCGGAGCGATCCCTCCGCCGTCCGCGCCCCGCAGTGGAACTGATTGCGCCGGCGCGTCTGAGAAGACGTTGGTGTGAGGGCTCTGTCCGCCGTGGTCGTCACTTCGTTACGTTTGCTAGATTTACTCTTAATTAACCCAATCGCTGGTTCCCAAGCTTTGCTAAGATTATAGCCACAGTCAGGGATTATGAGGTCGTCACTTATGCGAATTTCAATGGCCTCTCTAACGACGCAGTCCCAGTATCTCGACGTCTGTACCAGAATACTAGTGCATTCATACTCCATCGCATGATTTTCCGACAAACAATGTTCAGCAACCGCCGACTTGCTCGGATACATCAATCGTGTGTGCCTCTGGTGTTCAACGCATCGATCCTCGACGGTACACATCGTCTGCCCAATATATGACTTTCCACACTGACACGGAATCTGGTACATGCCCACCTTCCTCAAACCGAGATCATCTTTAGCGCTCCCCACCAGTGCACGAATTTTATTCGATGGACAAAAAACAGTTCCAACCTGGTGTTTTTTCAAAATGTGGGCGATCTTCCCAGAGAGTGCGCCGGTATATGGAACGAACGCAGTGCTTACATCCTCCCTTCTGTTTTCATCCGTTTCCACAGGTTGTTTTGTAGTGGTTGGGCGGAGCCCGCTGAATCTGCCACTCTGAGTACCCATTTTTTCGAAATACAGTTCTCAGGTGTTCTAATTACTGGGGTAGACACTCTGCGTCGGAGATAGTGCGCCCCTTATGAACTAGAGTTTTAAGTAGCCCATTCCTCTGTGAAGGGTGGTGATAGCTGTCTGCGTGTAAATACAGATCAGTGTGCGTTGTCTTCCGATATACACTATGACCCAGAGTGCCATCAGCTCTACTCTTGACCAAGACGTCAAGGAACGGCAATTTACCCTCCGTTTCAGTCTCCATAGTGAATTTGATGTTGGGGTGTATGGAGTTCAGATGTGTAAAGAAGTCAGGGAGTTTATCCATACCATGTGGCCAGATGACGAAAGTGTCGTCCACGTAATGGAAAAAGCAAGTAGGTTTCCATTCAGATGATGCCAGGGTTTCCTCCTCGAAATTCTCCATGTACAAATTTGCAACCACAGGGGAGAGTGGGCTACCCATGGCGACTCCCTCCGTTTGTTCGTAGTATTCGCCATTGAAAAGAAAATACGTGGAGGTCAAGACATGCCTAAAAAGTTCGGTGGTCTTCTCGTCAAATTTCTGACCAATCAAATGTAGTGACTCTCGAAGGGGCACCCTCGTAAACAAAGAAACGACGTCAAAACTCACCATGATATCTGACTCATCCAGCCTGAAGTTGTTAAGGCGTTCACAAAATCCACGGAATTACGGATGTGATGAGGGCATTTACCCACATAAGGACTTAATATTCCCGTCAAGTATTTGACCAACAAATATGTAGGTTCTCTGATGTTACTGACAATGGGACGTAATGGCACCCCATCTTTGTGAACCTTAGGGAGTCCATAAAGTCTTGGCAGTACCGGACCTTGAGGTAGCAGTTTCTTGGCGACACCCTCCGGTTAATCCGTATCCTTGAGAAGCGCCCTCGTCTTGTTTTCCACCTTCTTTGTGGGGTCAACACTGATCTTCCGGTAGGAATTGTCATTTAGCAGGCTCTGCATCTTTTCAGTGTAGTCCTTATGGGAGACAACAACCGTAGCATTGCCTTTGTCAGCCGGTAAGACAATAATTTCAGGGCACTCCCTCAGGTCACGAATGGCCGCCCTCTGTTTACTAGTGATGTTCGACTTCATGGGCTTGGATTTCGTCAATGCACGACAAGTTTCACGACGTATTTCCTCAGCTGAATCAGGCGAAAGTCGAGCTGCAACCTGTTCAATAGCACTAATAATTTCTGCGACCGGTGTGAACTTGGGGGTAGGAGCAAGGTTGAGTCCTTTCTCTAAAACTGAGACCGCATCATCACTCAACTCCATGCCACTCAGATTGATGACGGTCTTGCACGGAACCTGCAGAGATGGTTTGTCAAGGAGGCTTGAGAACTTAGCTGTTTGACATCCTGTTGCCTTCTTATGGGCGGAATCGGCTGCAACCGAAGTAATACCATCAATCCAATCCCAGGAAAAAGACTTGAAGTGACTAGCCAGTTGCAAATGCAGTTTGAATAGTTCCAGTGAGATGAACTCAAGACTACGGCGGGTGAAATGCACTCTCTCACAAAGCAATGCGAGGCCGGCCCACTTTTTAATTCTCTTGGCTGCTGGAGAATCGATGTGATGCGTAACCTTGGCAAAATTTGGAACAACATTCTCGGAACGACATCTCTTTAGAAAAGCGAGAGTACTTAGCAAACGACATCTACGGTGGTGCAACTTTTCAAATTTCTTCATGCTGCGATACATCTCCTCCCTGTAAAGGTGTATGATGTCATTCTGAACTCCATACATCCCAACATCAAATTCACTATGGAGACTGAAACGGAGGGTAAATTGCCATTCCTTGACGTCTTGGTCAAGAGAAGAGCTGATGGCAACCTGGGTCATAGTGTATATCGGAAGACAACGCACACTGATCTGTATTTACACGCAGACAGCTGTCACCACCGTTCACAGAGGAATGGGGTACTTAAAACTCTAGTTCATAGGGCGCGCACTATCTCCGACGCAGAGAGTCTACCCCAGGAATTAGAACACCTGAGAACTGTATTTCGAAAAAATGGGTACTCAGAGTGGCAGATTCAGCGGGCTCTCCGCTCAACCACTACAACACAACCTGTGGAAAAGGATGAAAACAGAAGGGAGGATGTAGGCACTGCGTTCGTTCCATATACCGGCGCACTCTCGAGGAAGATCGCCCGCATTTTGAAAAAACACCAGGTTGGAACTGTTTTTTGTCCGCCGAATAAAATTCATGCACTGGTGGGTAGCGCTAAAGATGATCTCGGTTTGAGGAAGGCGGGTGTGTACCAGATTCCGTGTCAGTGTGGAAAGTCATATATTGGACAGACGATGCGTACCGTCGAGGATCGATGCGTTGAACACCAGAGGCACACACGATTGATGTATCCGAGCAAGTCGGCGGTCGCTGAACATTGTTTTTCCGGAAAATCATGCGATGGAGTATGAATGCACTAGGATTCTGGTACAGACGTCGAGATACTGGGACTGCGTCATTAAAGAGGCCATTGAAATTCGCAAAAGTGACGACCTCATAAACTGTGACTGTGGCTATAATCTTAGCAAAGCTTGGGAACCAGCGATTGGGTTAATTAAGAGTAAATCTAGCAAACATAACGAAGTGACGACCACGTTGGACAGAGCCCTCACACCGACGTCTTCTCAGACGCCGGCGCAATTGGTTCCATTGCGCGGCCGTGCGGGGCGCGGACCGCGGAGGGGTCGCTCCGCGGGCCAAGGGTATTTAAATGGCCTGCTACCGGGCTAGAACCCAGTTCTCTTCGAGCCGCCGTAGCGTGCGGATCTCCACGCCGGCGCGTTTCCAGGAGCTCAGTTCGTCAGTTCACCTGATGATGGCGACATGTATGATCGCCGAAATATTGTGCCCGTTGGACACAATAGACCGGCAGGACACCCGTGGATATTTTGATTATCAAATACGCCGGGAGAAACTGAAGAATCATATTTCCCTTTTAATTATTTCCCAATATTAACTATAAAAGTTTCATGGCAAATTATTGAGTATGTATTATTATCTCAATCTCAATTTTGGTACATACCTTCCAGCAATAATTTTTTGAGCTAAGTGTTTGATGTTTGAGGCCTTGAAAGGTGGGTTGAGAGAACAAAGTTCATAGACAAGACATCCAAGTGACCATACATCAGATTTTTTGCTGTATGCGCCACCCATTATAACCTCCTGAAACAAGACAGATAAATTAGGAACAAATATCATTTAAATATAGGTTAGTCTACACACTTCACAAAATATTCTTCACCTATCAGGTCAGATATCCAAATCTGAGATAATTATATACATGACTGGCTTTTTTAAATTTAGTACATATGTAGTATTCATCTACACCTTTTCTTACACCTCTATGAAGTACATGTTGGAGCAGCTGTGCTGTACCAATTATTAGGGCTTTCTCCTATTCCAGTCATGTATAAATTTAAATGATTATTTAAATGATGCATAAACTACCTACTAAAAGTTAGTGTCTCTGAGTAACGGGTTGTTTAACAGTACGACAGAAAGTTTACACAAATGGCAACCAAATCAGACAGAGTCCCTCATGGTCAGCAGCAACAAGTACAACCTCAACGAGTAAACCATTCGCGTCAAACCCCTAAGACAATTAATATTGGACCACCAGTCCAGATTATGCGGCTATATATGGAAGGCTTTAGCTATAACAAATCTGAGTACCTTGGTAAAATGGCTAAAGAATACTATGTTGACGTAATGGTATTACAAGAGAGACTTTGGATTCATCCTAGACACAAAAAGCTATCCAGCAAATTATATGTGGTGGGGTTCTGCAGAAAAGGTCATGAATGCACTACACACTGGAAGCTGCTACACAGGAAGTGAGAGCTGTCTGGTGTGAACTGGTAGGTTTTTTCTTAAGTTATAGGGCCTCGGAAATGCACAGAAATTGTTTCAATCTCAAAGATAGGATGAACACAGATCTAAAAACCGTTGGTCTAACAGTTGTAAATTGTCATAGCTGTGTGGGGAAGGTACCAGGGCTCCTAGTACTAATGGAAAGTATTGAATCTCAAATCATTATAGGTACTGAAAGCTGGATAAAACCAGAGAAATAGATTGAATAAAATAGGTAGCAGTGTATTTATTGCTGTCGCAGTCGGTTTGTTCCTGTGAGTTAGTATGGGTGGAGGTTTTGCCTGACAAACAAAATAAATTAGTAATTAGTTCTTTTTACTGACCCCTAACTCATACAATTTGATTGCAGAAACGTTCAAAGAAAGCTTGGATCAAATTTCAAAAATGTATCCAAAGCATACAATTTTAATTGGTGGCAACTTCCAATTACCCTTGATATGTTGACAAAAATGCATATTAAAAACAGGAGGCAAGCTTAAAACATAGCCTGAAATCGTACTGAATGCATTCTCCGAAAATTATCTTGAGCAATTATTTCATGAACCCACTAGAATACAAAGTGGCTGTGAGAACAGACCTCATACCAACAAATATTAACAAAAGAGGGGGTTGACTTGCCTTGGTACACAAAACAGGTTAGAGCACTCTAGCAAAAGCAAAGAAAAGAACATGGCAAATTTAAATAGACAGAAATACCGAAGACTGGCAATCTTTTACAGAAACTAGAGATGTAGCTCGAATTTCAGTGTGAGAAACTTACAATAGTTATCACAATGAAACCCTCCAGGGTTTTACCTCCACTATAAAACTGGAGTTATTGTCAGCCATTTCGTATCTGGCACCTACGGTACAGATCCCCTTCCCTTCCCTTCCTTCCTTGTGGTAGCCCCCCCCCCCTCCTTGGTTGGTCCCCAGCACAAGTAACCAGTTCCTGTGGGGTGGCTGTTATGTACCCTTCTCTGGCTGTGCCCTCTAACAACGCAAGGATCATGTCGCTGCCCATCCTCCTGGGGTATCAGGACTTTGACAATGCTCATTGTGCCAGGTGGCTTTTGCTGTGGCTGGGTAGTGCCTGTGGGGAGCGCCCCTGATCGGAGTGGGTGGTACCAGGGTGGACGCTTAGTGAGTAGAAGGAAAAGTGTGCTGACTCCCTGAAATTAACGTAGGCAGCATAGGAGTGGTGGCGTGCCTGCAAAGTACTTTCAACACTGTCACATGTGACTCAAGTTGGCGTGATTTTAATTTACCGGAGGCTTATTGTGAGTTCAGGAGTTTAAGGATGTGTGGAGATAAAGTGGAGTTCAGAGTTACAGTTGACCTGCTCTTTAAAGAAGAGGAACGAAGTATCCTGATCTGTTTAGTTACAATGTTCAGGTCTGACTACAGAGAAAGTAAAAAACTTTTTTAGACCTCCAAAAAACTTTGTAGAATTTTGAAAATGGGTGAGAGCAATTCCTTGCAAAGACAGAGAGCTCTCTCTGAATTGTTTTGTATGTGAATCACATTTAGGTGAAGCACTGATTACAAAAGCAGTCTCCTTTATCCTCGACACTAAATAAGTCAAAATTCCAAGTCTTTGTCTCTAAAATCACAAGTGGTTCCTCATTTATTTTCCAGTTTACAGAAACTGTTACACAAAAGAAAATGACAATTAAAACATTCACAGAAGAGAAGCTGCGGCACAGAAGTTGCAATGTCCACCAGCGTTCCTTCTTTTGCAGAAAATATACAGAACATGTAGGTACTGGAAGCGGCAATAATTTCATTAAGTAATTGTGGAGGACATAAAACCATCTAGAATAAATATGATTAGGGAATAAATTAATAACAGCTAATGCCGAACTCCACCCCTATGAACCACAATCATTGCCGAGGTGTGGTGGCTTGTGTGCCTCAATGATAGAAATAGCTATACCGTAGGTGCCACCCCTAGCGGAGGGGTATCTGTGGAGAGGCCAGACAAACGTGTTGTTTCTGAAGAGGGGCAGCAGTCTTTTCAGTAGTTTAAGGGGCAACAGTCTGGATGATTGACTGAGCTGGCCTTGTAACATCAGCTAATGTGGCTTTGCCACACAGTTACTGTGAACGACTGCAAGCAAGGGGAAACTACAGCCGTTACTTTTCCTGAGGACATGCAGCTCTACTGTATGAACATAGTGGTATCCCCTTGGGTAAAATATTCCGGAGGTAAAATAATCACACATTTGGATCTCCAGGCGGGGACTAACTCAGGAGGATGTGATCATCAGGAAAAACAACACTGGCATTCTACGGATCGGAGTGTGGTATGTCAGATCCCTTGATCGGGTAGGGAAGTTAGAAAATTTGATAAGGGAAATGGATAGGTGAAAGTTAGATATAGTGCGGATTAGTGAAGTCCAGTGGAAAGAGGAACAGGATTTCTGGTCAAGTGAGTACAGGATTATAAATACAAAATCATATGGGGGTATTACAGGAGTAGGTCTAATAATGATTAAGAAAATAGGAATGCTGGTAAACTACTATGAACAGCGCAGTGATCGCATTATTGTAGTCAAAATAGATACGAAGCCAACACTGCCCACAATAGTACAGGTTTAGATGCCAACTAGCTATGCCAATGATGAGGAGATTGAAGACATATATGAGGAGGTGAAGGAAATTATTCAGACAATTAAGGGAGTGGAGAACTTAATTGTAATGGGAGACTGTAATTCGGTCATAGGAAAATGAAGGGAAGGAAAAATAGTAGGTGAATACAGAGTGGGCAAAAAGAATGAAAGAGGAAGCCGCCTGGTAGAATTTTGCATGGAACATAATTTAATCATAACAAATACCTGGTTTAAGAATCGCGAAAGAAGGTTGTATACGTGAAACAGACAAGGAGACACTGGAAGGTACCAGATATATTTTATAATGGTAAGACATAGATTTTGGAACCAGGTTTTAAACTGTAAGACATACACAGGGGCAGATATAAACTCTGACCATAACTTATTGGTCATGAACTATAGTCTGAAATTGAAAAGACTGCAGAAAGATAGGAAAATAAGGAGATGACTTGGATAAATTGAGGGAGCCTGAAGTTATTAAGAATTTCAGAGGGAGCTATAGGCAACAATTGACAGTAACAGGTGGAAATAAAACAGCAGAAGAGGAATGGGTAGTATTGAGAGACAAAATAGTGAAGGCAGCAGAGGACAAAATAGGTAGAAAGGCAAACCCAGCAAAAAAATCCTTGGATATCACAGGAAATACTAAACTTAAGTGATTAAAGGAGAAAATATAAAAATGCAGTAAATGAAACAAGCAAAATGGAGTACAGACGTCTAAGAAATGAGATTGACAAGAAGTGCAAAATAGCTAAGCAGGAGTGGCTTGAAGGTAAATTCAAGTCAGTAGAAGAATGTATAAATAGGGGGAAAAATATACCACCTACAAGAAAATAAAAGAGTCATTTGGAGAGAAGAAAAGCAGCTGTATGAATATAAAGCCCTCAGATGGAAAACCAGTTCTCAACAAAGAAGGGAAAGCTGAAAGGTGGAAAGAGTATATAGAGAGGCTCTATAAAGGAAATGAACTTAGAGACAATATTGTAGTAAGGGAAAAAGAAGTAGATGAAGATGAAATAGGAGATACTATACTGCTAGAGATGAATTTGAGAGAGCACTGAAAGACTTAAGTCGAAACAAGGCCCCTGGAGTAGATGAAATTCCCTCAGAACTTCTAAAAAGTCTCTTAGAGAACCACCCATGACAAAACTATTTCACCTGGTGCATAAGATGTACGAGGCAGGCGACATACCCTCAGACTTTAAGAAAAATGTAATAATCCCCATTCCAAAGAAAGCAGGTGCAGACAGATGTGAAAATTACAGAAGCATTACTTTAATATATCATGGTTGCAACATTTTAATACAAATTATCTACAGGAGAATGAAAAAGCTGGTAGAAGCTGACCTCAGGGAAGACCAGTTTATATTCAGGAAACGTAGGAACCCGGGAGGCAATACTCACTTTACGGCTTATCTTGGAAGATAGATTAAGGAAAGGGAAACCGACGTATCTAGCTTTAGTAGATTTGGAGAAAGCTTTTGACAATGTTGATTGGAATACACTCTTTCAAATTCTGACAGCAGCAGGAGTAAAATACAGGTAACAGAAGGTTATTTACAACTTTTACAAATACCAGACAGCAGTTATCAGAGTTGCAGGACATGAAAGGGATGCAGTGGTTGGGAAGGGAGTAACACAGGGTTGTAGCCTTTCTCCAATGCTATTCAATTTGTACAGTGAGCAAGCTATAAAGGAAAGCAAGTTGGAGAAGGAATTAAAGTTCAGGGTGAAGAAGTTTTGCCGATGACATTTTAATTCTCTCAGAGACAGCAAAAGACCTGGAAGAGCAGTTGAATGGGATGGACAGTGTGTTGAAAGGTGTGTATAAAATGAACATTAACAAGAGCAAAAGAAGGGTAATGAAGTGCAGCCTAAGAAAATCGGGCGATACTGAAGGAATTAGATTAGGTAATGAAACAATAAAAGTGGTAAATGAGTTTGTTACTTGGGCAGTAAAATAAAACAAGATGGCCGCAGTACAGAGGATATAAAATGCAGAATGGCAATGGGAAGAAAACCATTTTTGAAAAAGAGAGGTTTGTTAATATTGAATATTAATTTAAGCGTAAGGAAGTGTTTTCTGAAGGCATCCGAGTGGAGTGTTGCCTTGTATGGGATTGAAACATGGACTATAAACTGTTCAGACAGGAAAAGGATAGAAGCTTTTGAAATGTGGTGCTACAGAAGAATGCTCAAGATTAGGTTGATAGATCGCATAACTAATGAGGAGGTACTGTAAAGAAATGGATAGGAAAGGAATTTTTGGCATAACTTGACTAAAAGAAGAGATCGATTGGTAGGACCACATTCTGAGACATCAAGGGATTGTGAATTTAGTAATGTAAGGAAGTGTGTGGGGTAAAAATCACAGAGGGAGACCAAGAGACGAATACAGTAAGCAGATTCAAATGGACATAGGTTGCAGGTCTTATCGGGATATGAAGAGGCTTGCTCAGGATAGAGTAGGGTGGAGAGCTGCATCAAAGAGCACAACAACAATGCTGAAATCAGTATACTGCGAAAACAGCTCTCAGATGAATAGCGTAAGATGACTCAATCAAATCTCCCAGATCACTGTAAACTTGACACTATGTTGAAGAAATGCCAATGGTGGGATGGGGGAGGAATAAGGCATAGTGACATGTTTCTTTTGGACATTGTTTTCTGAAAGATTAATGCACCCAAATGGATACATACATACATTTCTTGAAGCATGAATTCCTGACCATTTCTTCCCATGCTGCAGAAGTGATTACCGGTAAATATTATTTTTGGAATGAACAAGATGAAAACAAATGCTTCACTCTGCTAATTTGTGATGAAGTTAAGCTCCAAGTAGAACTGAATTTCAACAACACTGAACTGAAAGTTCATGGCTTCGTCCATTTAGGAGAATATAATTGTAAGGATAAACATGGAAATCAAGGTCTGTTGTTTATGTTTATTTCTTTGCTGCAACCATTACATGTTAAGGCTACTGTACAGGAAAGGCAGTACTCAGTTACCATCTAAAGGCATCCTCAAAGTACTTATGCAGGAGGAAAACTCTATGTTGACAGATTATGGGGCGACATTTTTTTTATGACTGTAAATAGCAATTGTTATACTGAAATTACAAACATTAAATGCTGTCTGTGATGGAGATTGTTCCTAAGCTGACTTTCCATTACTTGAAATGCCAGTCTCTCAAAGACATTAAACAGATTTGAAAGGAGCTAAAGTCTCCAAATACTTCTAAGACTACCCACAAATTACTAAAACTAACAGGCAACTGATATCCACATACTTTTTTTATATCATTACATACATTTAATGGATGTATGAATTTTTGTTCTGCATTTGACGTATAAATATGTATACTTCTGTGGGTCACAAGTGGAGCCACCGACATGTGGTGGCAGAACCGTTGAACTAGGAGACAGCACACTTTCTCTTCTACTCGCTATGGTGGACATTTTGCACATGAAACTGCAAAATGTTCATTCTATGGTCATGTTTGAAGGCATGAATAGTACATTCAATGATGCTACCTCCCTGTATACCCCTTGAGAAGAAAAGGACGGGCTCGTCGGCTTGGGGTGAAACCCTTTCCGCCCTACCTGGTCTGCACCAGGAAAGATGAAAGTACTGTACATTCACAACCAACAAGCTGTTGTTCTTTGTCAAAAATATAGAAGATAAGTTTGGCAAACTTACAAGTAAGATATGGGTCTGGGTCCCCGCTCATTAAAACTGTTTCAGCTACCCAATGTTCAGCTCTGTCTGCCTGTGATCATCTTGGCTACATTCCTTAAATATGATTCAGGGAGTTATTTTTCACCACGTCGACCTCCTCCTCAAAACTGATGAACTCCAGCCGATCTGGAACTGCGTGGTGTCAGTTTTGTTTGATCCGTTCAGGAGGCCCTAAGGATAATTGCACTGATACCAGTACCTTCATCTTGGCCTTCAAGATCATCTCCCAGAGAAGGTCAAGGTAATGATTTGCCAATGTGATGTGGAGTCATACATCCCGCCTCCCATGTGAAGTTTTTGTTTATGCAGTTTGGGCACAAGTCTTCTCGCTGTACAGCTGTCCCTCTATGTGGTGAATGGGACCATCCACTCTATGAGGGGGTGTCCATGTGTTCCACTCCATGTGTGTCAATTGTCAACACCACCATTTTTCACTCTCACCAGATTGCCTGGTGTACACAAGAAGGAGAATTAAATATAAGACTATAATATTCCATTAAATGCCTAACCTACCTTGAATCCCGTTAAAAGTTAGTGTCTTCATCTGATGCATATGGTATCCACCTTACATCTATTACATCTTGTACCCTCTCCCCCTCATCACACTCCCCCCCTTTCCTTCTCCCTCTCCTCCCTCTTTGTCCCCCCCCCCCCCTCCATATTTGCCAGCCAGAGAAGTACTCCCCATCTCTGGCACTTGCCATGCACGGTGCCCTCTATCAGGGCCACTCTTTCTGGTGTTCCTTGGATCGGAGGTCTTCTGCCTCAAGTCAGCCATTGAACTCACAGTCTGTGAGTACCAAGGTTGCCTGATCTTTATCAGTGCCCGACCTCACTAACACCAGTTCTCCCTCTGGGACCTGTCCTCCCTCTCCTGTGAGAGAGGATGAGAAGGAGAAACAAAAGTCACATGACGAAGCCCCTTCATTACCACTACAAACTTATACTACTGAGTTTGTCCGACCCACTGTTTGTGAATGTTGTCCCTTCCTCATCGGTGATGCACGTCAACTCAGCAGTGTGACAGGCTTCAACCAGTTTGCATCTCATCTAGATTCTCATGTTGTACTCATCCAATGAAACTAACAGTTACCATTATATCCTGGAGGTAAAACACTTATTTCTCATTACCACGCAGTGTGTGTCATTCTGCAGGAATCACATTTTATTGATAGATATTCACCAACCCCTGTGGGTTGTGTGCTTTCTGTCGGAACTGGGTTTGGCCCCTACAGACATCTGGTGGAGTTTGCACCTTAGTCCAGGTGGATATTGTTAGTATAAGAATACCTCTACATACTACATTGGAAGTGGTTGATGTCCGGGTTCACTTTGACACTACATTAACAGTTTGTAATCCGTACCCCCCAGGCAGGCCACCTACATCTGCTGCCCTAACTGCTCTCCTTCAGCAACCCCCCTTCCTTCCTCATTCTTGGGGACTTCAATGCTCATCATATTTTGTGGGACATTAGTGGGAAAACCTTGAAAACATGGAAAAGACCTTGATTTTCCATCAAAAACCTGGAGTTTTGATAATATTCATCACTTTATTTTTGTATATGAAAAAAATTTGTAAAATAAATTTGTGGGCTTTTTAAAATGCTTTCATATGACAGGATTAAATATTTCATCATTTTACAAGTTCCCTGTCTTTATGTCAACCTCTAAAACAATACATTTCGATGTAATTTATTTCCCAATGTGGTTCTCAGTTCTAGGGATGAAATGTTATGGCAGTGTGTGACTGCAGAATCACATCTTTAATAAAACACTCTCTTTATTTACACACCATTTTCGCATTTCAATAAACGATGCCCCCATTCTATCTTAGACACTACCTCAGTATTAGATCTGTTCTTAAAAGGTAACTTATCTTTTGCTGGATTCTAATTCTCAGGCACAAATCATGTGCTCATGACCACCATATCTCCACAGATGCTATAGCCTGAGAGTGTTCTTCAAAGTGAATGAGGAGGGGAATGGAGGGGAGGCAATGCAGGGCAAGGATGGGGATAGGAAATTCCGTTCTGCTTTGTGGAACATAAAGGAACTAATATGTGGGAATGTCACATGCAGCTTTAATATTGTTGTTGTTATTTTAAGGGGACTAAACATCTAGATCATCAGTCCTCTTTTCTTAGATAAGAGCTCACTGTCAGAGACTAAAAATAGACAACAAGAATGGAGACTCGCAAAAGGAACCGACTGACAATGAACAATTCGCTGACTACACATAGATGAAAAACCAAGTCAGGAACTAGGGTAAAAACTGGACAGCAGAATATCATGGCTGGCTGATCACAAAGATAAAACAGGATGAGCCAGCCATACTGCAAACACTAAAAACCACTAAGCATTTTACATAAGAGTCTTAAAAAGTCTTCAAACGCACTAGATAGATGGGGACCTGAGATATCAGGCTATAGCACCCACCACTAGATGGAATGGTAAAAACCAGCAGCGCAAATAAAACTTAAAACTGAGTTAGCCGTGGAGACGTCATTGCCTAAGACTAAGGGTAGTGCGTCTGGGATATTAAAAGATTGCTGCAAGTATGCTAAAAGTGGACCATCCATCAGTAGATTTACTTCTGTAGCATTGCTCCACACCGACACACAGGCAGGGCTTCACGGTGAAGGAGATAGCCGTGGGTCAGCCATGTATGCCCTATGTGTAGGCAGCAGAGGACAACAGATTCACGACATATGGGCCGCAGTGAAGACTTCCACACTACCGTGGAAGCTTATTCTGGGCACCCGTGGTAGCCCATTCAGTGCTCCGAAACTCACTCACCTTCTGGTGCAAAGCCAACTTGTGGTCCGATTCTGTGACGCCTATCTCCAGAGGTGGTACTGTAGTGGCCTGCTTGGCCAACCGATCGACACATTAATTGTGCAGTATGCCGATGTGGCCAGGAGTCCACAGATAAGAGAGAAAACAGTGTCTTGAATGGGCCTCACCAATGGGTTGTGAGGGAAGTACTGGTCGATTCAACACCACCTAGAAGACAAGGCCTTACAACAGGCCGTGCCTACGTCACACTTAGAGGCCCCGGCCGCCATCTGACTGGCCGGCCGCTACGCGGCGTTGGGCGTGCCCCAGCGGCCAGCCAGTGAGGTGGCGGCCGGGGCCTCTAAGTGTGACATAGGCACGGCCTGTTGTAAGGCCTTGTCTTCTAGGTGGTGTTGGTCGATTGCCTACTACAGGTACAAATGACCCTCTGTGGCAGGTTCGGAGATGTCCTAGAGCCTTTAGGATGGCGACCAGCTCTGCAGTAAAGACACTACTTTCAGGGGGTAATGAATGCTGTTTGACATGGTCACCATAGAGACATGCACATCTAGCATGAGCATCTGCTAGGGAATCATCAGTACAAATGGCTTCAGCACCACAGAATGAATCAAGGAGTTGCAGGAACTGGCGACGTTGTTGGAGAAATGGAGTCCTTTGATGAAAGGGACAGATCCAGACAAAGCTGCAAACGAGGGATGGACCAAGGAGGGGTTTGAAAGGAATATTGGAAAGTGGCAGGGAGTGGATGGGATTCAAGGGACAAAAGGAGAGAACGAACATGGACTGCAGTTGGGTAACCCGATATGGGCCATCGTGGAGGGATAGGAAGTGCAGCGTCTGGGAAAAGGAGCTGGTGTTTCAGATGGTGTGGCGAGGTCTGAACTTGGGCAACATACGAGGCTAGCAGGAGTTGCCAGTGGAACCGCAGGGGAAGGACCCCAGCTTCAACTATGAGGCTTGTCACAGAGCTCGTGCGAAAAGCACCCGTCACCAAACGAACACCATAATGTAAGACTGGGTACAAAGACTGCAATGTCGAAGGTGTGGCCAAATCATATGCGATGCACCCATAGTCAAGGCATGACTTGATGAGGGACTTTTAGAGCTGTAGGAGTGTTAGGCGTGCAGCTCCCCAAACAGTGTGGCTCAGACAACGCAGAATGTTTAGGTGCCACCAGCACTTTTGTTTGAGCTGTCGGAGATGCGGCACCCATGTAAGACGGTCATCAAACAAAAATGTATGAGTCTCTTTGACACATAACAAGTCTTCAGCTAAATAATGTTTGGGTTCTGGGTGTACTGCCCGACATCGACAGAAATGCATTACCCGGGTTTTCGATGTAGAGAACTGAAAACTGTGGGCAAACGCCCACTATTGTGCCTTTCGAATGGCTAGTTGCAACCGCTGTTCAGCAACTCCAATACTGGTAGAACTGAAATACATGCAGAAGTCATTGGCAGACAAAGATGTGGATACCAATGATCCACAGCTGCTGCAAGACCATTAATGGTTACTGTTGTTGTTGGGTATTGAGGGGACTAAACATCTAGGTCATCAGTCCCCTGTTACTAGCTCAGAGTCCACTGCCAAGAACGACAAAAATTAAACAAAGCTCTAAAAAGGATCACGCACATAAGGGACAGGGTGACAATGGACAAACCTCTGATAACTTAAAACGAAGACACACAGAAATGGTAAAAGAAAGTCAGGAATAAAACTGGATAGCAGAGTACCTTGGCTGGCTGATCACAAAAAAACAGGATGAGTCAGCCATACTGCATACACGAAGAACCCCTAAGAGCGGAAAAGGTTAAAAAAAAAAAAAATAACGGGATTGGTGGTGGCCTAAGATGTCAGGCCACAGCACCTACCGTTAGATCGAGTCATAAAAACCAGCAGCGTGGATAAAACGTAAAACTTTGGTAGCCATAGAGGCGTCGTCTCCTAAAACTAAAGGTAGTGCGTCTGGAAGAGTAAAATAGTGCCGCAGGTCGGCTAAAAGTGGACAGGCCATCAAAAGATGGGCCACTGTCAATACAGTGCCACATCGACACACAGGTGGAGCCTCACGCCGAAGAAGATACCCGTGGGTGAGCCACGTATGTCCAATCCGGAGGCGACAGAGGACAACTGACTCTCGGCGGGTCGGCCGCAGTGAAGATTTCCACAAAGCTGTGGAGAGCTTCACTGCCCGAAGCTTATTCGGTGCAGTCGCTGTAACCCACTCGGTGCTCCAAGCCTCGCGCACCCTCCGGTGCAACACCAGTTTAACATCCTGTTCCGTGACACCAATTGTGAGAGGTGGTCCCATAGTGGCCTGCTTGGCCAATCGATCTACATGCTCATTCCCTGGTATGCCAACATGACCTGGGGTCCACACAAAGACCACAGAATGGCCTGATTGGCATAGGGAGTGAACAGTGTCCTGGATCGACCGCACTATTGGGTGCCGAGAGAAACACTGGTCGATCGCTTGTAAGCCACTCAGGGAGTCAGTACAGATGACGAATGACCCCCTGGGGCAGGCTTTGAGATGTTGGAGAGCTCTGAGAATAGCGACCAGCTCGGCGGAGAAGATGCTACTCTCACAGGGCAGAGAATGCTGTTCTACGTGGTTGTGATGTAGAAAGGCATACCCAGCATGGCCATCTACTACGGAACCATCTGTGTAAATGGTGTCTGCGTCACGGAACGGCTCGAGCATTTGCAGAAACTGGTGACGGAGATGTACGGGAGAAACCGAGGCCTTCGACACATGGGACAGGTCCAGACGGAGCTGCAAACGAGGAATGGACCAAGGAGGGGTGTGAAAGGAATAGTGGAAAGTGGTTGGAAGTGGATAGGATGTGAGAGACGAAAGAAGGAGACGAACACGGACCGAGATCGGGTATCCCGACCTTGGCCGTCGTGGAGGGATAGGTAGTGCAGAATCTGGAAAAAGGAGCCGGCGATTCGGGTGGAAGGGTGAGGCCTGAACACGAGCAACATAGGATGCCAGCAGGTGTTGCCTACGGAACCGCAGCGGGAGGACTCCAGCTTCGACAAGGAGGCTTGTCACCGGGCTTGTGCGAAAAGCCCCCATAGCTAAACGGACACCACAGTGTAAAATTGGGTCCAACGCCTGCAATGCTGATGGCGCAGCCGAATCGTAGACTATGCAGCCATAGTCTAGGCGTGACTGAATGAGGGCCTGGTAAAGTTGTAGGAGCGTTGGGCGTGAGGCTCCCCAAACAGTGTGGCTGAGACAACGCAGGATGTTGAGGTGTCGCCAGCACTTTCGTTTCAGCTGGCGAAGGTCGAACAGCATGCCTAGAAACGTGTGTGTTTCTACGACATGTAGCAGGTCTCCAGCTAAATAGAGTTCGGGTTCTGGGTGTACTGCCCGACGTCGGCAGAAATGCATTACACGGGTCTTCGACGCAGAGAACTGAAAACCGTGGGCAAACGCCCACGACTGCGCTTTTCGAATGGCCAGTTGCAACCGACGTTCAGCAACACTGATGCTGGTGGAGCTAAAATACATGCAGAAGTCATCGGCATACAAGGAAGTTGATACCGATGACCCCACGGCCGCCGCAAGGCCGTTGATGGCGACTAAAAATAAAGGGACACTGAGAACGGAACCCTGCGGGACTCCGTTCTCTTGACAATGAGGTGAGCTAAAACAAGAACCAACACGAACTCTAAAAGAACGCAACGCCAGGAAATTCTGAATGAATATGGGAAGCGGACCCCGTAAACCCCAGTCATACAGCGTAGACAGGATATGGTAGCGCCAGGTGGTGTCGTATGCTTTCCGCAGGTCGAAAAATACGGCAACCAGGTGTTTGCGGCGACTAAATGCTGTACGGATGGCCGACTCCAGTGACACAAGATTGTCAATGGCGGAGCGACCTTGACGGAACCCACCCTGTTGTGGCACCAAAAGTCCCCGGTCCTCGAGGATCCACATGAGCCTCCGACTCACCAAGCGTTCGAGAAGCTTGCATGGAACGTTGGTGAGGCTGATCGGGCGGTAACTATCAGCCACCTGCGGATCTACCCCAGGCTTAATCACCGGAATGATAATGCTTTCCCACCACGAGGACGGAAAAACACCCTCCAGCCGTATCCGATTAAGCAGGGCGAGAAGTTGGCTCTTGGCATCCGCTGATAGGTGTCGGAGGAACTGACTGTGAATGCGATCGGGTCCAGGGGAGGTATCGGGGCATGCAGTAAGGGCACCTTCAAACTCCCACTCAGTGAACGGGACGTTGTATGGTTCCCGACGTCGCGTTCGAAATGAAAGCAGGTGTCTCTCTGCTCGCCCTTTAAGGGCGCGAAAGTCTGCACCATAAGCAGCAGTCTCTGAGATGCGACAAAAATGATCCGCCAGGTGCTCAGCGACGGCGACGGGGTCAGTACAGAGCGTACCCTGAACGCTGAGACACGGAATTCCAGCCGGTGGGCGGTGCCCAAAGAGGCGTCGAACCTGCGACCACACCTTGGAAGGAGAAGCGCGGGAACCAATGGAGGCGACGTACTTCTCCCAGGAAGCCCTCTTACTTTCCTGTATCAGTCGCCGGGCTCGTGCTCGGAGACGCTTGAAGGCCACGAGATGTTCGACACAAGGGTGGCGTCGGTGGCGCTGTAGAGCTCGCCGACGTTCCCGGATGGCCTCAGCGATCTCCAGTGACCACCAGGGCACCGATGTACGACAGAGCGAACCGAACGTGGTGGGGACAGAGTTTTCGGCTGCAGAAACAACGGCCGCTGTGAACTGCTCAACGGCGGCATCAACATCAGCTGGAAAGTGAGAGGATAGTACAGCAGCTGCGGAATAGGCTGGCCAGTCAGCCCTACGGAGGGACCAGCGAGGCAGGCGGTCGGCAGGCAAACGCTGTGGGAGCGACAGGAAGATAGGAAAATGGTCGCTACCACACAGGTCGTCGTGGACCCTCCAGGTGAGATGTGGAAGAAGGCTAGGGCTGCAGACAGACAAGTCTATTGCAGAATAAGTACCATGCGCTGCACTGAAGTGAGTAGGAGCACCAGTGTTTAAAAGGCAAAGATTCTGCTCTGATAGTAAAGACTCAACATCCCTACCCCGGGCCGAGGTCTGTGTGCCACCCCACAGAGTGTGGTGGGCGTTAAAATCCCCCAAAAGAAGAAAGGGTGGGGGAAGTTGGGCGACCAAGGCAGCGAGGTCTACGGGAGAGACGACTTCATCTGGTGGAAGGTAGACAGAGCAGATCATAAAATCTCGTAATAACCGGAGCCGTACAGCGACTGCCTCTAGAGGTGTTTGCAGAGGCACAGCAGCACTGGGGACTGAAGTGTGAACATAAACACATACGCCGCCGGAAACTCTGTTGTAGGAGTTTCGGTTCTTAAAATAGCCCCGATAGCCTCGGAAGGCTGGGGTCCTCTCGACGGTGAACCATGTTTCCTGCAAGGCGAGGCAGACAGCAGGGAAGTGGCAGAGTAATTGCCGCAGCTCAGTCAGACGGCGGAAAAAACCGCCGCAATTCCACTGCAAGATGTCTTTTGCAGCGTGCTGAATATCCATAAGTTAAGATGTTGAATGGTTATTCAGCAGTGGCACCTGCTGCCAACTCCGCAGACTCTGCAGGGTCCAGAACCATCGGTTCTGGCGACCCAAGTATGGCGAGATCCTCAGGCGACGCGAGGATCTCCACCTCATCTTCAGAGGCCGAAGATGTGATGGAGCGTTCCTTCCGAATCGCCGAGGAGTCCTCCTTTGGGCCAGTCTTCTTCTTCTTCTTCACTTTCTTTTTGCCCTCTCGCTGGCCCTTTGGTGTTAAGGGCTGGGAGGACTTCACGGGAGTGGCATCAGGGGCCGTCGAAGAGCCAGAAGCCCTTCGACCAGCAGGCTTCGGATCCTTCAGCCAAAGGCTGGGATCCACTGGCGCACCCTGGGACTCCCCAGAAGGGAGCGTCCCGAAGGACCCCTTCCGAGGGAGAGATGCCGGAGGAAGTTGTTGTTTCTGCGGCTGGGGGTTGGGGACTGGTGTCCCTGATGGTTGTGGGGAAGTTGCCCCCACAACAGGTGCTGCAGCAGCAGATGGAGTATTGCCCCCACCTAACGAGGGGGCAGTGGTAGTTTTGTGGCCTCTAGGCCCACAGGAGGAAGCGATACCTTGGTAGACGTCGTACCCGTAGTGCGCGGGGACGACGTTACTACAGCATAGGTATTGTTCATAGTCACCGGATGGAGACGCTCGTATTTCTTCCTTGCCTCATTGTATGATAACCGGTCCAAGGTCTTAATTTCCATAATTTTCCTTTCTTTGTGTAGGACTTTACAGTCCGGGGAGCACGGCGGATGCAGCTGATTACAGTTCACACAGACGGGAGGTGGCGTGCAGGGAGTGTCCGGATGAGCTGGACGTCCACATTCCCTGCATGCAGGGCTGGAAGTACACCGGGAGGACATATGCCCAAACTTCCAGCACCTGAAGCACCTCATAGGGGGCGGGACATACGGTGTGACGTCGCACCAGTAGATCATGACCTTGACCTTCTCGGGCAGTGTATCGCCCTCAAAGGCCAGGATAAACGCACCGGTGGCAACTCTGTTATCCTTAGGTCCCCTATAAATACATCTTACAAAGTGAACTCCTCTGCGTTCCAGGTTGGTCCGTAACTCCTCATCGGACTGCGACAATAAGTCGCGATGGTAAATTAGACCTTGGATCATATTGAGGGTCTTGTGGGGCGTGACACTGACAGGAATATCACCCAGCTTGTCACAGGCCAATAATGCCCTGGACTGGGCTGGGGAAGCCGTCTGTATCAAAACTGCCCCACTTCTCATTTTTGAGAAAGACTCCACATCACCGTACTTGTCCTCGAGATGGTCAACGAAGAACTGCGGTTTGGTGGACAAGAAAGAGTCTCCATCAGTCCGGGAAAAGACAAGATATCGCGGCATGTAGGGATCTGAACTCCGTAAAGTTTTGCGCTCTTCCCATGGCGTAGCCAGGGAAGGGAACGTCTTAGGGTCGTATACTGTCACATCAAAATCGGACTTTCCTCGCTTAGAAACGGCGTTTTTGCGACCGCCCACGCTAGTTAGTGCTCGTTTCATTTCCGTCCCACGAGCAGCTAGGGAAAAGAGGTCCACCCAGACAGAGCCCCGCTTGCCTGGGTAAGCCTTATACAACTGAGGTGCGGCAGGTTCCTCAGAGGTTGCTCGCTAGCGGCTGTTCAACCTCTACAGCCATGCAGCTCCTCGGCACGTAGCACACCTTGAGATTGAGGTTTTTTTTATAGAGGTTTGTACCGTCCTCGCGACCCGGGCGATTAAGCCAAGATCCCCGGGCTCTGAAACGTACAACGTTCCACCGTCGCGCCGAACGATGGTCGTTGAGGCACGCACAGAGCTTACGGTGTAGCGGACTGTTGGCGCGACACAGCCCACAGCTCAGAACCCCGGGTTCGCCAAGCCCGTACTCAGCAAATTAATGCTGAGCCCCTGAGGGGTAATGGTTACTAAAAATAAAGGGACACTAAGAACGGAACCCTGTGGGACACCGTTTTCTTGATAATGAGGTGAGCTGAGACAGGTACCAACTCTAACACGAAAAGAACAGTGCGTCAGAAAGTTCTGTATGAATACAGGAAGTGGACCCTGTAAGCACCAGTCATACAGCGTAGACAATATATGGTGGTACCAGGTGGTGTTGCACACTTTCCACAAGTCAAAGAAGGCAGCAACCAGATGTTTGCGGTAAGTAAAGGCTGTACGGATGGCCGACTCCAGCGACACGAGATTGTCGATAGCGGTGTGGCCATGGCGGAACCCACATGTTGTGGGACTAAAGAGTCCCCAGTCCTCGAGGATCCACATAAGCCTCCAACTCACTATGTGTTCGAGGAGCTTGCAAGGAACGTAGGTGAGGCTGATCGGTCGATAATTATCAACCACCTATGGATCCACCCCAGGCTTCATCACCGGGATGATGAAATTATCCCAATATTGAGACAGGAATACACCCTCAACCCAGAGATGATTGAGCAGGGTGAGAAGCTGCTGCTTAGATTCTGCTGATAGGTGTCGGAGGAACTGGCTGTGAATGTGATCAGGTCCAGGGGAGGTATCTGGGCATGTAGCAAGGCCCTTTCTAACTCCCACTCAGTAAAAGGGACGTTGTATGTTTCCTGGCGTCGCATTCAAAAAGATTTCAGTACAGGATCAGTACAGATTGCATCCTGAATGCTGAGACAAAGGATTTCCGCTGGTGGGTGGTGCCCGAAGAGGCGTCGAACTTGTGACCATACCCATGAGGAAGATGCGCAGGAACCAATGGAGACAACGTACCACTCCCAGGAGCCCCTGTTGCTTTGCTTGATCAGTCGCCGCGCCCATGCCCGGAGATGCTTGAAGGCGATAAGATTATCTACAGAAGGGTGACGTCGGTGGCTGGGATGCTCGCAGACCAGCCAGGCAGACGGTCAGCAGGCGGATACTGTGGGAGCGACAGGAAAATGGTCGCTGCTGCACAGGTTGTCGTGCACCTTCCAGGTGGGCTGCAGACAGAGAAGTCTATAGCTGAATATGTTCCATGGGCTAAGCTAATGTGTAGGAGCACCGGTGATGAGGCAGATAATCAGCTGTGTCAGTACGGTCTCAACGTCTCTACCCCGCACCGAGGTCTGTGTGCCACCCCACAAAGTGTGGTAGAAACCCCCAAAAGAAGAAAGGGTGGAGGAAGTTGGGCGACCAAGGTAGCGAGGTCGACAGGAGAGAGAACCACATCTGGTGGAAGGTAGACTGAACATATAGTAAAATCTCGCACTGCCCGGAGCCGAACAGCAACCGCCTCAGGACTCTGTCGAAGGCAAAACAATTTTAAAAATAGCCCCGGTAGCCTCGAAGGGCAGGGGTCCACATTGCTGGAAACCAGGTTTCCTGGAGAGCAATGCAGAGAGCAGGCGTTGAGCTTAAAAGTTGTCACAGCTCAGCAAGGTGGGGCGAAAAGCCGCCACAATTCCACTGGAGGATTACGTTTTCTCCATGCTGTATAGCCATGATGAATAAAAGAAGCAGATTATTCCACTGGAATGCCTGCTACCATCTGCTCTGAATCCACAGAACCAGAGACCGTGTGGTCTGGTGAATCGGTTAGTGCGAGATCCTCAGGAGATGTGAGATTCTCGACTTCATCCTCTGAAGCAGAGGATGTGGCTGGCTGTGTCTATGCAGCCACTGTAGATTCCTTCTTTGTTTTTTTTCTTTTTAGCCTCTCGCTGGCCTTTAGGTTTTAAGGCATGGGAGGGCTTCTCAGAGGTGACTAAGGGAGCTGACGAAACGCAAGAGGCCCTTCGACCAACATCTTGGGGATCCCGCAGCAATTTGCCGCTGTGATTCTCATTACCACACTGAGAAGCCTCAGAAGGGAGTTTTCTGAGAGACCACTTCCGAGTGAGAGGAGCCGGGGAAGGCCGTTGCTTCTCTGGCTATGGGGTGGGGACTGATGTTCCCAGTGTTTGGGGGGTCATTGCTCCCAAGGTGAAAAGAGTGGGAGCAACTGAGGTGGAGGTGTCACCAATTGGCAAGGGGCCAGTAGGAGTCGATCGGGCCTGGGAGCCCACTGGCATTGCTTGTGTAGATTTTGACACAGGAGCAGCAGAGGTGGACGGTAAGGCTGCTGCAACACAGGAGATAGCCATGTTCACAGGGTGCAGCTTCATAAATTTGCACTTTGCCTCTGAGTATGTCAGTTGGTCCTGGGTCGTATATTCCATAATTTTGCATTCTTGCTGCAGAACCGTGCATGTTGGGGAGCAAGGGGAGTGATTCTGGCCGCAGTTGACACATACTGAAAGAGGCGTGCAAGGGACGTTCGGATGAACCGCACATCCACACTTCCGACATGTAGGGTTCGCATCACTTCGGGAGCTCATAGGCCCAAACCCCCAATACTTAAAACAGTTCATAGGGGGAGGTACTTACGGCTTTATGTCACACCATTAGATCATCACCTTGACCTTCTCAGGCAATGAATCGCCCTCAAAAGCTAAGATGAAGGCACTGGTGGCGACCCTGTTGTCCTTCGGACCCCTATGGAATCGCCAAATGAAATGTACTACCCGCTGCTCTAGGTTGACACACAATTCGTCATCTGACTGCAGCAACAGGTCTTTATGAAATATTATTCCCTGTACCATATTTAAGGTCTTTTGTGGCATGATGGTAACAGAAACATCACCCAGCTTGTCACAGGCAAGCAATGCCTGTGACTGGGCTGGGGATGACATCTTTATTAACCCATTTTTTCCCAGTGTTGCATACACACAACACAAAATTTAGCCTTACAAAATGCAGTTGAAATGGTCTTACTATACAAAACTCAGCACACATGTGTTAAAAGGCATTCACGTGTTCTCTGTATGTGTGTTAAAGTTTCACAATTACCTTAACACTTCGTAAAAAGATGCAAGATTTACAAATGTCAGACAATCTACATTAACAAGAAATGTCAAGTTCAGCTTCACACAGAGTGTTTTTCAATATTTCATGAGTGATACCATCAATGTAAGTCAGAGTTATCATATAATAGACAATATTGCACAGTTTGAACAAATAGAAGAATGTGATCACAAAAACTATTTTTTTTTTTTTGCTTGGAAACAGCGCAACATAATTGGTGGTGCAAATTACGACACATACTGCTAGATTGTAATATTTGTAATGTTATTTCAATTATTTTAAAGAGAACCTGATGAC
This sequence comes from Locusta migratoria, assembly GCA_026315105.1. NCBI lineage: Eukaryota > Metazoa > Arthropoda > Insecta > Orthoptera > Acrididae > Locusta > Locusta migratoria. The sequence goes on along the minus strand of CM048747.1, from coordinate 52,132,486 downwards.
TAAAACACTTTTTCACAATTTCTATTTTTGGGAAGAAATGGGTTAAGACTGACCCAGAGCATCTTTGACATTCCTTCCACCTCACCAAATTTGTCCTCCAAATTCTCGACAAAAAATAATAACTTCATTGTCTTAAAAGATTCCCCATCAGTGCGGCTACATACCAGATATTTAGGGCAGAGAAGGGAATATTTGGGGATCATACGCTGCGGCATTGCAGTCGCTTCTACCTCTCTTAGAGACACCAATTGTACATCCAGCAAAATTACGAGATCTTTTCATGGTGTTCCCATGAGCAACTAGGGATACAAAGGTCCACCCAGCCAGAACCCCACTTGCCTGGGTAAGCCTTATACAACTCAGGTGCGGCAGGTTCCTCAGAGGTTGCTCGCTAGTGATTGTTCAACCTCAACAGTCATGCATCTCCTCAGCACGTAGCACACCTTGAGATTGAAGGTGTTTTTTTTTTATTTTTTTTTTTTTTTTTTTTTTTAATAGAGGTTTGTAATGTCCCCGTGACCTGGGCGATTAAGCCAAGATCCCTGGGCTCTGAAACGTACAACATTCCACCATCACGCTGAACAGTGGTCGCTGAAGGACGCACAGAGCTTGCGGTGTGGCAGACTGTTGGCGTGACACAGTCCACAGTTCAGGATCCCGGGTTCGCCAAGCCCGTACTCAGCAGATTAATGCTGAGCCCCTAAGGGGACATGCAGCTTTAAATTCAGTAAAGGAAGAGGGTGGGAGTACAAAAAGAAGTGGTGCAGTGAGGAAATGGGGGAGAAAGCAAGAGGTAGCACACAATTTGTAAAGAAATATTAATTGGGACAAGGTGTAGAATAGAATAGGGATGAGAGGTGGGGGAGAACTGTTGGGTGTAGGGATGATGGGTTGAAGCAAGGATGGTTGTAAGACTGTAGGATATGTTGCAAGGTTAACTCTCATCTGCACAGTTCCGAACAGCTGATGGTGGAAGGGAAAAACCAAATGGTCCTAGTTGTAGCCATTGAAATCTATTATGTTATGCTCAGTAGCATACTGTGCTACAGCTGGTCCACCATACTTTCGGACACAGTTTGATGGTGGAGTTGTGCTTGGGCTATTGTGTGAATGTATGTATGCTCTTCTGATGAAAAGCATGTCCAAAAATTTAAAGATATGTAATGTGATTGTATGTAGCTCAGCTATTGTCTTTATAGTGAGTTGCCACCTATGCTCACACTACATACAAACACATCTGGAATTTTTACAGAAACTGCCAGCTATCCAAAATTGATGTCTGTCTTGATACTGTTGTATTAACTTTAATATCCAAAATAACAGTAGAGAACCCAATGAGTCCTGCATTAAATATGCAATGCAGAAGCTTAAAACCCTAGAGAGTAGAGGTAACTATGGTAAGAAAATTACAATGGAAAGTGCAGAGTACAACTATAATAAACACATGAAAGCAAGATTCTTGACCAAACTTGTTCTAGGTCACTGAAATACATTCAGTGACAACAGTTGAAAATTTGTGCTGAACTGGGACTTGAACTCCGGATTTCCTGATTTATGTGAGTAGTCTTAACCAATATGGCTATCTGTGTATGTTTCTCCTCCAACCTAAATTCTCATTTGCCACAAACTACTCATGCAGTATCATCCCATTCAATTTCCCTCTTGCCCTACTCCCCTATTTTCACAACGAGTCAAACAATTCTTGTGAATCTGCACTGAAACTTATTTGTCTGTCAGAGCAAATAAACAAATATGTATATGGTGACCATTCTTTGAACCGTGTCAAAAAGAACAGGCACCATACATAATTGAAACTTTCTTTTTCCTCTTTGACTTTTCCAGTCAAACTCAAACAAAGCCAGTTTCAAAATAAAATAAAAAAGCAGGGGGGTTGGGGGGGGGGGGGGGTTGGGGGAGGAAGGGGACCAATAATTCTGAACTAGACAAAGCAATGAAATCTATACCAAAAAATCATTTCTCCATTTTCTTGAAAAGTATCAATTTATCAAAAAATATACAGCATGGAAGTCAGAAAGAATGGCTACTTGGAAAGATAGAAAATTGATGCAGAAAAAGAACCCACATCAAAAAAGCTTTAAACTGAAATACCGGCACAGCTTTTAATTGCATACAACTCCAGCCCTCTAAGAAACTTGATGTACCTTGATGCTTTTGTTGTTTTCATGAAAACTGAAGAAAATTAGCAGCAGATTAAATCCATACATGAGTCACGTCAGGCGAACAGAATAGAGCATGCTAAGGAAAGCATGTTTGGGCCACTTCTAATTGACTAAGGCCCTAACAAACAGTAGTTTTTGTTTGCAGCTGATACAACTTCATCATCTAATGCATTACTATACTTCTGTAATTTATGAAGCAGATGTATCTTGCAGTATGGTTAAACTGTGGTTCCCGGTAAATAAATGGAATGTCCAGGTTTGAATATCAATATAGCATTGAGAATAGGTTGCAACTCATAGTGGAGACAATAATAGAGCTGCAGAGAGGCATGTGTACATCGGCAATCGTTTTTGCTGAAAGTTGCAAAGTATCCTCATTATTATTAAAATGTAACTAAAATAACATGCAACATGACTGACATCCTGGTTTCTGTACACCCATATTAGCAAACTGTAAGAATGTCATCCTACCTCAGTGGATTGCTAGAGACTAATTTTCATTCAGCTGGGAAACTTTTTTTTTCCCCCAGTCAATTAGTCTTACATTTCTTCAATTACACAAAGAAAACTAGAAATTATTATGCATAAAATCCACAAATATACAATCCTCTTAAAAATGGCAATGTAGCACCCTGAACTGTCGGTTATCCAGAACACAAGTTAGTTTTCTGGTAACAGAAAATGTTTAATATGTTGACTCCTGAAGTACAACACTCACCAATGAAAAGTTCAGAAAAAAAATAAAACACTATTTAAGACTATGAACTCTCTACTCTGTTAATGATTTTACATTTTAGATTCATGTCGCAAAGTGGATGTTTGAAATAGCTATAGAATTTAATGAAATGAGTGAAGTTATTAAAATATTACTGATTTCATTATTCTTAATTCGAGATAAAATCACTAAACACTAACCTTATTTAATATATTTGAATTTCATTATATGTAAATTCATAAATGTATGTATTCTTGAATTATCAAATTGACAATTTGTCCAGTCATGCATGATTAAGATTTGGTGATGACGGTGACAAAATATCAACATTATGGAAAATTACTTGCTTAGATACGGCAGTTTATTAACTTTAAGCAAACGTGGTCTACTCACAGGACTCATGTAGTAAGGTGTACCAACAAAAGTCTGACTACAGTTAGCGTCATTATTTAAAATACGTGCCAACCCAAAATCACCAAGTTTTGCATTGTTCTCTGAATCTAAGAAGACATTAGCTGATTTCACATCTCTGTGCAACAATGTTCCAGATGGAATCTGGGAGTGGCACGCTTGAAGTGCACGTGCTATCTGATAGAGAACACGCCATATAAATCCTTCATCCAGTGATAAATTTTTCCTGAAACCAAATATAAAATAGCTAGCATGACTAATTCTAATCCTCCAACAAATATATCACAAAGGCTAAAATTATGGAAAATGTTAATATTAAGTATTAATATGTTAAAAAACTTGCAAAATTAAACAATTTATCAAACTGATAATCTTTCCATTTTTATTAAGGCAGCAGTGGCATAGTGTGCTGATGTTGGAAAGAAAATTTTCATTTCACAAGGAGACTCAATTTACTGACTGGACAAGGATACATACATTTACCTGTCAACCATAGAGCAGGAATATCATTTTTTTTTATTTCACACCTTTATTTCAACACCTAAGACTATTCCCCTTAATCTCTGTGACTGAGTCGTCAAAGAGCATTCAGCAGTCACCAACATCAACACACTACACTGCCAATGATATAAGTAAAAATTTACTGGCAAATTAGTTAACTCACTTTCTACATTTTGTTATAAGTACAGAGAGGTCACCTCCTGGGCACCATTCCATTATTATATACAAAGTAGCTGAAATTTTATCAATTATGCGATCATGGTACTCGACGATGTTTGGATGGCGTAGACTGCTCATTAAATTCACCTCAGAGACAAGGCGCTGAGAACACAAATCATTTATATATGTATTTCTTATGTAACATAAATGAGTCTTTAAATATGAGGTTGACACACACACACACACACACACACACACACACACACACACACACACACAATTATACAATTGTACTAGTCTGACTGAGTTAAAGATCTACAAAGGTTCTAGAATTTGCAAGGAACAGGAATTATCTACTTTATTTTCAGCAGATTGTCTGCCTCCGTAGCTCAAACAAAAGTGTCACTGTCTCCCACACAGGGGTTCCCGGTTTGATTCCCTGCAGGGGACTGGTGTTGTGTGTTGTCCTAATCATCATCATCCATACACAAGTCGTCCAAGCAGCGTCAACTAAAAAGACTAGCACTATGGCAGCCGAACAATACCGTATGGGATCTCCCGGCCACAAATGCTATACGCTCATTTCCATTTCAGCATATTTGGCATTCCTTGAAAACTCTTGGAGATCCTTGAAGATCTCTAACTCAGTCACACTAGTACAATTTTATAAATAGCTTTAGTTTGCAATAAAGCTTCTTGTGTTTGTTTTATTTCTCCGGAAACCACTACAGAAGTATTTCATAGATAACCATTTTTATTAAGGGTTTCTTCATTAAAATAATAATAATAATAATAATTTATAAGCACAGCAGAAATTATAGATGTAGTCATTTAACACTCTGGCTACTGCACACTTAATGGCATAATGGAAGACTAGGATACCATCCATTGGCTTTGACCCAACACGTCAGTGATTGACATAGCCTACTAAATTGAACATGTGGCAAGCAGCATTCCGAAACACAAAACAATATTCACAAAGTAAAACTTTCAATTATGCACAAAGGCACTTTACTTTACAACAGTGTTCTGCCTAGAAGTTGCCATTATGAATGATCAAAGCTTCAAGTGATTAGTGTGTTTGATTTTTTTAAAAAAACTGGGCTTGGGTAGGTGGATGGGTAAACACAATTTGATCAGTTTGTCTTGTGAAAAGCATTATCACATCCATAACAGAAGGAAAATGATCAATGTTTAGAGTCATACAAGATAACCCACTGATGTCACAAGTCAAAGTGTCCAGTAAACCCCCACTTGAGTGATGCATGTTCCACCACCATGTCATGTTAGGCCAAGCTCACAGCATGAGGCTCTGCTTTGGCCATTGTCAGCCACAAGGCAGTCAATGCATTAAATGATGATGTTAGATATTGGAGGGGGGGAAAAAAAAAAAAGAACGCTCTGTTATAACTCACGCTCAGTATGATCGAGACAGAAATGGGTTCAAACAAAGAATCCTTCTTTCTACCAGTTCCTCAAGAAGGCCTTCCAAAATAAAACTGGAAAATTGAAGCACATTCAACAACATTGTAAAAGAAGCTTTCATTATTATCAACTCCCTTAAAAATATATGTTCGAGTATTTGTGATGATCTCAGTAATAAAATAAAAACATACTGTTAAGCTGAACTATGAGTTCCTGCTGTCATAAACATATTTAAGTATGCCTATGTTGGAACTTCTTAGTTTCATTGTACGCAATGGATGGGTGGAAGAATAAACATAAGTTAAAATATTATGGAACAGGAGACACAATAGGTGCATGGGTTTTCTTTTATCTGAATAACAAAAAACAATGAGTATACTTTCCACGATAATCTTATAGACACCATCAGAATATGAGATATACATGATGAACCACACAATTAAATTTTGGGTCATGATCAACTTGCAGTTTCAGAATCTGCAAATTTTATATTTTTTTCCTGATGATACAAGTATAAGGGGGACGCGGGGTGGTATCAGCCTCCTTACTTAAAATGCAGCTAATGAAATATTCAAAAACATTAACATTTGGTTCAAAACAGCTGGATGATCACTGAATTTTGACATGGCTCAGTACTTCAGACAGAAATTCACAAGCTAGAAATAAATAGGTTTTGGAAACTGTGAAATGCAAGAAGTAAAAAGTACTAAGTTATTTGCACTAAAGATAGAATACAACCTCATAAACAGAAAATCCAATGCCAAGAATTAAAGTACCTTGGATTCAGCAATAGGCCTACACCATGATTATTTATATAGATTATTTAAAAATGAAGAAACTAGTGTATTCTTCACATTTCCATTCAATATTGAATAGAATATTCGTTTTCTGAGGAAATTCAAGCAACAGGTGTATATTTTCAGAATACAGAAGTGTGTTAAAAGATATTAATTCTAGAACATCCTGTAGAGACCACTTCAATAAACTGCCTACATTCATTATAATCTTTGTCATTAAAATTTTTTTTTAAGGTGAAAGTCATTTATATAAAAATAGGGCAAAAAATCTCTACAGACTTGAAGAGGGTTAACCTTAGTACAGAACTTTGTCGCATGCATGATGACACATATAGGCCTATTTGACTATCCAATAAAACTGACAATCTTGTGTAAATATTAAAGTGGAATTTAAGGCTGAATAAAAGAATCCTCTAATGGGCGACTACTTTATACCACTGAAAACTTTCTTCAGAGAAACTCTTGAATTTATTTATTTCCTTAATTTATAGTTAAATTTGCACTCTAATAATCATTTCTTTGTACTGTAGTTAAATATACATTCTTTACTTCTTTCCATACCCTTGACGAAGTCTTGCCATGGTCGCATGCTTGTGTGAGCTAATGCTGGAAGAAGAGTTGTTGTTGTTGTTTGGGGGTTTTTAAGGGGGGCTAAACGACTGGGTTATCAGTCCCCCGTGGAAGAAGAGTAAAACACTCAAAAGCTACTATGTGCACTTGTCTGTTATGGTTTGAAGTGTTGTGCACATCTGCTTAGGTGGGTGGTTGTCTTTTCCTTATTTTACATATCGCTCCATCCAGGAATTTCCATTGTTTTAGTGTAACATAACATAAATGAACAAGGCCACAACTATTATGTATTAATTGTACCAGTTGAAGAATACTGTCCCCTCATCTGACCAATAGAGGGAACACAGAACTTAAACATCAACCAAAAGTTGTAATTCCACATCACCTTTGACCTATGATGTAACTGATGGTGTCTTAGTGAAGGTGTGTGGGTGGGGGGTGGGGGGGGGGAGGGGGTTGATACATTTGTGTGACAGTAGAGTTTTGTGTGTTTTTACTTCATTTTAACAATATTGTGATGATAGGTTGCAACTCATTGCGAAGACATATCCTGAGCTGCGACAAGTAACTTACCAACATAGTTATGCTCACATTCAGAAAAGTAGGCCTACAGTTTTACGAAAAGGAGAGCGAACAACGGCTTTTATCGGCTGTAATAAACATTCAGAAGCTCTGAAAGCGTCAGAAGTGGTGAAGATAAACTTCTGAACCTATGTTTCTGCTTGTGACTTTCTTGAAGAGAGCCTTCAATACGATTTAGCTGTGCCTACATAAAACTGTATAGTCCGCCATTTGGATAAATGTATTTCAGACAGAAGGTAAAACAGAGAATATTCAGTCAATAGAATGGACATTAGCAGCCAAGAATTTCTATCGTTCATAATTGTTTAAGAGTAACTGTCACACCTTCTTCTGTTCCTGTGTCAATGTTCCATATTTTATTGTCTTCCACACATAATACTTTCCAGTATTTCTATTTCTAACTTTGAAGCATGTACCGAATGAACCTGAACCTATCATACACACAGTTTCATATTCTAGAAGTTGACAGTTCATATTGACAGCTCTGTTTTCAAAAGCTCTCACAACGGTTGTCGATAAAAGAAAAACAGTTTTAGAGATTTAATCACGCGAAAAAAAGAAGTTATGTTGCACAACCACGTAAACAAAATACACTTCAGTTCCATTCTTGTATTGTAACCATTCCCTTCGTAAACACACACAAAAAAAACTGGACAGTGGACATTTAAACATTTAAATTGGTAATCCACTGACTCAAAAGCCCGCGTCAACGCTATTGGTAGTTTCTGAAACTACGTGGTCAAAGTTCATGAAAGAAAAGAAAGACGATCTTTTCTTCATGCTCCCACCCACTAATGGCAGAAGCTCACGCAACGAACTGTCTGCGCAAAAATCTGTGCAAATGTTTCCGTACATATGTCGTTGCCTGTGGACGGGTATTTAGGTCGCTGCAAATTCACCCGCCAGCCATCTGTTTCTTTACAAAGACACTTCAATAGTATAGACTACAGCCACACTGGAAAATGAATACGCTCTTTTTCGTAATATATTTATTTTTACAATTGTTAGAAGAAAGTCCGTTATGGTCGGCTGTTTGCAATGTGTCTTCCATATAGAATGCAAACAACACGTCATAAACGGAAACGCCTTCTACAGCAGAGCGAAAAGATTTTGAAGCATTCGAAAATTCTTTACGATGAATAGTTAAGATAGAATTTCATTTATTTATTTATTATTTTCAATAACAGATTCCCTGTTTAGCAGTAGGATCACCAAATAATAATTTCTCTTTGAGATAATCGTACACGGCTGCTTGATTTAAGCCAATTCATACTGTAAACCACTTCACCGTCCGTTAGAACATTCCGCAATGTATTTAAAATGGCAGCACAAGGAGGTGGCAGTATTCATACTGTCCGTCACCGGACCGTCACGTCAACGTCACGCTTTCTCGAGAAGAATGTTTTGACGGAACGACCGTCTGCTAACATCGGAAGTCACGCGAATTACATTGCAGTCGACGATTGCACTGTTTATATGCAAATGTGTCTTATTCATCTTTATTTTGTTGTTATACTTCGTTGTATGGGTAAATCTCAAATGTTTCATGACAACTTAAATATTTTTGTCAATTGAGTGACCCCTAAAATCGAGGTCGGATATCTGAAACCAAAAAATGGTTTTGTTACGTAACATTCTAACACAAAAGACTGAAGCAAACTGTTTATTTGAATAAGATTGTAATTTGATTACGCATTTTTCGTTAAATAACATTTTAAATGACAAAGTCTTTTCTAATGAAAGACAAAAATTCAGTTGTTTACGACGGTATTAACAATGTCAGCGGGCAAATCGTAATGAATAAAGTAAACAGGCGCTATTTATGATCTTATAAATATTGTTTGATGTCTTCATATGTTTATTTTTCACTTGAAAATAGATGTCGATGTTTTGAAATGTCGTTTCACTTCTCATACATTGTAAATTTTTCTTTGGTCGTCAATAACATTTAGCGTTGTTGTTCCCTCAATTCTAGTATTAAACTATGACTTTCTACATAACAGATCGCCAATCATTACCTCACTTTCAACATCGCGTATTGAGATGAGCGAATTGACGTGACGGACACTGCCGGACAGTGTGAATACAAATTGACGTGACGGTGCCGTGACGTGACGTTGTCGTGTGGGACAGTGTGAAGTAGCCTGTTATCTCTATCACTAAGTATATTCTTTACTTTTCTCTTGCATTAAACAAGTATGACTGCGATAAAAATCTATAAATTCGGCAGTGAATTCCCCAGACTACTAACGAATGTCAGCCATTCTCTTCACTTGTGCACACACACGACGAAAAAAGTCTAGACAGCCTCAGATTTGCAGCGATATCCTGTCCACACACGTTCCAACTTGTCTGCACAGGTGTGATTTAAACTCACAGAATTGAGAAATTTTGCTCGAACTTACAACTCGAACGTCAAGGTTTGCGCACATCTCACACTTGTGCAAATCTGCTGTCTACATGGCACATGCAACGATTTGCGAAGTGTGCGCAGACAGATCGTTGCATGCGTACCCGCCTTAACATACCCCTAGACCACATACAAACTATGAAATTTGAGTTTTATGTTAGATAATAAACATTCATGGAGCAGACTCATTATGTGTTTATGCAAAGATACCGCCATAATAGCTGAGGAGATTGAAAAGAGTAATTACATAATAGTATCCTTCTACTATTCATTATACTCCATTCCACACCCATATTGATTATGAACTGCAGATGTGAGTCATTCTTCAGGTTGTATGGATGTGTTAATATTGATAAAACGAATAGCCACACTGAATAGAGCCTAGTAAACACACACATTACACGCAATGATCGTAAAAATGAGAATAATAACTATTTACTTCTCTCACCCATCTCCCACAGCCGACTCTCGGCTGTGCCTCTGCCCCTTTTTTATTCAAACATTCCATTTATTTAACATCATAGTAAAATCAATGAAAGTGTCCCATCGAATGCTTGTGCCACTAAACGTATAATGTCCATGGTACGTGCACCACTGATCTTGGTATCTACACTTTGTATCTCTACTTTTCGTCAGTAGGCGTGAATACTTTCAAATGCGCTGATGTTTCATGTAATCATTTAACGGACATTACCATGATTGTGGGGATTCTGTTAACCATATTTTACGATGTTTTAGACAACTTCATATCTGGCAAAAACTTGGTCAAAGTTTATTAAAATACTATTGTTGCAACTGGCTGGTTGATTATTAAAATGTTATCCTGTAACTGTTACTGAAGAACAGTCTCGTTTAAAATAATTTAGAATAAAAATATACAAACTATTTACAACCTTTAGCTATATAGGGCGATTTAAAAAGATGGCCACATATTCAGTTGGCTACATTTCCTGTACTTGAATTCTATCAAGTATTATTGAAAGAAGGTGTAAAGTTCCAAACACTACCACTAGAGTGCTTCTGCACCACACTGCCTGCAGCGTGTCAGTTGTGAGATGACTACTAGATAATAGGAAATGATTACTTTCTTGCATATGCAACTGCAGTGCAATTTACATTTCGCCGTACGTTTGATGCTGAATATCATGTGGAACTGTATTGATTGATGGAATATGCAATTTGACGAAACTGGCTCTTTGTATAAAGTTAAAAGCTAAGACCAACAACACCTATCAGAGAATCATTTGAGTGACCAAGTAATGTGGCTTAACCACATACTCGCAAATCAGGAAATATTCTGTAATAAACAGCAAAAAATATCGCTGAGAAGCAATAAATATCTGCCTAACAACATGCATCGGAAATCGCAAGATATTCAGTAGTAAACACCAAAATATGCAAAAACAACTCCCAAGCATTCCACCCTATATATCCAGTCAGTACGATAGGGGTAGGCTGAGTAAGTGTTTTTACATCCACAACATTATTTTTTAAAACACATGTCTGTCTCAGAGGGAGCATTATGCAGAAACTGACACAAGGGGGGAAGTAATATAGTAGAAGACGAAAGAAGGTATCTTTGAGAAAAGAAATGGGGAAAGTCACAGAGAAACAAACAGGTAGAAAGACAAAGCCTTATAGAAATGATTGCGTAACAGGAGATACTGAACTTAATTGAAGAAAAGAGAAAATATAAAAATGAAGTGGGCTAAAGGATACAGAGACAGCTAAAAGTAAAATTTACAGTCAGTACCAATTCACAAAGCTTCTGCTAATACACAAGTCCGCAGAAGAAGGTATAACTAAGGGAAGATAGATGCTGCCCAAAGGAACACAAAAGAAATGTATGGAGACAAGAAAATCAGCTGTGCAAATACCAAGAGTACAGGTGGAAAATCAATAGAATCTGCTAAGAGAAGAATTGAAAGTTGAAAGATGTAAGAGAGATATATAAAAGGGTTATACTAGGAAAATGGACATAAAGGCAGTATTGGGGGGACACGACAAAGTACTATGTGTTTTTTCATATTTCTGTTCACTATTAGGCTAATTGTGATATTAGCAGTTATTATCTTTGGATCTTAACAAAACAGAGCACAAAAATATTATTCTAGTGTCATTGTAATTATGCTTTTATGCTGTGTGAGCAAGATTTAAAAATGGCAAAATAAATCTCAAATTCAATATCTAATGAACATTGTGTCCAACAAATTGGTGACCTTGATGAAACGACAACAGCTGCGACGTAATTTTTCGGCGAAATTTTCGATGAATTATGTAATTTGAGTTCGACGTATTCTGTATTTAAAAATATGCAAAAAGTCGAGAGAAGAATAAAAAGGCTATGAAGGTGATAATCCTGAATATACTGATAAGATGGAAATTGATAAGGTAAGCTGGTATTGTTATGAAGGTGACTTAATTTTCTATTTGCTCGTTCAGCTGGAAACAAAATTTGTTAAAAACATACGGGATCTGCTTATAATTAACGATAACAATAAACATTCTCCCACAAAAGAACATATTTTTATCATATTCAAAAACACTTTTGAGTGATTTTAGAACTTGACGAGAAGAAGCCTATCTACATATTTATTTATTTACATATTTTAAGCCCACACCAAAGCACTATAAACAATACATATACATTTCAGTCTTAATATTAGTTATAGATTTGGCTTTCCTCTTCTGTTCCCAAAACTTCTTCATCATTTCCAACCTGACTGACCTTCCATCAGTTGTGGTTAATTTTTTCATGTAAATGTCTTTCATTTAAATGTAATGTCACTGTTTTACAGCATCTTTTTCTCTTCTCTGCCTTCAATTTATTGGATTATCAAGCATAACTCCTATAAATCATATTGAACGTCTTTGAACCAGTTTTTCTTGGCTTTACTTTTCCAAAAGTAGGTGAAGACTTGTTTCAGTAGCCTATTTTCTAGTAGTCTGGAGATATGGAACAAGAAAGCAACCCTCCTTTTCCACAATGTGTTAGTCACTCAGTTTCCTGGTATTCAACATTATTGGGCAATTTTCGTCACTTCCCCTCTATCTGGTATTTTTTGTTGGTTATTGTTCTAATGAGTCTTCTGTCTGCCTTCTGTAGTTTATCAGTTAGTGATTTAGTATTCATCTTGGAAAGTGTTTCGCTAGCATATTCAGGTTCAATAGCAGAGTGGTAGTGTCTGAAATTTGCATTATCAAGAGACATTTCTTCTTCTATATTGGCCAGGTGATACGTTGTGCTTGCTTCAATTTGTTTGTTCAGCTTTCCACTGACATTTTCTCATTTGAATTCCAAATTATAACCTCCCCAAGATATCTGAATTTATTTATAATTTTTTCTGTTATAATTCATTTTAATGGCCGTGTTTGAACCTTGAAGGTTGGCATCGTTTCTGGCTTTTCAAACGAGATCTGTAGACCGACTACTGCTGCTATTTTTTCAAGTTCTGAAATTTGGTGTTTAGTCTCTAGCTTCTGTGAAGTTTGGAAAGTAGGAGGCGAGGTACTGGCGGAAGTAAAGTTGTGAGGCGGCATCGTGAGTCGTGTCGGGGTAGCTCAGTCGGTAGAGCGCTTGCCCGCGAAAGGCAAAGGTCCCAGGTTCGAGTCCCGGTTCCGGCACACAATTTTAATCTGCCAGGAAGTTTCTACCACACTATTTGCAATCAGCGCCAGGTCATCAGCAAAAGCCAGACAATTGAGTTTGATATTTCTGCCAATCTTGATGTTTCGTTAGAGACCATTTCCCTAAGTCCAGTAGGGATTTCGAATGATTCAGGTAAAGCCCCTCTAAATTGAACTTTTGATTTAGCATTCATAAGGGCAAGTCCAATGAGATTAACGAGTTTCTGGCGCATTTCAAATTCTGCAAGGATTTTAAGTATTGACTAATGGATACTGTGATAAACTTTCTTGGAGTTGTGGTGGCAGTAGCCAAAATTGACTCTGTAGGAACAATTTTATCTTTATGATTGTCTTTGGGCGAGCCGCCTCTCGGTCGCCACCAACAATTACGTTTAGTCTGTGTACATGCCTCCTGAAGTTAAGGTGAATAAGGTGTTACTAGGACAAGTGTGTTTTTGGGGCTCACACCTTGTGAAAAACCCACATTGGTAACCTGCCTTCCTTTAAGTTTCTTGGGTACACTGTTTCGGCCTGATGGTATTGCCCCCCCCCCTCCAAAAAGGTCAGTGCCATCACGGAATTACTACGCCCCTCCACATTCAAAGAACTGAGGTGGTTCTTAGGCACTATTAATTATTATCGTCAGTACTTGCTTGGTCTTGCTGACATTTAAGTTCGACTTACTGAAGTGCTGGCAGGCAAGAATACCTCGGGCATTCACCCTGTCTCTTGGACCCCAACGATGTCTGAGACTTCTCTTCCCTTAAAGACCTTTTATCGAATGCCATTATTATCGCTCACGCTCACCCTGAGGCAGACATCTTTATCACCACTGATGCCAGTGACACTGCCATCGATGCCATTCTTAGCCAATCTCTAGATGGCAATACCTCTCCTCTCCATTTCTTCTCTAAAAAATTAAATCATGCCCAGAGGAAGTATTTGGCCTTCGACCGTGAACTCCTTGCCATTTACGAGGTCATTAAGCACTTCCATTCTGAGGTTGAGGGCCATCCTTTCCTTGTCCTCACTGACCACAAACCTTTGGCCGCCGCAATACAAAATTCACCGGCCGATCCTCCTCCTAGACGCTTCTGATACCTAGATTTCATCTCACAGTTCACCATTGATGTCAGGTACATAAAAGGTGCTGACAACATTCTAGCCGACTTCCTCTCCTGAGTCGATGCTGTATCCTCCCTGATCGACTTCTCTAATCTTGCCATTCTCCAGTCAGCTGATGATGAGCTCATGCAACTAGTTTCCGATCATTCCTCCTCTCACCACCCTGTCCACACCTCTTTTCCTGGGGTAACAGGCGAAATTTGGTGTGACGATTCCACGGGCAAGCTTCACCCCCTCATCCCTCGCTCCTTACAGCCCGAGGTTTTCCAAAAATGGCACTATCTGTCCTGGCATCAAGCGAGACTGTCAAGCTTTGGCTTGGGTCCGCCTTCCCTGACAACGCAGCAAAATCACATCCCACACCTCCACTGCTTTGGGCTCTTTCCCCATTCTTTCAGATGTCAACATGTCCACATTGACCCCATCAGCCCCCTTCCTCTGGCTGATGGTTTCTGTTGTCTTGTCGACCATCAATCAGACGACCCAATGTGCTGAGGCCACCCCTCTCACCAACATCACGGCAGAGACAGTGGCTGACGCCTTTCTTCATTCTTGGGTTTGTCGGTTCGGCTACCCCTTGGTCATTACTATAGACCAAGGCCACCAGATCGAATCCGCTCTCTTTTCTGACCTTTGCCATCTCTGTGGCATCAAACACATCCACACCACTGCCTACAACCCCCAAAGCAATGGGGTGGTAGAGCAGTGGCACAGAATCTTAAAAACTTCTCTCCAGTGCCACGATTATCTATGGATGGAGGCACTTTCTCTCGTCTTGTTTGGATTATGAGCGACCTACAAAGGGGACCTCCATGGCACTGTAGCCGAATTTGACAATGGTCAATCCTTACTTTTACCCGGCGAACTCGTGTCCCCCTCTCCCATTCCTCACTCCTCTGACCTTCCCACCCTGGTAGAGCAGGTGCGTTGGCATTGTATGAGGATATGCCCTCCACCTTCCTCCAGTCACTCTCCCCCACAGATCATTGTTCCCAAGAGCTTGGAATCTTGCGAGTTCGTCATGCTACGGGACGACAAAGTCTGTCCTCCACTCAGCCCTTGTTATTTGGGCCGTCATCAGGTGTTCAGGCGCTCCCCCAACACCTTCACCTTACTCAATCAATAAATTTCCCTCCACTGTGTCAGTAAACCACATTAAACCCAATCCTGTCGAACTATCCTCCTCACCTCCAGTGGAGGGCAATCTTCCTCCCCTCATAACGTCCAAGGCAGACACCTCTCTTCCATCCTCTTCGACCTCTCAGTCATCTCCTGCCGATGCGCCTCTGTGTCCCCCCCCCCTCTGGCTCTTCCTTCCACCTCCACTTCCTCTCTGTTCGAGGTTCTCCATACTCTCCCACCTCCCCCTTCTGAGGTTTCTGCATTCAACCTCTTCCTGAGGCTCCAGTCCTGGAATTTGAGGTTTCTGTCCCTCCCCAATTCTCTTCCAACAATGCAATTCTTTTACACCAAGGCTTTATCTTCATCCTATGTATGGCCATCAGCACTTCCGTGCCTCCCCAGCAATATACCTACGAGTTACTGAAATGTTTCTCCCCTCCTGCTTCATTTAATTTGGACGCTACAAAAGCCTTTCTGTTTCCCTTGGGTGTGGTTAGAGTGGTACTTTCCCTTCTGGCTGTGCAACCCTCAGCCTCACACCAGCTGGTGCATTGGGTGACGCAGTCCCATCGCGTCAGGGACTTTGAAGTTATCGGCCCCACTGCTCGCCGCCTCTATGGACCGTCACCTCTGCCAGACAACTCCGTGGAGCTGTCCATCACTCGGACTCCACACACAGCAACCATTACCCGCTGTTGGCCCACCCCGCCCTCTGCCATCACTTCAACAAAAGTATTCTGTACTGTGGGGGGAGGAGGGGGCCTGTGTGGCAGTGATAGCAATAACCGACTCAACAAGAACAATTTTATCTTTACGATTGTCTTTGGGCAAACTGCCACCAACAATTACGTTTAGTCTGTGTATATGCTTCTTGGAGTTAAGGTGAATAAAGTGTTGTTACGTGGACAAGTGTGTTTTCTGGGGCTCACACCCCCTGAAAAACCCACAAAGTCAACAAAATTGGTGACCGACTTCTTGTTTTCACTCTTTGATGTTGCATGATCCACTTAATGCTGATAATGTCATATGGAAAACTTATTCCTAGACGAAATCCCCCTTGATATTCTCCAAGTTCTTGGTCGAGTTGATCTCTAATTCCTGTCAAGATAATTTTTGACAGGATCTTCTATGTAACTTCAAGCAACGAAATGCCCAATAGGTGTTTGGATTTGATACATCACCCTTTTTGTGTATTGAATGGATTAGAGCCGTATTCCATTCTTCTAGCATTTTTCAGAATTCCAGATTCTATTATGTTCTTATGGAGGTTATGAAGTGTTTTTCTTTATTTGCATTCTTCCACAGCTCTGTGACGAATTGATTCTCTTTTGTTGCTTTGTACTCCAGAGTAACTCAGTTGCTTTGGTTTCTTTCTGAAATTTGGTGTTGTATTCCTCTCTAGGTGTATTTTTTTGTGGTACAAAATCTAGGCATTCTTTTGGTTCCCCTGCATTTAGTAAATCTTTGAAGTTATCTGCTAGAATGTTGGTATTCTCTTCAATATTGTGTACTAGTATCACCTTTTTATTTTCCATGATAATTGTGGGTGTAGTATACTTTGATTGATATTGTCTAAATGTAATAGTCCCTAGTTTTATGTTGTTTGAATGATTTCTCTATGAAGTTCGGGGTTTCTTATTGATGGTCGCTTTTGATTCTTCTGATTTCCGTAGCTGTTTGTCTTTTCTCTTAAATTGGTCATTTAGCCATATTTTGTACCTTTTCTGCATTGCTTTTGAAGAGTCTTTTCTGCCACTTTGTAATTTGTTGTACTTTATTTACTCTTCCGTGGCTCTTGTCAGGATATTCCACTTAGTAGGCTGGGTTCACTTGACTCAAGGGAGAGGATTGTGAATAAGACAGGAGTCCAAATTAAATACATTTATTTAACTTTACAAAACCCGTGTCCCTGAAGGAGACCGGTTACTGTGTTAAATTCCACATACTCAATTATTACTTGACAGACTCTACAGCTTCTCTGCTTTGACAGAGTGTTACCAATACAACATCTTTACTTGGGTGTAAATCTTGCCTGACGTGGGTTGAACGCGCGCGGCGCTACCAGTGACAGTGAGTGCTGATTCAGGTGCTGAGGTGGCCGCTCCACTCGGCCCTTGGCGTCAGCTGCAGAAGTGTGATTCATTCAGAACGCGAGGAGACGTTATACGGGCCACTCGCGCTGCTCCCCGCTGAGTTGCGTTACTGTATCGTACCTCGGCATGATGTTTCGGCTTCTTGTGGTTCGTCGACGACAGCACCTCCGCTGCCGTGGAGCCGGGAAGATGTACTCCTCTTCGGACGAGGTGAGTTTTTACTCAGGTGAGTGGTTATTCTCCCCGTCGATGGCCTTCTTCTGCACTGCTCCGCATACTAGGTGAGTGGCTTACTTTTTTGTCGACGGCCTTCTTCTGCATTGCTCCCTGTAATTCCCAAAGCTGCCTATTCTGGAGCCGGACGGCATGCTGCTGTTTGCTGCATTGCGTGGTGGAACGCTGTACGATGGCCGCTGCTGATAGGAAGGATGTTGCATCCTCTGGAGCGCTTCTGGCGTCTTCTTCTAGGTCTATGAAGGCTAGGTTGACTACGGCGTTCCCTACAACATGACGACGTATTGCTAGTCGTCTAATGGTTAACTGTCCGTCGAATACTCGTTGGAGACTCACTGGATACTCGGCGAATACTGCCGGAGACTGCCTTTCCGTCGTTTTCTTACCTATTTTATACCATCCACGAAGGTTTCTGGATGCTCCCGTTGCGGCTTTCTGACCCACAAACTGGTGCGAACTTCGTTGCGTAGCACCGGTAACTCCTCTTTGGTCACGAACTCACTGAAACCACTTTGTTTTCAAGTAGATGCTAGTCAGGCTGCTTCCGATAAACTCGTCTTGGTTCCTGTGTTTTGACTGGGATTGCTAAATGCGTTGACGGCCTGCTTTCTTGTAACCACGCCTGCTCTTGCTTACTGCTGGTTGCAAAACACTTTTCCGCTGCCTGCGCTGCCTCTCCACTAACAAAATCACTTCAATACTTCCAATAATTCACTTTTAACTATTTCACCCCTACACTATATAACATTTTTCATTCCACCACACTTTTCTTCTTCTAACAGGGGCAATCTCCTCAGGAATGTTCTTCACTTTATAAATAATCATTCCCAGTTTGTCACTTGGGAGTGTTTTGTATCTCTCTGAATACAATGCATTATTTATTAAATAGCTGAAGTCATATTTACTCCACCTAGCGGATTTTTGTTTCTCTTTCTTGCAGTTAACTTAATTTTTATCTTTGAATGGTAACAATCTGAATTGATGTCAACTCCACAAAGGACTTTGACATTATAGATTTGAACCACAGACATTGCTGAGGTGGGGTGGCTTGCAGGCCTCAACGATACAAATAGCTGTACAGTAAGTTCAACCACAGTGGAGGGGTATCTGTAGAGACGCCAGATGAATGTGTGGTTCCTGAATAGGGGTAGCAGCCTTTTCAGTAGTTGCAGGGGCAACAGTCTGGATGGTTGACTGAGATGTCCTTGTAACATCAGCTAATGTGGCTTTGCCACATATTTACTGCAAACAGCTGGAAGCAAGGGGAAACCACAGCCATTACCTTTCCTGAGGACATGCAACTCTAATGTATGAAGATATGATGATGGTATCCTCTTGGGTAAAATATTCTAGAGGTAAAATAGTCCCTCATTCGGATCTCCAGGCAGAGACTATTCAAGAGGATGTGATCATCAGGAAACGCAACACTGGAATTCTGCAGATTGGAGTGTGGAATGTTAGATCCCTTAATCAGGTAGGGAGGTTACAAGATTTAACAAGAGAAATGGATAGATTGAAGTTATATGTAGTGGGGATTTGTGAAGTATGGTGAAAAGAGCAATGGGATTTCTGAGTAGGTGAGTACAGTATTATAAATAGAAAATCAGTTGGGGGTATTACAGGAGTAGGTCTGATAATGAATAAGAAAATAGGAATGCGGGTAAACTGCTATGAGCTATGGAGTGATTGCATTATCATAGTCAAGATAGATAAGAACCCAACATCGACCACAATAGTACAGGTTTACATGCCAACTAGCTCTGCTGATGATGAGGAGAACACAGAAATGTATGAGGAGGTAAACGAAATTATTCAGACAGTAAGGGAGCAGAGAACTTAATTGTGATGGGAGACTGTAATCGGTAGTAGGAAAAGGAAGGGGAGGAAAAAAAATAGTAGGTGATATGGTCTGGGCAGAGGAATGAAAGAGAAAGCTGCCTGGTACAATTTTTCATGGAACATAATTTACTAATAACTAAACCTGGTTTAAGAATTACGAAAGAAGGTTGTATATGTGGAAGAGACCAGGAGACACTGGAAGTACCAGGTAGATTTTATAATGGTAAGACACTGATTTCGGAACCAGGTTTTAAATTGTAAGACATACCCAGAGAAGATATAGTCTTTGACCATATCTTATTGGTCATGAACTGTAGGCTGAAACTGAAAAGACTGCAGAAAGGTAGGAAAATAAGGTGATGGGATCTAGATAAATTGTAGGAACCTGAAGTTCTTCAGAATTTCAGAGGAAGCTTTAGGCAACAATTGACAGAAATGGGGGAAAATAAAGCAGTAGAAGAAGAATTAGTAGCATTGAGAGATGAAATAGTGAAGTCAGCAAAGGACAAAATAGGTAGAAAGACAAGAACTACAAAAACTCCTTGGATATCACAGGAAATACTAAATTTAATTGATGAAAGGAGAAAATACAAAAATGCAGTAAATGTAACAGGCAATATAGAATACGGAAGACTAAGAAATGAAATTAACAGGAAGGGCGAAACAGCTAAGCAGGAGTAGCTAGAAGGCAAATGCAAGTCAGTGGAAGGAAGGTTAAATAGGGGAAAATAGATTTTTAAAACAAGAAAAGGAGCTGTTTGAATATAAAAAACTCAGATGGAAAACCAGTTGTCAGCAAAGAAGGGAAAGCTGAAAAGTGGAAAGAGTATACAGAGGGGCTCTACAAAGGAAATGAACTTAGAGACAATATTGTATGAAGGGAAGACGATGTAGATGAACATGAAATAGGAGATACTATATTGAGAGTCTTAAAGAGAGTGCTTAAAGACCTAAGTCGAAACAAGGACGACATTCCCTCAGAACTACTGAAGTCTCTGGGAGAGCCAGCCATGACAAAACTATTTCACTTGGTGTGTAAGATGTATGAGACAGAGGAAGGAAAATGTAATAATCCCCATTACAAAGCGAGCAGGTGCAGACAGGTATGAAAATTACAGAACCATTACTTTGATAGTCATGGTTGCAAAATTTTAACATGAATTATTTACATAAGGATAGAAAATCTGGTAGAAGCAGATTAAGGAAAGGCAAACATACATTTATAGCTTCTGTAGATTTGGAAAAAGCTTTTCACAGTGTTGATTTGAATTCACTGTTTCAAATTCTGAAATCATCATTGGTAAAATATAGGGAATGGAGGGTTATTTATAACTTGTACAAAAAACAGACAGCAGTTATCAGAGTTGAAGGGCATTAAAGGGATGCAGAGGTTGGGAAGGGAGTAAGACAGGATTGTAGCCTTTCTCCATTGTTATTCAATTTTTACATTGAGCAAGCTAAGAGCAAGGAGAAATTTGGAGAAGAAGTTAAAGTTCAGTGTGAACAAATAAAAACATTACGATTTTCCGATGACATTATAATTCTGTCAGAGTCAGCAAAGGACTTGGAAAAGGAGTTAAACGGAATGGATGTTCTGTAGAAGAACATTAACAAGAGCAAAACAAGGGTAATGGAGTGCAGTCTAAGAAAATCAGGCGATGCTGAAGGAATTAGATTAGGTAACTACGCAATAAAGGTGGTAGATGAGTTGTGTTACTTGGGTAGTAAAATAACACACAATGGTCGCAGTAAAGATGATATAAAATGCAGGATGGCAATGGGAAGAAAAGCGTTTTTGAAAAAGAGAAATTTGTTAACATTGAATAAGTGTAAGGAAGTCTTTTCTGAAGGCATTTGTGTGGAGTGTTGCCTTGTACAGGAGTGAAACATGGACGATAAGCAGTGCGGACAGGAAGAGAATAGAGGCTTTTGAAATGTAGTGTTACAGAAGAATGCTGAAGATTAGGTAGGTGGATTGCATAACTAATGAGGAGGTACTGAACAGAATTGGCGAAAAAAGGAATTTTTGGCATATCTAGACTAAAAGAAGGGATCGATTGGTAGGGCACATTCTTAGACAAGGAATCGTGAATCTAGCATTGAAGGGAAGTGTGTGGGGTAAAAATAGCAAAGGGAGACCAAGAGCGGTGGAGTGTGAGATGTATTGGGAGGGGGTCGGACGCTCAAACAGTATGTCCTAACCCTCTCTACTTAATCTGGTTGTTCTGACTGTTCAAGTGTTGGAGCCACTAGTACGCCTGTCAAAACAAGTGGTTGTCCACATACGAATTCTGCGATGGATCTCTTAAGATCTTCTTTAAAATTGGCTCTGAGCCCTAACAGAAGTAGTGGAAGTGTTTCTGTCCACTGTGGACCATGGCAGCAAAGAGCTGACTTTAGCATACGGTGCCACCTTTCTACCAACTCATTGCTTTTAGGTGGTAGGATGCATTATGGATCTTTTTAATGCCGCACAGACGCCAAATGTCCGAGAAAAGTGACGATTCAAATTGTCGCCCTTGGTCTGTGGTGAGTTTAGAGGAGCAACCAAAGCGAGAGATCTATGAATCAAGAAAGGCTTTACACAGTTTCTGAGGTAATATTGGATACAGGCACAGCTTCCACCCAGCGTTAGTCCGATCAATCATTGACAGTATGTAACGTTGACCTGCTGAGCGTGGGAGGAGGCTGATAATGTTATTGGTATGTGTTTAAAGCGGCCTTATGGTACTGGAAAGTCGCTGGGTGGAGGGGATGTATCACGGGAGACCATGTTCCTCTGACAGGTAGTACAAGAACAGGCCCACTACTGGCAATCTCGTCGAACACCACGCCAGACGTACCTTTCTGTAACCAGTCTTGTTGACGCTCCAACCACAAGGTGAGCTAAAGAATGTAGTTCGTTAAAAATGTCTCATTGGATTGTTTTCGGGATGAAAGGGCGAAGGGTACCTGTCAAATTGTCACACCAAACCTCGCCTGTAACACCAGGAAAAGTTGTCCTAGCTGGTTTGAGTGACGACGAGTGATCTGATATTAATGACATTGTCGCTTCATCTGCCGATTGAAGTGCAGGTAGGTTGGAGTGTTCGACTAGTGTGGAGACTGCACCTACATAGAACAAAAAAAATCAGCAACAATATTATTCGCGCCTTTTGGAGACTGCACCTACATAGAACAAAAAAAATCAGCAACAATATTATTCGCGCCTTTTATATTGCGGATATCTTTGGTGAACTGTAGAATGTAGTCTAAATGCCTAAAGCGGCGTGGAGGGGGTCTGGAAGACGGTTTTTGATAGCCGAAACTAGGAGCTAGTGGTGTCTCAGTACATAGAATTCCCGACCCTCCACGTCAGTTCTGAAATGTTTGATAGCTTCGTAGACTGCTAAGAGTTCACAGTCGAATGCAGAGTTTTTTTTTTTAAGTTTTTTTTCGAAAAGAATTAAAGAAGTGAGGTCACATCGTTAATCGAATGGTCCCAAGTTCGATTCCTGTGACTGATAATATTGTTGTCACTGAGTTAGCACCGATTTCACCTCTAGCAACTTCATTGATGTGAATAATAACGAGCTGCAGACAAAAGAAGGAAGAAGTAAAAAAGAATTTAAACAGTGTACCTGGGGTAAACTTTAAAAATTGGTAGGTCCTCGGTTCGATTCCGCTGACTGCAAATATTTTTATCCCTTAATTTGCAGCGATTTCACCTCTAGCAATAGACGAGAAAACATAAATCGAGAAAACATAAATAAATAAAAAGGTAATGCAGTAGTGCCACAGGGGTAAAAACTATTAATCAAATGGTCCTGGGTTTGATACCTGCTGACTCCAAATATCTCACTCAATATGCACTGATTTCACTTCTAGCAACGTCACTGATTTCAAAAACGTAAAAAGGAAAGTCAGAACTGCTCCTGGAACAAACAATATAAGTGGAAAGTTCCCAGGTTCTATCCCCACTGACTGTAATTATTTTTCTGTCTCAATTGGCTCCGATTTCACCTCTAGCAACGTCGCTGATGTGATAAATAACGTGCTGCACACATAAAGAATGAAACAGTGAAAAGGAAAGTGACTAGTGCGCCTACGGCAAACAGCGCAAATGGATAGGTCCCAGGTCAATCCCCACTGACTATAAATATTTTTATCTCTCAATTTATTCTGATTTGACATCTGGCAACGTCATAGATGTGATAAATAACGAGTTGTACACAAAAAGAAGGAAAAAGTGAAACGGAAGGGCAGTGGTACGCCTGGTGAAAACAGAATAAATGGAATGGACCCGGGTTCGATCCCAGCTAACTGAAAATATTTTAATCTCTAAATTTGCATCTATTTCACCTCTAGGAGCGTCGTTGATGTGAAAAATAGCAGGCTGGCTACATAAAAGAAGGAATAAGTAAAGAGGAAAGGCAGCAATGCACAAAGGGTAAACACTATAAATCCAAACATCCAGTTTCGATTCCTGTTGTTGTTGTTGTCTTCAGTCCGGGGACTGGTTTGATGCAGCTCTCGACCCTACTCTATCCTGGGCAAGCCTCTTCATCTCCTCACAAGAACGGCACCCTACATCCATCTGAATCGGCTTACTGTATTCATCTCCTGGTCTCCCTCTGCGATTTTTATCCCGCACACTTTCCTCCAATGCTAAATTCACGATTCCTTGATGTATAAGAATGTGTCTTACCAATCGATCCCTTCCTTTAGTCAAGGTATGCCAGAAGTATCTTTTCTCCCCAATTCTGTTCAGTACGTCTTCATTAGTTATGCTATCCACCCACGTAATCTTCGGCATTCTTCCGTAACAACACACTTCAAAAGCCTCTATTCTCTTTCTGCCCGCAATGTTTATCGTCCACGTTTCACACCTATACAAGGCAACACTCCACACAAATGTCTTCAGAAAGGACTTCCTAACGCTTAAATTAATATTCGATGTCAACAAATTCTCTTTTTCAAAAACGCCTTTCTTCCCATTGCCATTCTGAATTTTATATCCTCAGTACTGTGACCATCGTGTGTTATTTTACTGCCCAAGTAACAAAACCCATCTACCACTTCTATGATTTCGTTACCTAATGTAATTCCTCGAGTATCGCCTGATTTAAGTAGACTGCACGCCATTACTTCTCTTTTGCTCTTGTTAATATTCATCTTGTATGCACCTTTCAAATCACTGTCCATCCTGTTCAACAGCTCTTCGATGTCAATTGCTGTTTCTGACAAAATTACAATGTCATCAGCAAAACGCAATGTTTTATTTCTTCACCCTGCAAGGTTCCGCAGGGATCGAATGAAGGGTAGAGCTACGGGTAGTAACACATCTGAAATGTAACGTCCACTGTTCAAAGTACCGTCGATGCGAACAAGAGGTGACCGAGACGTAACCAATGGCACCCCATACCACCGCGCCGGGTGATACGCCAGTATGACAATGACGAATACACGCTTCCAGTGTGTGTTCACCGCGATGTCGCCAAACACAGATGCGACAATCATTATTCTGTAAACAGAACCTGGATTCATCCGAAAAAATGTCGTTTTGCCATTCGTGCACCCAGGTTCGTCGTTGCGTGCACCATCACAGACGCCCCTGTCTGTGATCCAGCGTCAAGGGTAATCGCAGCCATGGTTTCCGAGCTGATAGTTCATGCTGCTGCAAACGTCAAATGTTCAAATGTTTGTAAAGCTTATGGGACTTAACTACGGGGTCATCAGTCCCTAAACTTACAAACTACTTATGAACTACTTACAAACTAGGACGGCACAAATATCCATGTCCGAGGGGGGATTCGAACCCCCGACCGTAGTGTCCGTGCTGACCGTGACTGGAGCGCCTCAGTCACCTCGGCCACCGCGGCCGGCGCTGCAAACGTCGTCGAACTGTTCGTGCAGATGGTTGTTATCTTGCAAACGTCCCCATCTGTTGACTCAGGGATCGAAACGTGGCTGCACGATCCGTTACAGCCCTGCAGATAAGCTGCCTGTCCCTCGACTGCTAGTGATACGAGGTCGATGGAATCAGCACGGCGTTCCGTATTGCCCTCTTGAACCCACCGATTCCATATTCTGCTAACAGACATTGGATCGCGACCAACGGTGTAGCAATTTTAATGGCCAGGAGTGAATTTTGTCGTCAGCCTCCTTCGCTATTTCATCTCGCAATGCTACCCTTTCCTCTTCTACTGTTTTATTTCCCCCCGTTTCAGTCATTTGTTGCCTAAAGCTGCCTCTGAAATACTCAAGAACTTCAGGTTCCTTCAATTTATCCAGGTCTCATTTCCTTATTTGTCTACCTTTCTTCCGTTTTTTCAGTTTCAGCCTACAGTTTCTGACCAATAAGATATGGTCAGAATCTATATCTTTCCTGGGTTTGTCTTACAGTTTAAAACCTGGTTCCGAAATCTATGTCTTACCATTATAAAATATATCTGGTTCCTTCCAGTGTCTCCTGGCCTCTTCCATGTTTACAACCTTCTTTCGTGATTCTTAAACCAGGTGTTTGTTATGATTAAATTATGATTCCGCGCAAAATTCTACCAGGCGGCTTCCTCTTTCATTCCTTTTGCCCAGAAAATATTCACTTGCTATTTTTCCTTCCTTTCCTTCCCCTACTACCGAATTCCAGTCTCCCATCACAATTAAGTCCTCCGCTCCCTTAATTGTCTGAATAGTTTCCTTTACCTCCTTATACATTTCTTCGATCCCCTCATCATCGGCAGCGTTAGTTGGCATATAAACCTATACTATTGTGCTTGATGTTGGCATCGTATCTATCTTGACTATGATAGTGCGATCACTGCGCTGTTCATAGTAGTTTACCCTCATTCCTATTTTCTTATTCATTATCAGACCAACTTCTGTAATATCCCCTACTGATTTTGTATTTATAATCGTTTACTCACCTGACCAGAAATCCTGATCCTCTTTCCACCGAACTTAACTAATCCCCACTATACGTAACTTCAACCTATCCATTTCCTTTTTTAATTTTTCTAACCTCCCTCCCTGATTAAGGGATCACATCCTCCTGTCTAGTCCCCGCCCGGAGATCCGAATGGGGGGCTTTTTTACCTCCGGAATATTTTACCCGAGAGGATGCCATCATCAAATATTCATTCAGTAGAGCTGCACGTCCTCGGGGAAAGTAACGGCTGTAGTTTCCTCTTGCTTTCAGCCGTTCACTGTAACTGCATGGCAAAAACCATGTTAGCTGATGTTACGAGGCCAGCTCAATCATCCAGACTGTTGCCCCAATAACTACTGAAAAGGCTGCTGCTCCTCTTCAGGAACCACACGTTTGTTTGGCCTCTCCACAGATACATAGTTTGTGGTGAAAATAAATGAGAGCTCACAAAAAGGTAAAAACGCAATGCAGCAGTGAGCCACATGTAAATACTATTAATCGATTAGTCCTGGGTTTGATACCTGCTACTGCAAATATTTTTTTCTCATTTTGCTCGAATTTCACGTCTAGCAACATCGTCGACGTGAAAAATAACGGTCAAAAAAAAAAAAAAAAAAAAAAAAAACTGCTCACAAAGAGAAGGAAAAACAAAAACTAGAAAGGAATAGCAGTAGAACTTTAGGGTAAACTCTACAATCGATAGGTCACTGGTTTGATCCCCGGTGATGGCAAATATTCTTTTCTCTCAATTTTCACTGATTTTACATCTTGCAATCTCATTGTTGTGAAAAATGACGAGCTGTTCAGAAAAAGAAGGGAAAAGTAATCAGAAAAGTTACCAGTCAGCCTGGGATTAACATTATAAATCTAAAGGTCCTGGTTTCGATTATAACTGATTCGAAATATTTTTATCTCTTAATTTGTACCGATTTCCTGTCTAGCATCGTCGTAGGTATGAAAACTAATGACCTGCACACAAAAAGAAGGACGAAATAGAAATGAAAGGCAGCAGTGTGGCCGCCGTGGGGCAGCCGAGCGGTCTAAGGCGTCTCTCTGCAGAGCGCGTGGTTGCTCGCCGTCGGAGATTCGAGTCCGCCCTTGGGCATGTGTGTGTGTGTGTGTGTGTGTGTGTGTGTGTGTGTGTGTGTGTCTGTTGTCCTTAGGTTAGTTTACCTTAGTTTAAGTAGTTTGTAAGCTAAGGTCCGATAGTTTTACAGGCAGCAATGTGCTTGGGGGTAAGCACTATAAACGAAAGGTCCTGAGGTCGATACCCGCAGTCTTCAAACATTTTTATCTCTCAATCTGCACCGATTTCACACCTAGCAAGGTCGTTGATGTGAAAAATGACACGTTGCACACAAAATGTAGGAAAAAGGAAAGTCAGTGCACTTTGGTTAAACAAAATGTTCAATTTTTTTGTCAATCTCTCGGACTCAACTGCTGGGTTATTAGTACGTAGCTTACAAACTACTTAAACTAAGGTAAATTAATCTAAGAACAACACAAACACCCCTGCCCGAGAGGGGACTCGAGCCAACGACGGCGGACGGCCGTGCGCACCGCAGCACGGCGCCCCAGTGCGCACGGCTAAATCGCCGCGGTCTTTGGTTAAACACTAAAGTCCTGGGTTCGATTGCCGCTGACTGCAAACATTTTTATCTATATTTGGACCGATTTCCCCTCTAAGAACGTCGTTTATGTGAAAAATGACGAGATGCACACAAAAAGTAAGAGAGCGTTTGTAGAACTTATGGGACTTAACTACGGGGTCATCAGTCCCTAAACTTACAAACTATTTATGATCTAGCTAAGACTAAGGACGGCACAAATATCCATACCCGAGGGGGGATTCGAACCCCCGACCGTAGTGGCCGTGGAGACCGTGACTGGAGCGCCTCAGTCCCCTCGGCCACCGCGGCCGGCACAAAAAGTAAAAAGAAAAGGCAGCAGTGTACTTGTGGTAAACATTACAAATTGAATGGTATCAGGATCGATCATCGCTGACTGCAGATGAATCACTGATTGCGGAAAAAGCATTAGTCCATGCATGTTGATTTTGAGAAAAACGGAAAAATAAGTTTATGGGCCTGAGTATTCTATTTTCTTTGACAGCTTTATTTTACTTTGAACGGCAGAGTTTCTGGTGATGTCCAGACACTATTTTCAATGATGTAATGATCAGTTTATACAATGATTTAAACACGCAAAGTTTGTGGACATGTGCTGTTTCTGAAATCAATTGGTTGCCAGAAATGTAAGTCAGTGTTATTCACCAGTTTATTTGTAAATTTATTATGTTCAATTGTTATTATTAGGCTACATAACAGTTTCTGATGATCACCTATATTGTTTCTCATTGCCAAAATTCTTATTTTATGTGTACATAACAGATTCTGAACAACTACTTTTAACTACAAATTACAATCAGGTAAATAGCAAGCTTTGTGAAATATCGCTTGTACCCATGGCTACTATTCACCGTCAGGTCCTCTGCTGTCTACTCAAGGCCAGTTGTAGAGAGCTCTGTAAAAGGATAGCTGCTCTTCAGGGCAGTGGCGTAACTATGGGGGGGGGGGATCAGGGGGATAGAACCCCCCCCCCCCCAGAACCCAAAAGAAGAAGAAGAAGAAGAAGAAATCGCATAACAGCAATCTCATAAAGGTAAAGATTGGAAACTTGGGGTGTTTTACCATAAGCTTTCATTGGATGGGAGTGAATTAGTTTCTTGAGCGGGAGTGGTAGATACCGGTCTGTCTGGAAACTGACTAAAATTTTGGTCGTCAAGCAGATCTATCCCCCCCCCCCCACCCCCCAAAGCCAAGTCCTAGTTACGCCACTGCTTCAGGGATATACGGATCTAATTTCTTGAGGTCAGCTATTTTCTTCTCATTTAGTAGTACACATTTTTCGTATGCTGCAGCCATCGGTAGAGTTACTGTTATTTTTAAATCAAGAAGTAAACGAAAATTGTGCGTCACCAGGCTTCCAATGTACGGTTTTGCATTGGCGTTTCCACTACACTCACTGTTGTATTCAAATTCCATGAATTCTGAAACGGTGATACATTGTTTCTCAGTCCTTGTGAGCACTTTGTTGTTCATTGTTTCCAAATACAAGGCATTGCGCTAGTAAAATTTAGGTCTCCATTGTTTTGAAAGCCGGTACAAACTCTTTTGAAACAACTTTAACCTGGTATGTGTTAAAGGTACTTACAGCAACAATACGTCCTACAAACTTGATGATGCTATAAATCCTATGTGATAATATAAAAATGCGACAAATAAAGCAGGAGAAACGGATTACAGATTTCTAAAAATAACGAGATTGACATAAATTGGAAAACGTCTAATCAGGATTGTCTAAAAGGTAGCTGCAGTGGAGCGGCCGAGCGCATTGAGGCGCTATGCTCTGATGCGCGAGGCCATTCCCTGTCGGGGGTTCGAATATCCCCTCGGGCATGGATGTTTGTGCTGTCTTTAGTATAAGGTAGTTCATAAGTAGTTTGTACGTTTAGGGACTGATGACCACGCAGTTACGTCACATGTCTACAAACATTTCTAAAGGGTAAATGTGAGCCTGCAGAAACACGCGAGATCAAGGAAAGGATAGATGCCGTCTATGGGAAAATTGAAAATACATTTGAAGTTATGAGAATTAGCTACATGAATATCAGCCAGTTCTAATCAAAAAAGACTAAGAGATTGAATTAGCATTCATGGAGGGACTATGTAGGACACATATATGTCCAGACATTATTAAAGTCATGGAACAAGAAGGAACCTAGGGTAAGGTGGGAGATATGATGATATGATACTACTCTATGGTAAAAACCACAGTCTAACACACAATAACTTTCACAGCAGCCAGTGTAGCGGCTATGTGTGTTGTTAGATTGTGCTTACATGCTAACGCAACAGCGATAATAAATAATCTCCGGGATTCAGGTTTTGTCTTCGAGAATTTGTGTGACATGTAAAGGCGTTTACTGTTGAGTATGACGTTATTTACTGAACTCTAAATAAAGAAAAGAAATTATATTTTAGTACCACTGGAAACAAAAAGTAACTGCCACAGAGCGTGCGAATTTTGAAGTTATTACAGTGCGCGTTTCTCCTCCGCGAACTTGTATTTACAGTATAGATTTAGAGAAACCTTTTGATATTGTTGCCTGCAATATTCTATTTGAAATGTTGAAGGTAGCAGGAATGAAGTACCGGTATAGGAAGAGTGAAGGATTATTGACATCTTGTGCAAATACGGAATGTGATTATAAGGATAAAAGGAAATAAAACAGAAGTTGCAGTTGAGAAGTGAAAAAAAAAAAAAAATAGTTGAATGTAGCCTACCTATCCTGTAATTCAGTCTGAGCATTGAGCAAGAAGTAAAAGAAGCCAAGGAGGAATGTTGGACGTGGCAAAGGACTTTGAGGAGCAGTGTAAAAAAGGGGTGTCTAAGATGAAAGTCAACAAAAGCAAAAAGGTAATTTGAAATGTAGTAGAATTAAATAAGGCAGTGGTGAGAGAATTTGATTTTCAGTTGAGACACTAAAAATGCTAAATGAGTTGTATCATTTTGTCAGTAAAATAACTTATGATGATCGTAGATGAGACGATAAAAATGTAGACTGGCAACGGCGAGAAAGGCGTTTCTAAAAATAGGAATTTTATTGAAGGCATTTGCCTGGAGTGTACCCTTGTACGACTGTGAAACGTGCACGATACAGAGAAGAGTACAATAGAGATTTTATAATTGTGGTACCGTCATTCTGAAGATTAGCTGTCTAGATCGAATTGACAGGCAACGAACAGAATTTGGAAGAAAAGAAATTTGTGGCATAACTAGGCACATTCTGAGAAATGAAGGAATTGTCAAATTATTATGGAGGGAAGGTTGGATCAATTCAGTCTTGGGTTTGAAGACTACGACAACAACAATAATACTGGAGATGTCAGACACATTTGTTACGTCTACATCAGCGCAGAAAATAGAGTTTTAAAAAACAGTTTTCCCCGAACCATCTCTGGCTGAACCCCAAAATCACTCCAATGACGATTCTCTTCATGTGGGTATAGCTGACAGATTTCCCCTTCCTCAGCAGATATTCGCTCCCTCGTCAACGTACAGCCGTTTTTGAAACCGGCTGGTATATATTGTCGGATTCCTGCTAGCTACTAAAGACGTCCGTTAATTTGAATGAAGCATTTCCTGTGGAGTGAAAGGAGCAGTAGACCTTTATCATTTATTTTATATATTTAAACGAACTGAAGCATAATCCATATATATTCAATCGAAGTAGAAAATAAATGATTATGAATTTGCTGTATTAAAAATTCTAAATAATCAACAAAAACTCGCTGTAATACTTAACTGGATATTATGTAATCTCTTCATTCACTTCTCTTAGTAGCAAACGCTCTCGTACACAGTTAACTGCTGGTGACAAAACACTCCCTATTTGTGTGAGCAAAAATGTGATTATGGTGTGATAAGTCTTCAAAATGTTGGATTGGAATAACCTTACTTCAGTGACCCTCTTCTCTTAGTATGCACAACTTACAAAATTTATATGAGTTCATAAAACGCTTTAGAGCACATTTAAGGCATAAGCAGTTCTTTTTAACACACTTCTCTTTCTCCTTCTTTACGAGATCAACAACTATCCGACAATCTTACTGACGAAATCGGATAATTTCCCATTCATACACGGAAAATCGGTACTGGTATTGATTCTGCCTTACATCACAAACCGTGACGACACATTGATTTTTGTTATAGACCACAACAGCAGCGATCCATGCGACCGGCAAGGTACATTTCCGAAAACGATATCCGATTAAAGTGAATAGTTTCGTTTCAATTGCTGTTATCTTACTTTTTACAATAGGGAAGGTATGTAGTTGCATGAAGATCGGTAATAACTACAAAATAACTCCACATTTGTCTTTATTAGGTTTTCTTAGAACCATTGGAAGGTATCAAACGATACATTTCAGTACAGCTTACTTAGGATTCTCTTGAAAGCTATGACTTTTTAATGAAGAATTTCATCTTCTATTAAAAACAAAAAATGACTAATAAAGTACAGACGACCTGACCTTTTGCAGGAAGACGTGATTTTCTACTCAGAACCTTCAAGGTTTGTTTAGTGAATGCTGAAAGTAAGAATACCAGATCAGCCACTACAGCTCCAGCTAAAGCAAAAACCTCACAGACAGTAAAACGTCGAAAGCAGAACAACCATCTACTGAAAAAGCACAGCCAAACCACAATGGTGCCTACATCTGAACCACAAACGACAATCATCTTCAAGACATTCGTTTTATAAGTATAGGAATTAGGCTCAAAAGTATATGCATTAAAACGAAAGAGGAATGTCAGTGAAGTGTACAAAATGTTCGAATTGTTAAACGTCAAATAAAGTGCCTGTCATATAAGAAAAGACCATAACAGGCATTTATGTTTCTCGTATGTTTATATTCTACTTAGACTGTGCTACTACTTTCATCGGAATGACTTGCAAATCAACACATATTCGTGAATAAGTTGTTTACTTGTGCGCCTCGGTTGCACAGTGGTATCCGGGCGCCGTGGCTCAGCGCGCCCGGTCAGAGGGCTGAACGTCCTCTGTAACAAAAAAGCTGAGCTAAATGATCAACGAACGACCAAGTACGAACAATAAGATCCCCGCCAGGTCTTAGGATTTTTATCTGTCACTTTCCACTTCTTTCACC
The DNA here is from genome assembly GCA_026315105.1 of Locusta migratoria. Taxonomy (NCBI): domain Eukaryota; kingdom Metazoa; phylum Arthropoda; class Insecta; order Orthoptera; family Acrididae; genus Locusta; species Locusta migratoria. The sequence continues at coordinate 52,099,058 of CM048747.1, read as the reverse complement.
TCTGGCAGTGTTGCTCATGTGAAAAATACCGAGTAGCACCGTGGTTCGGAACCCACGTTAAACTGTAGGTCCCCCTATAACTGGCTGGGTAAGTCAGTTCGAAGGTCGGAGGAAGGCAATGGCATACCACCTCCAAACAGGACCATGCCTAGTAAAGCACTGTGGTGTTCAAACCAATCTTCGGATTGTTGACTGCTTTACCTTTTTTATGATCACTAATGTGCCATACGTTCAAGTGATTTTTGGACATCATAAAAGACACTGGCTTCCTATCGAGGCATTTCGGAATTTTCTTATGAGAAATATTTACTACAGAAGCCTTGGGAATACGATAACAATGCCGCATAAAACAGAACAACAACTGTCGTTGTCACATAAATAAAAGCAATAGGTACATGTGACCTGTGATACTTCTCCCGAAGGACGAAATGACACTTTATTTTACAATTCGAAACTAAGAGCCCGGTTATACTTTGTACCAAATAGAAACTGTTAGCATGTTCACAAAGCTTCTATGCCTAATCCACGCCACCTACGAGGTCAATTAGCCTGTACTAGCGATGAAATGTTTCAAATGTACACGGCGTTTTATGTACAAACATGCTGAGTACCGAATTCACGTGACCAGGCGGCCAATACATGTTGAGAACAAGATTTCTGTTCTGCGCATGTCCAGAGATATCTACTCTACGGTAACAACTACAGCTTAACACACAATAACTTTCACCGACTATATATGTTGTTAGATTGTGCTTACATGCTAACGCAACAGCGATAATAAATAATCTCCGGGATTCAGGTTTTGTCTTCGAGAATTTGTGTGACATGTAAAGGCGTTTACTGTTGAGTATGACGTTATTTACTGAACTCTAAATAAAGCAAAGAAATTATTTTTTAGTACCACTGGAAACAAAAAGTGACTGCCACAGAGGGTGCGAATTTTGAAGTTTTTACAGTGCGCGTTTCTCCTCCGCGGACGTCCACCGAAGATGGACACGCAGGAGGAAAGTAGTAGTTGCTGCGTGTATTGTGAAGGTAAGTGCGTTGACGTGAGTTTTAAACAAGCGTGTTTTGTTGAGGTAAATACGTGACTGAAGCTAGAAAAGTGCTCCATAATTCTGACACTTCGCGACAACACATGTTTATTGAAAGATCGTCCACTTGATAACAGACTCCTTGGTCTTAAAAAATGCTCGACATTTTGCTATATTATGTTGAAGTAAATCACCAATAAATCTGGCATACAACGTTCCACCAGTGACGAGCTAAGGAAGAAGTGTTACCTACTTGTCTGCATCCTTATATGGCCATGTTGCTTGGTGACACCCATTATTTCATTTTAACCCATTACGTGGGGAATATACCTTTGACATATAAAACGATGTCCCCAGTCAGTAATCACCCCGTTTACATGGGCTCCCAAAACCGGATTTCGTAAACCGATTTCCCAATTCCGCTTTTGGTTGGTCATGTAAACACTCCAAAATCGATTCTGGAAATCCACTTCTCTAAAGCGGTTTTCCAGTTCCACAATCGATTTTCGTGTCCATGTAAACGCAACCGTTTTTGAAGCGTTCTTGGCTTGTCAGATTGTGTTTTTTTGGTAAGAATTTTCGGCACATATGGACGGAGTGATATTTTCTAATATGAAATGAAAGTATTGATATTAGAGAGAGCATGAATCTGTGTATTTAAGTAAAGAAAACTAGCGATTATGCTGACTAAATCAGGGACTGAATCAGCTGTTTTTCAGCCGCCATCTTAAGTGGATTTGGAAATCCGATTCAGGCTGTGTCATGTAAACACGACAGCGAAAAACGGTTTACGAAAATCGGTTTTCGTCTTCCGGAAGATGTGTTCCATGTAAACGTAGTGAATGAAGGGGATTGGAGCTCTAAGCCACCGTGCAAAGTTGGTACTTTTTACGTAAGATAGTACAGTCAACTGTGAAAATGCTGGGAAAAATTTGTATGACCACCCACAATTAGAGTACTGTAGATTTCCTTTCGTAAACTGATATACGTGATGTTAGTGACGTGTTAAGCTATTCTTTTGTACACGTCTTAAATAATCCTTTTAATTTCGGAAGAAAAGTAATGTCCAGGAGTATAACTTTATGAGAATTTATGTAAAGAAATAGTTATAGATGTACTTTCATTAGCAGAGCTGAAAAATAATATCTTCGTTAATGTTAATTCTACGTCAGTGTACCGTTTAGGAACTTGTACATGACCAATATGCTGTGATACACTGAAATTAGTAATGAATATATGCACTGTAATCTGCCTCTTTCTACATCATTTAGAGATGACAAAAAATGTTCAAATGATCTCTGGAACAGTTAATGTGGTAAAACTTTATGACGCTTCTCGCCGGGCTCCAGTGCTTATGTTGGCAACAGATGAACGATGAAGTGTAGGGAAAAGGTTTCATACACGTAGACATAATTTCTCAGTACTTAATTACGACATATCTTACCTTAAAATACGCGTTTTGCAAATGTCTTTCAAGCGACGTTACATTTAGGCTGCCAGCTTTTGTAATATTGAAGTAAGAATAAAAAATCCACCAAATACGGCACAGTTGCTTCCGATCGCCTGAATTGGAGGCTGCGCAACGCGATGTTCAGTTGTTGTAGACCACGTGATTATGTTGCTAGCGAATCACAGCTCAAAGAAGAGTATCGTCGTCGGCCAATGGTAACCAAACCTCATCGCCGCGCAACATGCGAATAAGAGTTTTTGACGTTAGAAATTAAATATGCGGTAATGTTTTTATATACGAAACCGCACAATGGTTACAGGATGTGAAAATTAACGTCTTAACATGAATTTTCAATTATTTCATTTTCGAAATCCCTTGATTAAACTTTCAGACAGACGATAAAATAAATAAAACAAGCTATACCTGCTCTATGGTTGACAGGTTCTTGTATGTACCCTTGTCCGGTCAGTAACAGTTAATGGCCTCGGAAAATGAAGATTTGGAATTAGTTGACTGTTTCGTACATATAAAATAAGTAAAACGTGCTACAGGACTTTGTAGTTGAGAGGATAAAGTGATTCTAAATCTTCATTTTACGAGGCCAATTACTGTTACTGACCGGACAAGGGTACATACAAGAACCTGTCAACCATAGAGCAGGTATAGCATGTTTTATTTACCCTGTGACCTGTACGAAACAGTGATTAAGTAATTCTAAATCTTCATTTTACGAGGCCAATTACTGTTACTGACCGGACAAAGGTACATACAAGAACCTGTCAATCATAGAGTAGGTATAGCATGTTTTATTTACCCTGTGACCTGTACGAAACAGTGATCAAGTAATTCTAAATCTTCATTTTACGAGGCCAATTACTGTTACTGACCGGACAAGGGTACATACAAGAACCTGTCAACCATAGAGCAGGTATAGCATGTTTTATTTAACCTGTGACCTGTACGAAACACTGATCAAGTAATTCTAAATCTTCATTTTACGAGGCCAATTACTGTTACTGACCGGACAAGGGTACATACAAGAACCTGTCAACCATAGAGTAGGTATAGCATGTTTTATTTACCCTGTGACCTGTACACATTTCGTGGGTTACCTTGCCGAGTATATGTTCCGTCGAGCTTATCGCTCGAAAGAAATATTGCATCACTTTTTCGTCGAGGTGGGGAAACTTTACCCTCCAGGCGGAAATGTAGTGCAATAATTCTTCCGAAGAATTGCACAGCACGACAAGCGACTACAATTACGTACCCTTCAGTAAAATCACTGTGTTATGTACACAGGTATGTGATAATATACCTTTATTGATATATCGTTTAAATTTTTAGAACAAGGTTTGTGTTTAATTCTTGCTAAGTGCTTTCGTGTATAAAACGCACAATTTCGAACGTCGAAAATTCTTATTTGCATGTAGCCGCGGCGGTGTTTGGTTACCATTGGCCGACGACGATACTCTTCCTTGTGCTGTGATTCGCTAGCCACATAATCACGTGGTCTACAACAAATGAACTTCGCGTTGCGCAGCCTCCAACTCAGGCGATCGGAAGCAACTGTGCCGTATTTGGTGGATTTTTTATTCTTACTTCAATATGACGAAAGCTGGCAGCCTAAATGTCACGGCGCTTGAAAGATATTTGCAAAACGCGTATTTTAAGGTAAGGTATGTCGTAATTAAGTACTGATAAATTATGTCTACGTGTATGAAACCTTTACCAAGTGTAGAATTGCGTTAAAAATTTTCGCGAGCTACAGAGTAAATGTTATTACTGCTCGTTTGACACGCAGCAGAATTAATACTGAAGTTGTCATCTGAGTTGCCGCTGTTACCATTGGCGCCAACATAACCACTGGAACCTGGCGAGAAGCGTCGTACAATTTAACTTTTGTCCATTCAGATAAAGAATAATTGGTTAAATTGTACTGTATATAAATGTCACTTCCAGGTATTTTACCTCAACATACTTTGTCTATGTCACTTGTAGGTACTTTACCTCAACATACCTTGTCTTAAAATGATCGTATTAGAAATATCTTTAATACTATGTTTCATTTTCCCTCCAAACATTCGTAGTAAGGAAGATTAAATACGAAATCCGTCAAATACGGCACATTACCTTCAACTCAATATTAGGCAGCGGATGTTCCTTTTTACATCAACTCAGCACAGGGCACGTGATGCAATAAGCCAACCACAGCACACTGTAAGGTTTAAGTAGTTTGTAAGCTACGGACTGATGACCACGCAGTTTGGTCCGATAGATTTACAAACATTTGAACATTTTTGAATTATTTGTAAATGATCTTTATACTGAAGTAAGTGGTGTTTCACTTTTCTCGGTGTAACATTTATTGGTCATCTGAGTTGACACCATTAACCATTGGTGCCAACATAACCACTGGAGCCCGCCAAGAAGCATCGTAGAATTTAACCCGTAATTTTTGTATCATAACGTGGCTTAATCTTGTGGAATACACTCTATTGGGTAAATCAACTATAAAATCCTTACCTTGTACACCACCTTACAATGTGTAGCCCAGAGTATGCGGTACACCACAATTATTATTATTATTATTGTAAAAAGATATAAAATAGCCAAGATCGCTTATCATCAATTTTTATTAACGACGGCCGGTTTCGCTGAACTATGTCAGCATCATCAGGTCAGATAAAATATTTTACAAGGCCATAATCTTGTAATGTCAAACAGTTGCCCGAGGTGACTGAGGCGCAGTCACGGTCTGCACGGCCACTACGGTCGGGGCTTCGAATCCCCCCTCGGGCATGGATATTTGTGCCGTCCTAGTTCGTAAGTAGTTCATAAGTAGTTTGTAAGTTTAGGGACTGATGACCCCCTAGTTAAGTCCCATAAGCTTTACAAACATTTGAACATTTTTTTCAAACAGTTGTTAATTTTGCATCAGTTTTAAAATTTGTTGTGGCGTCTGTATGCAACGTTTTTGGCAACGTAATTCATATTTCATTTAGAGTCAGAAATAATTTTTATTTATTTTATTTTATTTATTTATTTATTTTTACGATGTATAGCTTATGGGAGGTGCGATTCTGACGGAATCAATCCACCATTTGCAGGTAGTATTTACGAGCATAATTAATTTACCGACCAGATATGGGTACATCAACATCCTATCAACCATAGGGCACGAACAGCATTAACTATATATTTCATGGTGAATGTAATAAATGCATGCTCCTTCAAAACCCATTGACAGAGAATGGGGGGCGGCCGCGGTGGCCAAGGGGACTGAGGCGCTCCAGTCACGGTCTGCACGGCCACTACGGCCGGGGGGTTCGAATTCCCCCTCGGGCATGGATATTTGTTCCGTCTGCCACGAAATAAATAAATAATGCAGTTCCTGCTCTGTGCTGTCAGGTTCTTTATGTACCCTTGTCCGGTGATATATTGCTTATCCTCGTAAGTACTACATGTTTACAAACCATAGAGACTAAAGCTGTTCGGGCCTCAGTTCCATCTTTTAACTTGCCGTTCTATTTCGCTCTATCCTTTGGTTTGAAATGTAAAATCTTTAACTATGTTCTTCACTTTTCAACTTTAATTTATATTTTAGTAGCAGGCATGTTTCTCCTATCCAATGCTTGGCATCTTCAGTAGTCTATAATACATAAAAATTATTTGAATATACATATTTCGATTTAGATCTGGAGCGATTCTTCGACAGTTTATTTAAATCTAGCAATCTGTTTTTATATGCTGTGTAGCATATATTTACTGACAGTCATTTTTGTGGTCTCTTCATACTACTAGTTTTTCTAACGGTGCTCAGAGCAGGTAGTTAACTTTTTCCTCGGGTAATTATATCTCTTTATATATAGCTACAGAACCTATAAAACACATGGTTGCACTGCTCTTAGTCACATGCTTACTTAAAAACTAGCTGATGGATCATAGGAGAGAGGAGTGGAGTACAATGGATGGTGATGGAGCAGTGATAGGTAATAGGGTACTGTATGTGTATGTATTTGTTTAAATTTTATTTGCCTGCTTATTATTTTATTTGTCTTTTATTTATATACTTCTTTCCACATTCAAAAACTGCACTAAGCATTCCACAATGACGATATACGCACAACAATTAGCACACATTTTTCCTCTGCTCATGGGTTAATGCATCTCAGTGAAAGGCAGCAATTATATTGCTCGCCGAAGCGATAAAAGTAATCGAACCGCAACAGTGTAAAAAGCAGAATTCTAGACCATATTTAATTCTGGGAGTCACAATAACGATCTTTTTTTTAATAAATAGCCAGAATTTACGCGTTGCGATGGGAAGCACCCTTCTCAATGTTGTGCCATGTGATGTAGCGTTCACACTCCACATGGAATAGTAAATGAGCAATCCTGAGGATTTTTCCTTCGTCCAATAAATTATTTTTGCAGAAAACAGTGAGCTTAAGTCAAAACGGAATGGGCGCATGAAACAAAACTGGGAGATAATTATTGCAGGATACTGTGATCATTAGTACTGTGATTTCAGGAAGGATGATAAAGTTTGCAATAACTTCAAAATGAATACATGGAGTCGTAATGAATTTGTCCAGCTATGGATTGCATACAAAGTAAGACATAATTATGGTGTTTCTTTATCTTCCTTTCTTCCATTGTTTCTTCATTTTCTTTCCAACTGCTCATCCGTTTACACTCTCTTTGGTCAAGGCTCTGGCTTATCTGCTTCATACGTTGCGTTCTCTATCAGCAGCCTGAAGCGATTCCAACCACGTATTATTTATTATGTAAGATCTATTTTGCTTGCATCGTTCTCCACTGCTCGTACCCATCCTACAGTTTTCTGCAGCTTATTAACGTAATTAAAAAATTTATTTGTAATCCGTGTTTCTTACATTCTTTTTAAATATACGTAAAATTTTGGATGTCTTTTCCTCACTGAAACTGTGATTTGTTCTGTATTTTTTATAATCTTAATCTCTCCTTTCAATCTACATATTTTCATTTTTTTCTAAGAATCTAGAATGTTTCTTAGTATTTTCCCCTGTCTTTTTTCTAGTTATCTTAGTCCGCCTTTCATATTCATTGTTAGGCAGTTTCATTCATGTGTAGCTGATGTACTAATAACTGAATAATAATGACTAATCTTCGTCTGGATGGATATTCATTTCTTCTCGTAGTAATTTTGTGTTGATCTGTACGTAATTTCGAATTTCTTTACTCTTTATTTGTTATTGTATCCAGTCCATTGGCTTGGCTCCATTCCCTGAGGTATTTAATTTATCAACTTAATAAATTTTTCTTTACTTTGTTTCCATACATTTTTCTCCACTTAGTCTGTATTTTACAAACTTAATTTTTTCATAAGATACTTTTAACCCAATCTTTTCAGCAGTCTAGTGTAATGCACAAACTGTGTTTGTCAACAGAGTCCTAAGCCTTCTTGAAGTCTACCATACGCAAGTAAACACTGTGTTTTATTTTGTCTATCCCACACTCTCAAAATAGTTTTCAAATTAAGAATGTGTTATACGTGTGATCCATCTTTCCTAATCTTGCTTGGTACTCTCCTTTATTACTTGTTTTTCTGTTCCATTTAGAAGTGCTTTAGACTATGATTTCTAAGTTCTTATGTTCCAAGTAAAAATTTCTTTCTCACCAATGAAATTCGCTGTGACATTAGCCAACGGGTGATTTTTTTGCTTGCAATATTAATGGTAACAGCAATTTCATAGAGTGGCGATAGGTCCGCCATGTTTAAGGCAAATTGAACTGGTGTCTGTCATGTTATTTGGGGCATTGGCTGACAGGTGGTATACTACACCCATTAGAGAATTTCCCCTATTTACAGTTCCACGTTTTAAATATTTGATACAGATGTGCATCAAGTTCCGTTAGACTTTATCGAAGCTGCGAACTGACGATCCTCGTAATATATTTCCTAAAAATGCGATATGAAATCGCACAATCCTGTCAGTAATACAGTTCTAGTTCGAAGCTGAGGATTGCTATAACATCGAAAGTGCTGCCGTGAAAATATTTGTATTGATTAAAATGCAGATACATAGTCCAAACGAGCTGCACAACATACAGTGAACAGTTATTGTTATGACGAACAGTCATGATCCTGAATTTGCATCTGTTGTTAATGTGTTGTAACCATTGCTTTCATAAAGTCTAGTATACATTTATCTGGTGTTCACTGAACGTATTAACTCTATAAACTTGTAAAATTGTTGTCAGTGGGTTTGGTTGTGAACTTTTATGGACGAAATTTGAGTACAAACACGAAAGTGACAACAAAATACTGCAGTTAAGGGAGTATTACACGACGATCCGCCGCGAAAGTATTGGTTAGAGAGTGTGTATGGGCAACACTACCTTGAGACAGGCCTCACAACAGCCCGTTCTACGTCACACTGACTAGGCCGTGGCTGGCAGCGTACTGGCTGTCCGCTACGAGGCAGTGGGCGTGTCCCAGCGGCCAGCCATTCAGCTGGCGGCCGCGGCCTGATCAGTGTGACGTAGAACGGGCTGTTGTGAGGCCTCGTCTCTAGGTGGTGTTGGTATAGGCAGAGAGTGGCCATGTGTGTTACCACTCCTGACTGGCTGACAGCAAAGGACGCCATGTTTTTACCAGGCGGCCTTGACATGTGTGTCAGTAGCAAAGACCTTGTAAAAAATAACTTGAGTCCCTAATGGTGCTGCTGTCGCGGGATAATTTGAACCTTCAGCTGGCCGACATGAATGTGGCAAGCGCCAGATAAATGTTGTTAGGAGATAAATTGTATATTATACAGGGTGTTACAAAAAGGTATGGCCCAACTTTCAGGAAACATTCCTCACACACAAAGAAAGAAAATATGTTATGTGGACATGTGCCCGGAAACGCTTAATTTCCATGTTAGAGCTCATTTTAGTATTTCTTTTTAAATGTAAATTGAAATATTTCATGCAGACAATTGTCAAAATACCCAATTGTTTCGTTAGTATGTACTCTACTTCCTCGATTCACCGTCAGTTGGCCCAATTGAAAGAAGATAATGTTGACTTCAGTGCTTGTATTGACATGCGACTCATTTCTCTACAGTACTAGCATCAAGCACATCAGTACGTAGCGTCAACTGATTAGTGTTTATCACGAACGTGGTTTTTCAGTCAGTGCCATGTTTACAAATGTGGAGTTGACAGATGCCCTTTTGATGTATGGAATTGTTAGTGATGTCTTGATTGGGCCTCATGTTCTTCCACCTACGCTCACTGGAGCACGTTATCATGATTTCATACAGGATACTCTACCTGTGCTGCTAGAACGTGTTCCTTTACAAGTACGACACAACATGTGGTTCATGCACGATGGAGCTCCTGCACATTTCAGTCGACGTGTTCGTATGCTTATCAACAACAGGATGGATTGGTAGAGTAGTTTGTAAGTTTAGGGACTGATGACCCCGTAGTTAAGTCCCATAAGCTTAACAAACAATTGAACATTGATTGGTAGAGGCGGACCAATTCCATGGCCTCCACGCTCTCCTGACCTCAACCCTCTTGACTTTCATTCATGGGGGCATTTGCAAGCTCTTGTCTGCGCAACCCTGGTACCAAATGTAGAGACTCTTCGTGCTCGTATTGTGGACGGCTATGATACAATACGCCATTCTCCAGGGCTGCATCAGTGCATCAGGGATTCCATGGGACGGAGGGTAGATGCGTGTATCCTCGCTAATGGAGGACATTTTGAAGTCACGCTGGTACGTTCTGTGGCTGTGTGTTTCTATTCCATGATTAATGTGATTTGAAGAGAAGTAATAAAATGAGCTCTAGCATGAAAATTAAGCGTTTCCGGACAAATGCCACATGACATATTTGCTTTCTTTGTGTGTGAGGAATGTTTCCTGAAAGTTTGTCCGTATCTTTTTGTAACACCCTGTGTAGCCACTGCGGTATATATACACTCAGTTACTAGTCACGCCTGTACTGTTTGATTAGCGTGAAGCAGGATGTTGAAGAGCTGCTCAGCGTTTATCTGCACAAATTGATTTAAGAAAGAAATAAAAAAACGAATACTGTGTTCCAAATTATATTTCTCAGGAATATAAGTAGCTCTACTACTTTTGTTCAAAGATAGTTACTCTTGCTTAACAGACTGTTACTCAAGACAATACAGGATTGAATGAAATAAATAACCGGCTTTCACAATAGTGATAGCTCTTAAAAACGAGCTACTTTAGGAAGTACTGGTGGACAGAAAGTTCAAAAAGTTTCATATTATGATTGTGTAAAGCAACTATTGGCGGCACGAGATCAGTTGCCTCGCTGCAGTTCACATTTTTGTTTATGAAATTAATATTAGAATTTAAAGGTCGTCTGATTTAGATATCGGTAAAACAACTGCAAGGTGTTTTCAGTACTGTGTATAGTTCCATATACGAATGACACATAGTCATACTGGATGCACATTGTGAAGTTGAATCCTATGCCGATTTTTGAGAAGTTCACGCTGCTGTAAAGTATTTAGGTTACAGCAATAAAAATGTTAATATTCGTGCTAGATACCCTAATGCTAATGTTAGATGCACTTAGTTACAAAAAATTGTGGCATACTTCGTGTTCTTAAAAGAATTCGGTAGTGGACGGTTGCTGTATTCACAAAGTTAAGACGCTATTTCATAACCGATTTTAAAACATTAGCTGTTTCCGGCAGCCCTGTTTTATTTTTTTGATGCTATGGAATATCTAAATATTGGAGAATACGCCACTAAAGCAAAGGCGTAAAGTGTGAAACTCTTCCGAAATTAATGTTTGTACAAAAGTTTAACCATCGTAGAATATACTGAGAAAGTGCCAAAACATCGTGTCTGACGATAAATTCCATTCATATGCTGCACTTAGAACGCTAAAATTCTAAATATTCGGTTTCGTTAGAAAGAGGAAACGCTGTTGGCCAATTTCTACATCGTATGTGTAATAAATTTACACATAACTGATAGTTGCTGCATATTCAAGGAGTCTGACGCTATTTTGTAATTATATATTTCAATGTAATAAGAAAAATGTTAAAAAAGCTGATTGGCTGCTGACTGTAAAACTATGCAGGTAACGATCGAGAGCATGGGTATGCGAGTGATGTAAGTGCATTGGATGACCATTTACGTGAATGTCAGCACCATTTGAGGAACATTAACGATGGTTTGACAATTCTGCACGTTAGTAATAAGGGTGTTTCATTGGACATCTTGGAAGAGATTCAGATTTATATTAGCCATCAGAGATGCCCGGACCTATTAATTAATGATCAGTTGATGGGGTCTCGCAATTGGTTCTTTGATTTTTTTCGTAAATATTTGATGAATGGTAATGTATAAAGTTGTCGGAAGTGTGGATGGACTGGCGCCCCGTTTCCCTTGTCTTACTATATCTGCGAACCTGACTGCCTTTTCAAGTTTTAACACCATGTTTGTAAACTTATTTCCGCCACTCAGCAGCAGCTGCCCTCTGGCGAACGGCTCTCATACGCTGCGCTTGTCACATTTATGTTAAGACCTTATTCATGGAAATTTTTAATTTTGTCGATATTAATATTCTGCAAATGTCTGTACAAGACTAAATATTTTATTTTGTTAGTATATATGGACTGTTATATTCATATACCTTTATGACGTCTTAGGAGAGGCAGGGCAGGCGCAAGGCACGTGCGAAACGTGCGGCCGCACGGGGCGGCACTTTCCGAGAGGCGGCGAATCTGCCGCCCTCCCCTTTTTTTAATTTTTTTTAGCACAAATTCAACATTCATGCCCAAAAGGGGATTCGAAAGCAAACCTCGAAGGAGCGGCTTCAGGAACTGTGGCAAGGCGCTTCAACTACCTGCCGGCCGCCCCTGTTGAACAAGGTGAGGGAGGAGGACTAATTTCTTCCTCGCCACTGTGGCAGAACCATCGTGTTTACGCCGTAGGAACACAGAGGGGGAAGCAGTCTGGCGTACACGCCAGTATTCTAATAGAGCGTTGCCAGTCTGTTACGCGCCTTGCGTATACTCACATCTAATATTGCAGAAGACGAAATCTAATTTGGAAATTCAAATGCAATGTTCGATACTGCGATAATGTGTTAAGCCTCAAGCAATTTTGCTAAGCCCTTCAATGGCAGTTTCTGAGTGTTTTATTCTTCCCGCATTATGGATAAAAATTACTAGTGAAACATGTCCAACACCTACAATGAATAGAGGTATTCCGAATGGGTAAATACGCAGCGAGTAATTATAAGGGATGAAGACATTGGTAGTAAGCCTGGCATAAGTTGGGTTGCGACGTATTTTTCAAAATTTTTGCTATCCGTTTCTTTGTGATAGTCAAACGTTTTGGTTTTTGAGCCATGAAACACCTGTCTGCGCCTGCATGAACAACAATTAAACTCTGACCGGCACTTTTGTTTGACAATACTACTCGCACACCATCACTTTGCCAACATTTATTTACTGTATACGGTTTTCCGTTGAATACATTATCTGTTCACAACAACTCAAAATGTGTATTTACGTTAATTTTGTAAGTTCATGTTGCGCGGGATTAACCGAGCGGTCTAAGGCGCTGCAGTCATGGAGGTTCGAGTCCTCCCGCCGGCATGAGTGTGTGTTTTTGTCCCTAGGATAATTTAGGTTGAGTAGTGTGTGTGTGTGAGCTAAGGGACTGATAGCCTTAGCAGTTAAGTCCCACAAGATTTCACACACATTTTAACATTTTCTTAAATTCACAAGGCTTGTTAAAATTAGCTATATTTCTTCATTCAGGTTTAACTCTATTTTTGAGCTGGTGTCCAGCGACTGTTTTGTCCAAATCTGTAGAGAATGTCACATATCAGTCGGATTTTTTGTTTTTATTTTCCTAAACTACATATATTTCGGGTACAGTGTGGCTATTCGCAATTCTTTGTTTACATCTATACCCTCATGCTGTCAACCTGGCGGTTTACATGTAAGCACATATTAAAAGCTTTTGAGACTGGCCACTCATCGGCCGAAACCTAGGTAGATCTGAAAAGTAAAAACAAAAATTGCGATTGATTGCTGACATTTTCTATAGATTTGTTTAAATGAAATTCCACAAACGTTTTGAAAAATAAAAAAAATCGTGGATTTGGAGGGGGGCGGCAATTTAGCAGCTCGCACGGGGCGGCACTTGGGCTTGCGCCGGCCCTGAGGAGAGGTGCTGCCATCACGTGGTTTGTATTCGCTCTAACGGCACTGAAAAAATTTGATTTCAGTTTACTTTTAGCTTTCGACGAATGTAATAAGTTTTGTACAAACATATTAATGTTATCAGTGTTTGATGAGTGGCCAGCCTCTACTGGCCATTGCGTTTTGTCTACACTTAAATGGGTAGTGTTATGCTATGTATAAATTCTTTCTTGTGTCAGTTCTCTTTTTTGTGTCACGTTTACTTTTAATTGTTTGACTGTACATGTATGATCTTATCAAGACTTCAAGTCTGGCCTGCAAATTATATATTTCAGTTAGACATAGTTTTCGCGACGTAACTCAAACGAATAATCTCTCTAATCAAAAGAGTCTTACGCACAATTAAAGTTCGCGCGGAAATTTGCCACCAAAATGGCCGCCGTGTCGCTCTTAAATTTGTCCGCTGTTCGCAGTCCACCGCTTACGGCATTTTGGGGTCTCGATCCGTACTGCATGAACGTTTTAGATCTTTGCCTAATGCCAACAGGTATCTCTGGGAAAGATTTTTTCGCTTGGGATATAAGCGCACGCTATCGCACACGTGTGTGTGACATCTCCTTGAATACCTTGAACACATCCGGATCCTCTACACCAACCGTAAAATAGACTCCCGCAACCCCCCTGGTCTACCCCATCCTCAACCACCCCAGGCCTCTGCTAGCCTTTACCGCTGCATCCCTCCCTCCCTTCACCTCCACACTCTCCACGTCCTTTGCCAGGGTAACTTCCGCCACCTCCCCTTTCCTGATGACGTCCTCCGTGTCCTGACATATACCCATCCTACCAACCCTGATCCCTCCCCGCAGATGAAGCGTCCCCTCTCCCCTCCCCTTCCTCTTCCCCCTCCCCTCGCTTGGCTATCCCCCTTCCTACCCTGGAGCCCCTCCGCCTCCTCTTCCCCCTCTACTCCTCTTCCTCCCCTACCCCACGGGTCCTGCAACGTCAGTTTTAATAGTGCTACGTTCATTGTTGTGTGTGAAGTGCTACAGTAGGTGTTTTTTTATCTGCGTCCACCGCCAACAAACAAGCGTCGCATCGTGTGTTTTAATATTGTGTCTCCGAGTGCTCGCCTTGCAGTGTTTGCTCTCATACTATATGTTTTTAATGTCACCGTGCCTCTTCGTTTTAACAGACTAAATGTGTTTTTACATCACCTGTCAAGCTGTCTGTACTTCAAACTGTCACAGTGTCCATGTCTGCATTCACCGTTATTTAATCTCCTGTTTATTTTAAATGTCTTCATGTCTATGTGTTCATTCTCTCGGTTGAAGAGCAGCCTATCAAGCTGCTGTCAGCCTACTGTGCCGGTGTTAAAATACAATAAAATATAATATATAAAGCAGAGTGTCCGTATATTTGTACGTGTTGCATACAAATCTACAGTTTTGTTACAGTCTTTATGAATTTTTGTACACGTAAGCTTCAATCCATGAGTACGGTGGCCGTAAGTGTAAGAATCACATACGATATATAGTTCACGAGATACGACGACATAAACCATGAGATGCGCGAAAAACTGCTGCATTTTGCGGCAATGCTGCTCATTTTCTCCTAAACCATTGGACCGATTTCAACCAACTTTGGTACACAAATTCCTTACCGTGAGGTAACAATTAATTGCTGCATGGTTAAGAATCACATACGGCACATGGTTCAAAAGATATTACGTCATAACCAGTAGAAATCGGATAAAATGCCATGCGGCGAGACTTTTGAAATACACTGTATGAGAATGACAGTACTTAGCGACTTGCAACAAACTTTAAACATAATTTCAAACCTTTATTAAACTTTTTCTCGCTGGCAACCATAGTAAAATGATGAAAACAAAAAAGTTTCTCGCTTACTAATTTTCCGCTGTTTATGGAGTAAAACTACGGCATTTGGTATGCCGCTACAATTAATAATTTGTTCACTACGAATTGTAGGCGCAGGAAATTTTACAGACAGTATAAACGCATATAGTTCAATATACGTTCTAAATTGTATTACAGTACGACACGTAGTTCATGAGACATGAGCAGATAAACAGTAACGTTTCATTATTGATGGACTAAAACTACGGCATTCGGTATGACGTTACAATTTATAATTTCTACACTACAAATTGTAGCCGCAGGAAATTTTACAGACGATTATACACACCTACAGTTGAGTGTACCTTCTAAGTTGTATCATAGTATGACACATAGTTTATGAGATATGAGCAAATAAACAGTAACGTTCATGGAAAATCGCCCCATCTCGCACCAAGTTTTAATCTATTACTCCTTTATAGTCCACGAGATTTAGGAAGAGCTACGAGCTGAGCGTAAGGGGAGAGCAAAGTCCACAGACGGGAAGGCGTTTGCGGGAGGAAGGGTGCGCGGTGACGGTGCTGTCCGTCCTAGGCCACATACAAATATATACAGACGGGAAACCTCCGTAAGGGCCCGGTCCTACGCTCAGGGGTGCAGGGAGGGAGGATTTCCAGCAGTTCCGTAAGATGTCCCATGATGGCGCTGAGGTCAGAAGCAGCCCTTTAAACTGGCCAGAGCAGGCGGCAGGTAGCGGCTGTCCCCACCACCGCCTCCCCTCAAACCCCAGCTAGCCGGACACAGTCGTGGCCTCGTGGCAGGCGGCACGAGCTCTCCCCTCAGCCTTCCCTCCACGCTACCCTCTGACGTGCGAGAGGCACCCTAAGCCAGGGAACGGCCTGACACCTGCTAGCATCTTATGGAACTACAGGGGGAGCGTAGGACAGTGGTTAAGAGGGGGCTGCTCCTCTGTATATGTTACTCTGTGCCTAGGCCCAATTCACAGAGTTGGCGTGGTGCAGACGACCGGCGGTGGAGAGGCAGCGACGCCCCACGGGCAGGACATGAGCAGTACACTCTGCAGTGGCACTGTCTGGAGGCGCACGACGGCCGTCCTACCAGTGTCTCAAAATATGTCGTCATCATCAGATGAAGATAGTGATGCGCTGGATCTTTTGCACTTACTGAATTTTCAGCAGCGCAGAAGATATTGGGTATATCCATTATGGTTAAAAAAGGGAGTAAATACGGCATATTCGATGTGATGATGGAGCTGAATATGAATCCTGGCCGTTTCCAGAATTTTTACAGAATGTTGCAAAAGTGTTTCTACATTGTGGTAGACAAATTGAAGGACACGCTTCAGAGAAGAGCAACAAACTGCAGGCAGCCTATTTATCCAGAAGAGAGATTACTGATTACCTTCAGGTAAACTGACAGACATCTATTTATGATCTTTAAGCAATCAGTTGTTTCAATCGTTTTCTAAAAGCGTGAATAAATAATCATTTATCGCAGTACAAATGAACTACAAAATAACAATTTTTTTCAGGTACTATGCTACTGGATGCTCATTCAAAGCCCTTTCATTCTATTTTCTGAAAGGCCATTCCACAGTTCAATCAAATGTACATGAAACATTGCAGATTTCAATAAATGCAAATTGTTCATCTAGGAAAAAAAGAGTATTTTCTCACAAAGATAACAAAATCAACATTGTAGAAACTGTTACAAAATAGGCAAAATGTCGTTTTAACTCGTATATAGTGTTTGCATCAAGAAACCCTAAATAGATAAATAGAAAACATTTTTTTCGCCTGAAAAATGGCCGACTAGGAAGCGGCGCGCCCCGCCACGCCATCTCTGTGTGGACTGATCTGCTGCATCTGTTAACATGGAGGTGGCGCGTGACAGCGCCACGTCCTAGCCAGGCGTCCGCGCCGCGCCAGTTCTGTGTGAATTGGGCCCTTAAGATATTCGCCCAGGGCTGGCGCGAGGCACGAGCCGGACGTGCGGGGTGGCAACGCAGCTGCAGGGCGGGCAATGCGAGGGAGGGAGGCCGACGCTAATTTCGTCACAACCCGTTTCTTTGTTTTGAGAGTATCCATTGTGGAGTTCATGTGGTCTCTGACCATGAAAGCTATCTTTTCAGTTCTTGCCTTTATTTTTAGAAGAACCTTTCTAGCCATTGTCGCATTCTTTAGAATGGAAAAATACACAATTTGTGTTCACAGTTGGCTGATCGAGACGCAATTTCATTACCATAAACTTGGAAAAAAAGGAGTGTCACAATTTGTTTTAACTCTCTGTTATAGGCTGTAAATTACATTGATGAAATATGGAAGACTTTGTATCTACAGTACTATTAGACTTGTCAGATTCGAAGAGTAAAATATCTGGGAAATTTGCAGAATGTCGGATTTTGAAAATTGTTGACAGCTAGAAATAAATTGTACAAATAAAAATGTAACTTTTTAATTTTTAGTTCAGCTTCCCACTGACAGATTTACTTTCTACATTCCCACTCATACGTGGAATTGGATTTTAAGAACGAGCCTATTCCGATCCTAAAATAGTATTAAGAAAAGATTCAAAATTCAAACAGTTGGCATCGAATTTCACAGTAATTATGAACTCGGCATTTATTAAAGGAACACACTATGGAAATCGGTTATATGCCTCTAATAAAGACCTAATGTAAAACCATAGCAGATCATTGTCAGTAGTAATCGGTCGCCATTTTTATACTTGTTTTCGCGTTATGGATAATTAACACAAAGGAGCGACACACGTTCCCAGCAATTCATTTTTTTCAGTGCTGTAGACTGTAGTTCTTCACGCTACGCCCAACATCCGCCGGCATCGAAGCCTTGCAATCGCGGAGTGACGCTGCTCAGGTAACTCGCAATTACTTGTGAAAGGAGGTAGATATCAGTGCGACGACCATTTCAAAAACTTTTCTGTACTTTTAACTCTATTTCACTCGCTGTAATATATGGTCTAAAATGCGCCAAGCAGTTATCTGCCCGCTATTAAACTTTTACAATACACGATTTGTAAATCATGCGCATGCACTTGACAAATAGCGTAATTTGAAAACGACTGTTTTGAATTATGAATAGGTGAATGATTTATTAGAAAGCCGGGATATTTTACTACAACGTGTTCAAAAATCAGATTTTTTAACCGCAAACTTTCGTCAAATTGGAGTGAGAAGCTTTGTGAAACTAAAAAGTCACGGGAAATGAAAACTAGACATTTCCTTTTTTCATACGCAAACCAAAGCTTGTAAGAAAAAAATTAGTTGATAAAACGATGTGGGGTGGTCTTATATACCGTACAAATTTTTTACAACTAGAAAATCGGAAAAGTGTATTTTCCTCAATTTTCGGCTCGGCTTGGCCCGGCGGGACGAACCACAGTCGATGTTTTCGGACTGTAGTGAAAAACGTCAGAAGCGAACTGTACGACTGTCACTGCAGGTATGCGCCCTCACACAGACAAATATATACAGACGAGAAACCTCCGTAAGGGCCCAGTCACACGCTCAGATGTGCGGGGCGGGGGGTGCTGAAGCAGTTCCGTAAGATGTCCCTGATGGCGCTGCGGTCAGAAGTTGCCCTTTAAAATTGGTCAGAGCAGGCGGCAGGTAGCGGCTATCCCCACCACCACCTCCCCTGGAACATCGGCACGCCGGACACAGCCGTGGCCACATGGAAGACGGTGCGAGCTCTCCCCTCAGCCTCCCCTCCACGCTACCGTCAGAAACGCCTCTAGTGTGGTCTACAGGTACTAAGACGGGGAACTGCCTGACACTTGCTAGCATCTTACGGAACTACGAGGGGAGCGAAGGACAGTGGTTTAGGGGTGGCTGCTTCTCTGTATATGTTACTCTGTGGCCCTCACCTTCTCCCACTACACAAAACCGGAGCAGGGCCACTGAGCATCCTGACGTCATAGCTCACGCTACATCTCGTTAACTATACTACTAATTGTATTCCAAAGAGGTTTTACGGACATACAGCCCTTATACAAATGAATATATATCCAAAAATGGCAGGAATAAATAAATAAATAAATCCCTGGGCAACGCTGGGTTTTCAACTAGCAATAATTAAAAAAGCACGTGTGTGTTGGTTAGGCCGGTATTACACTATCAAATTATTTGTCAAAGGACTGGACAAAGAAAAATTGGACGTAGTGTAATGGGAACGTCGTCCAATATTGCATCAAATCTAAGGCCTCGGCCTAGATTTGATCAAAGAAATCGCTCGTCTTCTGTTTCCTACAGTGAGAAATGTGACCGCTTGGAGCGTTAGTAGTATACAGCTTCCTTGCCAATACAGCTGTTTTATTTGGAGGTTAAATATCTGACATTATCAGTGAGCTATTATTGAGGTCACTGGACATTACTTCGACATAAAGTTCGTGTTCGTAAACCTGGCTAGTAGTGGAATGTTTGTGTAGTGTTTCCTAGCAACAACAAAATTTAAAAAAATCACATGGGGCGTTGTATAACAGGCAAGGCCAATTCAACTGTCCGTCAATTCGTGTAGCCCAATACCCTGCGGCGAAATTGAGGTTGAGTTACAATCTGTGATGTAAAAATGTCATTATATACTAGCGGAATTGAAGAAATAATACCCCTAAATCTTATTTACGGCCGAAGCAGATTTTAGAATGTATGATTTTGGTAACTTGGTGTGCTAAGTGCTGGGAAGTAAAAAAATTTTCTAAACATCGAAATCTGTTTGCAGGCGAATCTATGTACATATAAATACGTCAGCCAATTTTTGTAAAGAAATAAATAGAGCCTATTTACTTTATCAGCAATATTTCCCCCCTTACATTGTTAATAACGTCATAAACAAATCAGATTATACTCTTTGTCAGTGCTCACATTTTCCATTTAAAACGTTATTTAATGAAACTTGCTTTATCAACTTAACAATCTTATTCGTATACACTGTTTAAGTCAGCCGTTTTGTTACTCTATTGCAAACTGTGAAGGACGAAGAGCGACAAAATAATTAGCAGTGAACGGCCTGGCTGTTCTGCCGACGGCATAAAAAAAGAAAATCCTCCCGGTCCCATAACAAATTTTATTTATCTCGCTCTGACACCCACGGTTTCATCCAAGTGTATTTCCTTTTCTTTTTTCCCTTCTTCTCTTCTAAATGCAGACACAACGCAACTGTAGTATAAACAACAGCTGAGCATTACACAGCCATTTTGAAACAAATTTGACAAAATATTGGATGATAGTGTAAAGCCCGTTTTAAAAGATCAACGATCTTGTAATAGATTGCTAACAAGTTGCGTTAATGGCGGCCGTCAGTCGTTTGAACGGCTGCACTAGTATGATCGCGCTAGTATCGAAACGCGCTAATTATAGCGATAAAGAAATAGGGCCCGTTCTAAATTCGGTACTAGTGGGTTCACTGCGCATGAGCGAGCTAGTAGCTGTCTGCTGCAGTCACCGCTCCAGTTAGTCCGCCATTTTCCTTCGTATTTACGTATATTTTTCGTTCTGTCGAAGTTTATGATCAGAATGTATTACAAAATGTATTTCTAATGACGGCATTCACACTGTCCGTCACCAGACCGTCACCTAATGTCAACGTCACGTTAAACTTTCTCAAGAAGATTGCTTTGATTGAACGATCGTCTGCTGACATCGAAAGTTAACCAATTTTCGCCCCGCGATTTTCATACTGTAGTAGACAATTACACGGTTTGCACGCAAACTTGTCTTATTAATCTTTAGTTTATTATTATTATACTTTGGTTTAGCGGTAAATTGCAAATGTTTCATGATGAATTAAAAATTTATCTCAATTATTGTCCACCGAAAAGCGAGATCGTACATCTGAAACCGAAAAATGGTTTATGATTTGCAATATCGTAACAGAAAAGACTGAAACCAATTGTTTATTTGAATAAGATTGTAATTTGATGATGCAATTTTCATTAAATAGCATTTTAAATGAAAAAGTCAGTCGAAATGAAAGACAAAAATTCAGTTGTGCATGACGTTATTAACAATGTCATTGGGCAAATCTTAGTAGAAAAAGTAAAGAAAGTCTATTTACGCTCTTATAAATATTGCTTGATGTGTTCATAAGTTTATTTTTTTCGCTTGAAAATAGATGTGAATGTTTTGAAATGTTGTTTCACTACCCAGAACTTTACCACACTAAGTTGATCAAAAACATCGATTGCAAGGTTTTCTTTGGACGTCAATAACATTTAGCGTTGTTTCATCAATTCCAGTATTAAACTATGACTTCCTACATAACAAATCGGCTTTTATAACCTCACTTTCAACATCGGGTATTACTGTTCGATTACGTTTATCTTCTAAACACGCTGCCACAAGATCTTGCTTGAGTTTGTAGTTCAGGGCTAGTACGCTAGGAGCGCTTCAGTAGACTATTATCTATCTTGTTCACCTTCGTCCATCGTTTAAAAAGGGCTTTATACCCCCTTTTGCGTTTCATCCAATTTCTTTGTCAAAAAATATGACCAATATTTCATCCAATTTTTTCGTCCAATACTTTGTCCAATAATTTGATAGTATAATACCGGCCTCACTGCATGCAATGCCGGCAGCGTGGAAGCCGGCCGGCGCGTCGGGCGTGCCGCAGCTGGTGCGGCGGTGTCAGGGCGGCCCGGCGGTGGTGCAGGTGCCGTGGCGGCGCTTCGCGCTGCCCGCCCTCGCCGCGCCCACCGCGCCCGCCAGCCTGCCGCGCCGCCGCTGCACCACCTACTTCGACAGCGACGTGCTGCGCAACCCCTACTACGTGCCTGCCGACGCGGACCCCGCGCCTCGCCGGTGTTGACGTCTGCAGCTGCGGGGACGAACCGATGCGCTGTACAAAATTCTCTGTTTGCAAATTAAAGCTGTCGTAGCATCGACTGTGGATTTATTAAAATTAAAGTCGTGACGTCTTAAGATATCCGAAAATACAAAACTGTTTTGATTGTGTTTCAGCTACATAACTCGCATCAAATTTGGCTGTCATCTAGAATTGTTTTAACTGTAGTAAAAAGTTAAAAAGTAAACAAATGTCTGACTTTTACATTTGCCGTGAGAGAAGTCATCGTGATATCTCTTTTAGGACAGATCAAGAATCTGAATTATCTACATCTACATGGGATACTCTGTAAATCACATTTAAGTGCCTGGCACAGGGTCCATCGAACCACCATTATACCATTTGTCTCCCATTCCATTCTCGAATAGCGCGCAGAAAGAAATAACACCTGAATCTCTCCGTTCGAGCTCAGATTTCTCGTATTTTATTCTGATGATCATTTCTACCTATGTAAGTGGGAGCCAACAATATATTTTCGCATTCGAAGGAGAATGTTGGCGATTGGAGTTTCGTAAGTAGCCCACGCCGCAGCGATAAACGCCGTTGTTGTAATGATTCCCATCCCAGATCCTGTATCATTTCCGTAATGCTGTCTCCCCTGTATCATGACAATACGTAACGAGCTGCTCTTCTTTGGACTCTTTCGATGTCCTCCGTTAAACCCACCTGATAAGGATCCCGTACTGCAAAAATGGACGGTCAAGAGTAGTGTATGCAGTTTCTTTTGTAGTGCTGTTGCATCTTTCATGGGTTCTGCCAATAAAACATAGTCTCTGGTTCGCTTTTCCCACGACATTATCTACGTGTTCTTTCCAATTGAAGTCTGAAGTAATAGTAATTCCTAGGTATTTTGTGGTGTTTACGGCCTTCACTTTTGATTCATTTATCTTGTAAACAAAGTTTAACGGATTTCTTTTCGTACTCATGTGGACAACTTCACATTTCTCATTATTTAGATTCAATTGCCAATTTTTACACCATACTGATATCTTATTCAGATTGTTCTGCAGTTGGTTTTGATCTTCAGATGAAGATTTAGATTTTCATTAGCGCTAGCTTTCAGTAACAAGAAACTCTTTTAAAGTCTGACAATTGTTCCGTATTTAAGTTATTGAATTTTGATTTTTAAAATTACAAATTTAACTGTTAGATAAATGTGTTTGACATATATATACAGGGTGTTTCACTAAGTGTGTTTGCCTCTGTAACTTATAAAATAATATGTTCATAGCTCCGCAGAAAGTGTAACATTTCTTGTGTTGACCTAACGTATTGAAATTTCCCGTCACCTATTATTTTATAATTTACAGAGGCAAACACACTTAGAGAAACACCCTGTATATATAAGAATAAAGAAAACTAAAAAAAACCTGCCACATTCATGTTGTAATTTCACTGAGCAATATATTATGAACTTTAATACCTCTACCTAAGCTTAAAATCATACCGTTTTACACAAGGACGCAAAACAACAACGACACAAAGGATAAGAACCATTAACATTTAAATTATTTTTTATTCTTCTTTGTACCCATCTAAAGACACAAACTTACAGTTTATTAAACATAACACTGAATAATATTTCAATAATGTTTAGAATAGTTAAAAAAAGTACATTGAATGGAGTATTAGAAGCTACAAACCATGAGGCTAGGTTAAATCCTTCAAACTGCATCGGCAGAAATGAAAGACGGGATAAAAAAAGCGCGGACGGCATATGACGTCACACACACTTGAGGGGTAAATGCCCCTTTAAAAGAGCTACTCCGTGAAGAAGAAAGAATCGTCGATGACGCGCCACGGCGGCTTCTGGTCCTTGCGGACGACGGCGGCGGCGCGACGCGGTGCGGAGACGGTGCGCGCCCTGTGCGGCCTGGCCCGCCGGCCGGCGCCGCGCCTGGACCTGGAGGGTGTCGACGGCGGCGACGGCGGCAGGGGGCGCAGCGCGGTGCTGAGGCGCGCCTCGACGCGACGCAGCCTGGCCAGCGCGCCGGTGGCGCCGCGCGCGGCCTGCCGCCGCACCTGCTCCTCGCGCACCACCTGCGACTCCGCGCGCCGCACCAGCGCGCGCGGCAGCTGCTCCAGACCCAGCACCAGCTCCGCGTACCTGCCGCACCACCGCCTTAAGCCCTTTTTAAACGATTAACGAAGGTGAACAAGATAGATTATAGTCTACTGAAGCGCTCCTAGCCTACTAGCCCTGAACTACAAACTCAAGCAAGATCTTGTGGCAGCGTGTTTAGACGATAAACGTAATCGAACAGTAATACCTGATGTTGAAAGTGAGGTTATAAAAGCCGGTTTGTTATGTAGGAAGTCATAGTTTAATACTAGAATTGAGGAAACAACGCTAAATGTTATTGACGGCCAAAGAAAACGTTGCAATCGATGTTTTTGGTCAACTTGGTGTGGTAAAGTTCTGGGAAGTGAAACAACATTTCAAAACATTCACATCTATTTTCAGGTAAAAAAATAAACTTATGAACACATCAAGCCATATTTATAAGAGCGTAAATAGACCTTCTTTACTTTATCTACTACAATTTGCCCACTGACATTGTTAATAACGTCATGCACAACTGAATTTTTGTCTTTCATTTGGACTGACTTTTTCATTTAAAATGCTGTTTAATGAAAATTGCATCATCAAAGTACAATCTTATTCAAATAAACAATTGGCTTCAGTCTTTTATGTTACGATATTACAAAACATTAACCATTTTTCGGTTTCAGATGTAGGCCTACGACCTCGCTTTTCGGTGGACAATAATTGACTTAAATATTTAAGTCTTCATGAAACATTTGCAATTTACCGCTAAACCAAAGTATAATAATAATAAACTAAAGATTAACAATACAAATTTGCGTGCAAACCGTGTAATTGTCGACTACAATATGAAAATCGCCTGACGAAAATAGGTTAACTTCCGATCTCAGCAGACGACCGTTCAATCAAAACAATCTTCTTGAGAATGCTTAACATGACGTTGACGTTAGGTGACGGTCGGGTGACGGACAGTGTGAATACCGTCATTAGAAATACATTTTGTAATACATTCTGATCATAAACTTCAACATAACGCAAAATGTACGTAAATACGAAGGAAAATGGAGGACTAACTGGAGCGGTGACTGCAGCTGACAGCTACTAGCTCGCGCATGCGCAGTGAACCCACTAGTACCAAATTTAGAACGGGCCTTATTTCTTTATCGCTATAATTATCGCGCTTCGATACTAGCGCGATCATACTAGTACAGCCGTTCAAACGACTGACGGCCGCCATTAACGCAACTTGTTATCAATCTATTACAAGTTCGTTGATCATTTAAAATGGGCTTTACTGCCACAACGTCTTACACCGCCCGCAACTTCTGTGGTAAGCAGTGGCGGCTGGTGATAATGTGCTAATGTGCTGCAGCACACTGTAAATGTATTACTAAAATTATGCCATTTTTCTTCGAATGCAAGCGAGAAATCGCTGTAAAATTACATCCTTTCTTTTCGAATAAGAGCTAGATATCACAATAAAATTATGCCAACTCCCTTCCAATGCCTATTAGAATGGTAGTAATAAGGATGAAAACGCATTTTGGAGCGCTCTCACCGCGATAGCTGGAAACCAGCTACGTGTGCTGAAGTGGGATTCAGCCGCACTGGTAAGTGCGCAGAGAGGCGGCACAGTCGTCTGTTCGCTAGTGCGCATGCGCAGACGTGACGTCAGGCCTGGCGACTCGTGTGCTGAGACCGACTGTAGCACCACACCAATATTTCTCTTTGCGCTGCGTGTGACGGCTGCGGAAGAATAGTATATTACGAATATTGCGGCCCACAGAGTCAAATAGCGCGCTGACTCAGGCGTCTTGCGCGTTGTCTCTCAATTCCTGTGTGAGACTCGTATTCAAATACCTCTGAGTCTAAATTTTTAATTTCTGTAAGTAAAATTAATATTTTTTAAACGTTATATTTACTACCTGCGCTGAATGCATGCAGTTGGCGGCGCTGTTATAGGTTCCCCTGAAGGTCTTACTGCCAATACAGTATTAATTGATATTTAATTAAAGGCAATCATACAAAGGTTGAATTTTTTTATTTTGTTTATTTTTATAATATTGTAGCACACTGGTCAAATTTTGTACGAGCCGCCACACCTGGCACTTCCTCAAAGGGCATGGACCATACCCGGAATATCTGTCCCGGTTTGGGAAGCGGTGGCACGTATCTGTGGTGCTGTTGAAGGTACCCCGGAACATATACGAGGTGGAATCCAAAATTTTTATGGACTGGTGTTGTGTGTGATGGTCTTCAGTCTGCAGACTGGTTTGATGTAGCTCTCCACACTACCCTGTCTTCTCTTCATCTGAGAATATGTTCGGCGACCTAAATCCATTTAAATCTGCTTACTCTATTCGTCCCTCGGTCTCCCTCTACGATTTTTACCCCACACGCTTCCTTCTAATGCTAAGTTGACAATTCCCTGATGTCTCAGAATGTGTCCAACCAGTCTATCCCTTCTCTTAGTCAGGATATGCCAGAAACTCCTTTTCTCCCCGATTCGGTTAAGCGCCTCCTCATTAGTTACGCGGTTTACCCATCCAATTTTCATCACTCGTCTGTAGCACCAGATTTCTAAAGCCTCTATCATCTTTCTATCCGAACCCCTTATCGTCCACGCTTCACACACATACAATGCTACACTCCAGACAAATGCTTTCAGAAAGAACTGCCTAACATTTAAATTAATATTGGATATCAAGAAGTTTCGCTTTTTCAGAAACTCTTTTCTTTCCATAGCCATTCTGCATTTTATATCTTCGTTACTTCGGCCATCAGAAGTTATCTTGCTACCCAAGGAACAAAATTCGTCTACTGTTTTTATTGCCTCATTACCGAATTTAATTCCTTCAGCATCGCCTGATTCCATTATCCTTGTTTTACTTTTGTTGATGTTCATCTTGTCCATTCCATTCAATTGCTCTTCCAGATCTTTTGCGGTCTCTGACAGAATTACTATGTCATCGACAAACCACAATGTTTTTATTTCTTCTCCCTGCACTTTAATGCCATCTCCAAATTTCTCCTTCAATTCCTTCACTGCCTGCTCAATGTACAGATTGAACAACATTGGGGAAAGGCTACAACCCTGTCTTACTCCCTTCCCAACCTCTGCGACCCTTTCTTGCCCTTCGACTCTAATAACCGCTGCCTGGTTTTTGGTGCTACCATCTGCAAAGTAGGAGTACTAGATTTTTTGCACGCTAGGTGGCGAGAGCTGCATATCTGTTGAATTAGAGTGCAGAGTGGCTAGAAGGACGTGTTGCGTGTTCACAGTGGTCTCCGTAATACTCTGTGTTTGGTGTGTGGAGAGTTTACGATGGATCAGTGAACGGAACAGCGCGTGTGTATCAGATTCTGTGCGAATCTCGAGAAAAAGTACTATGGAGACATAGAGACAAAGCAACAAGCGTTCATGTGGAAGAGCCCAGGCTCTGCAAGACCCAAAGAAACAAGACAAGTGATGAGCTGAGAAGAAAAGTGAAGAGCAGGAACATTGTTTTCTTTGATACCAAGTGAATTGTGTACAAAGAATTCGAACCACTCAACCAAACAGTGAATTTCACGTAATACTGTGACTTTTGCGTTGGCTATATGAAAACGTGCGTTGATGACGGCCTGACCTTTGGCGTTGAGGGAACTGTCTGCTGTATCATGACAATGCAACCTGTCAAAGATCCTTGCTTATCAGGACCTTGCTGGCAAAAACCAACATCATGATTGTACCCCACCCACCAGATTTTGCACCTAGCGACTCCGCGCTATTCCCAAAACTGAAACTCAAGTTGAAAGGCGGTTGGTTCGACACTCTAGAGAGGATACAAGAAGCATCACTGGCGGTGCTAAACACCGTAAAAGAACAGGACTTTAAGAAAACGTTTGACCAGTGGCAGAAACGCTGGGACAGGTGTGTATGGTGCGGATGGGAACTACTTTGAGGTTGATGGTGTCCATTAGTCCAAAGGTAAGGTTTTCAACAGATGGTGGCACCAGTCCCGAAAATTTTGGATAGCACCTTGTAAGCTTTGAATGCCCTGCATCCAACAGCGTGGCCTCGGAACTCTAGACAGAATCTGCCCAATAACAATATGTACGGCTCATATAACAACCAGACACATTTAATATATTCAACAAACGAACCGACACAAATCAAATGTTCAAATATGTGAGTGGTCTTATGCGACCAAACTTCGTGGTTATCAGTCGTTAGATTTACACACTAGTTAGTAACTTAAACTAACTTACTCTAATGACAACTCAAACATCCATGCCCAAGGGAGGATTCGAACCCCCGACCGTAGTGGCTATGCAGACTGTGACTGGCGCGCTGCAGACCGCTCGGCCACTGTGGGCGGCCTAACCGATACCATGTGAAGAAAAGTATTAGATGACTTCCTAGAAAATAACCAACCCAATAACAGACAGTAAACCAATAATGACAGTCACTTCTAACATGCGCCAGTCTTGGGGGTTAGGTGTGAAACAAATAGCCATAAGTTAGATGCAGTTTAATTAATCTTACGCTATTAACACTTAAGGAGAACATGATCTTATGGGGACACTGCAGTGACAACTAGACTAAGCCAAGTGTCAGGGGGCTAGCTCACCAGTGTTAGCTTGGTGAGCCAGGCCGTGTGTGTAGGTCTGTATAAGCCCAACTGGCACAACTGTAATGCTGCAGCAATACATAAATAACAAATGATTAAATAATCTGTTAGGTTAAGATTTTAGTAGATAAGTTGGCCAGTGGATTCCTTATAACTAACTAAATGTAACTCACTAATTGTACTTATCTCTTACTAATTATCACTAACTAATTGTATAACACAATATATATATATCACACACAGTGAGACAATACTTTAGAATTTGAATGATGAAGCAAATACTCCAGAATTCGAATCAACAAATAATCCAAAATTCGAATCAATAACAGCAGCCAGCATGCTTAATTTAGAAGTAGATACTCCTTGAGTACTATAGCAACTTAAATTACATAACAAAAGTAAGTAAACAATTTCGGTTCCGATCAGAGTATGCTGATGTGATAGCCCAATACCTAGCTATCATATACTAGTTCTTGCTCAGAGAGAGATCCATACCAAAAGACTGGAAAGTTGCACAGGCCACTCCAGTTTTTAAGAAAGGCAATTGGAGTGATCCGCTAAATTACAGGCCTATATACTTTCCTCAAACATTATGAACTATCTCAAAGAGAATAATCTATTGACCCATAGTCAACAGGGATTCAGAAAGTATCGTTCTTGTGAAACACAGATACCACTCTACTCACATGATGTAATGAGTGCTATCAGCAAGGTTCTCAAATTGATTCCATATTTATAGACTTCAAGAGGTTTTTGATACTATATCTCATAAGCATCTTCCAATCAAATTGCGTGCTTATGGAATATCGACACAGTTGTGCGAGTGAATTCGCGTTTTCCTGTCAGAAAGTGCACAATACGTTGTAATTAATGGAAAGTAATTGAGTAAAACAGAAGGGATATCTGGCATTCCCCAGGGAAGTATTATAGGGCTCATACTGTTCCTTATTTTTATAAACGATTTAGGAGACAATCTGAATAACTCTCTTAGAGTGTTCACAGATGATGCTGTTATTTATCAGTTAATAAAGTCTCCCGAAGTTCAAAGGCAAATGAAAAATGATTTAGATACGATATTAATTGCATGGTGCAAAAATTGGCAATTGACTCTTAATAATTAAAAGTGTGAAGTCAAGCATATGAGCACTAAATAATCCGTTACACTTCATTTAAGCCATAAATCAGTCAAATTTATAGGCCATACATTCAACCAAATACCTAGAAATAACAAACAACTTAAATTGGAAAGAATACATAACATATTGTATGGAAGGCGAACCTAAGGCAAAGTTTCATTGGCAGAACACTTAGAGGGTCTAACAGTTATACTAAAGAAACAGCCTAGATGACACTTCTGTGTCCAATTTTGGAGTACTGCTACCCATTGTGGCATCCCCACTAGTAGTGATATAGAGGAGAGTGGCACGCAAATGACGCACGAGTTGCTGTCTAACACATTAAAAGAAAGGCATTGTGCGTTGCAATGAGATGCATTTCAGAAATTTCTTTCATCAACTTTCTCTTCTGTATGCGTACGTATTTTGTTAGCAACCACCTACGAAGATCGAAAATGGAATGATTTAGGTGTTCTTTTTTGCCACGCGCTATAAGAGAAATGGATTGGTAGAGAAATATCATAAAAGCATGGCATGCATTTCAGTATGAGTGCAGAGTATTTATGTAGGTGTTGACATAGCTGTAGAATTTGGATCTGATGATGACAGTGGATAATGGATACTACATGAATTGATAATGATTTCATTGCCATCCTCGAACAGAGAGCAATGTTTCATAGCTGCCAGAGCACCATTTGTTTCTACCCTTTAACAGGGAATGTTTACAACTGCAGGACTCAGTGTGATATCAATGTATCACGCAAATAAATGCCATGTGATGGCGACGCACCCGTGCTTCCTGTAGCCACATATCACGTTTGAAAGGGCTCAAACTGTAGACTTCCTAGTGGCGGGACGGTCCTTTCAGAGAATTGTCTTACAAATTGGAAATACTATCAGTTGTACAATGACGATGGTTGCAGTGGACATGTGAACGTTGTCACATCTGTAGACAGTGTTCTGGACAACCACACACCACAGATGTCCGCTGTGATCATCATATTGTAAGAGCATCAGTGGCTAATTTTTCGGCTAGAGGGTTTGTGAGCCCAGATGCAGTGGCGGCGGACTAAGGCTGTCGGAAGTCCGGAGCGGCAGCAAAAAACATGTATTACAATAAAAAGTAACTTTTGAAATTTGGAGGCCCCCCAGGACGAGAGGCGCGGGACAATCTAGTTTCGATAGTTGGTGGCAACCAGAGGGCAAGGGGACTCAAAATAATA
Organism: Locusta migratoria; assembly: GCA_026315105.1. Taxonomy (NCBI): domain Eukaryota; kingdom Metazoa; phylum Arthropoda; class Insecta; order Orthoptera; family Acrididae; genus Locusta; species Locusta migratoria. Next base: position 52,067,669 of record CM048747.1, on the reverse strand, counting down.
ACAATAAATAAATTAATAAAAGTGGTTTCGATGTATTTGGAGCCCCCCCCCCCCCAAAAGGAGATGCCTGCCCCTGTAGACGCAGAGAAGCAGTTACTACATGGGTTACTGTCAGAACAGACGAAGGTGGTGGTGATGATGCTGGAATACTCGTTATTCTTCATATTTTGCTGCTACTCTTAATATATAACGAATATTGTACAAGACAAATTAGGGACCTCTTTAGCAAATTGACACACCAAATTTCTGCTTTAAAAATCTTTTTGGCTTGCAGTGAGAAGCAACCTGACACCTTCTGTCGACAGTAGGCGTCTCCTGAAACGCATGATAAGCAGTATTTTTTTTCTTTTTTTTTGCTTAGTCCATACATGTTGCAAAAATAAAACTGAAAATATCTAGAGAAACACCATATAAAATTTACTTGAGTACTCTGAGACACTGTGTATCATAACCATCTAAACGAATGAAGCTTAGGTTGTAACACCACTGGTCAGTACAATCATTAGGGTTAGAGCTGACGCTCAGATTGTTTGGAATAAATGGAGGAAGAAAATCTGACATGCCCTTTCAAAGAAACCATCCCAGAATTTGCCTTCAGTAGTTTACGGAAATTATGGTATACCTAAACTGGATGCCTGGTACTGGATTTGAACCATCAACCTCCCTAATGCAAGTCCAGTGTGCTACAATTGCATCACCTTGATTGGTAACACTGCCTAAAGAGATGGCCCAAGTACTGATGATGATTTCGTGTGGCATTTTTGGCCATTAGACCCCAGCTGGGATAGGTTCAGATTGACTGATGCAAGTCTTTTATGTGTTGCCACTGGGGCGACTTGCGGGTCAATGATGATGAGGACAACATAACGCCCAGTCCCCAAGGGGAGAAAACCCGACCTGAAATCGAACCTGGGCCCCCTGCATGGCAATCTACCACACTGTCCACTAGACTATGGAGGCGGCCCGAGTGCTATTGTGTCACATCACTCAGAATAGGCTGCAATTGCATAACAGCCGAATAGCTGGTCACTACAAGACAGGGTGCTGTTCTCCAGCGGCCAGCCAGTGATCTACATGATCACAGTCCAATCTGCGTGATATGACGTAACAGCACTCAAGCCTTCTCTTTAGATGGTGTTTCTTGTATATAGCTAGAGACACCATGATGTGACATTCTTCCTGATATGCATAAAGCTATGCCTAATGCAGAAACAAGTTGGTAATGTGACAATTTTTATAATATTCTATATATAAAAGAATTAAAACCAATATCTTAGGGTACGTTGATGCTGCATCCTTGCAGCCTGAACCTCATTAGATGTTGCTGGCTCATTGCAGCTAGCAGCTTGCTGGGAATTTTTGTGCGTTTATACTGTTACCGTCGCAGCTGCGACACCGCTATTCGGTTGCAGGCGTTATTAGTCAAGCCCATAGCTGTTCATATCGATTGCAGTGGTGTGAAGCATAAGCGATGGTCCCTGACAGTGAAAACTTTCGTATGATGAGAAGTTGCAGTTACTGTAAAGCAGAAAAAAGAGGAAGTATTGCGTGCAGCCTATGAATTCAGAACGCCCAAAGTAAGAATACTTTCACGGGGTCTATGCAAAACTCTAGTAGTATCCAGAGCGCCTCTTCATACAACTCAGAATTTTGCGAAAAATATTTTAATGTGTATTAAATATTAGCGGACCCAAAGTGGCCAAAGAGATGAAAATTCAGACTAACAATATTAATGCAATTTCCTTGGAGGAGCGACTGGTGCTTCCTCTGAGAAACTGTAGGTGGTGTCCGTTGGTTGTGATTAGGCCTATCAGCAGAATCAAAACTCTACTCGCTGATTTGATCAGTATTATCACTAGATTCCGCAGGATTCAAGTTTCCACTAGCTGTTCTAGGTTCAAAATTATCTCTTAGAAACAACACAGAAAATAAATGGGTGTGAAACATCACCTAACATTTATTTAGAATGTTTGGTCAACCTCTGTATGAACTACTGTCGAAGACTTTCCCATTTTTTCTTAACATCCTATATTGTTGAAATTAGTAGAAAAATATCTTCGTGAAAATAGTACAGAAAAGCCATTTTTATCCTGTGGATCATTTATAAAGACAAGCAGATATAAGAAACAAACTACAGGGTGCGTCAAAAATGTATAAACACTTTGAACTGTCATAGAAAATAAATTTCCCATTATACGAGGTTAAATATCTGTGAGGAAGTAATGTTTCTTCAACAGGTGGCAGCAGTGGCAAGGAAGTAACTTCAACATGGCGGACGTGTAATTGAGCTTTGAAGCGCATTTTAAATGTGTGGTGTGGTTTGTCTACAAGGGGACTCATTGAACCTTTCCACTTTGAAGGTACTGTTGCTGGAGAAAAGTACCTAACAATGCTTGCTGACTCCATATTCCCTGCCATTCATGCATTATACTGTAATGATGAAATTTATTTCCAACAAGATGGCGACCCACCGCACTATCATAGGGGCGTGCGAGCATACCTGGATCACAATGTGCCAAGCCATTGGATGGGATGAAGGGGACCAATCGAGTTTCCTGCACGCTCTCCAGACCTCACGCCACTGGATTTCTTCTTATGGGGCACAGTAAAAGGTGAGGTGCACAAACGTAAACCACGTAACTTGGACACACTTTGGAATGAGATTCAAGCGGTGTCCACAGAAATGTCAGTGGACACGTTGATACAATGTACGGAATCAGTGGTGACTCGTATTCAGGAATGTATTGATGCTGAAGGCCACCAGTTTGAACATCAATGAAATTTTCAAAGTGCATTTTTTTTTCAAATTGAACTTTGAGATTTCCATTTCCAGAAATTTAACATTGTAGAACGGGAAATACATTTTCTATGACGCTGTGTATACATTTTTTGACAAACCCTAATCGGGTTCTTGGCAGCCAGGAACTCATACCCATACCAAGGAGGAAACCTTAAGAATAATTAATTTGACTTATAGCTGTGAGAAACAACACACAGCAAGCAGCTGTCAAATATGGCATGGCTAGAGTGACCTTGAATCAGCCAATCACAGCTCACGTTTCAGGACATATTGTGGTGGTCTTAGCGCAAAACACCAGTTTAATGTTATGATGTGAAGAGGGTCAGAGCGAGCAGCAGGGCAAGCTGTGATGGTGCACACGACGTGCAGGTAAGAAACTGTGGGTTCGATTCATCATTGCTGTGCCATGTCGGTGAGCAGCAAGGTCACAGCATAAACGCACCCTTAGGATTGAAAAGAATTCATAACCTAGATCTCGAAGAAGACCACAGGTCGTAACGTACGTGTTTTCCAGCTGGCGCATCATGTCGATGGAGCTCAGCTCGCCAGTGGGCAGGACGGGCGCCACGCAGGCGGTGTAGGCGTCGGCGACGCACACCTGCAGGCGCAGCGCCGGCTCGGAGACGGCGGCCCTGCGCAGCTGTCCGGCGCGCAGCTGCCCCAGCGCGCGCTGCCTCAGCTGCGCCGCGCGCGCCCGCTTCTCCGCCGCGTCAGCTCGCAGCTGCGCCGCGCGCTCGCGCAGCCGCCGCTGCTCCGCAGACAGCTGCCGCCGCGCGTCCGCCAGCTGCGCGCGCATCGCGTCCAGCGGCTGCGACAGGTCGGCGACGCGCATCAGCGCGCGCAGCCCTTGCCGCTCCAGGTCCTCCAGCGCGCTCACCAGGCTGCCGGGCGGCGGCAGCGCCTGCAGCGGAGGAGCCGGAGGGGCGTCCGGCGGGCCGAACGCCTCGTCTCGTTCCAATTCCCTACGAGAAATGCAGACACAGATTTATCAGTGATGTACTGCACATAGTTAACATTACAATGCAAGATTTCGCATACGGAGAGAGTAATGCTTAAATAATTTGCTTATTGAGCCGGTAAGCAAATTCAAAAGGATGTAGGTTGCCAAACGTATTCTCAGGTGAAGAGACTTGCACAGGACAGGGTAGCGTGGAGAGCTGCATCAAACCAGTCTGCGGACTGAAGACCACAACAACAACAACATTGAGCCGGTAAGATTGGTGCTTTCAGGACAGTACTTGTATTACAAAAGACCTGTGGTGTACAGCTGGGGGGCAATGGCCCCAGGTGGCACACACACTATGTGATCAAAAGCATCCAGACACACCCCTATGCACACGATTTTCTTATTAGGTGAATTATGCTGCCACCTACTGCAGGTTTTGCATATCAACGACCTCGGCAGACATTAGATATTGCCGCGAGAGACCATGTACACCGACTGCCGGCTTGGCGCAGGGGATAGCATCACGGACTGCGGTGCTGAAGGTCAAAGGTTCAATCCCGCCCACTGGCAAAAATTTATTTGTTTGTAATTAACAATTCCAGAATGTTCTACATCTTTCTTATGTTCACTTGTAAATTCTACTTGTTTCTTATGTTAACTGTTCTTCTAATTTCTGGTAAATTCTGTCTGTGTATAAATAGCAGAGCACTCTGCCCGAGATGCAGTTAGTGCTGCTTGTATGTTGAGTTCATAACAAACCCGCTTTCAGTATAAGTGCTGTGTTCAATTGCCTTCGAAGTCAAGCCTGCTTCCATTTCATTGCGACAACATCGTGAGAAAGCAGAATGCAGCGCTCTGCGGAACTCACTCACTTGTTTCAGAAGTCTGCACACAAGATTTCCACACTCCTAAACATCTCTAGGTCCACTTTAGAAACATTAAGGGACAAATGGAGCACGAAAGACTATCTTCCCTGTCGACTGACAGAGATTGCTGACAGTTGAAGAGGCAAGCCTCTATCCAGACCATCACACAGGAATTCCACACTGCATCAGGATCCACTCCAAGTACTATGACAGTTGTGGGAGATGAGAAAACATGGGTTTCATGGTCGAGCAGCTGCCCATAAGCCACATCACACAAGTGTTTGCCAAACTACGCCTCGTTTCGTGTAAGGAGCGTAAACATGGACGATTTAACAGTGGAAAAACGTTATATGGAGTGACGAATCACAGTACACATGTGGCAGTTTGATAGCAGGGTGTGGGTATGGCAAATACCTGGTGAACTTCATCTCCATGGAGGAGGCTTGTGTGGCTTGTGTGGCACTATCACAGCGCAGGGATGTTTTAAGCACCTTCTTGCTTCCCACTGTTAAGGAGCAACTCGGGGGATGCAGCTTTCAACACGATCAAGAAAATGTTCATGATACATGGACTGTGACGGAGTGATTACATGACAATAACATCCCTGTAATGAACTGGACAGCACAGAGCCTTGATTTGAATCCTATAGAACATCAGTGGAATGTCTTGGAACGCCGACTTCATGCCATGCCTCACCGACCTAAATTGATACCTCTCTGCAGTTCAGCACTGTGAATAATCGGCTGCCATTCCCCAAGAAACCTTTCAGCACCTGATTGAACGTATGCCTGAGAGAGTGGAAGCAGTCATCAAAGCTAAGGGTGGATCTACACCATTTTGAATTCCTGCATTACCGATGGAAGGCGACACGAACTTGTAAGGCATGTTCAGCCAGGTATCTGGATACTTTTGATCACATAGTGTTGTTTGTGGTGGCAGCAGGGAGCGTTTTTAACTGGGCAAAAAGGCCTGCTGTGGAGATCATTCTGCAGTGTGGCTACTTTCAGTGCATCAGCTGTCATAGTATGGGAAAAGACGAAACCCCATAGGGTTACTTCAACTAACATTATTAACATAGCTACTATATAGTTGCTTATACACAATTTCGAGGCAATTGGATAAGTGGCTCAAAATATAAATATTTAACCTAAACAAATATACCTGCATTATGGCTGCTTCAGCACTAATTATTTTGAGCCCAAAAAGGAACAAAAGTTTCTATCTGTTCTCAGAGACTGACGCAACACCTTTGCATGACGTTATATATAAGTCACTATCAGATGCAAAATTCTTGTACATCAAGATATAGCACGATTTGTATGGACATAGGAGCAAACACACAGACACACACACACACACACACACACACACACACACACACACACACACACACACAATATATATATATATATATATATATATATATATATATATATATATATATATATATATATAGTGTGTTTCACTAAGAGTGTTTGCCTCTGTAACTTATAAAATAATAGGTGACGGGAAATTTGGATTCGTTGAAACCAGCTGCGTCCGAATCAATTTAAACTACATTCCTATCACTGTTAGTTTGAGAGCTACAACCCTTCAAAGTTTAGGGGGCGGAAACTACGACAGCGTAGCTGACTGGCTGGTGGTCATGAGACAGTGGGCCGTGCCCCAGGGGATAGTCACTCGGCCAGTCAGCTATGCTATCGCAGCCTCCGCCCCCGGAACTTAAAAGGGTTGTAGCTTCCAAACTAACAGTGATAGAAATTTAGTTTAAATTTATTTGGACGCAGCTGGTTTAAACGAATCCAATACACGATAGAAAAACAATTGTTCCATTTAAAAAATTATATCTTTGTGGTGTAACTCTTTGGAAAATGATACAATAAACTATGTTCATAGCTCCGCAGAAAGTGTAACATTTCTTGTTTTGACCGACCGCATTAAAATTTCCCGTCACCTATTATTTTATAAGTTACAGAGGCAAACACACTTAGTGAAGTGTGTGTGTGTGTGTGTGTGTGTGTGTGTGTGTGTGTGTGTGTGTGTGAGTGTGTGTGCAGTGAAGCGGTACTACACGCTGCGACGCAGCTAACAGGGTCATTGTGCGCACTCGTTTCATAGCAACACACAGCGCAAAATGGAGCAACGCATTAACATAAAGATTTTTTTTTTATTAAGCAAAAAGGCGACAGTGATCCATGGGATGCTAAGGAAAGTGTATAGTGTTGAGCAGTGAGTAAAGTGTGTGTGTGCGTGTGTGTGTGTGTGTGTGTGTGTGTGTGTGTGTGTGTGAGTGGTTGTGAAGATCCGACAACGCGTAACAGTGCTTTGAGCGATTCCACAAAAAGCGTTTGCTGACAGTTTCCAACAGCTCTGTAACCGATGTCAAAAGTGTATTTCAGCAAATGGAGATTATTTTGAAGGTCAGTAAAGGTGTTTTGTTTGTAGCTCTTGTTTCCTACATATTCTACTGTACCTAACTCTGAAAACAGTTGTATGACATATTACAATCTGATTAATTGCCTAGGATATCGCAGTCTCATTAAGAAGTATACAAATATTGTTGGTATGGAACAGGCTGTCTTCTAATCAATAATACATATCCACCATAGAACCTACTTTCTTAGAGAAATATATCTAAGTTCTAGAAGGGAAAACGGTAGTCTGATCCTTCATTTTAACTTTTAATAAATGAAATCTGGTATTCGACATGACCAAACTTTTTCGGATACTGGAAGTAATTTTTGTGAAAATTATCAGTCCAAAACAAGAATTTAGGAATAACGAGAGTTGTTAGTTTGCACATAGGACAAATGAAACACAATCTGAGAACTTAAACAATCATATATAAAATGATTCTTCAGATCGAATTAACACTTGGCTTCAATTGATGTGTAATGCAAGAAAAAACAAAAATAGAATTTCACTATATCAAATTCATTTTTGGTATATAATTCCCCTACTGTGATTACTGACAGACGTAAAACAGTATGCGTAGCTTTTGTGGTTCGGTTAGGGTCAGCGAGCACAGAATAACATAGAGATGCTATACAGCCTGCATCGGCGTACAGGCAGTGAAGCCATGGCAGCCATTTTGGATGGGTGTAGAAACGGATATGGGCCGATAAATAAGTAGTTCTTCAGATGGCGCTCGCCTCAATTACATTGTCATTTGAACCCCTTACGATGGGAAAAAAATTACCAAATTTTAAACGCAGACAGGTGAATACTGAAGGAATGCTTAGCAAGTACAATACGTATTGTGTTTGTATAAAATAATAATTGAAAGTATTACTTTTATATGAAATTAAAATTGCGACATGAAAAAGTTAGTCGCCTGCCACTTTTTTTGTTTTGGGTCTGGAATTTTCGTCAGCGAGAAAGTTGTAGATAATGAAATGAACTTTTCTTTATATTTAAACAATTTTTTTAGCTTCCCTAGTTTTCTCACAAATTTGGATATAATAGAGCGGTGGACCTTTCAAATTCTATTCGTCACTTTCAGCAAGCTTGCCCACCAGCGAGCACAGATTATGTTGCCCATTCACCTCGTACTTTGTGAGCAATGTCGATAAACATTTTCTAATCGGGGATACAATTTTTGGTATTAAATAATTATGACTTAATACTTTTTATTAATTTTATTACTAACTAGCTGAACCCGCCCCTACTTTACACGGTTATTCTTTAAAGTTCTTTAACTCGAGAACTGCAGAACGTATCTTGATGCAGTTTGTTTCAATTTCTTCGTTATAATTCTGGGATCAACGTAGGTTACATTAAATGTCAATACGAAAATGAGAAATAATTGAAATAAAAATAATAACGTAGAATGGTTTACCACTTCCACACTTTCGTAACCTCTGTAGCGTAATCTATTAAACCTGGGGCAAAGTACATAGTACAGAATTACAGAACTCAGGACGATTTTTTCCCATTTTTAAAGGCCGCGAGATCATATGTCTAACTTGTACAAATCTCCCACAATCATTACATCTATAGTCTGAAGCCGTTTGGTGCCAGCGCTTTAGAAGAGAAAAATGATAAATGTGGTTCACTCGTAAAAGTTAGACTCATGGTCAGGTGTATTTTATTTATTTATTTTAGATCTTTATGAGTTCTGCAATTCTGTACTATGTAGACTGGCCTAGCTCTTATAGTTTAGGCACCATAGCTGACTAAAGTAAGCGGTAAACGATTCTACGTTATTATTCTTATTTTAATTGTTCCACAAGTTGCTATTCACATTAAATATAGCCTATGTTTGTCGCAGGATTCTAAATAAGAATCTGAAAGAAACCGCATGACGATACGTTCAGTACTCATCGAATTATAAAAGGTCAAAGGGACAGACAGAGGGAAAATGTGCTTCTGTTTCATATAATAGTATTATTTGCTATCCTCAGCTGAAATTTGTAATTATTTATAGCGAAAATAGATTGTCTAAAAAGGAACGCGTTAAAGTATATGAAAAAGGAATTAACAGACAGCGAACTCAATAAACTACCCTGTTACAAAGACCGTAGCATCTATATGTATTCAGACAGCCCTGAGATCACTGGCAGCTCCTGCAACAAGATCTAAAATTGTAGCAGAATGTCAGAAGGTTCTGGTGGAGCTAGGGGAAAGCAATAGGGTAAAGCTATTGTGGGTCCCTGGCCACTCGGGGATCAGTGGCAACGAACATGCCGACATATTATCCAGGATGGGGGCAGAGACTCCATTTATTGGACCGGAACCTGTCCTGACAATCACCAAGGCAATGATAAAATTGGAGCTACATAACTGGCTCAGAAGACAGCACGTAGAATATTGGACCAAAGTCTATCAACAAAAACATGACAAGATAATGATGCCAAAGCCATGTTTTAAAAGAAGCTCTGCAATCCTGGGCCTGAACAGGAGAGAGATTAGACTCATGGTTGGATTGCTAACAGGCCATGGGAATTTCAAAAAACACCTACATACAATGGGAATAACAGAAGAGGACCCTAAATGTATGATCTTTGATGACGGTGATGAAACTGCATCACATCTAATCTTCGATTGCAGTGCATTGGAGAGTAAAAGGCACAGAACATTTGGGAGAACCAGACCCGAAGAAATTGTGTCTAATAAAGAACTGGTAAAGGGGCTCCTTGCACTGATCAAGGGCATTAGTTGGCTTTACTAGATATACAGGGAGCGATACCACACAATAAACTTAGTTTTCGGTGCGGGCAGTGGCGGGTTGGACCAATACTGTTTTGGCTTCCCAGACAAAATCGATCAATCAACTAACCTGTGCTCGCACATGTGGCCGGGCGGCGTTCGGCACTAGGGCAATTCACCCTCTGCGGCCGTCATGTTGGTTGGGTGTCGCGCTCTCCTGCCGGCTTCATTTCACTGTCATTGTAAGGCCTCTCTATGTTATTCTGTGCTCGCTGGTTAGGGTATGGCACGGTGACTTACTCGGTAGTGCTCCGCAGCAGACGGTCCATCAACTTGTCCGCCGGCTCCACAGGTGGTAAGCTGGGGCCCCCTGGGTCGCCATTGTCAGAGGCCGCTTTGCCGCCGCTGGCTGCGACCACCTCAGCCAGGAACCTCTGCAGAGACCTCAGGCGGCACCAGCGCTCAGCCAGCTGCTCCGCCGCGCACCACGCCAGCCATGCCGCACCCTCCAGTCTCGCATGCTCTTCCTGCACAACGAGTAGTCTGCTGCCGCTTAGCTGCAACTACTTTAGTTCACTTAAAACATTTTTAAATTGTGTATAAGATGAAATGGCAGCTGCCACTGTTGAGTTGGATGATCAGCTGACTCACATTTTGTTGATATTCGCCTGGTTGTATGACAGCTAGTTCTGTCCTCGGTTCCTCACTGATTGCATAATATTTGATCCACAGTGGCTCCTTTATTAATTGGTGATAAACTGTTTTTATTCTTATTTGTCTAAACTTTTCCATCTGATTAGTGTTGTCTATATGATCTGAAGGCTTTAAAGTGAGATACAAGCTGTGCCTGAAAAGGTTGGTTAATGGTCGCACATTTTACAAACCACATTGATGAGGACGTGGTGGTCACACATACACTTTAAGCAACATGTCAACAAGCACCCCCTATTGAGCAAACTACTGCAATGAAGCAGTGGTACACACTGCGACCAAACTAACAGGACCAGTGAGAGAACTCGTAACATTGCAACATAGAGTGCAAAATGGAGCAATGTGTTAACATCATGTTTTGTTTCAAATTACGCAATGCACGAATGGAGACCTGCGATGTTAGTGCAAGTGTATGGTGTTGAAGCATTGAGTAAACAGTGTGTGTTTGAGTGGTTTAAACACTTTAGAGACGGAAAGAAAGGTGTCGAGGATGAGCCACGTTCGGGGCGACCGTCCACAAACACAGCCCCAGACAACATTGAAGAGTGCGACGGATGCTTGCGGATGATCAGCAGCTGACTTGAAGAATAATAGCAGACGAGTTTGAGATCAGCAAAGACAGCACTGTTGTTCACGAACATTTGAGAAAGCGGAAGTTTTGTAGCGCACATGCTGACAGACGAGCGGAAGCAAACAAAGATGGAAGTATCTGGAGATTTCATCGACATGTCTGACTGGAATCCGCAATTTTTGGAAACCGTCATTACAGGTGATGAGAGTTGGTCCCACCAATACGATCCGGAGAACAAGTGACAGTCAATGGCATGGTAAACAGTTGGCTGATAAGATAAGATATATACGATGCTGAGTGCCTTTTTCGGTAGCAAAGGCATGATACATCATGAATATTTATCCCTGAGGATCATACTGTCAACGTGGAAGTTTACGAGGGAGTTTTGAAACAGCTGCTGCAACGCATCCGGCGGGTTTGGTCAGAAATATACTGGAGTGGTCAGTGGAATTGCCTGCACGAGTGATATATTGAAAAGTCCTCCAGGATAGGCTATAGAACACTGATCCGCATTCGTAAAACATAGGTACAAGGCTAAAGACATCTGGATACCTTTTCTCTACAGGGAAAATGAGGTTATATAATGATGAAAACATGATATGCTACACGAATATAAATACTGCAGTATCGGTTTATTAGAATTTAATTATGGTATCCAAGACGTGACAATTTCTATTTCATTCAGAATGTGTACATGGCTTAATACACACCTGCTTGGTTTGCCGTGTGGTCTAACACACTGCTTTCCGAGACAGGGGGGTGTACTGGCCCCAGTCGAATCCGCCAGGTGGGTTAACGAAGGACGTCGAAGTGCTGCCCAGCCTGGATGTGGTTCTTAGACGGTTTTCCACAGCCCACTAGGTGAATACTGGGCTGGTTCCCAAGTCCCTCCTCATTTACACGTTTCTCAAACATTTCATAACACTTTACACTTTCACACATAGAACACTATATGCAGACCTTTTGGGTACACATTCCCTCCTGGGGGGGAATGGGGTGGTGACAGTGTGATATTCCTGGCCTGTGGCCACTTCATATTTCTGGCCGCTGGCCGTTTCTTTGCTAGCATCGTACGTGTCTTAAACGCGGAAGAAAGACAGAAGTGCAGCATATGTTGAAATGTGGGGTGGGGAGCAGTAGCATATGGCACAGTAGGTGCTGGTTCCCATGGGAAAGCCCGCCTATATTACTGGTACTCTCCTCGCATTGGCTGCTGCATTTCTTTTGAAATTAGTTTTGTTTATTATATACTAAATATTAATTAATCAGAGCTGAGAATTTGTGATAAATATCTCTCAAGGACAGGCTAGATTTTGACAGTTTAAAAAGTTTAAGGTGCCTTCTCTTATGTAACAAGAGAAGAGCGATTTTGCAGAAGGCGCGCGACGGCCCTGTTTTGGCGCGAAATAGAGCGTCAGGTGCCCTCTCGCAACGCGCCGCAGTTTCAGTCTCGAGATGACCACTATACGCGCCGGACCGCGTCGGTAATGAGTAAAGTTTTGTATAATTGTGATAACAGTCGAGGTCTCAAAATGAATTACGGGCAGCATAGACCGTGTCGGATTAACAATAGTTGTTCATATTTTATTATTTATTTAATAAATGTTATCCCTGACAAATAAAAATCTCGCGAGTCGCTTCTTATACTTCCATCCAACAGAACTTATTTCAGCCTCACTTGTATGCTGTAGAAGAACCAACGACCTGTGTGCCGTCTTTTGCGCTGGGGACACAACTATAGAAGACAACAGGTTAGTCAGAACTCTATGCTTTCCATAAAGACTTGGACAGCAACTACGGCACCTCGTGCGTACTGTAGGGCAGTACAAATGCACACTGCTATGCAACAACATTTGCAAGGATGTGGAGGTTTTGGGGGATTTCTGGGAGGAAGCAGTACTAACTTCTCCGTCCGCAAATAATAAAACCCTATGAAGCTTGTAACAGGAAGGGCATCTGACCACCCTGTAAATATTAACACACGCCAAATCCGGATTTAACAAAGAGTCAACCCTGCAGGTGCGGGAACATGCCCAAAGAGAAAGAAAGACATGGCTTAATACACCTGTTACCTTTGAAGAAACCGAGCGGGATGACACAGTGGTAACACACTGGACTCGTATTCGGAACGATAGTGATTCAAATCCATCTCTGGCCATTCTGATTCAATTTTTCCGTGACTTCCCAAAACCACTCCAGGCAAATGCCAGGTTAGTTCTTTTCAAAGGGCACGGCCGCTTTCCTTCCCCATCCTTACCCAAAAATCCGAGTGCGAGCTCGGTCTCTAATGACCACACTGTCGATGAGACGTTAAAACCAAAGCTTCCCCTTCCTTTGAAGAAAATCATCTCGTCCAGATGTTTTACAAAGTATGGTGACAGTATTTTTTTACTAGACTCTGTACATGGTAGGTACTTGCAAAAATGGAAACCTTTGTTGAATAGTAATTCATACAGTGCAAGAATATTATGAGAATCAGATGGCGTATGAGTGATGGTACCTTGAGGTGCGTCATTGTGTCGACAACCTGCTGGTAGTGGGCCAGCGCCTGCTTGGCCGTGCCGTAGTCGTCCTCCAGGAAGGCGTCGAGCGCGCGCTCGTAGCGCAGCTGGCGGTCGGTGAGCCTGCACAGCTGCACGGCCTCGGCCCGCAGCTGCTCCTCGCGCCAAAGCAGCTCCTCCTTCAGGAAGGCCGCCAGCAGCCGCGTGCGGAAGCAGCTGCGCACCGCCGCCGTGTACGCCCGCCTGTTCAGTGGCGTCCTGCACACGACGTCACGTCTCTGTCCAGTCCGGCAGTGGCTTTCACTGACTGACATATCACATACGCCTCAAGCTTTCTGTACTGAATGTGAGGAAACCTCATGGGGGATGGGCTAGGAATTTAGGATAGAAATTGGTCTCCTTGCAAAGAATAAACAACTAGTGTAATTTCTCTTATTTGCTAAACCTGTGGGAAACTTTAAACAGACTGGTAAGATGGTGTATTGAGCCCTATTACAGTCCAATGTGAATGAATGTACTGTACCACTATGTTCAATGCTGGCCCATCAGTAACTTTGCCATTCATACAAGCTGTTATGTGGTCTGAGATACTAAATGCCAAAGAAAAAGTGGGATACTTTAGAACAGTGGTTTTCCACCTGTGGGCTGTGACACCCAGTGGCTCGTGAAGTCTCGCTCGGGGGTCCCCATCACAGATGGAAGTCCTTGCACTAAAAAATAATTAGAGGTTCAGTAATACAAAAACATATGCCCAACTCAAATATAACTGTTACCACAGCACTTGAAAAGGGCCTGAGGCCGAATCAGGTTGTGGAAAAAAAAATTCAGTCAAATGGCGGTCAGCTCTTTTAAAAAATTTAAATGACTGAGGCTCCTGACGCATACAAAATCAAATATATTTAATGTTAATATTACAGAGGTCCTTGAATAGATCTCAGGTTGTTTTATAATACAGTGTGTTAATGATGAATAAGTGCAAAGTCTGAAACCTGTTTTCGAGAACCAATTTAGAGGTAAAAGAATGTGATACAATAAGTAAATCTCAGAGGTTCGAAAAAAAATCTACTTCTTTATAAATTGTCTATTCAGTGGGACCTCTCTTAATGAGAATAATACGCTTCTCAGTCTTGCCTGAAATGCGAAACAGTCGTTAAGCAAAATATAGTTTTCTGTCACAACTCATAGGATAATGTGTTTCAGTCCGGAAAATACATAAAAAACTTCGTCCAACAATTTAAAAGAAAGATGAAGCAAAAGATAGTAGGTTAAATTTGTTTCTTTTGAGACAACATAGTTCTGTTACAGTTCGTGAGGGGGAGGGGGTTGCCATAATATTTTTATTTTAGATAGGGTCGCCAGAAAAATTTTCTTTAAAGGGGGCCACATGTTCTAAAAGGTTGAAAAACACTGCTTTAGAACCCAAGTACTTTTCACATACGAGAGATCTATTGACATATTTTTGCCTATAGTTTTAGGTGCCTTATAGGACAGTGGTCTAAATGACGGTACCAGACAGCCAAGCATGTTAAAGTGCCAGTTTCTGAGATGGGAAGGAGCACAGGTCCCTCTTCGAATCACGACACTGGGTGATGTGCTGGGCCCCCTGATTGTAGTTTACAGGCAGTTTTCCTCCCCCCAACAGATAAATACTGAGCTGGCACTCAAGTCCCGCCTCATTTATATGATAACCAAGCAATTAGAAAATGTACACATCATGTGATATGTATAACAGTACATGGAAACTGTTGAGAACACATATCCCCTTCTAGGGATAGTGGGGTGGCAGAAGCAAGGGCATGCAGCCATCACTTACAAGTAACGATGCCGAAGCCATAGGAGCAGTGGCTTTGTTAAGTTTGAGAAGGAAATAGTCCAGGTCTCTTGAAAGAATCCATCCTAGAATTTTTTCTACAATGATTTAGGAAAATCATGAAAAACCATAATACGCATGGCTGGAGGGAGATTTGAGCGCCGGCCGCGGTGGCCGAGGTGACTGAGGCGCTCCAGTCACGGTCAGCACGGCCACTACGGTCGGGGGTTCGAATCCCCCCTCGGGCATGGATATTTGTGCCGTCCTATTTCGTAAGTAGTTCATAAGTAGTTTGTAAGTTTAGGGACTGATGACCCCGTAGTTAAGTCCCGTAAGCTTTACAAACATTTGAACATTTTTGAGATTTGAGCTACCGTGTTGACCACCGAGGTGAGGCTGATGGGACTTTAGGAAGAGGCACCGGAAGGTGGTTTTCCAGGTTTTGGGAACATGAGCAATCAGAAGGTCTTCCACAGGTCGGGGAAGAAGCCGGTGTACAGGATAATGCTATGGAGGGAGACAAGGCAGTGTGGAAGGAGGGGGGACAGGCACGAAGGTTCCTGTACATTATACGGTCGTGACCGGGGGTGGTGTTGCGTTTTGTGAATAGATTCGATGTCAAGGGCAGTTATGGGTGTGTTAAGTTCTGAGAGGGGGAAGTGGTCCAAGTACTGGAAGACAGGGCACGCTGAGGGACTGATGTATTGGTATGCTCCTGGACATCAGGGTAAATATGGAGTTATCAGACCGAGGATCATTGGGTACGGAAGATACATCGGAAAGGTAGGTGCCAAATTGTTCTGCCTTACTGGCGTTGTCAGGAAAATGAAGGCAATTGTGGAGGAGTGGGTATTGGGGAGTAGAGCGACTGCCAGTAAGGTGGTGGAAGGCGTGCCAGTACCTGGCAGAATTCACAAGGACTGGGGTATTAAGACATGTGCATGTCTGACTCCCGTGCTGGCGTCTTTTCCCGTTCAAAAGGTTTCTGATGTGGGGCTGGATTTGCTGTTGGCGGAGGAGTGCATCCCTGACACGGGTCCGCAAGAAGGTGCGGTATAGTTGACGAGAGGCGCAAAGAAGGAGGAGAACCTGTGGAGGGAGAGTGGGACGGTGTGGGTGGATCACTTTGATAGGAATGTGGGCTTGGACCGCTTAAGCAACGGTCTGGTGCACGAAGGATACGGCGTGGTCAGTATCGCCAGGTTGGGGGGGGGGGGAGAGGATTCGAGCTGTACGTTAATGGATGTCCGTCTTGTGGTAAACAACTTTTTTTTAATGCGATTTGTACTTTTCCAGATATTCCGAAACACATTTTTAAGTTCTCATCCTGTATATCAATTTATATTGAGTGTAAGAGTACTTTAAAATGTACGTACCCTACAGTAAGTGTTGGCGCAGCGCAGGCTGAGCTCGGCTGCCCTACCTGTTGGGGCGTCCACGCACGTCCGCCAGGCTGACGGGTGGCGGCGGCGGCGCCACCAACTGCGGCGACTCCACTGGCCGGCGGCGCGGCGCGCTCTGCCGGCACGGCCGCTCCTGCACACAGTTGGCAACACTGCACACTGCTTGTCCTACCTACTGTTTGGCCACGATTAAGTTGACGACTCCCGCGGTGGCTGTTGGGAGCTGCAGCAAATTGCTTATAAAGATAATAGCGGAAACTCTTCGCTGAAATGTACGACAGCGCTCTCGAGCACCTCCTAGAGGCCTGAGTTGTACACTAAAACTGGGAGTGAACGGCCGATTAACACTGTGAGACTCAGGACACTTACATCATTCGTCGACGTACTTCATCGAAGTAGGAAATGGTTGGAAGAGGGAGTGCTTGTGCTATATACTGCTGTAATAGCAAACTACAAACAGCGATGCGCTCCGAAATCTTTCTACATCTACATGGGACACTCTGCAAATCACATTTAAGTGCCTGGCAGAGGGTTCATCGAACAACCTGTATACTACTGTACTTACCTCCCATTCAAATGTTCAAATGTTTGTTAAGCTTAAGGGACTTAACTACAGGGTCATCAGTCCCTAAACTTACAAACTACTTATGAACTACCTACGAACTAGGACGGCACAAATATCCATGCCCGAGGGGGGATTCGAACCCCCGACCGTAGTGGCCGTGCTGACCGTGACTGGAGCGCCTCAGTCACCTCGGCCACCGCGGCCGGCACCTCCCATTCCATTCTCGAATAGCGCGCAGGAAGAAAGAACACCTGAACCTCTCCGTTGTGATTTTTCGTCTTTTATTCTGATAATATTGTCTACCTATGTATGTGGGAGTCACCAATATATTTTCGCATTCGGAGGAGAATGTTGGCGATTGGAGTTTCGTAAGTGGTCCAGGCCGCAGCGATAAACGCCGTTCTTGTAATGTTTCCCATCCGAGATCCTGTGTCATTTCCGTGACGCTGTCTCCCCTGTATCATGGCAATACAAAACGAGCTCCCCTTCTTTGGACTCTTTCGATGTCCTCCGTCAAATCCACCAGATAAGAATCCACACTGGGCAGCAATGCTCCAAAAAAGGTCGGATAAGCACAGTGTACGCAATTTCCTTAGTAGTCCTGTTGCATCTTTTAAGGGTTCTGCCAATAAAACACAGTCTCTGGTTAGTCTTTCCCACGACATACCTATGTGTTCTTTCCAGTTTAAGTTTGAAGTAATAGTAGTTACTATGTATTTTGTGGAGTTTATGGTCTTCACTTTTATTTGTTCCCGAAAAATATAGATTTCTAAAAAAGGAGGCTACTATTAGGCCTACTGAGATCGTTTACTTTCAATAAACAGTGTCTTTAACGCTTTGATTTACCCTTTTTTATAAGTTCTTTATAGATACCAGCAGTACTTCGTAAGCGAAGTGCTCACTTGGGTTAAATTTTGAGATAGAAGGGCTCAGGGAATTTGAATAAAAGCTATGTACTACTTTGTGGAGAAAGATTTCAGAAAGAAGATTTTGTAAGATTAAGGGTAAATGTAATTTGTTCTTTGCGTGTAGATTTAAAAAAAAATGGTGGTTAATGTATTATACCAACAAATGTATAATAGCAAATTTTAGTTGAATCCCTTCATTTAAAGCGTAGACGAGGCTTTAGAAACATGCGTACTACACATTCACTGTCAGCTCTTCGTATTTAAGCAAAAATTATATTTTATGAAACAGAAGGCTAAACAGAAATTTAAAATACATTTTCGTTGTCACTTCCAGTATTGACCTGATGCTATGCCTTTCCTTTCTGCTGCCTAACTGCTCATGGAAATTGCGTTCATATATTGCGATTGATGTGCGCTTTTCACAGAATGGACTGGTAGTCAAGAATTCGTATTGTTAGCCAATAAACAGATTGTAAAAAAAACCTAGAATGTGTATCTTTTATGGAAACATACAGTTTTTTAAAGGGAACAATGGTTGTTTCTATCACACCAGCGGTGTACAAAGAATTTTGAATGACAGTTTTAATACGTTTAGTTTGACAGCTACAACCGTTCAAAGTTCCGGGGATGGAGGCTGCGATAGCGTAGCTGACTGGCCGAGTGGCTAGCCCCTGGAGCACGGCCCACTGTCTCATGACCAGCAGCCAGTCGGCTACGCTGTCGTAGCCTCCGCCCCAAAAACTTTGAATGGTTGTAGCTGCCAAACAAAACGTGATAAAAATGTCATTCAAAATTCTTTGTACACAGGTGGTGTCAAAAATTCCAGTGCATGATAGAAAAAACCATTGTTCAATTTGAAAAATTGTACGTTTGCATAAAAAAGACACTTTCTAAGTATTTTTATAATCTGTTTATTGGCTAACAATGCGAGCCCCTGACTACCAAACCATTCTGTGAAAACCGCACATCAATCGCACTTTCCGTTTCCACAATATTTGCGGTGCAAGTATTAGGTGATTCACTCTGTATATCGTTAAAACTTAGGTATGTGTTATTTTCAGAAGAGCAGCTCGTTTCGTACTACCGCGATTCAGGGGGAGAGTGTCACGGAGATGATGCCCAAGTTCAGGTGGAAGTCATTAAAATAAAGGCGCTATTCGTTGCGGCGAGGTCTATTTACAAAATTTATGTCCCCAACTTTCTCCTCCGAATGCCACGATATTTTATTAGCACCCACCTACATAGTTAGCCATGATCACCATAATAAAATAAATCAAATCGAAAACGGAAAAAATTAGGTCTCCCTTTTCCCCGCGCGCTATCATAAAATGAAAAGGTTGAAAAAATTATGAATCCGATTAGAAGAATCCTCTCGCAGGCACTTAAATGTGAATTGTAGAGTCAATAGCAGGACAAACAGTGGAAGCAGTTGCTTCCATAAACATTCTGGGACTAGAAATAAGAGGTGATTTGAAATGGAATCAACAGTGAGGCAGATGCCAGACTGATGTTCAAAATGTTCAAATGTTTGTAGAACTTATGGGACTTAACTACTGGGTCATCAGTCCCTAAGCTTAGAAATACTTATGAACTAGCTAAGACTAAGGACGGCACAAATATCAATGCCCGAGGGGGCATTCGAACCCCCGACCGTAGTGGCCGTGCAGACCGTGACTCAAGCGCCTCAGTCCCCTCGGCCACCGTGGCCGGCTGCCAGACTGAGATTCACTGGAAGAATCCTCAGGGATTGTAGTCAGTCGAGAAAGGAAGTAGGTCGCAAAACTCGTTCGGCCAGCCCTTTAGTATTGCTCATCAGTGTAGGTATCAGGTAGGGTTGATAGAAGACATAGAGATCCAACGAAGAGTAGCACGCTTCGTTGCGGACTCATTTAGTAAGCGGGAAAGCGTCACGGAGGTGATTAGGAAACTACAGTGGCAGACGCTGCAAGAGAGGCCTTCTGTAACGCGCTCCAGGCTTCTGTCAAAGTTGCGGGAGCGTACGTTTCAAGAAGAGTCAACCAATACATTGCTTCCTGTTACGTACATCTCGCGAAGCGACCCTAGGATAACATTAGAGAAATTAGGGCCAAGACGGAGGCGTGCGGGCGATCATTTTTCCGCGAACCATACGCGACTGGAATAGGAGGAAGTGACCATGGTACGCAAAGTACCCTCAACAATACACCGTGAAGTGGTCTGCGTAGAATGGCTGCAGATGTAGATGCAGAAACGTAACATAAAATGATGTAGCAGGGTCCCGTTTAAATATAGGAAATGTTCCATTGTAGTAGATCATAGGCGTATGTAGGATATGATTTCAGGAGGGGTTTTCAATGCACAGACATCATTACAATATGTACTCTTAATGCAATTACAAATGGCACGTTACTGTATACATTATTTTTCATTTCAAAGGACTGTATACTGGAGTGTCACTATGGTATGACACAAAAATAAGAAACTTCTTAAGTATATATGTATTACTCAAAATAGGAACAAGTAAAATCATATTACAAAGTTAGGCAAAAGAAAATCGAAACGCGGGTGGGAATCAGAAAGACAGTGCGTGAAGTACTTGTGAAGCATCATCAGAGATGCACTTCCTAATTCAAATATTTTGACTTACCTGAGAGCTGGGAAAAAATGTACAGATACCCTTTGACTAGACTGGAACTTTAATTCGTTTACATGAGAACATCAAGAAATATTGCTGAATGCCATTACAATTACTAACAATGGTGTTGAAAAACAGCTGAAATCTCTTAAACGCAATGAAGCTCTAGGGCCCGACAGCGTTATAGACAGTTTCTACACAGAAGCTCTGCCGGATTTAGTCTCCCTCTTTACCATAATTTACTGTGGGTACTTTGAGCAAGGAATTATACCTAGTGTATAGTGAAGTCACGCACATCTATAAGGAGCGGAAAGATTAAAAGAATATACCAGAGGAAAAAAAAAAAACTAGCAAACTGCTCATTATTTATACTATTTTGTCAAAAGCTGACATTTTTAGCCCGTGGTTGTGTACGAAATACAGGGTGATTCTTATAATAAAGAAGACAGCAACCAACCATTTTTGATCATGCTATTTATTAACTAAATAGCGCCGCTACCGTTTTCGAACCTTTCGGTTCATCTTCAGACGGCTGTTCACGTCCACTCAAATGTCATTTACATTTTTCTTTTATGCAGATAATTTTTCTTGTGGTTAAAAGTCTTTGGTTGTGTGGTACCCCACAGTACAAAACCTGATTATAAAGTCATTATAATCAGGTTTTGTATTGTAGGGTACCACAGTGTAGGTCATTATAATCAGGTTTTGTATTGTAGGGCACCACACAACCAAAGACTTTTCACCACACAAGGAAAATTATCTGCATAAAAGAAAAATGTAAGTCACATTTGAGTGGACATGAACAGCCGTCTGAAGATGAACCGAAAGGTTCGAAACCGGTAGCGGCGCTATTTAGTTAATAAATAGCATGATCAAGCTTCTGTGAAGTTTGGAAAGTAGGAGGCGAGGTACTGGCGGAAGTAAAGTTGTGAGGCGGCCTCGTGAGTCGTGTCGGGATAGCACAGTCGGTAGTGCGCTTGCCCGCGAAAGGCAAAGATCCCAGGTTCGAGTCCCGGTTCCGGCACACAATTTTAATCTGCCAGGAAGTTTCATATCAGCGCACACTCCGCTGCAGAGTGAAGTTTCATTCTGGAAACATCCCTTAGGCTGTGGCTAAGCCATGTCTCCACCATATCCTTTCTTCCAGGAGTGCTAGTCTTGCGTGTTTGCAGGAGAGCTTCTGTGAAGTTTGGAAAGTAGGAGGCGAGGTACTGGCGGAAGTAGAGTTGTGGGGCGGCATCGTGAGTCGTGTCGGGATAGCACAGTCGGTAGTGCGCTTGCCCGCGAAAGGCAAAGGTCCCAGGTTCGAGTCCCGGTTCCGGCACACAATTTTAATCTGCCAGGAAGTTTCATGATCAAAAGTGGTTGGTTGCTGTCTTCTTTATTATAAGAATCACCCTTTATCTCATTATTTTAGTAGTACTTACCATAAATTTTAATACATTTAACCCATTGTGAGACAATACGGTCGAATCCTCCACACACAAATCTTTGCACTTAGCTACGGGACCATGACTTTTACCCAGGTATGCACCTCTTCGCCCGGAACATACCAATGGCCATGGAAGTCTTTCTTCAGGGTCGCAAAAGATATGGGAATCACACGAGGAGAAATCGAGTCTGTACAGAACGGGATTGGAACACTTGTGAGGAGTCACTCTCGTGAGAAGACCCGGGCTAGCAGGTAGCAGTCAGTCTACAGCGACACAAGAACCTGATACCCGCCCAGTAACTGCACTCAGTCGCTGCTCCTGCGACGCCTTTCTGCTTATGTTGTGCAGCTACAGTTGTTTCCCACTTACTACGATGTGATACTGCGGTTATTAGCACTTCCGTGTAATGGTAACGATTTTACTGAGTCTAAGCTTATTTGTTTTTCATGTTTCTGTGGCTTGTGCCGCTTACAAAATGTTTTTGCAGTTAATTTGCAGCTTCGTTGAGAATATAAATATAGCAAAATTCGACTGAAATCATGAAATTAACATTTGTACGGAGTGAGTTGTGTTTCGACATGCTTAACATTCACTGAGTTGATTTACAAGATTTCCAGTCATTACGACGTGCATTGCGTCTTTGGCAATTTCTTTATCATTATAATTTTTTGTGCGTAGACCAGAAAAGATTAGTTTGCTCTAGTATTCTGCATCTACTCGAGGAAGTTTACCCTAATCAGTTAAAATTTTGATTAAGTTTTGGTCTTAGCCCTTAGAAACTTTGCCATTATGGCGATGCCTTCGAGTGTATTTACACGTATTCATTCACATATATTTCTTATTGAATCATTAGTTTACACAAAAAACCGTAAAAGTCGGTCTTGAAGGATATGGTTTTCAAACGCGCCCTCCAGATCACAGGATGATAATTATCAAATATTTGTTGGACATGAACAGATTCATCAAATGTGTTCCTTTTCTTCTAGAAACAAACAAGGGTCACAATTTTGAACACATTTTCACAAAGACTGATTAACGTGACAACTTAAACTTTTAACATCGGTTTCAGAAAACGAAATTATAACTGCCTGGAACAGCGTAAATGAAAGGTTTTGCATCTTTCCGCCAAGGGACGTTAAGTTGTAATGGGTTTTAAAACGTTTTATGTGTCTCTTGTTTCCCAAGAACTTGCGATGACATCAAAAAAAAAAAAAAAAAATAAATAAATAAATAAATAAATAAATAAAAAATAAAAATAAATAAATAAGTAAATAAATAAATAAAATAAAATAAAATAAAAATAGTACATTTAAATCCGCTGGGTCAAATTTCGAGCTTGACAGCCAGCCATGACATTTCGTTGTGTAAAATGGTGGTCAGGCAGAGCTAAAGAATGGACTCAAACTGTCAATACATTGAACATCTATGGCAGATGCGTGATGCCATACTCGTATGTTCCATTTACTTAATTTTTAAATTTGTTATAGTTCAAATCAAATATTTGTAAATCTATAAAAATTAACTAGGCTTACAAACTACCTAAACTAAGTTAAACCAACCTAAGGACAACACACACACACACACACACACACCCGTACCCGAGGGAGTACTCGAACCTCCGACCTGGAGCAACCAGGAGCTCTGCAGCAAGGCGCCTTAGAGCGCTCGGCTATTCCACCGCGGCTGTTTGTTATATACTGCTACTTTTTTGGCAGAGCAAAGTTTTAATTGTTTTTACGTTTAATTTTATTTTCGACTTATTGGATATTCACAAGCTGTACTTCTTTTCCTAAGAGCTGTCAAATATGTGTAGAAAATGAACGGCCTTGCAATGAAAAAACTTTTATAAGCTGTACCAGCAGAAAACCCGGCGTTACCCATGTTTATTTATGTATTTATTTATTCTTGCCTTGAGTTAGTACTTCTCCTATTCCTTATCTCTCTATCTCCTTTTTTTCTAAAAACATGTTATATTTATCAGAGAATATATAAAAATAAGGGTCTCTTGCATCATACACAAAATTTTAAGTACAATATCCAACCAAAAAAAAAAAAAAAAAAAAAAAAAAAAAAGATAGTAATCAAAATACAAATGATATGTAGGATTCATACATTCATTTAATTCACAGCTTTACTATAAACAACACCGAGCGAGATGGCGCAGTGGTAATACACTGCCGGCCGCGATGGCCGAGGGGACTGAGGCGCTTCAGTCACGGTCTGCACGGCCACTACGGTCGGGGGTTCGAATCCCCCCTCGGGCATGGATATTTGTGCCGTCCTTAGTTGTAGGTAGTTCATAAGTAGTTTGTAAGTTTAGGGACTGATGACCCCGTAGTTAAGTCCCTTAAGCTTAACAAACATTTGAACATTTTGGTAACACACTGGATTCGCATTCGGGAGGACGGCGGTTCAGACGAGCCTACAACCATCCACATTTAGGTTTTTCGTGTTTTCTCTAAATCTCTCCAGGCGAATGCCGGGGTGGTTCCTTTCGAAACAATCAGAGCGTAAGGTCCGCCTCTAATGAACACGCTGTCGACGGGGGGTTAAGCACTAATCTTCCTCCATGACTACAAACAATATTTCTTGTAATTTGTCCAGCATCTAATAGCAGTATTTTCTGTGGTGAACCCAGCCCTGAGCAAGCGACATAAAGCTGTCCGTGTGAGAAACAAGGAGATTTCAAACACACTCCACAGTATTGAGTAGCCGGCCGCGGTGGCCGAGGGAACTGCGGCGCGTCAGTCACGGTCTGCACGGTCACTACGGTTGTGGGTTCGAATCCCCTCTCGGGCATGGATATTTGTGCCGTCCTTAGTGTTAGCTAGTTCATAAGTAGTTTAGGGACTGATAACCCCGTATTTAAGTCCCATAAGCTATTTGAACATTTTTAGTATTGAGTAGATTGCCCTGTGATTTATTAGTCATAGCTGTACCCGACATGCTTTACAATGCCATGGAAAGAAAAAAAGGTGTTTGGTTGGGTGACAGGTTCTTGCGTGTATTCCTGTCCGGTTAGTAAAATAATTATCCTCGGAAAGCGATTATTTCGTTGCGAACATTAGCACATTACGACCCCGGAGACTTGACGCCTGGAGGATACGCAACCGGCACGATCTCTTTGTTGCCGGCGCTGCCGCGTTATGCCTGTAATCAGTATGTATGTTCAAATCAGTTTAAGTCTTGATCCGATCGCTACCAAACTTCACAGGTCCCCCCTCCCCCCCTGGGCTAATCTGAATATTGTATAAATATGCCATCAAAATCACTCCAGCCGTTTTCGAGTTTATAGAGGACATACAGACAAACATTCATTTTTATATACAGGGTGTCCCAGCTATCTTGCCCACCCAAAATATCTCTGGAACAATAACAGCTATTGGAAAACGACTTTCACTGGTATCAATGTACGGCTGATACATTGATTTGGAAACATATTTGGAAACATTCTAAAACGAAAGCAAATGTGTTTTTAACACAAACTTATGTTTTTTTAAATGGACACCCTATATTTTTCTTCAGCAATCCATAGCATGACAAATCACATAAACAATGGCGTTGATTGCATCGAATGTTCCAATTACATCCCGAGATATTGCGACGAAGAAGTTGATGCTTGAAAAACCCGAAATACGCTGCTAGCGCACTTCCTGAGGCTCAGGCGTGAACCCCATGCTGCCCGTAATCGCGATGTGATTGACATGCGTAATCGCACTTCCATTCTTATCAAGAGGTCCGAAACGAATAATACGGTCTGCTGCCATCAACTCCCATAAGCACATAATGGTTTCCCTCTTGCACCTTTAGTCCACTTGCTCGTTTCACTAAAACCATCAACATGAATTTTACTATTATGAGTGAATGATTCACTGTCACTTGCACTAGATCTACAGTAAAGTAAAGTTTTAATGTTGAACGGCATTACCTTTTTAGTAACGGATTAACGATAAGCGAAGTTAACTTTATGACTAAGGTTGCGGTACACAGATATGTTACAGAACCGCATCACCCCTACCTAGCCTATGGGATAAATACCTGCTGGAATGTACGACTTTAATGCAGGATGGCAGCAGACCGTATTATTCGTTTCGGACCTCTTGGTAAGTATGGAAGTGCGATTACGCATGTCAATCACATCACGATTACGGACAGCATGGGGTTCACGCCTGAGCCTCAGGACGTGCGCTAGCTGCGCATTTCGGGTTTTTCAAGCGTCAACTTCGCGTCGCAATATCTCGGGATTTAACTGGGATTTTGCGATGCAATCAACGCCATTGTTTATGTGGTTTGTCATGCTATGGATTGCTGAAGAAAAATATATGGTGTCCATTAAAAAAAAACATAAGTTTGTGTTAAAACACATTTGCTTTCGTTTTAGAATGTTTCCAAATATGTACATTCATAGGCCCCAGCCGTGCATTGATACCGGTGAAAGTCGTTTTCCAATAGCTGTTATTGTTTTAGAGATATTTTGGGTGGACAAGACAGCTGGGACACCCTGTATAAAGATTATAATGATAGATTTAAATAATCTCCATATACACGGTAGAGAAAATATATTTGCGTCTTATAATCTGACGAAAGCCGCTTCGTCTTAGCCTTAGTCGACACCATGCAGAGCGGTCATTTAAACCAAGCGGCGTTGGATATGGTGGAAGGGTCAGTGTAGCAACTTGCGAGACAGCCCGTGCTTGACCTGGGTGTCCCGGATTTCTCACAACTGTCTACACATTCCAACTTCTCACAAATGCGTCTCCTCACAAGTGTCACAAGCTTGTACGGAACATGTGTAATTGATTCCTAGCCTTCGCAAAACGTAGCTGGGCTTTATCCTGATACAGAAGAAAGCTGTCGTAGCGAGATTGAATATCAAAAGTCCCAAAGTTACCAAAAATAAACGAAATGTATATTTGTTCCGGAAAGCAGATAGAAATAAAATACATTACTTCTTGAAAGATAGCTTCCACTCGTTTCTAACACTAAATGTAGGTGTAGGCCAGATGTGGCTCAAATTCAAAGAAGTGGTATCGACAGCAATTGACAGTTTTATACCAAAAGAGGGAGGTGATCCTCCTTGGTACACAAAAAAAGGTCAGGATACTGTTGCAAAAGCAACGGAAAAGGCATACTAAATTTAAACGAACACAAAATCCCCAGGATTGGCGATCCTACACAGAAGTTCGAAATTTAGCGAGGACTTCAATGCGAGATGCCTATAATACTTATCGCAACGAGACTCTTTCTCGAAATTTGACTGAAAACCCTAAGAGATTTTGGTCATATATTAAATATACTAGGGGCAAAACACAAACAATACCCTCACTACGAGATAGTAATGGCGATCCTGCCGATGACAGCGCTACTAAAGCAGAGTTACTAAACATAGCTTTTAGAAACTCATTCGCCAAAGAAGACGAAACCAGTACTCCAGATTTCGAATTACGAACAGATGCCGTAATGAGTAACGTAGAAGTAGATATAATCGGAGTAGTGCAGCAACTAAAATCACTTAACAAGAACAAGTCTTCTGGTCCGGATTGTATACCCATTAGATTTCTATCTGATTATGCTGAAGCGATAGCTCCTTACTTAACAGCCATATACAACCGCTCTCTCAAAGAAGGATCTATACCAAAAGATGGGAAAGTTGCACAGGTCACATCCGTTAAACTTTGTTTACATGATAAATCAATCAAATGTGAAGGCCCTAAACTCCACAAAATACCTAGGAATTAGAATTACTTCTGACTTAAA
Organism: Locusta migratoria; assembly: GCA_026315105.1. Taxonomy (NCBI): domain Eukaryota; kingdom Metazoa; phylum Arthropoda; class Insecta; order Orthoptera; family Acrididae; genus Locusta; species Locusta migratoria. The sequence continues at coordinate 52,039,636 of CM048747.1, read as the reverse complement.
TTGGAAAGAACACGTAGATAATGTCGTGGGAAAGACGAACCCTTAAAAGATGAAAACAGAACTACTGAAGAAACTGCATACACTATGTTTGTCCGTCCTTGTATGGAGTATTGCTGCCCAGTGTGGGACCCTTATCAGGTGGGTTTGACGGAGGACATCGAAAGACTCCAAAGTAGGGCAGCTCGTTTCGTATTGTCACGATACAGGGGAGACAGCGTTACGGAAATGATAGAGGATCTGGGATGGGAATCATTACAACAACGGCGCTTATCGCTGCGGCGTGGGCTGCTTTCGAAACTACAATCGCCAACATTCTCCTCCGAATGCGAAAATATATTGTTGACTCCCACTTACATAGGTAGAAATGATCATCAGAATAAAATACGAGAAATCAGAGCCCGAACTGAGAGATTCAGGTGTTCATTCTTCCTGTGCGCTATTCGAGAATGGAATGGGAGATAAAGTAGTATAACGGTGGTTCGATGAACCCTCTGCTAGGCACTTAAATGTGATTTGCAGAGTATCCCATGTAGATGTAGAAAGCCATTATTTTTATCAGCTTTCTCAACATTTCGGGAGAGGTTTGAACCTCCCCCCCCTCTCTCTGTCAAGCCCATGTTAGATGCTCGCAGTCTACACCCACGTCTAGAAGATTCAGGGGTGCAGGTAAAGAAAAAAATACAAATACCTAAAGAGAACACTAGAATTGCTGGATACACTCACCATTAGTGAGGCTACGGGGAGTGGCAGTGAGTGCTAGTTCTGGATCTGGTTCACTGACAAAACGAGTAAACAACCAGACAGCGTCCCTTGGCAACGACCATTGATCTGCGCGCGGCAGCCGACGCTACAGAGACGGAGGGAGAGCTGTATTTACGGGGTCGAGCGCGTCATCTTCCTCGTACACTTCATTAACTTCAACAACGACTCATTACCCAACGAGGCAGATGCACGTTGCACTAACCTAAATGATAGTTTGGCGAACCGCAACTAGCAGCTGAGTGAATCCGTTGTACTCGATATTGAACATTTGTCACGTGACGTTACTCATTTGTCGCGGTACAGTCTAATAATTGTTTATTTCTTCGAGCACAAATGGTTCAATTTCAATTTTAGGAAGCGATCTGCAGTTTATGAGCGACACATTTCGAACGGGACAGTAATAAGCACTGATAAGAAACTGTCGTCGTTAGATGTGTTCTGTAATTTAAAATAGTTTCTTTGCATTTTAGTGACAGCACCGTATATTATTATTGGATATTGTAGAAATTGATTTAAGTCTTATCTGAAAAGAGAACTTACAAGACTGGCCTTCATTTGTTACAATAACAATTGTGCTAGCATCCGACTGGTATATTATAACTCGGCGCTTTTCTCAGGCCTCCACACTTATTTCGTTAGTAGAGCAAGGGTCCAAACATCGCCTACCATAATTACTTTCCTGTTTATCAGCTTGAAACTTTTGAACCGATTTACGCAGTGAAGTGTTATACGATTCTTCGGGTATGTCACAGTTATAATTTTACCGCGAATCAGTCTTTCTTTCCGCCACAAAATATACCTCGCTGTTTGACTTTCTTTTATTACCTCTGTGCAAAAGACAGACGTTCAATCTTCGTCTGTTCTGCTCGTTCCGTTGTATTGGAAGGACGTGTGTAGTCTCGTTCCTGTAAATTCCACGTTTTAATGAGTATGCTTGTTTCCAAGATTAATATAAATAAGTTAGGGTTAAAACCACCTTGAAATGATTATTAATTTTTTTCAGTCACATATTTTCTCAACATTGGTGTTAATGTTTGAGTGCTTAGTCTTATGGTGATTCGGACGCCATTATGGTGTGATGTATCATGTAGAATTCGTTATAATATGTCATGAATAATGCAGCAATTCCGAATATCTCATTTACAATACCGGTAGAACCTGCAATCATTATTTTCCGCTGCAATTTTATTTTATTTTATTTATATTTTTTATTTTTTTTCGAAGTCCGATAGGTATTCATGACAAATATTTTTTTCTAATTTCCATTGTTACGATTTGATCTCGAACATTCTACGCGGTCCTGTAGTGCATGATGAAACACTAATAACTAGTCCGGGTCACTCTAGGAAGAAGTTAGCAATAAAAAGATATTAAATTTACAGCATAATCATCGGTAGAATATTGCAGAATTATTATCGTCTAGTCTAGAACAATGAGGTAACTTTATTCCTAACTTTTGTAGTGCTACTAGCCGACTTATTTATGACCTTCATGTTCAAATTATGTACCAAATTTTAATCAGCTATCAGTTTTAGGCTTTATTTATAACTAGATAGAAGTATCCGGCTTTGCTCGGGTTTAAAATAAGGTTTTCTGTAGAAGCGTACAAAACCGTTTATTTGCATATAATAAAAGGGTATATTTATGTTGAAGCAATGTGATAAACAACATTTTTGGCAGTTCCATTTGGAGTATCTTCCCCACGTAATTTTATGCAGACAACAAATGCATTTTATAAGTATAGAGATTCAACATTTTTTTTTTTTCAAAATCGTATCCGCGATCTTGGACTTAAAAATTTTCCGTAAACCAAACAGACTCCAACAAGTAGTAGCATCATAGCAGCCAGTTGTAGGGGGACCTGAGAGTGACAACTAGGAAGTTATATTCCCAGATTCATTACTTCAGGCTGGTCGTAGAAACTTTCTAAGTAGTTTTTCACAGAACAGTTTCCATCAGTCTACAGGTGTCTGCATCTATATTGCACTAAAGACCTCCATGACCTTCTCCTATTGCTTGAACAAACATATGACCATTTGAGCTGTCCTTAATGCAGCCATACAATGATCTTTTTAGTTCTTTTTACACAGTTTCAAACACACTTGAGCAATATTGTAAGACGGTGCAGGCAAGTGTTTTGTGTACTATCTGCTTTGTAGACTGATTGCGCTTCCCTAGTATTCTGCCAGAGAAATGTAGTCTTCTATTTGGTTTACCTATGGCTGAGCCTAAAGCGATCGTTTCATGTCATAGTCCGATAACTTTTTACGTCCAGATATTTGTATAAGATGACTAACAGCAACTGTGGCTGTGTGATATATCTTCCACATCATTCGGCTGGCCGCGAGGGAATGGCCGTGTGATCTAAGGCGCCTTGCGGCCGCTTCCCGTCGGAGTTTCGAGTCCACCTTGTATATAGGGGGTATGTGCTATTCTTAACATAAGTTTCATCATTTTAATAGTTTGTAAGGCTATGGACCGATGGCCTCAGTAGTTTGGTCAATTAGTTTTTTAAAAAAAATTAAATTGTTAACCTCTGCTAGACCCCTTTTTGTGTCAGATTCGCTACCAATACCTAAATATTCTTTTGTGGGAAATAGTGCTGGGGCGATGGTTTGCATAGCTGTTCTTCACATCATTTGCCTACGTCGTCGTTGACTCTGCTCCCAAGTCTACGCCTCCCTTGTTCTGCTACCTGTCATCCTGTCATGTTATTTCTGCCATGTCACATTCCACTGGGATAGCTTCTGACTCTTGTTATCAAATGCTATTGCGCTCACTCTACACTTGCCCCACTAATTTTCCGCAATTCATTTTGCGGTTTGGGATTCCCATTGCTTTTAATCTTAAATGTTCTACTCGGCCTGCTTATATGACCCCAACACTGCCGCATATATTAAGTGACCGCGCTATGACTCGTATATCTGCTGTCTCCGCGACGAAGAACAAAACTAAGAATGATAGTTTAAAAACACTTTTATTTTATTTATTTATTTACTTTTTTTACATTGAGATTTTTTTCTGGGGGTTCACTTTCACTGAATCAATGAACACTGGTGATGCAGATGAGTAGCAGAAACAATCCCATAATATTTGAATAGCTGGGCACAACACTGCACAGCTATACGAAATAAAACGAGCATATAAGGACACTCATGGGGAAGGAGAATCGACTTCGGTTTATTGGGAAAATTTTGGGAAAGTGTGATTCGTCTGTATAGGAGACCACACATAAAACGCTTGGACGACCCCATCTTGAGTATTGCCCAAGTATTTCGGATCCCCACCAGATCAGTTTATAGGTGAACATAGAGGAGTTCAGATGCGGATGGCTAGTTTGTAACTGGTAGATTTGATCAATACGCAAGTTTTACTGAAATGCTTCCGGAAATGGGAGATGCTGGAGAGAAGGCAATGTTCATTTCTAGAAACACTGTTTAAGAAATTTAGATGGCCGGAATTTGAGGTGGTCTGCTGAACGATTCTACGGTCACCAACCTACATTAATGTTAAGACCACAAAGATAAGATCAGAGAGGCTAGAGCTCGTACAGATGCTTACAAGCCTTAGTTTTCCCCTTGTTATATATGGGAGTGGAACAGCAAAGACAATAATTAGTAGTGGTACTTAGTACCCCCACTCATGCTTCATTGGATGGATTCATTTAGATGTAGATATGAATGTGGAATAATGCATAGTAAAGAATTAGCAGTTATTGCTCTTTTATGACACTTCTCAATTTTCTCAATAGTAGACGCCTTGTGACAGTTTGACACACACATGCATAGTGTGTTCTTTCCACATTAATTTGCTGTCAGTGAAGAATCTCAAGAGTTCAACAGTTCCCTCATTATCCAGTAATCCTATGTCACTGAGGCTACACACCATCTTCTGTGTTTTGTTTTCATTTTATTACATTAAACAATTCCTTGACTTTGTTAAACAGAACATTATCTTCTTGATTCGTCTGTATGTCAGTCTTTCCACAAGCAAGCAGTGTTGTGTCGTCTGCAAACGGCAAAATGTGAGAATTCGATCTTAGGTTATTTGCAGATATTAGAAACAACAGAGGCCCAAATACATATCCTTGAGGCACACAATATTGCAATGCCTCTTCACCTGAGACTGTTCTATATCTGTCACAGCCTGACTACTGTCAGTTAAATAGGATCTGATGGTTGCCAGAGTAGCTCCTCCAATCGCACAGGATTTTAGTTTACTTTGTAGGACCTCATCTGGAATGCAATCAAAAGCTTTACTTGGATGACAAAGTACCAGGGCTACAGACTCTCTTTCTTCAATTACTTTGTTTATTTTGTTAATCAGGATTATAACTGCTGTTATTGTAGACTTACCGTTCCGAAAACTATGCTGCACATCTTTAAAGAGGTTGTTTTCTTAAAAAAATACTTTAAAATATGTTATTTCATTAGAGAAGGTCCAGCCAGACATTCTGTACACATGCTGTGCTGCTGCACATGTCCAACTTCCAGGTCACAGTGTGCACGCTGCAGTCGTTACCGCTCATGTACTGCATGCCTATGGTCAGCATGGGTAAACATAGTTGTTGTGCTCTTGCAGGGTGTTTTAGTAAATGTGTTTGCCTCTGTAAATTACGAAGGAATAGGCTACGGAAATATTTATTACAGTAGGTCACCATAAGAAACGTCATACTATCTGTGGAGTTATGAACATAGTTTATTGTGTTATTTTGAAAAGAGTTACAGTAGAAATATAATTTTTTAAATGGAACTATAGTTGTTTCTATCATGCACTGTAATCAGTAACACCAGCTGTGTATACATCAATTTAAATTACATTCCTATCAGTTTTAGTTTGGGAGCTACAACCCTTCAAAGTCTCAGGGGCAGATACTACACACTGTACATACATGACTGTATGATTGGTGACTGTTGTTCTGGCGATGTGAAGTAGATTTAAATGAGTGTCCAGGTTCCTAAAAGCAAATGCAATGCGCCGTCTAAGGTATCTGTGGACGAGACGTAACATTGCCAGTGTCATGGAGCGACATGCGTCCTCGATGCGCCATTTTAGATCATCTATGGAGCTGGGCTCTGTGACATAAACAGGATTCCTTAGATATCCCCACAAAAAGAAACCTAATGGTGTTAAATTGGATGACGTTGCAGGCCATGAATGAGGACCATGGCGCCCCAACCGTCTTCCTGCGAACCTGTTGTTTAGTTCTTCCACAACAGCACATGCAGAATGGACTGGGAGACCATCGTGCTGCATCCACTTATGGCCTCTCAGGTGTAGACACACGTGGTCAAGGAGAACACCCAAATTGTCGCCTATAAAAGCGTGATATAACTCATCTGTCAGTGTACCTGGTAAATAGTGTGGAGCGTTGATTTCATCCCCAAGGATTCCACACCATACATTAATAGACCACCTAAGTTGACGGTCGACAGGTCGTATCCACCGAGGATTTCTGTGTCCCAGTAATGCAGGTTATGGCGGTTCACTGCACCATAATTGAAGAGTGGAATTGCTAAAGGTGCTAAGTGCCAAAAATGAAATTGTTGAGGAAACGAAAAAAACTACACATCTCTGCGAGAAATGGATATTTATATCTAACCTAACACAAATTAACTCTTTACATGGTTATAAAGCTTATAAAGGTTTTTCCACTTATGTTGAAAAATCAGAAAGTTACGTAGCGTTTTATGCAGAAAGTTGTAAGTGCAATAGGTTTTGTCATAGATAATAGATCTAAATGCCACGAGACAACATGACTTTATGGAGGTAACAGCTGTCGGAAAAAGTCCTTGTCGTTTTCGTCCACGTAATCAATAACAGTGGAAAAATCGCTTTCTTATTTGGTGCCAGTGGAACAGTAGCTGGAAGTTTTATCAATTCCACAGATGCAGTGTCTTTCATTGTCTTGCCTTTCTTCAGGACATGAAAATTCTTCCAATCACACTGATTGGAAAAGCTTCTTTTACATGACACAGTACCAGGCTGTTGCTTGTTTCTTTTGATCAAAGAAAGCTGTGTCTTTGAAAACTTCAGTACCTGATTTTTTTCTTCGTAACAATTGTTTGATTTTTTAGCAGAAATATTAAAGGTATTTAAAAATGTAGCTTTGAATACCCTCTTGAGCTATCCTGTCCCATCAGGAAGTGTGTGGCAGAGAGTTGACTGCCTTTTACCTCTCTGCGTCTTCATTGTAGGTTTCATGGCGTCGTCTTTCAGTAAGAAAAACTTCTATAAGCCCTCAGGTAATTGCCTTGTTGGTTCAGGTCAAGTTGATGGTATTCTTCAAAGAGCTGAATTTTCATATATGTATATATAGGGTGTTTCACTAAGTGTGTTTGCCTCTGTAACTTATAAAATAATAGGTGACAGGAAATTTTAATGCGGTAGGTCAACACAAAGAAATGTTACACTTTCTGTGGAGCTATGAACATAGTTTATTGTATCATTTTCCACAGAGTTACAGCACAAAGATATAATTTTTTAAATGGAACAATTGTTTTTTCTATCGTGCATTGGAATCGTTGAAACCAGGTGCGTCCAAATCAATTTAAACTACATTCCTATCACTGTTAGTTTGGGAGCTACAACCCTTCAAAGTTTCAAGGGCAGATACCACACACTGTACATAATACATGGCTGTGTGGCGGGTGATGGATATTATGACGGTGGGAAGTTGATTTACATGAGATGTTCAAATGTGTGTCCATGTTCCTCAATGCATAAAGGCCAATTCACACTGTCCGTCACGTCAACGTCACGTCACGGAACCGTCACGTCAAGTTGTATTCACACTGTCCGTCCGTATCCGTCACGTCAATTCGTCCATCTCAATACGCGATGTTGAAAGTAAGGTTATGAGTGGCGATCTGTTACGTAGAAAGTCATAGTTTAATACTAGAAAGGGGGAACAACAACGCTAAATGTTATTAACGGCCAAATAAAACTTTACAGTGTATGTTTTCGGCCAACTTATTGGGAACTGAACAACATTTCAAAACATCGACATCTATTTTCAAGCGAAAAAAATAAACATATGAAGACATCAAACCATACTTGTAAAAGAATAAATAGCGCCTGTATACCTTAACCATTTCGATTTGCTCGCTGACATTGTTAATACCGTCGTAAACGACTGAATTTTTGTCTTTCATTAGAACTGACATTTTCATTTAAAGTGTTATTTAATGAAAAATGCGTAATCAAATTACAATCATATTCAAATAAACAGTTTGCTTCAGTCATTTCTGTTACAATGTTACGTAACATAAACCATTTTTTGGTTTCAGATATCCGACCTCGATTTTAGGGGGACACTCAATTGACAAAAATATTTAAGTCGTCATGAAACATTTGAGATTTACCCCTAAAACGACGTACAACAACAACACAAAGATGAATAAGACACATTTGCATATAAACAGTGCAATCGTCGACTGCAAGATGTAATTCGCGTGACGAAAATAGGTTAACTTCCGATGTTAGCAGACGGCCGTTCCATCAATACATTCTTCTCGAGAAAGCTTGACGGACGTTGACGTGACGTGACGGTCCGGTGACGGACAGTGTGAATGCCGCCATTAGAAATACATTGCGGAATGTTCTGACGGACGGTGACGTGACGTGACGTGACGGACAGTGTGAATTGGCCTTAATGCATTGCGCCGTCGAAAGGATCTGCAGACGAGATGTAACATCTCTGGTGTGACGGAGCAGCATGCGTCCTCGATGCGCCGTTTTAGATCATCTGGGAATGTGGGCTCAGTGACATAAACACGATCCTTTAGATATCCCCACAAAAAGAAATCTACTGGTGTTAAATCGGGCAATCTTGCAGGCCATAAATAAGGACCATGACGCCCCAACCATTTTCCTGCAAACCTGTTGTTTAGTTCTTCCACAACAGGACGAGCAGAATGGGCTGGGTGACCATCGTGCTGCATCCATATATGGATTCTCGTGTGTAGGCACACATGTTCAAGAAGACAACCCAAACTGTCGGCTATGAAAGCGCGATATAACTCACCTGTCAGTGTACCTGGGAAGTAGTGTGGACCGATGATATCATCCCCAAGGATTCCACACCACACGTTAACAGACCACCTACGTTGACGGTTGACAGGTCGTACCCACCAAGGATTGTCTGCGGCCCAGTAGTGCATGTTATGGCGATTCACTGCACCATAATTTATGAACGCGGACTCATCAGAGACAATAACACTTTGTAAAGACTCCAGCGTGAAATTACGCATGGCCCACTCACAGAATGTCACTCTTGCACGGATATCGTTCACATGCAGCTCCTGGGTCAGTAACAGGCGGTACGGGTGAAACCTGTGGCCTTGTACTATATGTACTATACGCCACACAGATGTGAGACTGACACCAGCGATTGTAGCAACGGCTCATAAGCTGACATCGTGGTGTAGTGCAGCTAAAACAAACACCATCTCCTCACTTCTTGCAGGTCTTCGTCTGTTACTGCGGCGCATTACCAAGCCGCCTGTTTCCCAAAGTCGTTGTTCGGCACGTAAGAACGTAATGGCTGCCGGGGCTCTTCACCTAGAATATCTCACGGCATACGCCGTGGCTGCTTCAGTGGCATCGTGTCGGCACTCGCCGAGCATCAGCAACATGTCAACGTACTTGTTGTTCGTGTATGTCATCGTCATCTGATGTCAGTAACTGTGGTATATTGAGCCCCGGTTGTTTGTGTGGCTCCAACTGTCGGGTACACGGCCGTGTGCGGCGACAGTCGGCAGTCTAACAGCGCATCGAGGAAGCTTCTCGCTCCCTGACACTGGCGACGTTACAACTCGGCCGCACCACATTTAGAAGGCGCATTGCATTATGCGCAGCGTTTGTGGTATCTGCCCCTGAAACTTTGAGGAGTTGTAGCTCCCAAACTAACAGTGATAGGAATGTAGTTTAAACTGATTTGGATGCAGCTGGTTTCAACGAATCCAATGCACGATAGAAAAAACTATTGTTCCATTTAAAAAATTATATCTTTGTGCTGTTACTCTTTGGAAAATGATACAATACACTATGTTCATAGCTCCGCAGAAAGTGTAACATTTCTTGTATTGACCTACTGCATTAAAATTTCCCGTCACCTATTATTTTATAAGTTACAGAGGCAAACACACTTAGTGAAACACCCTGTATATATATACATAGAACTAACCTGTAAAGGTGACGGTTGTTTTGCAGCAATTTCCCTCCTTGTTCTGCTTCTTCTGCATGATGTACAACGTTCCGCTTAATCTTGCCTTATCCTGTTTCTTCCTGAACGTAATGTTCTCAACACTTTCATCACCACTAAAATCACTTCATATTATCATTATTAACGGGTACATCATTTCAGATAGCAAGCAACACCTTCAGTAAGCAAAACAATAGCGTTGTGGCATAACCTTGACTACAGACTGCTGTTCGGCTAGTGCCAGATGCCTGTGGCACATGGGTCCATTAGCAGAGCAGGCCCTTATGGACATAGGACTAGTGCTATCTCTTGGTGTCAGTTGCAACTACAGGGAATGACTGGAGCACATAAATCTCTTAGCAGAGTATTGGCACGAAGACATAGCAGTGAAAAACCCCGAAAGTAGAAAAATGGCACTTACATCCTTTAGCATTTCCACTCTTCAATTTATGAACGTGGACTCATCAGAGAACATGACACTTTGTAAAGACTCCAGCGTGAAATTACACATGGCCCCTTCACAGAATGTAACTCTCACACCGAAATCGTCCCCATGCAACTCCTGGGTCAGTGACAGGCTGTACAGGTGAAACTTATGTCCTTGTACTACACTCCACACATATGTGAGACTGACACCAGCGACTGCAGCAACAGCTCGTAAGCTGACATGAGGGTCGTGGTCTACTGCAGCTAAAACCAACACCTCTGTCTCCTTGTTTCTTGCAATTCTTCGTTTGTTACTGCGGTGCATTACCAACTTGCCTGTTCTCCAAAGTCATTGTAAGAATGTAATGGCTGCTGGAGCTCTTCCCCTAGGATATCTCACCGCATACGCCACGGCTGCTTCAGTAGTATCGTGTCGACACTTGCCATGCATCAGCGACATGTCAACATACTCGTTGTTCATGTATGCCATTTTCATCCAGTGTCAGTAACTGTGGTAGATTGAGCCCCATTTGTTTGTGTGGCTCGAACTGTTGCGTCTACGGCAGTGTGTGACGACAGTTGGCAGTGTAACAGCGCATCGAGGAAGCATCTTGCTCTGTGACACCAGTGACGTTACAACTCGGCAGCACCACATTTAGCATTGCCTTATCGCAGCATGTGTGGTATCTGCCCCTGAAACTTCGAAGGGTTGCATCTCCCAAATTAAACGTGCTAGGAATGTAATTAAAATTTATGTATACACAGCTGCTCTGTGATCTGCAAGCACCGGCACGACCTACACTTATCTTGTAGTTCAGGCTGTTCCAGCTTGCGCACTCACTTGCTCTTCGGGCGCCGTTTGTGCTGCCATTAGCTGCTGTTGAATGCGGCACATGGCTGTGGCTGCACCGAGCATGGCCGCGGTGGAGTAGCCGAGCGGTCTAAAGCATAACTGAATTACGTTTACATAAGCCTTCACCTAAAGTCTTACAAGCTGGGGAACAGTAATATACGGCTTCCTTTGAAATGTGGCATAAATAGACAAGGGTTTCATAGGCACTTCCTGTTGCCAAGAAACGAAGAGTAACAGTAAGTCTTCCATTCACAAGAGCTGTTTTTCCGAAATTTGTGCCTTTCTGTGAAAAAAAAAAACTAAAATATTGATTATAACCGTAATATTGATTATAGCTTCAATATCTGGCGGAAAAATCTGGATTAAGTTACGAAAACCAGAAATGTGTTCCAAATTCAGCTCACACAGCTTTCGTTCAGAATCAAATGTTTGAAAACCTACTGGACCAAACTGCTATGGTCATCAGTCCCTAGACTTACAAATTAATTAAACTAACTTATGCTAAGGACAACAGACAAACCTATGCCCGAGGGAGGACTGGAACCTCCGTCTAGAGCGACCGCTCAGACCGTAACATGATGCCTTAGACTTACGTGGACAATCCTGTGTGGCAGCATGTCATTTCCGTCACATATTATATGGTACGCATTTGTCCTCCTCCGACAACTATGTCTTTGTTTATCTGCTTATTTCCTCGACTGGTCTACTATTGATGCAGCACTTTATATCACTAATTCATCTTCTTCACCAGTCATAGCATAGCTCTCGACGTGAATACCAAATTTTGTAATGTTTTCTCAATGCTGCGATTTTAGCATAACAGACGATGCTTATACATTGTAGACAATAAAGTCAGCAGTTTTCATGAAGACATGAACAATGAACAACATAAATCGGAACTTTCATGATCTGGAACGTTTGAAAACAACTTTTGTTGGAAATGAACAATCAGTGCAACTGAGGTGTAAAATGCTGTGGGAAATTATTTAACCCTTTCGGACCCTCTGGCTGCAAATGTGTACATAACTTTTACGGTGTCTAAGATAGTTCAGAAGCATTTTTTCTCAATGGAAAGAACATGTATACAACACCTGAGTGTTCATTCATTTCATCATGCACAATTACTGCCATCTGCGGAAGATCACTATAAAAATATTAAGAAGTGAGTTTTGCACTGCACAGCAGTTTGGGAACTTCAAAGAACACGGATATTGTGGGATACTTGTATTCCACTGTATAACTGAAAGAAGTAGTTGTTATTTTGCGAAGTAGTTATTGAACGTTCAGTTTTTTTAATACAACAGTTGGTACTACAAACATAATTAATTTAGTCCTAAAAAAGCCTTGTTTTTCAGTACACATAGTGTTTTAGAATGAAAATGGGTGCATATAATTGCATACATCTTGCTTCTAAAATCATTGAAAATTTAACTTAAGAGTACTACTACATTAAAAATAATTTTCTTGACTGAGAAAAAAATCAGGTCTGAAAGGATTAATAATGCATTAATTATGTGTTATTATTATTAATTATGTCTGCATTAATGTATTTACTTATTGATTGACATTAAAGCTTGTTCCTACATGTGTAAGTTTGATACGGATTTACAAATGAGGTACAATTACAATTTTTAGAAGTAACTGTAAAAATAACTGTAAAGATAATTGTAAATGATACAGTTACTTTTGATATATAGTAACTATAACTGTAACTAAGTTACTTTTCTGGTATGTAACTGTAATTGTAGCATAATTACTATTAAAAAAAGTAACTTTCCCAACCCTGAGCGTATCTCATACATGGTTAGAAGTATCAAAATGACATTTTGGAAAATGATAACATGCAAAGAAGGGCGTATTTTGCCACATGGTTACTAAGCAAAACTTCATTAACTGCCTTGTTATTAAAGGAAATATGTATTTTTGAATGGAAAAAGAATATAAAGTTAGGGATTTATTAATCGATTTACAGGTATGCCTCCATCAGTCACAAATGTTCATTACCTCGCTTGTTCTCCAACGTGTTTCAGAGCTACTACTCTATTTTTAAAAACTAATAGGAGCTACATTTCCTTCAGTTTAACGCCTAGCAGTAATAGAACGAAAGTTACTAGATCTAATGAGGATTTAATGTGAGAATACTACAAAATTACAGATACCAAGAATTTCACCACGTAATTAACTAACTTGTTCTCATTTCCTCACATAATAAAGCATACTGCATTGAGATATTTGAATGTCCTTGTCATATAACTGAAGAAATGAAATTGAATATTACATCGAGACCCAGCATTTTGTAGCTTGCAACTATTAAATTTAATGGGTTAAGAAGTCAGTACCAGTATCTTTAAGTATGGATATTATGCAGTATCAACCTGTGCCTAATTATTGGGAGTTCTAATACTGAAGACTAGGTATTACTAGACGGGCAAACAAATCCCAGTGTTTCATATTTAACTGAAATTATCTCAAGTTATAAACTTATCACAGAGTTCCTCTTTGGAGAGGATGAAAAATTGATGTATTTTGAACATTTCATTTGCTTAATGTGTTCAACTAACTTCAACAGAAAACAGGTTCCACACATGTCGAAAATTACGTAATGTAGTCAGAAAGGACATGTTTGTAAACTCTCAGTATATCCTCTCTATAAACTATTGCCGCCAATGAATGAAACTAAAATGACAATGTAGTGTAGTTCTTCACGAACACATTGATGAAAATTCCACTTTCATACAGTGAGTAGTTTGTGAGTATGAGCGAGTTGAATGAAATGCAAGGTAATGCGTGAGCTTCATCTGAAACGTGGTAACTCCTACAGCTTGGGGGAAAAATGGTGGATAGTTCAGCTAGGCTATATAGGAGTCTTAGTCTGAGATAGGGCGCCTGTATATTAGAGGCATGAGCATTAACATTTGCTTCCACCGCCATATTTGTACCAAGTGGTGACAGTGCGAGCTTCTTAAAGGCAGAGTTCTTTGCTGTTATTGCTTTGAAATATCACTTGCTTCACTTCTAATACATGTATCAAGAAGTAAATAAAGATTTCGATTAAAAATTAATGTGGTCATAATAAATTATTTTATTACAGCTTGAAAAATTATATATATATATACACTCTACTGAGTGTGCATTGTGAGCAATTTTTTAGCATTGGACAACTCAGTTATACTCGATGCCAGATGTACTTCCATAGCTTCACGATAACTCTACGTTTTCGAATGTGATGTGATAAATTTGATCAGAATACAATGCTTTTTCAATTCAAAAGCTATGAAAGTATATTACCATGATAAAATAGGATGCAATAAAAGATTTATGAATAAGAGAGGAATGGATCACTGGAAATAGTTGATAATGGTGTCAAATTCAATCGTTTCCAACGATTTGCTCTATTTTTTTCAAATTGACTGTCTTCAAAAACGAAACTAAAAAGCCACAGCAAAGTGGCCAACGCATTGAGGCGCTATGCTGCGATGCGCAAGGCCATTTCCCATTTGGGGTTCAAATCCTCCCTTGGGAATGGATGTTTGTGTCATCTTTAGTATAAGGTAGTTCATACATAGTTTGTAAGTTTAGGGACTGATGTCCCTGCAGCTAAGTCCAATAAGCTTAAAAACATTTGAACAATATTTCAAAACTAAAAATTAGTTTTTTTAATAAGTTAATATGAAACACTGTGCATGTTTAAAAAGCTTATCAGTTGCAGTTTATGGCAAAAACCATCCAATTAAGTCATTAAAGCCAATTGCCTCCAATACACAAATAAGAATGGTCCAAATTCTAGATAAGACACTGTCAGGCCCCGGCAGAATGGCAGAGTGCATTGCGGCGCTATGCTACGATGCGCAAGGCCGTTCCCCCATTGGGGGTTCGAATCCCCCCTCAGGCATGGATGTTTGTACAGTATTTAGTATACGTTAGTTCAGAAGTAGTTTGTAAGCTTATGGACTGATGACCACACAGTTAAGTCCCATAAGCTTCACAAACATTTGAACACAGTTAACTACAATATAGCTGTGACATAGTCTCACAGACATTCTTGTATTTCAATATCACAGTAGTTTTGAACATGGTTTACAAGTATGAGTCATATGGGCCATTGTAATAAGTAAAAACAGTATGCACATTTAAAATTTAGTCTATATGTTGATTCTGTTTGTTATCGCCAAAATATGTATAAATAAAAGTCGGTAACAGAAGTTGTTGCGTTGGACCATTTGCTAAAAAAACAAGTGCTGAAACATGCAGTTTAGAGTGTGTTGAAATCATGCGTAATTACAAATGATTAAATCCACTTTGCCAGTTTTGAAATCCTTATAGGTGTCTATGTCTCCTGATGATAATTTACTATCAATACTTTATGGCTTTCAGTGTCCAAGGAGAAACAAAACTGTTTTCTGAACAACTAGAAGAATTCGAAGCAGCATAGCCATTATGCTGAACGCATACTGATTGCCTTATGCTGCCATCTCACGTTGACGTGAAGGTACAAAAATGGTGGATGCGCATGCTTGTCTATATCCAGATGCCCTAATCTGGACTGTGATGGCACATGAAACCACAGCCATACTGCAGTTCCTCCCATGGGCACAGCTATTACTGAAATAGCTGGCCTACAACAAAGACTGCCATTTTTCTCCATTAAAATGCGGGGCACATGACGTCTGGTCAATCCTCAGTGATGATTTTCCTTTATTGTAATGAATGTAAAAGCTCTGTGATACTGAATATCAACGATTTGATTTTATGACTTGAATTTAATAAAGCATGTTTATGGTTGTATAATATTACATTTTCAAATGCTTATTTTGAGGAACCAACATAAGGAGTATTTCTTATGAATTGTATATAACGATTTTTCCCTTATTTGTTAACGAAGATGTCATTGATTTTAGAAGTTGTTGCCAGAGTATCAAAAGAAGCCAGATTATTATTGATTGATTTCTCATTCTAAATTCCATCCAAGTTTCCGTCATGTTAATCGTAAATATGGCAATATGAATGTTACAATGAATTTCATAACTAATGCCTGTCTTTGAGGAAAGTTATTTTTCACATAGGTTCAAGGAAATAGTACTTTTGCATTTAGGCATAATACCTTACTTCAGGCAAATTAGTAACACTTACCAAGTGAAGCTTGTCTTCAGTGTTCACATATAGTAATTCGCTTAACAGTGGTGACAATAAGTGGCATAATGGGCGATCCAGCATTTATCACAAGAAATGGCACAAATACTAAGGTTTTCAATTTTAGGGAAACAGTGCCAGAATATATTGAACAAATTTGCTTCCACATAGAAATTGTGAGACACACAAGCAAAGAAAGAGATGTAATTTTTTTAAATCTGTATGGAATAAGTCAGCACTATTAATTTAAGGCGACAAGAATGTAACATAATGAGCTATGTGGAAGTGGAAATCAGAAAAAATTGACAAGTAAGGTTTGTACAACTTTCAAAAGATTTATTGACTTTCTTGTCCTTCACAAATTTTTTTTCTACACAAGTGAACAGATATCAGATGTTACATTGTTTGATGCAGCTATGCTCAACATACTTTTCATTGTAGGGTTCTGCAGCAATGACTTTTCCTCATTTATTCTCTTCATTGCAGAGAACAGCTTCTCACAACAGTACATTGTACTGCATGGGCTGGCTCTAAAGTAGCACGCACTGGAATTTAGCGACTAGACATTTTTGTTATAGTCACAACTAGACATTGGCGAGAACTAAACGAAAGCATCTGTTTATTTTTGGCAGCCGATTACTAGCGTACGTGCCATCAGATTCCCCCCACCACTGCAGCTCCGAGCATGTTGGAACAGCCTATTGTGACCCCAACTATTTCAATTAGTTATAATAGTGTCAATGCTGGCTTCTTCTCGAGTTGGTAAAACATTGGTCACAAAAAGTAGATTTTCAGCTCAAACAGGAACCGAGAACCAAGATCCCCAAAATCGCTAATTCTGCATTCGGCATCTTCGAACATATGTATAACAGCGCTACCTCGCTGCAATAATAACCCTCAAAGCCCAAAAACAGAAAAATTCGATGTCATATTTTTGTTATTGCTGTCATTTATTACGTTATAGTCGCCGTGCGGGAGGAGCCGGGCGGTCTGGAGCGCACACGTCACGGATCGGGGGCCCCCCACGTCGGAGGTTCGAATCCTCCCTCGGGCATGGATGTGTATGTTGTGACTTAGGTCACTTTAATTTAGTTTACGTAGTTTGTAAGTCTAGATACTAATGACCAAAGTAGTTTGGTCCCATAGAATTACAAACGACCATATTACTTTATAGACGCTTCCCTTTGTAAAAACCATTCTGCAAATCAATATTACTAATTAATAGTCGCTTTCTGAGTATGCCCAACGCAGCAGTATCACTTGCAGCATTCTTAGCATTTGGCACGCTAAAAACATGGGCAACAAAAAGTCGCAAGTTTCCATAAACAAGTTCAAAGAAAATGTAACTGTTTCGACATTTATCGATATATTGCAGTGGTGCTAAAATCGACTGTTAATGTCAATAAAGAGCGATGAGCCGCCGACGAACTTAAGTGTCAAAACATAAGATCAAAATATTTATGATTTTTATTGTGTTTATGTTATCAGTTTTGCATCGTTGAATTCTAGGAAATATTGAACAGTCATCATATGAAAGATGTCGATTACTGCAAATGTATTTAGTTCTAAGCCAAAAACGGGAAATAAACTATCGACGAGAATTGATGCCGATGGTAAAGAAGTAGAGGTAAACTACATTTCTGTACAATTGGCTTAGTGTTAATTTAGCGGTGTTGAATTTCTTTATAAACAGGGAAATTCATCGGAGGAGATTAAGTAACTTGTCAGAGCAATAGGTACCCCTAACTTCAGATAACTTAATTAGACTGCAGTTATCGTCCTTAGAACTCGTTTGTTTATAATACACATTTGATTTAAACTGCTAGCTTCTTTTTAAGATCTCGTCTATGGTGAAGCTGTCGAGGGGCAACATTGTTAATTTCTATTCTCTTTTTTTTAAATTTCCTGATATCTGACTTTCCTACTGAATAAATAATGCCATCTCCTCAGTAGAAGTACATGGAGTAACAATAAGCTTCATTGGGAGATATGGTAACTGTTAGTTAACTGCTGTATGTAATACTGTTATAGATTCCAAGCTGGATAATATTTCGACACTTTCTAAATCACCATTTCTGTCAATCAAATTTCCGCATTCTGTCTATTTCACGAAGTTGAAGAGAGTAATAGGATGAATTTTATATTGAATGACATAGTAGAGGGAGGTTGAAAAGTCTATTCAAAAATTGGGAACTTTAATCAGCCATCCCATTGATGGAGATATCCAGCGAAGTGTGCTGAAACATCAGAGCTTACAATAAAAAGAAACAGTACTTCCTGCTTTCATCAGAATTGTGACTAATGGTGACTGCCTCAATTCATGGCTCATGGAAGTAATCTTAACACAAACTACCTAAAAGCTATTGCAGATTTAGTACTTATTATGTAGATTATGAATTGGCCCGTGATACACAATGTGATAATTTAATAACAGATATCTTCCCATGATATCTGATACATAGATATAGCCTACCAACTAGCAAAAGAAACACTATCAATAAACATATGGGGTAATATCATAATACTTATATGTATTGTAGATAATAAATAATCTGTGATTATCGTCTTAAATTACAGATTACCTTAACAGAATATACAGTTGATCACAGGTCTCACCTTCAAAAATTTGTGCCTTGCATTTATTTGCAAGGGGGAGGGGAAGAAGAAGAAGAAGGAGGAGGAGGAGGGGAGAGAGATATAGAGAGTAGCTACTGATTACTTTTTAAACATCATATCTTAATCTATAATCTGTGTTCTGCTTGTAAACAAACTATTGTCTTTAACTCGGATATGATATCATTGGACAAATGCGATGGGTCGTATCCCGGATGTCAAATTAGCCTTTTTTCTGTGTAAAATTATTAATTTATATTTAAACATTCTTCTACTGAGTAGGAGAGCTACCTACTGTTGTAGGGATGGAGTGATAATGAATCAACCTTGTATTCTCAATAGTGTGTGGAAGCTTTTGTTCACAAATGACACAGTATGAGAGTCAGTCTCGTATTGAGAAAACATGCAGTGTGATTTGAAGAGATGACTCTGAATGAAAAATGTGTAAATGAGTTCCTTCTCTTGTGCTATTGTTTCTGAAGGTACATCATTTTTATTTAGTGCAAGAGGAGTAATTTGAGATTTCTGGGAAAAGAATTGATCATGGTCAGCGGAAATTTTAGTGGTGCTTTTGTACATCGCATAGGTTGGCAACACACCACATTTGGCATAAACAGTGGCCTGCTACTTTGAGTTTTACTATATAAATTGATCCATTTAGGTTTACCCATCCTACCAAGCCTCAGGATTTAATTGGGTCAACTGAAGCACAGGATACTACTTGTTGGCTTTGAACCCTGACATCAGTGTGTGTTGTTGTAATGTTTGAAACTTTGGTCAGAAGATACATTGCACCATTCATAATGTTGTAGATTGTGTAACTTGTATCTTTATTGAACAATTTGGTTTTAAAGTCTTTTAAACAGTTAAATTATGGCAAGTGGTATCATAGTGTGCAGATGTTGTCAATGAAACATTTGCTTCACAAGGATTAACATTGTTGAAGGTGTTGTTCTTGGTAGCTTAATCTTGAATAAGAAACTTATCCTTATTTCTGAGCACTCAGTTGGACTGTGGAACGCTTTTCTTTTGGGTAATAACTTTTCCGCATCTCTGAAGAGAATTTCGACTGCATTAATCGAATAGACCTTAATAGGGTTGAAGTGGGCTTGCCACTTAGTATTACTGCTGAAAATGTCATTGATTCCCAAAAAGAATAAAACTATATCAGTCTGGGAAAGTTTTTCTACAAAAATACTGGGAAACTGTAAATCTGAATTGGTTCCTCTTTTAACTCATTGTATCCAGGTGGCCTTAGTAAGTGGTATATTACCAGAGCTCTTTAAATTTACAACAATAAAACATATCTACAAAAAAGGACCCAGAAGAAACATTCAGTGACATCTGTATTTAGCAAATTAATTGAGAAATTTTTAGTTCTTAAATTGTATGATCACTTTAAAACTATGGGACTTGCAGCTGACTTATAACATGGCTTTATGTTGGGAATGAGCACAATATTCACTGCTGTGGAGTTTATGCTGATGGCAATGGATAAGCTTGACTCCTGTTGCAAGGTAGCAGGTCTATACCTTGACCTGTTAAAGGCCTTTGGGTCAACAACGAAATTCATTTACAAGGATTTATCCATTTCTTTTTTTCAGAGTGGAATGAAGTGCGCCGAGTCATTATTATTGTAGAAAGATAAGAGGTCATTTGGGTCCTTTGCTTGTTATGTTGTGATGTCATCGTCATGCAATAATTTTGAGTTTTCTGTGTTTATAGGTGGTGAAGATGCAAAAGCATCTATGACGAAGAAGATTATGTTAGAATGGAACATTTGAAATGACTGAAGCAGTTGGTACTATTTTGTTGTTGCTATGGGTGGGGAGATGTTGAATTGTTATCGCTGTCTTCATTTAAGATGTCCTTTAGGTCGACTGACTATTCCATTTATAGTTTTTTGGTCATTTTCAGATTATAATTATGTGTTTCGAATTCCCCCCCCCCCCCCCCGGTTGGCTTTTTGTGTGTGTGTGTGTGTGTGTTTTTTCCCCTGCTTAGAATGTCCCTGCCCAAAACCCACACATTCCCACTTTTATCCTGTTAGTTTCAGTTTATTGATTTTATGTTAATTTTTGCATCTTTATACGTGCATTTTTTGGCGTGTTTCACAATTGTTTTGGTCACTATATTGGTTACGAGTACATCAGTGATTGCCACCCTGTTCATGACATTAAGGATCAAAGCAGATGGGTGGAATCGTGTTTTAAAATTATGCTGAGGACTTCAATGCCCACAATCCTCTGTGGAGCAACACCATCACATCTAGCAGGTGCTTTAAGTCTGCCCACTTAGCACTGGAGCTGCAACACATTTTGGTACACTCTGTGACCCAAATCTTATTACCTGCAGTCCCATATGTGCCAACACCTGCAACAGCAACCAGTTTACTACAACTGTCTTTTCCCAGCTGTCACCTAATGTTGGTCCCTTAGGATAGAAAGCATTGACCTCCAAAGCAAGTTTTGAAACCTGTTAAGATAAACATATCAAATGAGTGGTACAAGATACTGATGACATAATTATACAAACCTGCAGAAGCTATAGTACCTTATTCTTCAGGCTCTTCCTATGACAAACTAATGCCTTGGTAGTATGAAGAAATATCTGCTGATATCAGAGAGCATCAAAGGGTTCTTTAACAACACAAATACCAACATCTTTCAGCATGTTTAATAGCATTCAATAGACTTCAAATGAAAGCACAGTTTTTATTTTAAAAAATAATAAAAATTAAAATAAGAGAGCAGGATTGTTGGAAATTTTGTTTAACATCTGTGACAGTCCACAGTACATTGTGGACTATTCTCTGTCATATATGTGGGGCCCAATGGAAGCCGGAAGAGGGCATCTGTGTCACATTTCAGATTGATCCGTGGGCTGGCAGTGAAACTAGTAATTATATTGTCTTAGGGACAATGCCCACCACTGCAGTCTGTATGAAGTTTTATCCAGAATGCATGTTGGGGAGTTGAACAGGGCGACCAAAGGCTTATGATCCATGAGCAACTGAAATCTTTTGCTGTAGAGAAATTTTTCAAGGCATATACAATGGTCTGAGAATAGTTCTTTTGTGCTGCATTTGGCATCTTTGAGGCATAAGCCACTGGTTTATCCATGCCATTAACATAACTGTATGCCAGTACCACACCCAATCCATAATCTGACATGTCTGCCAATGAAATGCTCTCAATGTGGAAAAATGTAAGGTGATGCACATGAGTAGAAAAAACTATCCCATAATGTTCAAAATGTCATCCAGATAATATATACAGCATGGGATGTTCAGATTCAGTTCTCTAGAAATCGCTGGAAAGTGGCCTGTGTGATGGCTATTACAAATGCCAACCGGTTGTACTTGAATAAGCTGTGGAGAGTGTTTACCACCATCACTTGTTGGGGTCTTTTCATGCAGAGGTAACTGCAGGTAAGCCTCTTCCACGTACATCTTTGAGAAATACTGTCCTCCCCCCCCCCCCCCCCCAGTTTTGCCAACAGTTTGTCCTGATGCACAAGAAGTGATGAGTGCTATTGACAAGGGTAGCAAATTGATTCTGTATTTCTTGATTTCAAGAAGGCTTTTGACACCGTACCTCACAAATGGCTTTTAATCAAATTGCGTGATTATGGAATATCGCCCCAAATTTGCGACTGGATCTACATACATACTCCGCAATTCACCGTAAGGTGCGTGGTGGAGAGTACACTGTACCACTACTAGGAATTTCCTTTCCTATTCCACTCCCAAATTGAACGAGGCAAAAAAGAATGCCTATATGCCTCTGTACGAGCCCTAATTTCTCTTATCTTGTCTTTGTGAACTTTATGCGAAATATAAGTAGGCGGCAGCAAGATCGTACTACACTCAGCTTCAAATTCCGGCCCTCTAAATTTACTCAACAGAAATTCACGAAAAAAACGTCATCTTTCTTCCAGCGATCCCCAATTGAGTTGCCGGAGCATTTCCGTGACACTCGCGCATTGGTCGAACCTACCGGTAACAAATCTAGCTGCTCGTCTCTGAACCGCCTCTATGTCTTCCTTTAAACTGATCTGCTGCGGGTCCCAAACACTTGAGCAATACTCAAGACGTGGTCGTACAAGCGTTTTATACGCGCTCTCCTTTACAGGTGAAGTACATCTTCCCAAAATTCTCCCAATAAACCGAAGTCGGCTGTCTGGCCTACTCACAACTGTCCTTACATGCTCGTTCCATTTCATATCGCTCTGCAATGTTACGCCTAGATATTTGAACGATGCGACAGCATCAAGAAGCTCATTACTAATGCTGTATTCAAACATTATGGGATAGTTTTTTCTACTCATGTGCATCACCTTACATTTTTCCACATTGAGAGCTAGCTGCCAATCTTCACACCAACTAGAAATTTTGTCTAAGTCATCCTGTATGGTATTACAGTCATTTACAGACGATAGGTGATTTTCTTTCAGAGAGGACACAGTTTGTAGTAATTGATGGTAAAGCATCGACTAAAACAGAGATGATATAGGATTTTACAGAGGCAGCCAATTTTTATTCTATAACAGTATTCAAAAAGTTTTAAAATTCTAACAATTTGCATCAAATTTCAATTGGAAAGAACACATAGATAATGTCATGGGAAAGGAGAACCCGAGACTGTGTTTTATTGGCAGAACCCTTAAAAAATGCAACAGAACTACAAAAGAAACTGCATACACTATGCTCGTCCGTCCATTTTTCGAGTATTGCTGCTCAGTGTGGGATCTTTATCAGTTGTGTTTGACGGAGGACATCAAAAGAGTCCAAAGAAGGGCAGCTCGTTTTGTATTGTCATGATACAGGGGAGACAGCGTTAGGAAATTATACAGGATCTGGGATGGGAATCATTACAACAACGGCGCTTATCGCTGTGGTATGGGCTACTTACAAAACTCCAATCACCAACATTCTCCTCCAAATGTGAAAATATATTGTTGTCTCCCATTTACAGAGGTAGAAAAGATCATCAGAATAAAATACGAGTAATCGGAGCTCGAACAGAGAGATTCAGGTGTTCTTTCTTCCCGCGCGCTGTTCAAAAATGCAATGGGAGATAAATATTATAAAGGTGGTTCGATGAACCCTCTGCCAGGCACTTAAATGTGACTTGCAGATTATCCTATGTAGATGTGAAAAGGGGATAAGAGTCTATTTGTGATTGTGCAGTGACTGTCATCTTGAAATCGTCAAAGAGATGCAACTTGTGGAATATCACCAGAGGTATTGCCCATTGGCCAGACAAAACAGTTTTCAATGACTCCCAAATCTGTGAGGCGATCGAGCTCTTCCCTAACTTGGTCATGCAACGCCAATGGAATAGGGCGAGCTTATCAAAAGTGAAGGCGTGCCGCTGAAGCTTTCAGAGTCATGTGTGCCATCAATTATTTTTGCCTTGCCGAGACACAATAAAGAAACGTCTGCAGATTCGGCACATACAGTGTACAGAACAGGAAAAGGCATTTGGTCTGACACTAAGTTCACATCCTCTGTAATCCTGAATGCAAAAGCTTTGAAGACTTCGAACCCAAAATGATTTCCTGCAGTTCTGCTGTCAACCACTAAGAAATTAACTGTCTTTCCACATTCTTATATTTGTCCTCCGATGTAAACTGTATGACACTTGGGATTGACTGCTTATTGTAATTCACCAAACAATGCGTTATCAAGGAGAGATGTGGGGATCCCAGTTGCATGTATGTTTGCATGTTCAATAAGGAAGTGCCTGCTCACTTATCCACCTATGGCTGCACCGGTTGTGTACTTATGGAAAGGACAATAAACAGTGAATTTGAAATCAATGAGTAAACCTTATTAATGTATTTAGGCTGTTCTTGCTGTCTCCTTGTGCATGATTGTGAAGAGTGGCAGACCACAGCAATGTGCCCCATTTTATGGCAGTTGTTGCAAAGGGTTCAGTGACTAGGGCAGTTGTCTCGAGCATGTTTTTTTAAAACATGCAGGACAAGAAGGAAATTGTTGTGTAGAGGACTGTTTTCCCGGGGCAGATGCGGCTCGGGCTGGAGGTTGTTGACGGAGGTGCCTAACCGCTGCTATTTCCATGTTGTTTGAAGTTAGGGACCTGCACCGTCGATTGTGCACCACATTGACCATTGCAGCTTCCAACCGTGTGTCAAGTTGTCCTACCAACAACTTAGGAACCTCAAATGCCTTTGTCAATGCCAGAACCTGTTTGAGGGAAGGATCATCATCCAGTTACAGTGCTCATTTGTTGGACTTCATAGTCAGGAGCAGAGTGAATAATAGTGTTTCCCACTATGAGATCTGTGTACAATTAGCCGTGTTTAGCTGTCACAAAATGACATTTCTGGCTCAGTTCATGCAGTTCTGCCACCCATGCTTTGTATGATTAGGATACTTTTTACACTGGTAGAATTCCACCCGCGATACTATTACATACACATGGCTCTGATATTACAATGACAGTAACTTGCACATGTCATATAATGACTATGGCGACAGTTTCATGTATGGGGCCAGTTTGCAAAGCAAGCAGTATGTCAGCGACTGAATCCAAGGGGGAGGGAAAAAAAAAAAAAAAAAAAAAACAAGACCCTCATTAGACAGATGTCCATTACTTGGAACACTGAAAATTACTGCTTTAAATGCTTCTCATAAGAATTCCAGACTACCATCACCTTATCATGAGGAGAAAAGGGGATAGGTTTACTACCTGCATGGGTACTTGCTGCTGACTATACATGCTAATAACTGTTGCAGCTGTGTGCTGTTGTTGCACTGCATCTGTTCGACTAAAAGCTGGCAGCTGTTAGGCATTGTAAAAGTGTCTGGAGTAGCACTTCCCACTTAGAAAGTAGAGTCCCTGTGGTATGGAACTGAAACTGCTGAAGAACCTGAACACATCTACCTCTCAGCATATTAGAAAAACATGCATCAATGCTACCAATTCATTGCCACTTTTGTAAACACATCCACAGTCTTGTCTGTAATATGCTCCACTGATCTCGTTACTAAACAGTCACAACCAAGAGTTGCACTAGACTGTCACAACTGCCACAGCAATGTAACTCGGGAAAAAGCTCACGAGGAAGTCGGCAAGGTCCAGTTGCCTAGGTGCAGAGAGCAGGCAGCCATAGAAAGCGCACTGATGTGTATTGGCATATGCAGTTTGTCTCATTGCAACGATGCTGCTGCCTGGTGGCAGAACAATGATGTGTACTCTCATGACCCTACAGCTGCATGGTGGGATTGCCTTGGGTGTCTGCAGCTAGTGATAATGCGGACACATTACCGCAATTACCATTATCGCATGGTGGTGGAATTGGTTGTGTATTTGACCATACTCTCTTAGATTTTGAGGCAGGGACAGTGGAAATTATTAAAAGCACCTTGCATTCACAACTGTCAGACATTTATATACATGTGGCGTCTGTTCCCAAAGAATAGACGTCACTTCTGATCCTGCAGCTGTTATTATTTAATATTCATAGAATATTAGACATTTGTAAAACATTGCCAGTCTTCGAGATATTATGTTCTATTAAATTTGATATATATATTTTTTTTTTCATTACCTAACTGTGACACTTTTCTCATTTGTTTTGTGAGCTGTTATAGGTCATTTCACTCTCTTATTAAGTTATTTGGTATAAATCTCTTGACTATTGTTAGTACTATTTTTTTCAAGCTCTATATGCTTGACACTTAAATAGTTATTTCCAAAGGAAAGGTGACTGTCTTTCTGGAAGAGGAAGATTAGGGTTTAACGTCCTGTCTACAGTGTAGTAATTAGACAGAGCACAAACCCAGGCTGCTTTTAGGTTAAGGATGGGAAAGAATGTAGCCCTACCTTTTCAAAGGAACCATATTAGCATTTGTCTGGACAGATTTGGGGAAATCATGGAAAACAGAAATCTGAATTGCCGAAGGTGGGTTTGAACTACCTTTCTCCCAAATGTGAGTCCAATGTGTCACTCAATGTCTATTTGGTAATTGTCCAGCAGATTTTTATCTGGATTTTAAATAGTTATTTTTGGTGAGTTTTGGTGTTTTGGTATTAAGTCTTGCTACAATGATCTTGCAGACACTAATCTCCATATGCTTTATGATGCTTCCTGTTTGTTCAGGATTATTTGTTGCTATGAGGTCCGTTGTATTTGCGAGTATTTACATTTCAAGTCACTCCTGACCTAATTGCTTTAAATAAGTCCCGGGTTCAAATCCTGTTTCCAGCACACAGTTTTAATCTGCCAAGAAGTTTCATATCAGTGCACACTCTGCTGCAGAGTGAAAATATCATTTCAGTGGTATGCCTTATTTTTGACTGTTGCAAATGTGTGTGCTGTACAAGCATGCTTCAATATGAAAGTGTTGTAGGTAGTATCCACACAGTGCCAATTTTATATTTATTGCTCCTTACAACAAGATTAACAGTATAGGGCCAGAAATGGTCTAAACAGTTGAGAGTTGTTGCTGTTACTAATGCCAGTACAACATGAAAGCAAATGTGTGGATGCAAGTGAAGGGAAAGATTAAAAAATTGTAAATTCTGAATTAAATTTGTGCCTAATTTGAAGCTGTCATTTTCAATGTTTTGTGAGAGACTGATTGAATATGGAAGCCATGTTGCGAACTTGCAAGGTAATAACTTTCTGACAGTCAGACCCAAGAAAATTTTCTATAAAACTGAGGACAGGACCAGTAACAGTGTATTTAGCTAC
Organism: Locusta migratoria; assembly: GCA_026315105.1. Taxonomy (NCBI): domain Eukaryota; kingdom Metazoa; phylum Arthropoda; class Insecta; order Orthoptera; family Acrididae; genus Locusta; species Locusta migratoria. The sequence continues at coordinate 52,011,923 of CM048747.1, read as the reverse complement.
AATGTACCATATAGGCCTAATTCACGTAAAAGTGTGTTAAACATGGAAATATTCAATAATTAAGCTATTGCTATCATTTCACTATATTATTTTATACATGTTCTTGATAAATGGTCCCACACACATCATTAATTCTTTAAAAGAAGTCATTGTCCGCATCTGGATGTAAAATTTGTAATATTATTTTTAAGTGAAAATCTTCTAATGAATTGCACATGACTATCTCACATACATTTCAGAAAATATTGCTGCTACTATTGTTTGAGAGCAAAGTTGGTTAGGTTTCCTTCGACATGCCTAGAGATGTGTGCAAAGTCTTCAGTTCTCTGATGACTATGTTTTACACCAAGAATAAAAGTGTAATGAGTTGTACAGAAAAGGTGCAAGGAAGTATTCTGTAGTTGACTCTTGTGCTGCTCAATGACATTGTTTTGTCTGACCATTATTTGACCAATTGGTATATAATACGAAGGAAAACGGAAACTGTGAGACTAACTGGACTGGTTTTCAGCAATCATGTAATTTTCCTTACTAATGATTCAAAGTGCACTGATTAATTTTCTCTATTAATGTTCAGAAAAGTGTCAAAGCTGACATATTAATTGGAATCTCTTTCAATACATGTATAATAAAGATATCATATTTACCTTTTAGTCTCTGCATTGAAGCTGATCATTTAAAATTACATTTGCTTTATAGGTTGAAGTGCGAGATGATGAAGAGCAGAAGCTGAAATTTCAGGAAATTATCGATCTTCTTGTTGCAGCTGGGTATTTCCGAGCTCGAATTAAAGGACTTTCACCATTTGATAAGGTTTGCGTACATTTTCTATATTGTAAGTTTATATATGACTGATATTTTATTTCTAACTAATAATATGCAATCTTATTTCAGGTTGTAGGAGGGATGACATGGTGTATTGAGACATGTAATTTTGATGTTGATGTTGACTTGCTTTTTCAAGACAGTTTTACAATAGGACAAAAAATGTAAGTCAGTATTTGTATAACTGTCCCATATTAACTATGTGAAGATGTGTAAAAAATAAAAACAGTAGTAGTGTGTTTAATTGTAAGCTGTTGTTGAGGCAGGTGCTGGAGGAATTATTTGTGACACTTGCCAAGTGGGGAAAATGTGTGATAGAGTTGGGGAACTGGGAATAAAAAGGGGGATTGATAAGTCATTTATGAGACAGACAGTATTGTTTAACAGAAAAGTTTGACAGGCCTTCTTTAACATGCATTACAAATAAATAATTTGGAAAATGGAAATTGCCAACATAGCTAAGAATGAGAGGAAGAGAGTGAGAAATCTGGCAGATGAGAATTGGCAAAGGCTGAGGCCAAAAGATTACTGATGTAAAGAGCGTGCTAGGGGTTCCTGCAACATATAGCTTGGGAAAAATTTTGCATATCTCAAACCTCAGTTTCCATCTGGCTCTGTATAATTTCTCTGCCCTTTTTACTATAACCCTTACCTCACCTTTAATTTTCTGTTTCATTTCTGTCTTGTGTTGACATTGTTTTTTGTTGCATAAATGTGATTATAATCTGTGTTAAGTGTCTGCCCCTTCCTCTATCCTCGAATTTTTTTTTCTGAACTCTGTAATTTTACAGTACGTTGAGTCCATAGTATTTAAGTATGTAATCTTTGGAAGCAATCTAAGAGTTCTAGCAAAAATATCAGTGCAATCAATCTTTAACTTTGTTTTTCTTATAAAGAAACAAAATAATAGTAGAATTTCATGAATTCTCTCCTTACAGAGCACTGACTGAAAAAATTGTTGCTGTCTTACCAGAGATGAAATGTCCTCACCAAATAGAGCCCCACCAAATTCAAGGACTGGATTTTATCCACATATTTCCAGTCATCCAGGTGTGTTTATGGCTATTATCAGCAAAAGTGAACACTTAGAAAACATTTGTTTTTGAAAGTAATAGCCACATGAACAAACCTAGAAAACACTTGAGACTCTGACTAAACATCTAATTTTCTTTCCCTAGTGGCTTGTGAAAAAATCAATGGAAACGAGAGCTGAGATAGGAGATTTTCTGCGTTCATATGCTGTCAGCCAGTTTGATAAACAATATGGTTGTGTTGAAGAGGAAACTGCTTTAAAACAGCGTGCCAGTATTACTCAGAATATTTTAAGTGTGAAGGTTTGTTGTAAAACCCCTTTTATTTATTTATTATGTTTGTTCCATGGTGTTGCAGTTAAAATTATATATATATACTTCTCTCTGGTAGGAACTGTACCAACCACAGCGAAGGTTCCGAAGAAAGGGGCCACCACCTGAAGATGAGGAAACATCTGTTTACAGTACTTTACTTGAATATGGTCATAGCATAAAGATGTTTGATACACCTGTTGGGTCAGAATCAGTGAGTATTATTCCATTTTTTGTTAATAAATAGTTCTAAACATATGATGTGATCACTAAACTTCTTAACTTCAACTACTTTCCTATTATTGTTCTGAACTTCTTCCTCTTTGATTTTTGTCAATCACTATATGAGGTGCTACCCAAAATATCCGAGAATTTCACTGTAGCAGTGAAACCAACAGTATGACATTCCACTATTAGATGTCTCAAGGTACAAATCTTAGCTACTGTAGCACAAAGTTGTCCTCTTTGGCTCATGTTTCAGTGCTTCTGTAAATTGTCAAATGAATTATGTAAAGCAGCAATGGATTTGTATCAAATTATGTTTCAAGTTGAAGCATTTGGTGAAACTGCTCTGAATCAAGCAAGAACATTTGAGTGGGACAACAACCATTCTGGTTGACCATCAACATGTACAGCATTAGAAATAATCATCAAAGTGTGTGACATTATCATCACAGTCACCAGTTGTTCCATGAATTCCTGGTCTTGAATGTCACCCAACCACTACCTCTCCATCTCCCCATGTCTGACACTGCCATCATGTGTTCCATTGCAGCCATGGCCTTCTTTTTTTTCCTTCTTCTAATGGATGGCGGCATCTGGTAAGGAACAGGATGTGGGCTACCCTTCCCATGTGTTTCCATGTTCACAGAGGTCCCATCTTTCCTTTTTCCATGATTCTTTCTGCATCTGGCCATCAGGATGATATGGAAGTTAACACCTGCATTCCCTCATCTGCCTCAGGATGGCATTCCCTTGCAACTCTTGTTCCTGTGTCAGTAGTTGGGCTTCATTGATGCCATCACGGTAGTATATTCCTTTGTATCCTCTCGTACTTGCTTTGGTTGATTGCTTCCTTTCTCGTGATTCTCCGTTCAGTTCACTTGTTGACTGCCTCCATGTCAAAGCTCTCTGCATGTCCAATGTTATAGTCGTCAGCATTCTTGATGACACAGGCTGCACTGAAACTGACTCTGCCACTGCATACCTTCAGCATTGATTGCTCTCTTGTGCGCAGCATGGCTGCAGCTGAAGCTCTGGCTGATGACATTATCACCTTGGTATTCACTGTGATCAGCCAGCCTCTACCTGTCCCACCTCCAGTGGCCAGCTACCATTCCCCTACACATACTTTGCTTGCTTCTTAAATCAAGTTCTTTTTCTGTTAATTTCCTGTTTCTCCTTTTATCTTGTTGCACTCCACTCGGGTGGCTGCCTGAAGCTCGTAGTGTATCAAACACTACATGCTCTCTGTGGTTCTACAAGATGCCCAAATGAAGTAGTTTTTCGTATATTTAGGGAGGCCTTTTTGGGACTGTTACTGTCCTGGGCTTTTTTATTTCGCAGGTGAAGGCCCAGACATTAACCTAAGAGCATGGAATGTGGTGATGCAAAATACTGTGCACAATATAGACTCTGTAAATACTCAGAGAAGAAACTGGAGGGGAAAAAAATATAAACCCACCCCCTGTGGTTGATAGTGTTTTGTTTAATAAATAGATACTTTTTTGAGTTGGCCTGAGCAGAATAAGGTCCAGTCTGTAATGTTATCTGGCTGTACTTTTGTAAATAAAGTTTGATTTTAGATATCTCTCTCTTCTGATCTTAATTTATGTGGGAAAGAAGCCCGAACAATTTTAAAACTGGAAGAACCTTATTAAGAGGCACTGAGTAGCAGGACCTCTAGCTGCAAATATCAATTACCTTGAAGAAAACATACAAAGCAACTCAATAACAAAATTGAAATATGTGATGGTATTCCTCTTGTGATGCTTCTTGTACTCAACCTCCTGTTTGTGTCAACTGTAAACAGAACCACCCCCCCTTGCTCTCCGGACTGCACAGTACTCCATAAAGAGGGGAAAATAATGAAATACAAGACGATGGAGAGACTTTCTTACAAAGAGGTAAAAAAGAAGTATGAACGGCTACATCCTGTTCCATTCAAATAATCGTTCACAGCCGTCATGTCGTCACTGCTTTCTTCAGGTATGGTATTGATGAATCATTTGCTTACTAATGTGCGCCCCAGGGCTGTCAGACACCATCTGCCCCCCCCCCCCCCCTTGATGGTTGAGGGCACTACTTCGTCTGCTGCTCCCCTACCACCTGCTGTGGTGGCAACTTTCTTCCAACCATTGGGGACACCAGTCCCCATTCCCCAAAGAAGCAACAACTTCCTCCAGATCCTCTCACTAGGAAGGGGTCCCTTTGGATGCTCCCTTTCACATCTTCTACAAGTAAAATGGAAGACCCCAGTCATTTGCTGTAGGATCCAAACACTGTCAGTTGAAGGGCTTCCCAATTTTCATTGGTTCCTGAAGTCATTTCAGATAATCCCTCACAATGTTCTAAACCGGAAGAACAGTGAGATTTGGTGGGGGGGGGGGGGGGGGGGGGGAGAAGAGGCAGAAGAAAAAATTGCATTCCTTTGACCTCTCAAACTTCAGATTCTGAGGGTGGGGTAGAGATCCTAGCATCCCCTGAAGACATACCACTTACCAACCACTCAGAATCGATATATTGTGATGCCACAAGTACCCAAGCAGCAGCAAGAGGTGGAACTTCCATGCTGAGAACAATCAAGGTATCTCAGTATGCCAATAGCACTACTAGCTGAAAATCCAGTGTTACCCAGGAAGTGCTGTATGTATGTAAAATCTGTTGGAGTAGTAAAGAAGTAATAGATTAACACTCTAACCACCAAACCCATGAAATTTACGGGCCTATGATCGCCCAAAAATCACCAGACCCATGAAATTTACAGGCTGCTACATTTAATTTAATGCAAAACACTGCGACATTAATTCTACGGGTTTGGCCTGCATTATATGTTCTACAGATATTTAGTAACAAAATGCACCTATATGTGGCATGAATGTGAATAGTGTGGCATTGCAATCTGTCTGGAAGCCTTGCTTAAAAATTTTCACAGTAAAAAGAAATATGATTGTGTGTGAAATTTGTACGCAGTTGCTGTAAACTGACAGAAAGATGTAATGTAGTATCATACTATTGGTTAAAAATAAACCACAATTGCATTATCTCATTTGTATGACTTTTCTAAATTCTCAGAAACAACTAAGTAATTTCTATAGCTGTACCTTAAAGCAATGCATTCCAAAGTAGTTTCTTTCACACGGAATTAATGTAGAAAAGTGCAGCTTCAAAATACTACTAAATTTCCCACAATCCTAACAGTAGATTTTATTCAGTGATTTTTTTTTTTTCAATATTGTGCAAAATTGCTTGGTTTCTATGGACAGGTACATAACTTAGGCCTGGTACAGAGAGTGTTAAAATTTGGTGCCTGATGGTAATTTTCCATGAATGTTACTGTTTATGTGCTCATGTCTCACGAACTAAATGTCATACTGTGATACAGTTTTGGAGGTACGTTCAGCTATATGTGTGTATACTGTCTGTAAAATTTCCTGTGGGTACAATTTGTAACGTCATACCAAATGCCTCAGTTTTAGTCCATGAACAGCGGAAAAGTAGTAAGCGAGAAACTTTTTTCCTTTCATCATTTTGCTGTGTTTGTCAGCGAGAAAAAGTTCAGTAAAGGTTTGTAATTGTTTAAAGTTTGTTACACGTCACTAAGTAATCTCGTTCTCATACACTGTATTATAAAGACTACATCCTACGGTCCCGCAACCATCGTGGCCTCAACCTCAGATAACCTAACATCCTACAGTCCATGCCCCCTCCTTTTCACATCCTACATTTCCTTCAGATTCATGCCCCTTTCCCTACTGTGTGCTTCATTATATAAACCCCCTTTTTCATACTGCATCTAATTTTCCGCCCAACATCGCCTCTGCTTGTTGTATCCCCACCCTTCCCTCTCCACTCCCCCACCCCCCTTCTTAGCTTCCCCGTCCGCCTTCCATTCCACTTGCTGGATTGTGTTGGGCGGCCAGAGATGGATGACATGTGCGGATGAGTGTGCCTGAGTGATTGTGTGGATGAGTGTTCTCTTTCTGAGGAAGGCCGCGGCTGAAAATTTAGAATTGTGTGTGTGTTTGTTTGCGTGTCTTTTATTTGTGTCTGTCGGTGGCTCAACATTCTTCTTTACAGTGAGTTGTTCCCTCTCTACAAATTATTATTAAATAGTGTTATTTGTTTCACATGTACATAAGGTGTCTTTAAAATAATGTGCAAAAGAGATAGTGGCAGGTCAGTACTTACCGTACTTTTCTGATAGTAGATACAAAAAATGACACAGAAGGTGACAAAAGTAAGTGTTTATACTAGCGTTCAGAAATTTATATTTTCTTTATCAGATAGGAGGAGGAAATATAAATTTCTGAAAGCTAATATAAACCTTTACTTTTGTCACCTTTTGTGTCATTTTTGTGTAAACTATTGCGAAACCAACTTTGATAAGTGCTGGCCTTCCACTCCTTCCACTTTATCTCTTTCGCACATCATTTTCAAATCTCAATAGAGAATTTCTGTAATTAATTGAATATTACCTTTAACGTGTCTTTCATTCACTTTTGTCTTTTTTTCTCGTATGTCCATGTATATTTCAAAATTTCTCTCTTTCAGGGCACCAGTGCTGATGACAGTAGTCAGGAACGAACTGTTGATGTTCAAGAAACTCGAAAACTTGAGGAGGTAACATATGTGCTATGCATGAGTGTCATTGTACATTGTATAGTTATGATTTATCTTCTGTGTGAATAATTGCTAACAATCACTGTAGTTATTTTTGATCTTTTTGCATGGTGTGACAGCAAAAAATCCAGAAATTAATGAACAACCTGTCATCTATGGGAGAGCAAGAGGTAAGCACATATAATATCCACATACTTCTTAATTACTGTACTTGCTAAATCTGTATCCCTGTGTTGTACATATAACCATTACATTACTCTTATCTTGAAGTGTCTTCATTTTTGTGGAGTAACTCTTGTATTATTATTGTTGTTGTTGTTGTTGTATCACTAAGAGGCAAGAAAGTTATTTTCTTTTTTTATTTTGTTTGTCTTCTTCCTGTAGTTATTATTGTTTTAATGACAAAAGATGAGGCCTGAGAATTTTTTGTATTGTAGGTAGTCTGCTTAGTTTTGGTAGCAGTTTTGCTCCTTGTAGAGAATTATTATAGTGCACTCTGCTAGATCAGCTCAGTTGTTACCACACCAGCTGTAGAAACTATGGCTTAGAGTAGTACTGCTTGTTAACCACACTATTTGAAGCATTAATTCATTTTTAAGAAACTGATTTTTAATACTAATGTTACTTCTGTCTACATGTGACAAAACAAAACAAACAAACAAAAATAGTTCTTAATTTTTTGTATTTAATCTGTAGTTTCTATTTTGGGACCTACAAAACAGCACAAATTAATATATGAGGATTTACATTTTGTAAAATGGAAAAGTTTCTTTATGTTGTATGTGTTAGAGAGTGTGAATCACTGTGTCATGTTGTGAAAAAAATTACTTTGAAATAAAAATAGAGTGAGTGAAAAAGTGAAATATTTTACGATGAGAAGTGAGAATAGGATTATTTTACTATGTGAAGAGCCCTTGTTTAATGATGTGAGCTCTAATGTCCTCAAGATACGAAAGCATGTCTGAAGGACATTTGCATTTGTTATATTGCTTGTGTTGCTGGAGTGGCCGGGCATGATAGTTGTGTGTGTTTAGTTGTCTGAGTGATTGCGTGAATGTATGTGTTTCTTTTTCTGACAAAGTTGTGTGGATATGGTTATTTATTTTAATGTCTGTCAGAAGCTCAGCGAGCCTCGTTTTGGTGAGTTGTTACCTATCCTCCATTATTGATAAACTTTTCGTTAAGTTACAGAAGATTTGAACACCCACAAATTTCACAAAACTAGTTGGATTACAAGATGACTAGTATTACCAAAAAACATTAAAGTAATACTTGTTTTACAGTTCAAATTTTCTCTTGCTCTACAGGAAGGAAAACACAAAGTTAGAATCTACTCTTAACCAGTCTCTCACAACGGTACAATCTTATTTGACAACAAAACATTTTAACAGCCACTCATTGATACGTTAGACTGGCTTCACAGGTAAAGATGCCTTTGCCTTCACAAAAGAACAAATACTAAACTAGAATCCACTCTTAAATAGTTTCACTCAAAGATACAATCTTACTTAAAAACAAAACATTGGAACAGCCACTCATCGGCACTTACGCTTGCTTCACAGTTCATAATAACTTTGCTTTACAAAATGCAAAACCAAACTAGAATCTGAAAACATTTGACCAGCCGCTCATCAGTGCCTTATAAAACTACAAAATTTCTTAGAACTACTCCACTCGCAAACTCGGCCTTTAACCAGCCTCTTGGTAAACATAAAGCCAAGCATGCTTTACAGGAAATATGTATTGGGTCTGCCCCCAAGCAAGACTTTACAAAACATACGTGATACTGACCATAATGTCTTAGTAAGTCATGTCAAAATTCGCAGCTACATCCCCCCCCCCCCCCAAGCACAATGTGGCTGGCTGCTCCACTTACCAGACACTTACTGAGCTAAACAAGGTAGATTTTACAGGATATGACATTTGGAATGGAGAATGTGCGCCAAGTTAAGAGAATAACCATTCACTAATGCACTGACATCACCTTTGTAGAATTAAAATTTTGCAACCATCTACCTTGTCCTACCTTGCTCTTCTGGAAACACTATTTTAAAGGCAACAGAATGTAAAAACAAGTCAGCACACTGTTACAGGGGTACGAAATCGACACGACAGGCATTTGCTTGTCATTAGTTACAATCCACTTTCCTACTAGTCTCAGCATAAGGGGAAGATAGCCATTTATTTTTGTTCTGCCTCACTTCGTGTCCAGTTTATCAAGGCTCTAATGCACACCTTGCTGCCCTCTTGTTAATTAGATAGACCAAGGTCCACATCTCACAATCTCTACTGATGTACAGCAACCACTCCTTCGGGTAACATAAGGAGCATGCCAGCTTTACCATTTTCTCACTCCTGCGGTTATACACACTATCCACAATGACAACCATCAATGGCATAACTTTCCTGGGTCTTGCTCCACGAGTGCTTTATGTTTTCCCAAATGTTTTCTGGTTCTGACTGTGGTGCATCTGTCTCTGCCTACCAGCCGAGCCCAGCCTCAGTTTGAGTCCACTGTACTGCACACTCTCGCAGTAACAGATGCCGCTTAATAGCCGGAAACCTCTTTGAAACAACGATTACCCCTTGCTGAAGTCAAGGGCTGTATCACCTTGTAAGACTAGCATTCCTGGAAGAAAGGATATTGTGGAGATGTGGCCTAGCCACAGCCTAGGGGAATTTCCCAGAATGAAATTTTCCCTCTGAATAGAATGTGCACTGATAAAAAAACTTCCCTGAAAGATTAAAACTGTGTGCCACACTGGGATTCAAACCAAGGACCTTTGGCATTTGCATGCACATAGTTTTAATCTGCCAGAAAGTTTCATATCAGGACACACTCTGCTCCAGAATGAAAGTCTAATTCTGGAATCATCCCCTAGGCTGTGGCGAAGGTATGTCACGTTCCTTATAATTAATGTTGTTAAGTATGGCTTTAAAGCACTGTGGATATAAGAACAAGAGTGTGTAGGGAAATGAAGTAATTCTGAGTTGTTTATTTTGATTTAGATTTTCTGGGAGTTCTGAGAATGGAAATAATTGAGTCAGCCCAATTTTCCGCATAACACTTATGAGTTTGTGAAGACACTATGCTTTATTCATAGACAAAGTTGCACTACAGCTGAATTTTCTGCAAAATATTACTATTCTAATGGCAGATAAACATTCCTAAATAGATGAGTGGTGTTCACATTTTTGTAAATAGCCAGGGTATACTTTCTGGCACATATGCACAGTTCAGATTATTATTGTTAGTTTTGCAAATATTATGAATTCTGTGTGTCATAATTTCATAACTCATTTTATTTAAGTAATATTATTTTATTTTTCTAATTGACAGAACCGTGTAACTGCTGGAGTAGTTGGTAGCATAGTCAGCCTGCAAGCTCAAGAAATTGCCCAGGCAGCTGAGCGGTATGCTGAACTGCAAGCTGAACGAGAGGTATGCAGGTACAATAATATTATTGTAGCAACTTATGTGCAAGTAAATGTATCTTCAAAGTAAAGTGAACATTTTAATGAATTCTTATTGTAGGACAGGTTAAGTCTTCCTGTCTATAGTTGATTGTAGTGAAACTACCCTAAAGGCCATATCAAAAATTCAAAGCTAGACTTTTAACACATTCCTCAAACACAGATGAAAATCTTTTAAATGGATAAAAACATTTTGTTTACCACTCAGAATTCTACAAACCAAATTAGTGTAAACACGTCGTATGGGTTTCTGCAGTCATGTCCTAGTTCATGAACTAAGGGCAACGTATGAGTGGCCAAGTAAGTGGTCCCGATAGCTGGAATAAGGTTGGGCATGTCAGACATATTAGAGTTCGTGACCACCTTTGTCCTCAGATGGCAGACTAACAAATCCACCGGTTAGTCCCTCAACTGTTTAGGGTAAGACCCAGTGGGGCCATGGGAAAGTAAGGCTAGCAACCTGCTTCCCAGTTACTTCAATATGATGCTGGCTACAATCAGAGCAAAATGCCTCGGACCTTTCGAGGTGACGGAGTCTCACCTGTAACTGACAGACCAGGGACTCCTCAGATATGACGTGACAAACAATCTAGAATGAGATGGGGAGCTATTAATATCAATGGGGATTGCTCGGGGATTACACTGGAAAGAAGGTAGAGCTGGCAGAGGCTGCAAGTAGGATGGGGTTAGATGTATTAGCTGTTGGTGACATTAGGGTTAGGGAAGAGAGAGGACGAAGTCAGAGGATACCTGTCAGGAGTCAAAGCAGGAAGAGCATAGTCGAGTGTAGGGCTTTACATCAGGAAAGCAGTCAAACCCAGTATAATTGCAATAAGGCATATACATGAATGACTGATGTGGATAGATTTGGCCATCTCCAGCAAGAAAATTAGAATTGCGTCAGTGTATATGCCCTTGTGAAGGGACAGATTTTACAGTGCACTCAGTGATGTAGTTGTTAGAGTGAAGGACAAGTACTATGTTCTGCTCATGGTTGATTTCAATACCAGGATAGGAAATCAAACAGAAGGGTATGAAAAGATTATGGGTAAGTTTAAAGAGGATAGGAGACCAATAGAAATTGAAAACAGCTCTTGGATTTCTGCACAAGTATGGGCTTAGTTTTAAGCATAAGGTAATTACACCACTATACTTGGGAAGGCAGAGGAACCTGATCTGTCATTGACTATATAATAACGGATCAGGAATTGAGGAAGACAGTGCAGGATACACATGTTTTCAGAGGGTTCTTTGATGATACTGATCATTATTGAATCTGCAGTAAAATTGCCTTTGTGAGGCCAAAAGTACAATAAGTCAAGTCCATATTTAGAAGGATCAGAGTGGAGAAGATTCAGCACAAGGAAATTAGGCACGAATATATAACAGTGATCTCAAAAAGGTATCAGTTAGTCGAATGTAGTCATTTACAGTCATTGGAAGAGGAATGGACATGGTACAGGGACACACTATTAGAAGTGGCTAGGAAATGTCTTGGAACAGTAATGTGTAAAGGCAAGAAGAAGCAGACAGCTTGGTGGAATGACACAGTCAAGGCAGCCTGTAAAAAGAAAAATGGCCCCATACTAGAAATCAGGCAGAGAGAGAAAGTTATGTTGAAGAAAGAAACAAAGCCACATGGATAATTGCTGAATCCAAGCAGAAATCACAGGAAGACTTCAGAAATAAGTTAGAAACTATGGGTCAAGCTGTGGGAAAACCATTCTAGAGCATAATTAGCAGTCTTTGAAAGGGAGGGAAGAAGGAATTGACAAGTGTTTTGGACAAGTCAGGAAAGCTATTACTGAATCCTGTGGATGCTTTGGAATGATGGAGAGAATATTTTGAAGAATTGCTCAATGTAGATGAAATGTTCAATGATGTGTCAGATTTTGAGTTGGAATGGGATAGGAATGATGATGGAAACAGTATCACAGATGAGGAAGTGAATTGTCAATAGATTGCAGTGCAATGAAGTGGCCAGGTGGATGAAATTAAGCCAGAACTCAGCAAATACAGTGGAATGTCAGCTCTCAAATGGTTATACAGGATAATTGAGAAGGCTTGGGAGTCGGGACAGGTTCCATCTGTCTGGACGAATGCGGTAATCACACCAATTTTCAAACATGGAAACAGAAAAGATTGCAACAACTATTGAGGTATCTCTAATTAGCCTTGTGAGGGGAAATATTCTCAGGTATTGTTGAAAGGAGAGTGTATTAGTTTAGGACAAGTTTGATGAAAATCAGTGTGGGTTTAGGCCTCTTAGAGGCTGTCAGGACCAGATCTTCAGTGTATGGCAGATAATGGAGAAGTGCTGTGAGTGGAACAGGGAATTCTATCTATTTTTTATAGATCTAGAATATGCTTATGACTGTGTTCCTAGGAGGAAGCTATTGTCAGTTCTACAAGATTATGAAATAGGAGTCAAACTTAGGTCTTTATGTAGACTCTCAGGCAGCAGTTAGAGTAGGTGGCAAATTAAGTTCATGGTTCATGATTCAGGGTAATTTCAGGGGTAAGACAAGGCTGTAACCTGTCACCACTGTTGTTCAAACTATTCATGGCTCATATATTGAAAACAGTAGACTGGCATGGTGGGATTAAAATAGGTCAAAACAAAATAAGCAGTCTCACATATGCAGATGACTTAGTTGTGATGGCAGACTCGATTGAAAGGTAGAAATATAATATTTCAGAGCTTGATCGGAGGTGTAAGGGGTATGATGTGAAGATCAGCATCTTCAAAACAAAAGTAATATCTGTGGGAAAGAGATTTAAACAGATTGAGTGCCAAATAGGAGGAACAAACTTAGAACAGATAGACAGTTTCAAGTACCTAGCATGTCTTTTCTCACTGGATGGCAACATAGCGAAAGAACTGGAATCAAGGTGTAGCAAAGCTAATGCAGCGAGTGCTCAGTTAAGATCTACTCTATTCTGCATGAAGGAAGTCAGTATTAAGTTAGCAGTGCACCGCTTTATCTTTCGACCAACTTTGTTGAATGGGAGAGAAAGCTGGGTGGATACAGGTTACCTTTTTCATAAGGTTGAGGATACATTATTTGAAAGTAGCAAGGATGATTGCAGGTACTAATTAGTGGGAACAATGGCATGAAGGTGTCCATAATGAGGAAATCAAAGAAAAACTGGGAATGAACACTATAGATGAGGCAGTTAGAGCCAACAGGCTGAGATGGTGGGGTCGTGTTACATGCATGGGAGAAGCAAAGTTACCTAAGAGGCTCATGAGCTCAGTAGTGGAGGGTAAGAGGAGTCAAGGTAGACCAAGGAGAAAGTACTTAGATTCAGTGAAGAATGATTTTGAAGTAAAATGTTTAACATCAGATGAGGCAACACTGTTAGCACTGAATAGGGGATCATGGAGGAATTTTGTTAGGGGAACTATGCTCCAGACTTAATGCTGAAAGGCATAATCAGTCTCTGATGATAATGATGATGTCATTGGGAGAGAATGTACTAGTGCACTGTGTAAAAGTCCTTATTATCTTAATTGTTAAAAATTGTGTTCAATACCTAATACTCTTATGTTGAAACTTAATCTTCTTTGCCTGCTTCTTATTTACTTATAACATTCACAGTTTGTTTATTTTCTGTTTACAATGTATGCCTAAAAAGAAGTACACTACCTGTGATAAGTATTTTTAATGGGCGTAGTTTGTTAAGGGGGGAAGTTACCTTTTTATTTGTTAATTCACAGCAGAGTTAGAACTGTTATATATTGCCCTACCTAGTATGTAACATGCAGATTTTTTAAATAGTTGATTTACTTTTCTTTAGGTATCTGGAGCAGTACCACCAGTACCAAGTGGAAGAACCTTGGTTGCTATAAATCGTCAGAAAGCAGCACTGCAGGAGAAAGTGGTGCAGTTGACTGCTGAACAAGAGAAAGCGCAAGAGGCTATGAACAATGCTGTACAACGTCTGCAACAGCTGAAAGAATCCAAAGAGGAAGTTGAGACAGCACTTGCAGATAAGGAGAAATTAGAAACTGAGGAAAACCAAGTGTAAGTACCACTGACTAATTTTGTCTCACTGGATTGGATGTTTCAATAAGATTGGTTCTCCATTTCCTGTTCCATAACAGTACCTTATATCTCCATTAATTTTCTAACTCAGACTCATGTTACGAACCATAGCACAAGGTACATTGTAAACTGAGGAAAAATTATAACCAGGTGGGGGTGGAGAGAGAGAGAGAGAGAGAGAGAGAGAGAGAGAGAGAGAGAGAGAGAAGAAAAAAGCAGACTGGATTTATAGTTGATTTCAGAATATAACAAATGTGTTGCATTAATGCTGTTACACTATGCGTGTTTAGTCTGAATGGGAGTAAGGAATCTAATATTAATACTGCATACTGCTGAACTACTTCAGTTGGTAAGTTTGTCTGTTGCATTAGGGAAACACTTCTCACTACTGCTGAAGTCAGCCAGCTGTAGATCAAGGTTATTCCACACAGTCAGAATATGAAGGTTCCGAGAGATGTTTGGCCACCCCTTTATTTGGGAGTAATAAAGGATAACAGATTTTTAGTAATAAAATTACTTTGTGCCATTGCTATTTTTATAAGATTAAATGATATTTTCTTCTATAGAAGCCAAAGTAAAACATTACTATGCAAGAGTGTTATTTGTCACCTGTTGTAAAACTCAATTTAAATTTAAGATGTAGTACACAACTATGAGAAATACTTTTCATATATGGTCTCATTCATGAAAATCTAGGGCTTTTTTAAAAATTTATTTGCCCACCAGTTTCGTTATTTGTGAGAATTTAGCTCTACTTTCATCACTCTATTTTGTTTCGGTTCTTGGGGCTTTTGCCTTTGGCTTAACCTCCCATTTATCAACATTTTAGAATAAAATGTTTCTTGTGTCCATTATTTGTCAATTTTTAACAATTTTGATCCATTCTCCATTAACAAGGGATGCTACATATTTTAAAGGTTACACTGGATTATAACATTGTTGGTTTAATTACTGTGTTGTAATGTCTAATTTTGGTATTTAGTGATAATCATTTTTTATTAGAAAGGTTTTGCACTGATCCAAAACCTCTATGAGCTTTTTGTATTCTTTCCAGTTTTGAAAATTTTTCAGATATAGTTTCTCTTTTATATTTAAGTATGCTACCCTTTTAATTTTTCCAGATTTAGTTTATAATTTGTAAATGTCTAGATTTGTTGTTGTATATACTGTCTTTTCAAAGATGATTTACCAGCCCACTTTTTCTGCTCATTCTTTTAAAGTTTCTGTCTGTTTTAGCACCATTTTACTAGAATCTGCTATTGTTGTGAGATTGTCTGCAAAGGCTAGTATAATAATATCAGCCCTCCCAGCATTAACTCAGTAACATGATACCCGTTGGCAAGCAACTGAAGAACAGGATAACGGTTATGTTATGCCCACATCCAGTCCACACAGACATGCTCGGAACTAAGTGTTGAGATGTAGGACAATGTTCAGGTTAATTACCATGATTCGGCTAACAAACTATGAAATACATGGTGTACACATTGTCAGACTAATGAATATGTCACAATCTGTTATTTCAATTTGTGTACATGTTGCTTATGTTGAATAATATTATTAGGGCAGTGAAAATGATGATGAAATCTATTAGAAAGATCTTTGTGGAAGATGTCAATTTTATGAGACTTAGATGCCATATTTGTTGATTTAAGAAAAGCAGTTCTAGAACATTCTGTAAACTTCCATATAAATTGTGTTATGATGTAAATAATTCCATGTTATGGTCAAAGGACAATGTAACATAACTTATCAAATCATTTTTTAGCTCGAGGAAAACTTTTCATTTTAACCATTTTGTTTGCAGAATTTTCTCATTCTTCTATTTTTCTGATACTGTTAGTTTTTCTAGTTAAAATTTTGGGACTATGGGTGGTGATCTTGGTGTTTTTCTTTCTGATGTGAATTGAACTCGAACTCTAGTGAGGTAGTGATCTGAGTTGATATCTGTGCCTCTTGTAACTTAGATTATCTAATTTCTTTTTGGAAATCATGTGAGATGGATTCATGATCTATTTGAAAGTCTCCAAATTGGCTTATAGGGGATCTCCAGGTTTTCTGTTTTCTAGGATTTTTGTTGAAAGATGTTCAGCTGATTTTCATGTTGGTTAAATTGGAGTAGTCTTGTATCATTTTTGTTGGTCATTCTGTGTGCTGGGTGTAGACCAACTGCCTTGCTGTATTTATTTTCTCTTCCAATCCGAGCTTTGAAATCACCAAGAAGTATATTGATGTCACTTCTCAGTATTTTTGAGATTTCAAGTTCTAATTGTTTCCAAAATTTACCTACATTTTCTCAGTCCTTTCTGTTGTCAACATTGCAGGGCGTGTGAAAAATTAGTGTGTACTTATTATTATTTTACTTTAATGTAAGAAGCATTAGTCAATTGTAAATGTTTTTTATAGATTTTACAGAGGATGTTTAAACATAAAGGTGATACCACTTGCAATTTTTCTTCATTTCCACTCTCAAAAATTCTGAACCCATTGTATTCGGTGATTTGATCATGTGTAAATCTCTCTCTTGTACTGCTAGGATTTGGATTTTCTGTTTCTTTAATTCCTCTGTCAATTTATGTAATTTTCCTGATTGTATTAGGGCCTTAAATTTAATGTTCCAATGTAATTTTTGTCCTTGTTTTCATATTTCTGAAGTTTTCCAGAGTGCTCTGATTCACTCACAAATCATGTAGCTCGATCTTCCCAGAATCCAAATGACTGGTTGCCACCTCTATATTAGGTAGGTGGATTTCACTGCCTGGGGTAATTTTGTCATTACATACACGAACCCTATTATTATGTAATTTTTAGTTTTGTCCGGCATGTGCCAGTTATTACAATCAAGATTGTTAAAACTTGAAATATGAATCAGCTGCCACTAACATGTGGTACAGACATTGTGGGATTTTGCCACTGACCTATGAAACCATCATGCCCTTGGTACTAATTTTGGTTTTTATTAATATTATTATGTTTTCCCTTTCTTGTTGTATTGGCCCTTATGAAAATTCTCATCACAATCAACACTAGAACTGAGGCAGGATTGTAAGTGACTCACTCCTTAACTCTTTTGCCTGTCCTAAACATGCATTGCTGCCCTGATTCTGAATCTCTATGCCCTTTCATGAAACAAGGAAACCAATGTTCTGACTTAATTGTTCATACCATGGAGACTTAATGTTCTTGTTTTTTAAGGTACCCCACAAAACCAACTAGTGATACTTACCTGTGTGATTCAACAAAAAGTTACAGAAATATCAGCCAGCTAGCCAACAATACAAAACAGTGCAAACAGAAGAATTAATCATGACTGATCCAGCTGTGATTCTGATGATAAGAAAGAACATGCTATAGATATTTTTCATTATATCTTTATTTCTGCAAATAGTCACTAGTGTTAATTTTTTGCAATGTACCAGGAACACAGCACCATTTACATTATTCATTTAATTGCCTTTCTACTCAAACTAGATTTCTTTTGAGATGAATTTTTCATTCACTCTTTCCTCATTCTCGGTTTTTACTTCCTATAATTTTCTGTAGATGGAGAAAACACATTTTTGAAAAATTGAGATTGAGTGTTATCACCTGTGTTTATAGCAGTTAGGTAACTTTTTATGAATACTGCCAATCTATTATTTTTGTTAGAATTGCCTCATTTCTCACAGTTGTATTTTGTAACTGGATAACACAAGCTGCATAAATGTGGTAAGCCATTCACTAGTGTCTTTGTCAAACACTGCACACTTCCAATGCACAGTTCTCTTCAAAAACAGATATGTATATGTGATTAGTATTTCCACACTGTAGATAACAATTTGATTTTGCTTTTACAGTATACTGAAGAAGCTACAAGCTCTTGTGATTATAAATGAAACCTTAAAACAGCAAGAGCAGCAGTTCCGTGAGCAGTGTAAATCTGAGCTCAGTCGCTTACAACAAATGGTCAGGTAAGTCACTGCATTACTGCTATTAAAGAAGTAATATATATACTATTTTCATGTGTAATTAGTTCTGATTTTGGAAATGAAAATGCTGTATCTACATAAGTATCAGTATCACAGATCTGTGATAATAATTTAAACCAGAGGTGATCAGCTGGGCACCCTTTTACCCCAGCCCAGTGGAACTGGGTATATGTGACATCACTGAGGGCATGTTAACTCCTAGAGTATGTCTCATTGCAGTGAGAAAGAATTATAACTATGAAATTGTGGTAACACGCGGCGCGTGTGTTTAGATGGCGCGCCGCCCGTTACCAGAACTGGCCGCTGTGCGGCGCTAGCTGCACTAGTGCGCTGCACCCTGCCAGCCGCGCGGCATTTGAGAGAGGCACCGGGACAGCCGAAAACCTTGCCTCAGTTACGTACTTAGTGTGCTTACGAACGTGTCTCCGGACATTACTACTGACTAGGACAAGAGTGGGTGCTTACGAACATATCTAGTGTGGACTTCGATAGGGCGGCTCAAGGTCCTAGCGACATTGTTGGCCGGTATATTGTGTATTGGTGTGTTGTTAGTCATAACACAATTGGCGACGAAGGTGGTGTTTGAATTGGCGTGTGCTCCATCGTGGAAGATGGTGGACAACGAAGGACTGGCTCCAGCGGACTTTCAGCTGCCCCCGTGGGGCCAAATCCTGCAGCAATCGTTGCAGACTGTGGTTGAGTCCATTCAGTGGTTAACGATGACTGTGTCTGGTCAGGCAGACCATTTTGACTCCCTGCTGTCGCGGTTGCCGTCGGCTCCTCGGCCGGCGTTTGATTCCTGTTCTGTGTCTCCATACTACTGTGTTTCCCGCCTTCGTTCTCGGGCTTTGACGATTCTTTAGAAGATTGGGACTCTTATGAAAACCGACTACGTCAACATTTCCTTGCGTTCAAGGCGTCTGACCCGGCGTTGTGTAAGGTTTTTTTTTATTTCGTGGGTCTCCCCCCACATCTATCAACTTTTGCGTCAATTAGCCCCCCTGCAGGAACCGGCTGCTTTGTCTTTTGATGAGATGTTTCGTTTGTTGTCGGCCCATTACCGCCCATGTACGCATGTTATTGCGGCGCGGTTGAATTTTACTGGTCGCATAAGAAACCCACTCAGTCCTACCGGGTGTGGGCCGCAGAGCTGCACGGTCTTAGCCGCCGTTGTATGTTCATTACTCTGACCCACAACGATATGGTTTGGGACGCAATTCTCCAGCTTGCTCCAGATAGGGAAGTGCGCCAACATGCCTTACAGCTGGAGAATCCCACCTTGACAGGTGTTTTAAACATCGCGCAGTCTTTTGAAGTTTCACGGGCTGCAGGGGACCAAATTGAGACTTGGGGTGATGTCGCTGCAGTTTCGCAGTCGGGCTCGGCACCTTTGGATTGCGGGGATGTTGCTTTCGTACGGGAGCGCCCCACTCGCTGCGTGCTCGGTTGTAAACAGGCCACGGCTTCACGGCAGGCGCGGGCCGCACCGCACACTCTCGCTCGCGCACAGCGGCCCTTTCCATCCTGTCCTCTTTGTTTTGTACAACATGACAGGACTGATTGCCCCAAGCGATGGGTTACATGTCAGTCGTGCAAGAAAAAAGGCCACATGGCTTCTGTCTGCCATTCCCAGCCAAATGAGAAAGATGATGAGATGGATGTTAATCTTGTCCAGAATGTTCACTCTTCGTCTCCCAAACTTTTTGTTGACGTTCAGATTTTTGACGGGCGGTTACCTTACTTGTTGATACAGGAGCTTCCGTTTCTCTTCTCAATTATATCACATATGTACGACTTGGCTCGCCCCCTCTGACTGCTGTCACCCGTTCTTTGCGTGGCTACTGCCGCTAGCACATTCCTATCTTGGGTCAATTCATGGCTCCCACGGCGCATAAATCTGTCGTCAGGCTGGTCACTTTTCTTGTTGTTGATGACACTGCGGCTGCTAACATTTTCATCCTGGATGCTTTTAACGTTTTTGGTTTTTCTATCGATGATTCTGTCAATCTCCTGTTGGATTGAGTTCCTTTCTTGGAATTAGATGCTCTTTGTCGGGAATTTTCTTTTTTGTTTTTAGGGGGTATGGGTTGTGCCGTGGGCTTTACCGCCCACATTACTATGAAACCAATGGCGCGACCCAAGTTTTTTCGCTCGCGCCAGGTGCCGGTGGCCTTGCGCGATCAACTTAAGGCAGAATTAGATCACCTACAGGACTTGCAGGTTTTAACTCCCATTTCTTCCAGTGAATGGGCTACGCCACTGGTTATTGTCAAGAAGCCTGGGGGGGGGGGGTGTTTACATATATGTGGGGATTTTAAAGTCGCCATCAATGCACAGTCTGTGATTGACTCATACCCCATGCCTCGTACAGACGAACTCCTTGCTTTACTTTCTGGTTCCCACTCATTTTCTCACATCGATTTAGCGGAAGCCTATCTTCAGCTTCCTTTGGACGATGACGCTAAACGTCTGATGGTCGTCAACACTCCCTTTGGGTTATATCAATATCAGTGACTCCCTTTTGGGGTTGCTAGTGCCCCGGCTATTTTTCAGCGCTACTTAGAGCAGCTTCTCCGTCCGGTTCCGGGCTGTGTTAACTACTTAGACGTATTGTGACTGGGGCCTCCCCCCTCGAACATTTACAAAACCTGCGGCCACTTTTCTCTGTCCTACAAGCAGCTGGTCTCCGCTGCAACCTGGCAAAGTCCCATTTTTTTCAACCTTCTATTCCTTATTTGGGGTTTGAGGTGACTTCAGCGGCCGTCCGCCCAGTGCCAGATCGTGTGGCCACGGTACAGTCCCTGCCGCGTCCCGCATCTGTTAAGGATGTACAGGTCTTCTTGCGCAACATTGCCTATTACCACCGTTTTTTACCGTGGGCTGCCTCGGTAGCTCATCCTTTACATCGTCTGCTTCACAAGGGTGTTCCCTTTGCCTGGTCGTCTGAGTGTGAACAGGCGTTTTGCACGTTAAAACGCTTACTAGTTTCTG
Source organism: Locusta migratoria (assembly GCA_026315105.1). Classification (NCBI taxonomy): domain Eukaryota; kingdom Metazoa; phylum Arthropoda; class Insecta; order Orthoptera; family Acrididae; genus Locusta; species Locusta migratoria. Next base: position 51,990,431 of record CM048747.1, on the reverse strand, counting down.
CACCTTATTTGACGGCCTATGTTCCTGGACAACATTTGGTTCTGGCCACAGGTGCGTCCCAATATGGCATTGGAGCGGTTTTGGCCCATAAGTATCCCGATGGGTCGGAACGTCCCATTGCGTATGCATCTAAGATGTTGACGACAACCCAGCAACAGTACTCTCAAATTGAAAAGGAGGCATTAGCCAGTGTGTATGCTTTGAAAAAATTTCACGTTTACTTGTATGGGGTCAAATTTCATCTTATTACTGATCTTAAGCCCTCGGTGTCTCTATTTCACCCTATAGCAGCGCTTCCCGACAAGGCAGCTCATAGGTTGCAACGTTGGGCTCTCTTTCTTTCCTGTTATAATTATGAAATCCATTTCCGTCCCATGGCACAGCATGCTAATGCGGACACATTATTGCGCCTCCCAGCGGGGCCTGATCCTGACTTTAACTGAGAAGAACTTTTATGCTTTTATTTGGATGAGGAAGCTCAGGATACTGTTGATGGTTTTCCTATTATGGCACTAGTGTTGGCCAAGGTGGTCTTGTCAGATCTCTTGCTGCGGCGCGTCCTTAACTACATTCGAGAGGGCTGGCCTGACGCCCCTCTACATGGGGCTTCAGATCCCCTCCGTAACTATTATTCCTTCCGTTTTCGCCTGTCTGAATGGGACGGGGTTCTCCTTTTGGCTACAGATGGACAGGCTCCGCAGGTGTTGATTCCAGCGGATCTCCGTTCCAAAGTGCCTCGCCGGCATGTATTTTGGCCCGGCATCGATGGTGACATTACTAGGCTGGACGCTAAGTGCTCGTTGTGTGCTTTACAGCAGGCAGCGCCTCGGGCGTCTCTCTCTTCTTTGTCGCAGCCCCAACAGCCGTGGGAACGGGTGCACATCGATTACGTAGGCCCCTTTCTGAACTCTTATTGGTTTTTTTCTTGTAGATGCGTACTCAAACTTTCCATACATTTTTCGTTGCCATATCATGTCCACTGTGGTAACTATTCAGTCACTGTCTGAAGTTTTTGCTTTGGAGGGGTTTCCACACACACTCGTTTCAGATAATGGCACCCCTTTCACTACTTCTGTTTTTCAAGATTTTTGTGCTCGTCTGGGCATTCGCCATATTACGGCCCCTCCGTTTCATCCCCAGTCTAATTGCGAAGTGGAAAGGTTTGTGCATACGTTTAAAGCTCAAATGAGCAAATATGTGACCTCTTGCTCTATAGATGATGCCATTATCTGTTTCCTGATGTCGTATCGGTTCACTCCAGCGGGGGAACGCAGCCTGGCGGAACTGCTTCATGGCCGGCAACCACGCACTCTCTTTCATTTGTTGTTGCCTCAGCCACCAAGTGTGCCCCCATGGCCATCAGGTCGGTATATTCCAGGGTCGCTAGTGTGGGTGCGCAGGTTTGGCTGGCATCCTCGTTGGCTGCCGGGTAAGGTGAAGTCGTGTCTCGGCCGTCGCCTTTGCACTGTGGACACTGTTGTGGGCACTCTTTGTCGACACTGGGATCAGCTGCACCCGCGACTCCCGGCAGATTCACAGGCGTCACCTCCTCCGGGGCCTGTTTCGCCGGCATGCTCCGTGCCAACATCTTTGGGAGGGGGGGGGGGGCCACTTCTGCACTGCGTGTTGTGTCCGCCCGAGCTCCGTCAGTGGTAAGGGCACCTATCCCGGCACTGGCACCAGTCCCATCAGCTACATTCCTGAGCGCTGGGTCGCCTCCACCTTCGGCTCCCCAAACTGAACATCCAGCACTGGACAGGGGGGAGGGAGCCACCGTTCCCGAGGCTATGGACTTCCAGACACCAGAAAGGACTATGACTCAACCTGTGAGTAATGAAACTGCTCATTTTTTATCTCCAATTCTGGGAGCGGACGGTGCGCCCTCATGCCCGGTCATTGTGAGCAACATACACAGAGGTACCAGCCACTTCTGGCACAGACGATCAGGACATTATCAACCCTATGGGGTAGTACAAGACCGACGCTGGCAGCCAGAGATGGACGAGGCCTCACCCATGGATTAGCCTGGGTGCGGTTGGCACCCCTGGACATTACACCGTGAAGGGGGAGGAATGTGGTAACGCGCGCCGCGTGTGTTTAGACGGTGCGCCGCCCATTACCAGAACTGGCCACTGTGCGGCGCTGGCTGCACTACTGTGCTGCACCCTGCCAGCCACGCGGCGTTTGAGAGAGGCACTGGGACAGCCGAAAACCTTGCCTCAGTTACATACTTAGTGTGCTTACGAACGAGTCTCCGGACATTACTACTGACTAGGACAAGAGTGTGTGCTTACGAACATATCTAGTGTGGACTTCGATTGGATGGCTCAAGGTCCTAGCGACATTGTTAGCCGGTATATTGTGTATAGGTGTGTTATTAGTCGTAACAGACATACTGCTTGTACGAACTTGAGTTCACTTCAGTAGGAATGTATGCCCCCAACAAATGATGCTGCCAACCAAACCAAAGGCTTTCTTACACCACATTGTAACACTGGAAGAGACACGGGCTACATCGTACCACCCAAAACTAAAATCCCAATCCAACAAATGGCATCATTATGGGTCACCATGAAGTCGAAAGTGCGTTAGAGCCCCAGTATGATGAAAGTTATGGTGATTCTTGTGCACAACTGTGATGGTGTTATAGTAAGACATTATGTTCCTCCACAACAGACCATCAGTGCACAGTATTACTGTTCATTTCTGGAGCATCACCTGCGACTAGCTTTGCGAAAGAAGTGGCAAAATTTTCTACGCAACCCACCCATCATATTGTGCACGACAATGCATGGGCCCATACAGCATGAGCTATGGCTGCTCTGTTTGGTTGATGGTACTGGGAAGTACTGTACCATCCACCATACTCCCTGGACTTGTGTCCTTGTGACTTTGATTTGATTCCGAAAATTAAGGAACTGTTCCAGAGAGTCAACAGGCAGTAGACCATTCCATTCGCACCATGAACAGAACAGGCTCTGCTAACAGTATACTACACCTTCCACATTGCTGGCAGTGGGTTCTACACAATGTTGCTGATTACTTTGAAGGACAGTAATAGGTGCGAACATGTTACACCTTTGTATTGGATGTGATTAAGTAGTTGCCACTATTTAAGTTCCAGCCCTCATATTTTGGAAAGGAATTAAATTTATTGCATTTCTGTATCCAATATGATCCTGATGTTGCTCTCTCAAAAAAGAAGAAAGAATGAACCCTCATAATGCATTGTAACTTAGGGATGTATTCCATTTATAGTAGCTTTAGTTTTAATGGATGACTAGTCACATAATTTGTAAGATATCAGTACAATATTACCTTATGTCATCTTTGACAGTTTTGATGCACATGGATATCTTTGATGTGTGAGAGCTGCTGTCCATTAGTTGAAAACTGTGCATCAGCATGTTCTTCCAATCAACAACCTAATTGGACAATGCATATTGGCTGCAAGTATTTTGTTAATGACATTGCCCAGCAGTAGATGAACTTGGTGGGTATGTTAGTATTTTAGTTTTATGATTTGTACATTATGAATTTGAATCGTCAAAATCTAGTGCCAGATTTTAATGTTTCCTTGTTTTCAGAACTTGATAATGTGATAATGTCGTCCCAAAACATGTCATGCTTGCATAAAAAATTAACACTACAGTATTAGGACAGCTTACAACTCACTGCAAAGATGTGATGACGAGCCACAACAAGCACAAAAAAGACATACACATACAACACTTTCATCCATGCTGCAGTCGGAGCTGATGGTTGTGTGACTGTGTTGTGTGCCTTTGTGATTGCGTGAATGTTGCTAATTCTGAAAAAGGCCATGGGCGATAGCTGAAATGTTGTATGTGTAAGTCTTTTTTTGCCTGTCAAGGCTCTTTGTCACATCTTTGTGAGTTGTAAACTGTCCTATTATTGTATTGTTAATTCCAACCTAGACTTTCCATTATCACACAAAAAAATTATGCATCTGACAAACTGGTGTGTGATTTGCTTCAATAATTAGACAAACAGTTGTATGATGGCATCAAAACAATCACATAATGGTGTCCTCACAGAAATGTCCAAAAGAAAAGACAGGATCTCTATAATTGGACAATTTAAATAGTCTCAAAGATGAAAGAGTGCATTTGCTTTATAAACTGAGAGTAGCTAGCGAGTTGCAAAGTTGTTATGAAGACAGAAATGCTGCATAGAAATATTAACAAATTAAAAAAAAAATGTGTTCATGAGGTGCCTTATGAAGTGCTGGGTCGAAAATGTGAATAAAGAAAATGAAATTCAAGAGTGGTAGACAGAAAACATTTGGAATAAGATTAAAGTGAAGAAGATAATAAGCTGGTTAAGGATGTGAGATTCAGACAACAGAAGATAAAACAGGGAGGGAAAAATAAAAAATGATATGTGGGGAAAAGAGATATCAGAAGAGAAAGAAATGTATGGGATGTACAAACAAAGCAGAAGCCTGAAAAATAGGCAAGAGTTCAAGAAGAGGCTTGAAACAAGGACAAATGTAACAGTTATTGGTATTAGAGAATGGAAAATAGTTTAATGAAACTGCTAACAGAAGAGAGAACGGGTTGTAAGGATGTAGAACTGGATTTTAATGATGAATTAACTATGGGAAATGTAGACCCAATAACTATAGCAGAAGTAGGGAGATGTGTGAAAGAAAAAGAGAGAAATCCTCTCAGACCAGGAAATATATCAATAGAATTAGTGAATATGTATGAGTAATGCTTGACTAAGTTTTTAATACAAGTTTGGTAGAGAGAGGAGGAGTTCCCAAGAAGTGAAATTTAGCATGTCCAGGTTCAAAATATAAGAAAAGTAGTAAGAACATATGGGGAAATTATCAAGGAGTAATCCTTAGAAATTGTGTTGGTAGGTTGTAAAATGCAGTATAGATAATATGTTCATGAACGTTGAAGAGCTAAGTGGATTCAGGAAGGAGAGATTTTGCAATGACAAGATGTTTGCTTGTAGACAAGTAATAGCAAAGAGACTGAAAATGAATCTGTGTGATGTCATTCAGTGTCATAATTTCGAGCAGGCCTGTAACACAGCGCCACTGAAGAAAGTGCTTGAAGTCCTGGGAGATAGGGAGATTGAAAAGACATGTATTAAAATTATATACAACATATACAAATTTGCAGTGGATCTAGTTGAAGTGAGGAATAAAATTTCATCACAAGCTTTCAGAGTTACAAATGGATTAAAACAGGAATGTTGGAATGGGTATTCATGTAAAAATGAATCAATGTCTGTTCACTTTGAAAATTCACATTTATATTTGTGGCTAACGTTGTGTGTATGTGTGTGTGTGTGTGTGTGTGTGTGTATTGTATAGTATGACAAAGTTTTGCAGGATCTTCAAGGTAATGTAATTTCTTGAGCATAAAACTTTATTTAGTGACAGGTTTTGTTTGGTTCCTGTGGACAAAGCCAGTATTGATTTATAAACAAACATGGGAAGTTTTTAATAATACATATATTCAGCGAATTTATTGATCTGCATGTAATGTGAACATTATATTTGTTATTCATTTGTACTAATCTAACCATGTTAAGTCCAGTTTGGAATTCAATGATGTAATGAGGATAGTTTATGACTCACTGCAAAGACTTAAAACAAGCAGCAACAGGCACAGAAAAAGACACTCACAAATACAACTCTTAAGCTACCAACCACTAGCGTTAGTCAGAGCAAACACACTTCACAAACACATGACTCTCACCTGCGACCCCTGCACTCCAAATCCATTCAGAGGGTGCAGTCAGTGAAGATGGTTGTGTGTCTGTGAAATGTGCCTATGTGATCATGTGAATACTCTCTCTTCTGATGAAGGTTAGTGGCCGATATCTTAAGTGTTGTATGAGTGTGTCTTTTTCCTGTGCCTCTTGCAGCTCATCATACATCTTTGCTGAGAGTTGAAAACTATCCTTATTTTATTGTTCAGTTGTTGTAATATTGTATAAAAAGTAAAATTAAGTGTAATACAGTATAACCCCATTTCAACGTTATTGGATTTTATGTTTTCCCACCATTGTTGGACCTGTCGAATTTCGTATTTCACTATGTTAATTTGCCCCCATTTTTGCATTAACATTTAATTTTTTCCTGCAATTTACACTTTATGAAACCATGTTTGGGGATAAAAATCTGACATAATTGACGTAAATTGACACTAGTTTGCCTTTGGCCTTTGAGTAGTGTTCAGACTACTTTGTTGACACTTTGCCTTTATTAAAATGCATAATTTTGCATTTCATTGTTTGCAGTACATGCCAAGTTGACTCATGGCACGGTGTCTGATTGAAGCATCATAATGGTTTTCCCATTTACTAACACTTCAGTCACCACTGTGCCAGGTATCAGGTTTGTTGGTGTGATTGGTAGCTTTAAATGCTTAGAATGATATGTTTAGATAATTTATTCTTATTGTGGAGCACAAGTATTTATGTAGGTATTTTTTGGGACATTTTATAAACAGCGAGGCTTAAGATTTGCTTGTGTGTTCTGCATATTGGAGAGCACACAGTATTACAAATGGACTCTCATTAAACTTTGATAAAACCCAGTATATACAGTTTCATACAGTAAATGGCATGACACCATTAATAAATTTAGTCTTTGAACATAAATCTGTAGCTAAGGTAGAATATTCAAAATTTTTAGGTGTTTGCATTGACGAGGGACTGAATTGGAAGAAACATATTGAAGATCTCCTGAACGTCTGAGTTCAGCTACTTATGCTATCAGAGTCATTGCAAAATTTGGTGATATAAATCTCAGTAAATTAGCTTACTACGCCTATTTTCATACACTGCTTTCATATGGGACCATATTCTGGGGCAATTCAACATTGAGTAAAAATGTATTCATTGCACAAAAGCGTGTAATCAGAATAATTGCTGGAGCCCACCCAAGAGCATCCTGCAGACATTTATTTAGGGATCTAGGGATACTCACTGTAGCTTCACAATATATATATTCACTCGTGAAATTTGTTATTAACAATCCGACCCAATTCAAAAGTAATAGCAGTGTGCATAGCTACAACACTAGGAGAAAGGATGATATTCACAATTCAAGGTTAAATCTAACTTTGGCTCAAAAGGGGGTGAATTATGCTGCCACAAAAGTCTTTGGTCACTTACCAAGTAGCATCAAAAGTCTGACAGACAGCCAACTAGTATTTAAAAAGAAATTAAAGGAATTTCTGAATGGCAACTCCTTCTACAATGTAGATGAATTTTTAGATAAAACTTAAAAATTAATAAAAATAAAAACAAAAATCTTTAAAATATTGATTGTCAAGTATAGACAAAATTTACTAAACTGACACGTTCCACATCATTATGAAATGTCATATATATGATCTGTGGAACAAGTATTAATCTAATCTAATCTATAAACCTCAAAAATATGGTTACAGACCGAGGTACAGACCCTGTGCAAACTTCATTAAAAAAAAAAAAAAAAAAAAAAAAAAATACTTCTGTAAACATTTGCAATTCTGAATGCGATCAAATGATCGAATATTGTTGTGTGAAACATGGAAAATACAAAAAATGTGAACAGCACACTTAAAGGCTTGATGACAACATTGAGTATGATGAATGAAATTACTCCAAATTTTCTACTTCCTATAAAATTAACAGATTTAAATAAATTTTATTAGATAAGAAATAAAGCTCCTCGCAAGTATTTTGCTGTGTATTGTGTACATTTATATCATACATTCATTACAAAAATGCAAAGGTGGTCCTATAAGCAAATTTTACTGCTTAAAACTTTATTGCCTGCTCTTTGCATTGTCCCACATTTTACACCACTTATTGATGTCCCTTGAAAAGTGTAACAGTGGGTTTTTACTGTTTTAGTAATAACATTTCTAATTTCTTGTGTTTAGGGAAGCTCAGGAAATTACCTCTCCTGATGAGGATAGTGAACAAGTGGCACAGAAACTTGAAGAGGAACGTGACCGTGTACAGAAACTGCGACTTTTATTGGCGAAGAGGAACCGATCCATAGCAGCATTGCAGAGACAGTTGGACGAAGTGCCAGGTCGTGCTGAGCTGGCACAATACCAGCGACGTTTTCTGGAACTCTATAACCAAGGTCTCCAATCGGATTTCAGTATATCTGTGGCAATGTTTAAATATTTGAAATGCAGTTTCAAGCCAGTTGTTCATAAATCTTTGAGGATTTGTAAAGTTGAGTGATTATAAAATATTTGGATGAGAAACACAATTATTGAAATGACATCTAGTGAAGCTATGAGTTGTTAATTATTTTTCACACTGTAAAATAAATCTCTTCTATTTCAAACTCTTTGCTTTCCATACTTTTGAAGTGCTTGGCATGGATTAAAACAAGAAAAATGCATAGTAAACATGAACTCTAAAATACATACTATAAAGAGCTGTGAGAATGTCTTCATCTTCATTACTGTGAACACCTTCCTTCTATCGGTCAAATGCTCATAGGTCTTCAGGTGAGCGTGTTTATCAGACTTTTTTTACTTGTGTTGGCCTATACTACCCCATCCAAAAATATGAAAAGCAAGGCGCTTACAGTAGAAGAGATTTATTTCACAGTTTCTAAGGTAAATAAGTGCTCATAGCATCACCAGATGACATTTCTGCTAATGGATTCTGTGTTAAAATATTATTTACTCATTTCCCTCTACAAGGCCTCAAACTTTCCAACGGGAATTTCTAAATATTGTTTATACACGGCAGGAATTATTCGAAAATCTGTAATTTCTTACATATTTTCACTATAGTTTTTTCCAGTCTTTGCTTATGTACACTAAGTGATAAAAAGTATCCAGGAACATGGCTGAAAATAACTTAAAAATTCATGGTGCCCTCCATCGGTAAAGCTGAAATTCATTATGGTGTTGGTCCACCATTAGCCTTGATGACAGCTTCTACTCTTGGAGGCATACATTCAATCAGGTACTGTAAGGTTTCTTGGGGAATGACAGCCCATTCTTCACAGAGTGCTGCCTTGAGGAGAGGTACCGATGTATGTCTGTAAGGCCTAGCACAAAGTCGGCATTCCAAAAAAACTCCAAAGGTGTTCTGTAGAATTGAAGTCAGGACTCTGTGCAGGCCAGTATATTACAGAGCTGTTATTGTCATGTAACCACTCTACCACAGGCCATGCATTATGAATAGGTGTAGAACCTGTTGAAAGATGCAGTCACCATCCCCGAATTGCTCTTCAACAGTGGGAAGCAAGAAGGTGCTTAAAACATCAATGTTGGCCTGTGCTCTGATAGTGCCACACAAAAGAACAAGTAGTGCAAGCCCCCCTCCATGGAAAACATGACCACACCGTAACAGCATCCCCGTGGTGTTCACCAGGCATGTGGCATACCCACACCCTTCCATTGGATCACCAAATTATGTACCGTGATTCATTACTCCACACAACATTTTTCCACTGTTCAATCATCCAATGTTTACACTCCTTACACCAAGTGAGCTGTCATTTGCATTCATCTACATGATGTTTGGCTTATGGGCAGCTACTCAACCATGAAATTGAAGTTTTCTCACCTCCTTCCTAACTGTCGTGGTACTTGGAGTGAATCCTGATGCAGTTTGCAATTTCTATGTGATGGTCTGGATAGGTGCCTTCTTATTACACTGCAAAATCCTCTGTAACTGCCAGCAGTCTCAGTCAACAGATGAGGTCGGCCTGTATGATTTCTTGTTGCATGTGTCCCTTCACATTTCCACTTCACTATCACTTCAGAAACAATGGACCTAGGGATGTTTAGGGGTGTGGAAATCTCACATACAGACTTCTGCCACTAGTGACATGTAATCACCTGACCACATTTGAAATTTCTGAGTTCCACAGAGTGCCCCATTCTGCTCTCTCATGATTTCTAACTACTGAGGTCAATGATATGGAGTAGCTGGCAGCAAAATGTACCTAATATGAAAAATTTATGTTTTTGGAGGTGTCCGGATATTTTGATCACATAGTGTATATACCATTGTTATAATGTCTATGATTTTATCCTCATTGTCTGTTTGCAAGATATACGCAGGGGGAAGTAATATATGTTAGTTGACTCTTCAAGGTACGTATGCTTCCATAACTTAAAACAAAAGCCCGTACTGTGATTCAGATTCTCTCTCCTGCTGCATCTACCACTGGAGTTTGTTGATCATATCTGTGAAACTTTCACACTTACTAGATGAGCCTGTAAAGAAGTGTGCCGCTTTCCTTGTATCTTCTCTATTGGGCACAAAATATATTTTAAAATTCTACAACACACTGATGTCAGACATACAGGCTATTAGTTCTGCACATCTGTTAGATGACCCTTTTGGGAAAAAGAACTTACCTACACTTTTGGCCCACTTTAGGTTACGGTAGTAACACTAAAAGTGGGCCTTTGCGATTGCCTTTTCACAGCTCGAAATTCAAATGAAAATAACTGCTCAACTGTTAGTCTAACACAAAAACTGAATGAACGAATTTGAAGAGTAAAAAATTCTCTGCAACTTTGCTCTCTTTTGCTTTTTTTATATATCGCATAATTTCAGATGTATTTGAAAAATAAAGGCAATTGTAACACTGTCTGTCTGTAAAGTGTTCCCACTTTTTAGGTTGCGCCATTCAACCGATCAGCACGAAATTTTGTAGACTTAATTGTTGGCCACCAGCGATCAGAAACCTCTCTTTTTAAAATGTTTCAGACAAAAAATAGGTTAGTAACACTAAAAACAGAACATTTCCTATGGCTTTTTGACATCAGGAAACTTAATTGCAAATAACCTGTTTCAGTCCTGTTTGCAAAAATAATGACGATTTGACATTGTCACGTGATTTTAAGTAAACCAGTACAGAGAAAGCTAATAAACTTGAAAAAGAGGAGAAACTACCATGGCAGCACAGGTGATAATATTTTAATGGAAAAAGATAATGAAAATATGGGAGATATGTTAAAATAATGGTTTAAAGAAGTGAAAGTTCAAAACAGATTATGTTTGTTAAAGCTAATCTCAAATATCAAATAATTTTGCCTATTTGTTAAAATATGGTCAGAGAGAATATTACGTGTTGAGTGCATAAATATTATCACAATAGTAGTTGTAACTGTATTGTGCATAATTTTTTATTATTTTTGTCCAAAATGTTAGTAAAAAAATCATAAAAACTACAGGAAATCCTAAAGTGGGCCCTAAAAAGAGGGGGCGGGGGCAAGTTCCTTCGAATACTCTGTGTAAAACTGAACTGGTATCCCATCATACCCAACAGCCCTTCTTCTGTTGAATGATTTAAATTGCTTTTCTAGTCCTGTCATTTATTTCAATATCTGCCATTTTTTCAACCATGCAATGATTTAGTGAGTAATTACAGTGCAGTCTTCTCTGTGAAACAGGACATTTAGTTATTTTGGTCTTTAGTGGCCATCCCCTGTTTAAATATCATTATGGTTGCAATGTGTTTGGACACTTGGTTTTGAACCATTCACTCATTTACAATAAGACCAAAACTTCTTTTGATTTTCTGGCTAATAAGGGCATAGACCTTTTTGAAGTTGTTGAGCACTTCATGCATCACCCTAGTTGCACTAATTTTGGCATCATATAATGTGGTCACCTGTGAGGTTTTGGCTTCATTTAAATCTGCAGTGAAGCTGATTTTTGCTTCCATAGCAGTTTTCTAACTCATTTGTTCAAACATAGTGGATCTTTCCCATATCTTATAATTTTTCTTCACACATATTTGTCCAAAGTCTTTTGAACTTCATCCACTGATGCTCAACACTGTCGGTGCTGAAAATGAAACTTTCATGTCGAACTATCAAGTACTTTCCTTGTTTTTCTTGCTAAAGTGAAAGGCCTTCACACTTGCTATTCTTGAATTGCTGTATTCAGTGATGCTATAACAGGCTTATGATCACAGTTGTGCTCTTCTGCATGGAGTTGAAAAGTTCTTTCCTGAACATGTCATTTGTACTGAATAAGAAAAGTATATTCAAATACGTACATATAGATGTGTTTCTTAAATAAAAAGGTGGTCTCTTTGAATAATGTACATAATTACTTCTGTTGCTGCTAAGTAACAATTGAATATGATTAATTTGCTGCATTGTTATGTATTCTTTTGTTTATGCTAGATATAAGAGATATTTTAACACAAATATTGTCTTATTTTTATCTCATCACTTAGATTTAAAATTCAGTCTTTAGTTCCAAATTTATCTTCTTTTGTGGTAAATTTTATTATAATAGGTGCATTGTTGTTGTTGCTGTTTTTATTTTTTTTATTGATCAGATACTTAATTATTGTACTGATTACTGTGACAAGTGTTCATTTGAGCAATATACTGCATGAGATTGAAGTAGCCATCACTCTATGCTACAACTGTGTGGTTCGTTTTTTAATTTCCACTGGGACGCTCCCCATTCTGCAAGTGAGAAAGACACTTTTCAAACTGATTGGATTTTTTTTCCTTATATGGACATTGAATGTTTTGTTCCTCTTTTTGTCGTATGTCAAATATTCTGCATGTCCTGCCCATACAAAGTGCAAGTGTGACACAGGAAGATGTTCAGTACCAGCAGTCGGCAGTGTAGCTCACCCTTCCAAATCCCTGTCCTGAGAGTGGAAGGGGAACCACAAAATTAAGAAAAGTACCTGCTATTCATTGTGACCAGTCAGTCAACCCGACACAGTGCAGAACAGCAGGCGAATCCAGCTTAGCATGACAAGGACGATTGACATTGACAATGTGCATTGTCTTTCACATTTTCAAGTGTCCAGTTAGCTTGAGGTTTTTGTAGTCTGCTATTGCCATGTTTGTTTCCAGTGTGATTTATCCACCATAGAGCATTTTGTCATATTGCAGAGATGGTGGTGCATTTACAGGGTTCAAGTCATATGGCAAAAATACCTCAACTTGCCGGATCACCTCCTGTACCATCCATTATGGTTCCCTTCTGCCTTCTGTTCCTCTCACACTGCCAAGCACTACCAAACACAATGCCGCATGCATAAAATACCAGCATGCCCCTTTTGCTAGTCATTTAACAGTTTGCAATTACAGTGTTACATATGTAATTTTGTAGTAAATAGTTTAATGAATAAATGTCTTAAATGTACTCAACAACAATTGATTTTTGCAGTGCAAGTGTCCAGAGTCAGATATTAATAAATGTCAAAGTTAAAGAGATAATAATTTGCCACATTATTATTAAGATATTAGCATATTTAGTATATTTGCAGAGCATTGTTTACCAGTGTGTTATCATTATTTTGTCTGTAGTGTGCAAGAAAATTAAATATTTCATAATAAAAGCTGATGTTCTCTAGCGATCTCATTTTAATTTCTCCATTTCAAAATGTTACTTACAGTGTCCTTTGTTGATTATATGTTCCAGTTGCAGCAAAACATAAAGAAACAAAGCAGTTCTACACTCTGTATAACACATTTGATGACACAAAATTGTATACAAGCAAGGAACTTACACTGCTAAATTCAATACTTGATAACTACACAGAGTAAGTAGTGGACTGTATATAAAAGTAAATATTTAAAATTTATTCTTTATTACATACTTTGCAAATTTCTATGCAAGAAAATATCTGATTTTGATGAATTTCATAGGATTTTGACATGATGGAATCAATGTAATGTATGAAAAACAAAATGTAGTGATTGAACAAACTTATTTGTAGGGCCATGTCTTCCCCTGCTGGTAAAGAGCAGTTCATGAAGCAATTTGATGCTATTGTAGAAGGAATTAAGCAGAATAAAGCAAAGGTGAGTCATTTAATGCAATTGCTATCTTGTGAAATAGAAATTTCTGACATTCTGGCAGTTTGTGAGTGCTTGAATACAGTTAGCAACGACACCTAAAAATTTTGTACCAGACCAGGACTTGTACACATATCTCCCACTTTACTTGAGTGCTCACATTAACCATTTTGCTAACCACACATGTACCCTGCCCAAATTATCAACTTACTGCACATTAGTGTAGCCACTTTCCCCTCTTGCTTGCAGATAGACCTGCATTCCCTCAAATTTTTGTGCAACTGCACTGAAACTATTATCTGCCCTTTAAGACATATATTCAGTTGTATGTATCATATTTTCTCTTTCAGATAGGTGGGAAACAACACAAACAATACACATAATTGTTAATTTGCTAGTTTTATTAGGTGACATAAGTTGAAACATCACATCCATGGACTTTTGGTTGAATTCTCCTTGTCCATTCTTAAATGGTGACTGTTATATGCTTGCTCCTTCTGTTCTTTCATGGCTATGCTCCTATCTGTGATGTCCTCCCATCACCATATATGGCAATGTTTTCTTTCTGTGCCTACATAAAACATTCAGTAGCTAGTTCCCAAGTTGTGCTTAGTGGTGGACCATCATTTGTATTGAGAGTGTTGTATCTAAATTATTTTTGGACACTGTACTAGAAACCATAATTAGTATGCATAATAACACACGTTTCTTAGAATGTACCTTCTGCTACCTCTGATTGCTCAGGGCACCATAGAAAAATGCATATCTCATGTTCTACACAATGTAGTTCAGTGGTCTGCAAAGTCCATCTGACACATAATTGCCCACACCAGCAACTGTACAGTTGTATGCCATTCTGAAGCCACCATTTTTCATAGCCCTAATAAATAGTTGAAATTTTAGTAGAGGCCTTAAGATAAAATCCATTTTATTTCTCTCTAGTAACTGCCTAATCTTTCTTTTTATTGTACCATAACACTACAAAAATGCAACCTTTTTGATACCCTCTTTGGAAAGCTGGCGTGTGACATTTGGAGGTTGTTGTAGCTATTTTACTTGAATATCTTTCAAAAAAAAAAAAAGATAGATTTGCTGGCCAGTACTTATCTTTGTGCCATACCGCCAATAGTCACACAAACAAAGAAAAAGAACAAGCATTGAGAACAGAGTTCCTACTTCAGGTAGGAGAGAAGGGAATAAAAAACGGATGGGAACGTAAGGGGAAGGTAATTCACGGCCTAGGTCATGAGGATGGTGTTTGAGGAGTATCCTCAAAATGACAAAATGTGTGTCCAAGTAAATTATTCCATAGATTATGAATAATTTCAAGAAGGGGTCAGTTTAAATGTTAAAAGATCAAAGTTATCTTTATCCAAATTCAAGCATTTGCTGGTTTCTGGAAACTGACTAGCAGGCTTCAGATTTCTGAGGACAGAGAAAAGTTCCGGAAGACCTAGATGTAGGTTGTAGTTAAACAAAATATGACACCTTTATTGAGAAGACTTATGCCATGGCATTTTCCAGCTGCACATTCAGTTCACAACCTGTTCATGTATATAGTTGGCTCTTTACCAGCCAATGATTAAAAGAATAAATTTCTAAGGTACCCTGCAATGGTTGTTACTCCACACTACTCTTCTCAAATTGATTACCATCTTTATTTGAGAGTGGTGAAAAGCACCATCAATATCTTGTTTATAGAGTTTATCTGAGCTGAAATAGAGACTTGATCTTCCTAAATACCCAAGTTCCATTTTTTACACAAAGCTCTATTTCATGTTTCCTCATATTTGTGCACTTGCAGAACATCTTAACAAGTAATCCAGTTTCTTCAAACAATGAATGTTAGTCCTTGTGAAGCAACAAGGCTCTGGACAGATGTCAGCTTTCTGAGTACTGCTCCTCAGTCCTTCTTCCTCTGTCTTAACTAATTTTGCTAACTGAACACAACTACAGGAGAACTGAAAGCATATTGGGGTAAATCTCAAATCAAAGAATTAGGTTGTGATTGTGCTTACTCATACCATGATGCATATTTGGCAAATAGAAAAATATTTTAGTAACTGACAAATTTTCAGGTACAAACTTGTGTGCATGTGAAATTATTTGTGTGTTTCATTTAAAATAAGATATACTGTAATTATCGATTAATGATGGAAATACTCCTCAGAGACGATAAATTATTTTTCAAAAGAGATAGATTGGCTGACCAGTACTTACCTTTGTGCTGTACTGCCGATAGTTACACAAATGAAGAAAAAGAAGAAAACTATCGGTGGTACAGCACAAAGGTAAGTACTGGCTAGCTAATCTATCTCTTTTGAAAAATAATTTAAACACTGTTAAAATTGACAAAATCAGGAAAAGGATTGTGAATTTAAACTGTGAATTCTTGTTTCCCGTTCATGTTTATGTTTATTTATTAGCCTTGCAGCATGTTTACCATGCAGTTTGGTTTGTCATTTTGGTTATACATATGCATTCTATCTTTCTAGATGTTTACAAATTGAAAATAAACTTACTTTACATGAAGTACAAATATATTCTTACAGTTTCACTTTTACATTACTATTATAATTATCTCTCATCATAGGACTTAATAACTAGTAACAGTGATTTTTTTAATCTTTGTGCATGTCCTCCAAGTTACTTTTGAAGTATTCATCCACTGAATAATATAATTTCTTTTTGAAGCATTAGATTTATTTAAAGTAAGGTTTTTAGTTTTCTGTGGTAGCTCATTATGCAATTATATTATATTGAGTTCACTGAAATGGTTCTTTCAGGATTCTCTAGGTCCCAGCCCTTGTATACCTTATACTGTAGTGTAAGCTGCCATTAAAAAATATTGCATTTTCTTTAAAAGGCTATAAAATTTTGGCTGCAAGTTTGTGTTAACTTCACACATGTTGCTAAAAATTCTTTTTTCTTGAAGTGCAAATCTATGCCACCTTCATTTATAATTAAAAAATACCACACAGTAAAGTGATATGACTTAATGTTAAGACATAAAAATGGTACTTCTTCAGTATATGCTTTGCAGGTTGAGCGACGTCGTGCAGAAGAACGGCAGCGAAGGGATCGACTTAGTCAGACTTTACTAGGGCTGGTAGATCAGCAAAGACGTTATGTAGCAGCAGTGCGACAACTAACCATAGAGTGTCGGCGCAATGAAGTCCTGCTGGCACAACTTCGTGGTGTCTGAGACACACACGCATACACAGACACACACACACAAACAAACACACACAGGAGAGAGGGGAGGGAGGAAAATAAATGTATGTAATGTCTTAAGTAAAGAAAAATTAGGATTGGCTGGGAATAGTAAATAAAAATGCCCAAGAAACAAAAGCCTAGGTACCAAAATGTAAGCAGTCTAAAACCAGGCATTTAGTGCCTGATTAATGGGTGAATGAAGGAAACCACTTGTAAATATAATTCTAGGTATATTGTCACTGGACATATGCACTCTGTTCTGTGAACTAAGTCTCTTCAGTGACTCATTGTAGTTTATTGATTGTAAACCTGAAATATTTTCCTTGTTACTGTAGTGTTGTGCAGTATGAAAACTGCAGCAGTGATGATTTAATAGTTTTAATTCACTCTCAGAAACAATTTGTTCGATTATTTTACTAAAATGCCCCAAATAAAGGTAATTTTCCAATTACTCTTTCAAGTATACTCTACAACCCCCTCTCTCCCTTTTTTCTTCTTGCTCTACAATATAGGTGGACATAAAGTGACATATTAATGATAGCTGTGTAATATATTACTAATAGTCCTAGAAACTGAAAAGGTGACAGTCTATATTATTCATATTTGGAAAGGAAAAAAAGTATTAGTAATTTCTCCCAATACCTGCTTTATAATGTGTAATGCCATTCCCTCAGGTGAAGATTTGTTTGGAAACTGTGCTGGTTATATGAAATAACTTTTTGAAGATCAGCAACCAACCAAATGTTGCTTTCCAATAATATTACTGGATTTGAATTTACGTACTTTATCATCAGATGGCTTTGTGCTTTCATGAGAACATGTGGTGCAATGGTTTACTACTGGGTTGTCTTCAAATTGTGATTTGGAGTTGTGTTTCCATTGAACTTATATTTGTATTTATAAATGTACACACAATTGTTTGCATACCCAAACACTTCTGGTTTGTTAGAAAACTAATGTGTACCACAATTTTCACTCGCAAGTTACAAATAACACAAGTTTGTAGCTAGTTATCATTCAATAAGTCATTGTGTAATGTCAAGAAATTTTCTTGTGACACTGAATTTTACTTCTGGAGGTTTCAAGCAAGGTGTGATGGAAGGTGTGTCAATAAGGAAGACCCTATGATGAGTATATGAAGTCTGCATGCCTCCTGGCTTAGATAATGGATCCTGTAGATGTTACAGAATGGGATTTTGTGAGGTTGTTGGGTGCTACTCAACAAGAACAAGAATCGGCGTGCAAGTGTGTATTCAGTATAAAATGGTTTGGAATTGTGCAGGTAGTAATTCTAATGATGAGAAAGTTGTCAATTAATAAAAGAGATAATATTACAAACTGTACAGAAAAATTGATTCCAATGGAGCTATGGTATAAATGACGATATCAAGCTTTTGAGGGGTCAAGAAATATTCCTGCTGCTTGGGGCTTTGCATTTATTTTTTCAAGTACACAATGGACAAATTGCACTGCTGCTGACATGGTACTTCAACCTCTTCTGAAACCACACTGGAACTCACCAAATAGTTCGGCATTGTTATAATGTTCTAGGAGTCTTTTTAATACTGTATTTTTTCAATGATTTTACTAAATGTTGAGGTAAGTGTGATGGGTCTGTAGTTTTGAACAAGCTTTCTTTCTCCTTTGACACGATGAACTTGGGTGCAGGAACGATGGTGTACTGAGCGCGAGTGAATTATGGGCAAAGGAACACACCGAAAACCACGGGACAACACTGTACCGGACGTGTACAACCGTTTAAGTATGGAGTCGCCACTGTGGCAGTTACTAGGGGCAGTGGAGCCCAATGACCACACTTTGCAGAGCAAATGCTTTATTCTATGTTGACAACACAGTGAACAAGCACAGACTAACTTAGACATGGCAGTTGAAAACAAGAAAAGCAAAAACCAAAGATTGTCATACAGATATGATACTTGTTTCGTGAACATGATCAACAACCAGAGGTACAAACTCTCGCATTGGTGGCTAGCGCCACCATAAGGTCTTTTCAGTGGAAAGAATGTATTTTAAGACTTGCATTTTTGTACATTTTATGTTTTTTAATGGGATCTGATTTCTTTTTTGTAGATAGACTTTTTTTCTTGTTGATTACTTGTACATAAGCTATGTCTCTTTTGATTTTTCCAATAACTTCAATGTGACAATTTTTGCGTAGTTTTGGTGGTTAGCACTTTAAAGTCATGTATATTCAGTGGTTGTGGATGCATGATCAATGGTAATACAGAAGTTGGCATTACTTAAACGGACTCATTACACTTGAGAATAGCATTAAACAATATAATAAAGACAGTTTACAACTTACCACAAAGACATAATGACGAGCTGCGCCAAGCACATAAAAAAAGACACATACACACAACACTCAAGTTATCTGCCATGGCCTTCTTCAGAATAAAGAACATTCAAACAGGCACACTTCACATCTCCACCTACTGCACTCCGAATCACACATGGCAGAGAGGAAATAGGGGAGGGCCCAGGTTGTGAAGCAGCCATTGAAATTGAGCATATGCTCTGCTGCATGTTGTGCCACAAGGTGGTATAACTTGTTTTTGGCAACACTTTGATGGTGGCCATTCATTCTAATGGACAGCTGGTTAGTGGCCATGCCAATACAGAAAGCTGCACAGTGATTGCAGCACAGATGGTAAATTACAAGGCTGCTTTCATAGGTGGACAGTCCTCTGACTGGATACGAAAAGCCTGCGATGGGAGTGGAATAAGAAGTGCTGGGTGGGTGGATTGGACAGTCTTGCAGTGGGGCCTTCCACAGGGATCCCTGTGGCAGTGGGAGACCTTCAACTTATTGAGATAGGGAGTTATTGTCACTGCATGTAAGCTGTACACAGGTGGTCAGGCTGTAAGGGAGGGATTTTTTTATGTGGGTGGGATAGCAACTGTCACAGTGTAGCTACTGTTGGTGGTTGATAGGTTTAATATGGGTGGAAATGTGGATGGAGCAATCTGTGAGGTGGAGATTGACATCCAGGAATGTGGCATGGTGGGTTGAGGGAGACCAGGTGAAGTGGATGGGGGAGTAGGAGTTGAGGTTTTGAAGGAAGGAGGATGAGGTGTCCTGGCCCTTAGTCCAGGTCATGAAAATAACATCAGTAAACCTGAACTGGACTAGAGGTTTGGGGTTTTTGGATGCTAGGAAGGATTCCTCCTGACAGCCCATAAGCATGTTGACACAGGAGAGTCCCCTGAGGGTGCCCATTCCTGTGCCACAGATTTGATGGTAATCTTTCTCCTCAAAGGAAAAGTAGTTGTTTGTTAGGGTAATGTTGGTGAGGGTTATGAAGAATGAGGTATTGGGATGGAATTAAGAGGAACATTGGGAGAGGTAGTGTTAGAGAATGGCAAGGCCATTGGTATGTGCGATGTTGGTGTCTTGGGAGGTGGCATCCACTTTGACATGTCAGGATCCAGGAGGTAAAGGGGTGAGGATGGTGAAGAGTCAGTGGAGGAAGTGGTTAGTATTCTTGATAGAGGAGGATATATTTTGGAAAACAGGTTGAAGGTTTTGGTCGATGAGGGCTGAAATTCTTCCTTGTAGGAGCACAGTAACCAGCCACAATCGGGCGTCCAGGATTATTTAGTTTGTGGATTCTGGAGAGCTTGTAATAAGGTGGGTACGTGCAGTGCTGCTGTGGGTGAGGAGGGAGATGGATTCAGGAGAGAGCTTCTGGGAAGGGCTGTATGATTTTAACAGGCATTGGAGATCTTGTTGGACTTTTGGGATCGGGGTCATTCCGCCACAACTTGTAGCTGGAATATCAGTGTTGCCAGAGCCATTTTGCCACATAGTGATTCATAACTATAGTGTTGGAACCTTCATCTGCAGGGAGAATGATTTTCAGGATTTGTTTTTAGATTTTGGATGGCTCTCCCTTCTTCTGTTGAAAGGTTTGAGTTTTTAGGAAGGACTGTGTCAAAAGATAGTGAAGCCAAATTGTAGGTGAGAAATTCTTGGAGGGTAACCAGGAGGTGGTTATATGGGAGTGAAGGGGGATCTATGTTGGATGGTGGTATGAAGTTGGAAAGGCAGGGTTCAGTTTTGAGATGTTGGCTATTGTCAGAGGGATTAGAGGCAAAGTAATGTTTCCATCATAGGGATCGTGAAAAGGAGAGTAGGTCTTTGACAAGTCCACCATGATTGAATTAGGATGTATGACTGAAGGTAAGACTTTTGGATAGAATTGAAACTTCTCTGGGGTTGAGGTTTTTTGTGGACAGGTTTGTTTTGGAATTGGATGTTGTGGAGTGTTGGTAGAGAGTTTGGAAGGATGAAATGAGATCAAGAGGCCAGCTAAGCAAGGTCCGATTGCTATGAGGGGCTCACAAGGTGGAACGCTGTGGGTAGGATAAGGATTGGATATTGGTGCTCCAAGGCAACTATACGATGTCAGCAGGTTGTACAACTTGTAGAGGTGGTGTTTGGAGTGCTCCTCCATTTGCTGGAGAGCAAAGGATTCGATCTGACAGATGGGATGTATATAGTTTGGGTTACACAATAACAGTGTCTTGTGAGTGGGAGATGACATAGCTATGGGATTTATGAGCCATAGAGAGATGATTTTGTAGAACTAAGTTCATGAGGGATAAGGATTGGTGGAATCTGAAAAGGTATAGGTCACTGTGAAAGGAGGGGGTGGGATCCAGAGAATGGAATTTTTATGGTTAAACTGTTGGGAGGGATACCATGATTAGGCAGCATTTTGGGAATAGAATGTAGGATTGGGTATGGGCCAGGGAGAGGGATACTTTTCTGAACTGGTGCAGGAAGATTGAGCAGGGGTCCATTGGAGCAGGGATGGTGTAAAGAAAATGGAAAATGTTGGGGCAGATGGTGTTGGAAGATTATGAGGAGCCTAAGGCCTGAGAGGAGGTGCTTCAATACACACCAGGCATGCAAAAATACATAGTTGTATACAAATTCACATGCCCAAATATGCAAAACCACGCACATGCACACGAAATCACACACATGAGCAAGCAATGTACTACAAATATGCAAATCTACACGCTAGTTTAAAAATTTACAGGTCGAAAAGCAAAACAAGAACACATCATGGCACTTCAAGATCACGAAAAAATAATGCACAATCACGTAAAATTACATACCTTCTGTACTATGACCAAAGAAGTGACAGATTTAGAGGAATCGAACTAATGAGTTCGTGTGCATATAAGCACGAGGTTCTTTGGTTCAAAACATATGGGTTTTGAGATTTGTTGGTTAAATATGTAAAAAAATTATTTAAAAAATATATATAACCAAAATTACACGTAAAAATATGGCTATCACAAATTGTTAACAAAAACAAGGTAGACCACCCTGTGGCACAAGATGTAGTGGAGCATATAGTTGATTACAATGGCTGTTTCACAACCCGTGCTATCTGGATCCTCCCACCCACCACCAGCTTTTTTGAGCTGCACAAATGGGAATTATCCTACAGTACATACTCTGATCTGTTCCCCACCACCGCAATGCAACCTTCCTATCCCCCCCCCCTCCCTTCCTTTATTTCCTCACTGTACAGTGTGATTTGGAGTACAAGAGCCAGAGAAGATGGTTGTGTGACTGAAGTGTGCCTGTGTGCTTGCATTAATGTTCTTTATTCTGTAGAAGGCAATGGCCAATAGCTTAATTGTATGTGTGTCTCTTTTTTGTGCCTGTTACAGCTCATTATGTCTTTGCGGTGAGTTGTAAATTGTTATTATTATATTGTTTTCTTCAATATAACATACAGTTTTATTACTTCATGAATGAAATATCATGTCTTTTCCTAATTTTTACTCTTTTTTATGATGATGTCCTAGAATTTATAAAATATTTTTATACATTCTTCAACACTTCATTCCATATACCTGGACTGGCAGAAGAGGTCAGTCAATTTGACCCCACTGTAATTTCCTTTCTGATTATACATAGATTATCCATCAATGAACTGGTACCAGTTAGCAATGATACAGAGCAGTCATTTCTCATTGTTGCAACTTGGCATGTGTACATTCCAATCTAACACAATTTATATTGTAAGTCCAGGTTGGAATTCATAATATAAAAATAAGGATAGTGTACAACTCACTACAAAGACATGGCGATGAGCTGCGACAGGCACATACACAAGACACACACATACAACACTTTTAGCGATCGGCCATGGCCTTCTTCGGAAAATAGAACATTCACGCAATCACACAGACACACAACTCAGTCATACAACTGAGGGGATAGGTGCAGTTCAGTTATGAGTGCGGTATCCACTCTTAATACATTTATTTCTCTATATCGGTACAGAGGCAAGGTTAACACTTCAGATACAAGAGACCACGGGATTGACGCTACATCGCCCCCCCCCCCCTTCGCAGTATGGAGTACGTCCATGAAGGGGGCAGGGGGGTGAAAATTTCCCAAAAACACCACACTAAGTTCTTTGGCGGCGTCAGGCACAGACCGACACAATGGTGACGGGGGGGGGGGGGGGGAGGCGAACCCCTGTACATCAACGCCGAAGTCAGCGAGGCGTGCAGGCTGATGATGAAGACGCCGACATCGGTGGGAACGTGCAGGAACACTTTGCCTCTCAGATGCATAAAAGCAAGAACGTTAAAACTCAAAGCACTTTTTGACAGGTGAAACCTTTGCACCACATGCGGAGAAGCACTACCTTCCTGCTCATTATCACATGCAGTGCACACGAAAGCAGTTGAGCCATCGACTAACACCGAGAGCTTATGAATGTTGTCAAGGTGAACCAAACTATATAACTCGACGGTGAGCACTGTGAGTGAATGTGCGTGTTGGCGAGGGGGGGGGGGGGGTAGGGAACCCATAACAGGGCTGAGAGCCAGGCGAGGAGGGGGTGGCCGACAAAGCAGGTGGTGCGGGCGATGGCACCAGGCAATCAGCTGACGGCTGAGGGGGTGTGGCCCGGTGCTGGCTGGAGCTGCAAGGGCTCAAAGCGTGGGAGGGGTTACTGTCTCAGGATGAAGGGATGCATACAGTAGACCCTAGAGAGTGATCAGCTTGACTTTGGGGACTGTGAGGGGGAAAACACCTCTAAATTATTGACTGCTCGAATTGGAGCTGAGGGGCAAAGAAGCAGTGCTCAAGGGCTGAGCACGCCAAAAGGACTCGGTGCCCAAATGTGTGGCACGAGGGGATGACTGGCTACTCATAGCCGGAGGAGAGGCATGAGAGAAAACCATGTCAGAGGAAGTCTCTGAGGGCTTGATGAAGGCCAGCTTGACACAGTTGAGAGAAATGGTGATGACAGAGTCATTCACTTGAATGTCCATGGTGTTTTTGGAGCGGCTGACGACGACGTAAAGGCCAGTATAAGGACACATGAGTGGGGCCTCAATGGTGTAGTTACAGAGAAAAACATGCTCACACTTGTCTAGCTCACGGGGCACGTACACACCCGGATGAGTGTGTGCTGCCAGAGGGGATGGCCAAATGTTTTTGCAATGTGTGTGTACCCGATCTACCAGATAAGGGAGCTCGGAGGGCGTGGTCGGTGGGGAGGGAGAAACTAGCTCGCCAGGGAGCACAGGAGGTTGTCCATAAACAAACTCCACCACTGAGCCCTTAAGATCTTCTCTATAAGCTGAGCATAGGCCGAGAAGCACCCAAGGTAATAAATACCTCAGTCCAGAAGTGGCCAAGACATCGAAGAGAGGTTTTAAGGTGCGATGCCAGTGCTCGACTAGCCCATTACTTTGGGGGATATAAGCGGTAGTGTGTATTTTTGTGATACCACAAAGAGTGCACAATTCAGAAGATGTGGCCAATTCAAACTGCCAACCCTGGTCGGTTGTGAGCAACACAGGGGAGCCAAAGCGGGAGACCATAAAGGTGCATGAAATATTGTCTGAAGTAACGTTTGGTATGGGGAAAGCTTCTACCCAGCAAGTAGTCTTATCAATAGCCGTGAGCAGATAGTGAAACCCTTCAGACTGTGGGAGGGGGCAAACCAAATATACATGGATATGTTGGAATTGGCCCGACAGTTGCGAAAATTTCCCAGATGTGGGTAAGTATGGCGAGAGACTTGGTTTTACTGACAAGGAACACACGCACAGGCCCATGACTGGCAATCACGGCGTTTGTTTCTCCACACAAAACGTTTAGACACAAGGCGTGTCGATGCCTTAACACCTGGATGAGCCAAAGCATAAAGTTTTCCAAACACAAGACATTGTAACACTTTGGGGATGAAGGGGTGAAGTGTGCCTGTAGAACTGTTACACCAGACTTCACCAGAAACTCCTGGAAAGGTTGTCTTCATGGGTCGAAGGGAAGAAGATTGTCCAATAACAGCTGTAAAGTGTTTGGGCCGGCCGATTGTAGCCTGGCTAAGTCTAACAAGTCTGTCAGACTAGATACTGTGCCGACATGGGATAGAAAATTGGCCACAACATTATCTGCACCTTTAATGTACCGAATGCCCGCAAGGCATAGTGATGGCGGTTTTCTCAATGTCCTCAGGGGCCATTGGGATCTGGTGAAATGTTTGTTTGCCGTCTAACACCAAAAAATATTTTGCACCTGCTAATGCGTGATTGAAATCAGCAATTTGTGGTACAGGGTATTTGTCAATGATGGTACGAGCATTAAGTTTTGTATAGTCCCCAACCATACGGTAAGTACAATCTTTTTTAGGCACGAAATGAATAGGGCTCGCCCAACAGCTAGAAGAAGGCTCGATAATTCCTTTAGTTTGGAGATACAGCTAATTGTTCTTTCGCGATCTGCAGAAACTCTGGTTTTTACTTACAAGGACGGAGTGAGATTAGCGGGTCATCCATTAAGCGGAGGTTGTGTTCTGTGTGTAACTATGACAAAGCGACCCGGAGTACAGCAGTAGTCTAATGTCTGTGACGTGTCGCAGGCGGTGGCTGCCAAGCAAAACATAGGCGCTTCGGGCGCGCGGGTACGGGCGTGCCAACTGCCAGCCACTGAAGTGTCAACATGTGGGCGGGGCAGTCAGGTCGGTACGCTTCCATTTAGTACTAGACATAGCCACAGGCACCTCTGAAGGCAATGGCTGGCAAGAAATAACAGCTGATGTGGAAATGTCAAAAACACCAACAGGCTCTTAATACATTTATTTCTCTATATTGGTACAGATGCATGGTTAACACTTCAGATACAAGAGACCGACTACCGGAAGTCCCCGGTCAGTCCAAAGAACATACACCACAGATAACATAAAACAGCTATCGATCACGTGATCGACGCCACACAACCGTCACATCCAGCTACCGCACTTCAAATAATTTAATTAGCAAATATTAATTAGTTCATGCCAGAGGTGTATTGTTATATTTCAGATAGTATGCTAATTAGTATTTCTGATGAAACTAAGTAAATTCTTTTCTCATAATACTAAAGTAGGTATTACTGTGTTTTGCAAGTAATATTAGGAAAGCTTTGTCCTCGTTAGTTTCTGTATAATTACCATTATGTAATTGTATACTTTCCCATTATTATTAATTTAATGTTCATAATTAACAATACACAATTTCCAGGCGTAATTGTTTGGAAGATACAACAGGATGTGTTCAAGCCATGTAATTGAGTATTGTTTCGTCCATGATCTGAGGCACAGTCCACGCCAGTTTGGTGTATTGTTTCGTCTGTGATCTGAGGCGCAACCCATGTAACTTTGAGTAGTTATGTAAAAGAGGCGTGTAGAAAGTGTCTCCACAGTGATTAATCCATATTTGTGCCACACTGTACACATCCAACTTTAGTATTCCATACACAAACTGTGTAAATTTGTATTATTTGTGTGTGGAATGTACATACATAGTCATAATGGTTGTAATTAATGAAACTTGTAAGCTGTCCATAAATGGGGACAACTGGACACTAACGAATCATTAAAAGTGTCAAAGAAGTGCAATTCTCTGTGTTGCCTACTTTATTTGTAGTGGATTAGTTTTGCCTCATGAAATTTCAGCCAGCCACTACCACAAGCAACGATCTATGAGAACATCAAGAAACAACGAACTACAACCAGGTATGTTACAAAGTCATCTAGAAAGAGGAGGAAGTGCCAAATCAGCCTCTACAAAGGCAACAAGGCCAGAAAAATCTGTGTGGAGTGCCACAACACCATGTACAGAAAATGTGCATGTAAAACAGAAATGGTCTATGCTAAGTGCATTTAGCAGATTCAAATGACTTCAATAATACAAAGCCATGTGTAGAACCTATGTGAGAGCAATATGAACCAAATTTACTAAATGTGACTAGAAGGTTGTACCAATTGTTATAAATGAAAATCTACAGTTTATGAAACTTGTTATTACTAACAACAATAAATTGTAAGATTTTTGTTGTTGAAATAAATAAGTAATTATTATTTAATATGTTAAATTATAATTGAGATTACTAGAACAAAGGTATGGATTAAACAAACACTAAAACAAAGAGCATGATTTGAAGTGCGGCAGCCGGAGGTGATGGTTGTATGACTGTATTCTGTACCTGTGTGATTGCGTGAGTGTTCTATTTTCTGAAGGAGGCCATGGCCGATAGCTGAAAGTGTTTTATGTGTGTGTCTTTTGTATGTGCCTGTTGCAGCTCGTCGTCACATCTTTGTGGTGAGTTGTAAACTGTCCTTATAACTATATTATTAATTCCAACCTGGACTTTCCATTATTATATAAAGAATTTCTTTAAGTCAAAATGAAAATATTTTATGAAAGACCCCTTTCCACAGTTTTAGGAATGTCAGAAACGCCTCCTTTCTAGTTTTAACGTGGAATTCAATACATGTCAATTCTAGCGACTTCTCACATATAATGAAGACTGGAGAAAAGTGTATCCGAACAAGAGTGCAGTTTCCAAAATTTCTGTAGGTAAATCAGTGGCAAATCCAGGAGAGGAGATATAACTTATTTTTTAAGAAAACTCGAAACAATAGTTCTATTAGCTCAGCTCCAACTACTAGACCAAGATACTGGATTCCTCACTGGGGTCAAATGTTTGTAAATCTGTGGGACTTAACTTCTTTGGTTATTAGTCCCTAGGATTACAAACTACTTAAACTAAGTTAAACAAACCTAAGGACAACACACACATTTACAAACACTATTGCACTGCATGACATACTCTTCTTAGGGTTTATCATTGGGTGACTGGATTGCCACACAACTGAGACCTCCTACGTACGTCGTATATCCTCAAAAATAATATGTAGGTACGGAACAACTCACCGGAAAGACAAACGTTGAGCTGCTGACAAACACACACACACACACACACACACACACAGAGAGAGAGAGAGAGAGAGAGAGAGAGAGAGAGAGAGAGAGAGAGAGAGAGAGAGAGAGAGAGAGAGAGAGAGAGAGAGAGATTGTTATCTTGTTGTACCCCACCCTTATCTTCCCTCTCCACTGCCCCCCCCCCCCCTCATCCTCATTTCTTCCCCCTATCCCCTCCCACCCTTTCCGCTTGCCGTGTAGTCAGACTTTGTTGGGTGACCAGAGATGGCTGATGTGTGTGGATGAGAGTGCCCGAGTGATTGTGTGGATGAGTGTTCTCTTCCTGAAGAAGGCCGCGGCCAAAATTTTAGAATTGTGTATGTGTCTCTTTTATTTGTGTCTCTCGGCAGCTCAACGTTCGTCTTTACGGTGAGTTGTTTCCTAGTTACATATTATTATTAACATTCCTTACTGGACCTTCCATTGTTGGCATATCCTCAAAAGTGTGACATGTCTCTTTGTTGACATACTGTTACCCATCTTTTTAAATTGACTGGAACTAAGCAAAGTAAGTTTGTTGCTGTATAGTGCTAATGTCCAATAGGCTTCTTGTAATCTGTATACGAAAATAGCGATTCTTTTAATTGATCGGAATAAATGAAATTTGCGCACATTGTACCACCTATACAGTACTTCCCATCCGGAGATCTGGACACACAAAGGGCTTTTCTCGTGTCTTGGCAGCTACTCTGCCCCTTCTGACTCATTGACACCATATAGTCCTCATTTTGACTTCTGTAGTGTGAGAAGCTGCAGCCAGTCACACTTAAAACAGCTATTGTCCGCTGCCTAGCTGTCCGGGGATTTTTGTGGGGTCATAGCACACTTTGTGACACATGTAAAAAAGACAATTTAATAAAAATCTCACTTGCATAGGAGCTTACAACCACTTCAGTCACACAATAGACGCTCCCGTGTCCTTGAAACCATGGTCTCAACAACCGAAAAGATAACAATCCAAATTGCTTAAAAACAACTGCACTGAAATCTTTTTTTTTTTGTGTGTTTATTTCTGTCAACAGTTGCAATATAATTGTTTAATAACATAACACTAATACCAATTAGTACTCAGCCAGATGAGTTGCAGACACAACTATAAGATCTGAAGATGATCCAAGTGATCGAAACATGTTATTAAACAATTATATTGCAACTGTTGATGGAAATAAACACATTTAAAATAACATAGTGCAGTTGCGGACACTCTCCAATCGACCATGTCGACTATAATGCACTGAAATCTCAAACCACACTGCTGTTATGTTTTAAGGAAATAGCAATCAGCTGATGTAGTGTCTCACTTGTCAGGAAACACAGAACCAAGTCGTAAAGAAGGGATTCCAATCTTTCCACAAAGCGTTAAGAAAAGAGAGAGAAAAAAAAGGGGGGGGGGGGAATTTTTTTCAGGTTAGAAATTTTAACTTCCATCTTCGTGTTCATTACTTTTTATAAAGGCAAGTTATTTTTATCAAATGAAAAATTTTGTGCATGAGCCACACCCACAAGAGCTCCAGCCCCCGTACACCCATGTAATCGGTGCGCATGTATCCAACCAGGAATCAAACCTGTCACCTTTTGCATTAGAGTCCAGAGCTTTACCACGACACCATCACCAGTGTGTTGACTGTCACCTATGTTATTTTACCAACCAAAAATAAACACACATTTGAAAATGGGACTGATATTTACTGATGTTTGACTTTTTCCTTCCATTATAACCTAAACACTTTGACTTAAGACAAAAATAGAAGTGTGTGTGTCTGCTAGAAGTACCTTAGAATTTTGATGATCAGTGAGTGACAATATTAACAGTTTTTGACTGTCAGTATTTTTAAACTATAAGAAATACAATAGTATAATTTCAAAATATAGCTAATTATAGTAGATCCTCTTGGTCACAGAAAATTAAGGCTTCTAACTTTACCCATAATGAATTTACAGTGGGGTTGAAACTGCCAGGAGTGGCTTTGAGAAAATAATGAAAAAGATGCTGAGAACATGACTTGGCTACACATACTAGCTGAAAACGAGCATTGCCTGTTAACTGCTTTTCCAGTTCTTCCCCCCCCCTGCCCCCCTCTCTCCTTCCCCTTGTGTGTGTGTGTGTGTGCGTCCCTCCCCTTCCTCCCACTGTCCATCTCTTCTTTCCTGAAATAAGCAATAGTACATGTTGTGGTGGTGTAACTAAAAATCGATTATCACAAATACTTTTTGATCTTTAACTCGCCTTATTTGGAGGCTTCCCAGCCAAAGTCGCTTTCATGTTGTAATTTATTCAGCCTGTTGTACCGTGAGCAATCAAGTTCAGTCTTTATACGACTGCAGTATTTGTTTAGGGAATACAATCCTGTACACCCCGTAATGTGATTAATAACAACATTTCGTACTTTATGTATTTATTACAATCTTCCAACATTAAAGATAAAGGTGAAGCATATAATTAAAATTTGTGATGCGACCGAGAATCGAATCCGGACCTCCATGCTTACTAGGCATGGAGAGCCTTGGCAGTAGTGGCAATAATTCATAGGAAC
Organism: Locusta migratoria; assembly: GCA_026315105.1. Classification (NCBI taxonomy): domain Eukaryota; kingdom Metazoa; phylum Arthropoda; class Insecta; order Orthoptera; family Acrididae; genus Locusta; species Locusta migratoria. The sequence goes on along the minus strand of CM048747.1, from coordinate 51,959,575 downwards.
ACAGAAGCTAAATTAAAGATTGTGACATGAAGGAAATCATACTTAGACTATTCCGAGGCACCTTAATCGCTTGTGATGCGGTGGTCTCACAGTAAGACAACTGCCTAGACAGGATGGAGGTCCAGGTTTGATTCGTTGTTGCATCACAAATTTTAATTCAATGCTTCACCTTTATCTTTAACGTCTCTGAATGTTGGAGAGACAAAAAACAGTCTCAAGGTTTGTTAATTTCTATGTAGAATGATATATAATCTTCCAACAGTCCACATCCCCTCTCTTCCTTTGTTTCTTCTGCAATATGTCCTGCTCCTCTTGTTTGTAAAATGACATGTTGACCACAGCTGCTTAATTTATTAGCTAAAAGCTACCGGTTTCGGTTAATGTGACATTTTCAAATGCAAGCAGAGCTTAGCCACTTGCTTAACACATCATGTTACAAAATTGAAAAACTTTAAAATAAATATTTGGCACCCTGCTTCACTTCCTACAGATGTGACTGATTGTTCAGTTTGTAATAATCAGTCACTGGAAAAACACCTATAGGAAGTGAAGCATGGTGCAAAATATTTAAAGTTTTTCAGGTTTGTAACATGATGTGTTAAGCAACTGGCTAAGCTTTTCTGGCGCTTGAGAATGGTACATTAATTGAAACTGGTAGCTTTGAGCTAATAAATTAAGCAGCTGTGGTCAACATGTCATTTTACAAATATTTAAAAGCTGTTGAACCCCACCTTTTCACTTTGCTCCTCTTGTGTCATTATTTCCTTCCCCCCACTCAATTCATTCAACTCCCCCAAACCTGCTCCATATCTTCCTCATCTCTTTAAGTCCATCACCTCACCTGTCTATAAAATGTTTCATGTTTTTTAAAACCTTCATGGTAATCACTGAAATGGTCTCAAAATTTGTAATAAGTAGTGTTGCCAAGTGTCCTGATTTTGAGGCATCAGTTGACATGTCCCAATTCACCATTGATCGGGATGTGAAATGGCTTGATTTTGGATCAATCTAAAATCATGGAAGTTCCAAAGTGAAAATAATGGAGTGATACAGACATAATTGCCTCATTCTTCAAAGATGCGCCATTGCAGCCCGTCATGCATTCATTTTGTATGTGTTTAAAGACAAAGATTAAAATTATTTAATCCTCTTGCTTTATATGATGAATCTTTATCTTGCTATCAAGTGTTTATATTATTAAAAAACTTGCTAGGGGGTATACATTTTGAAATGGGCAGTCTTAACGAGTTGGTTTCTGGTGTTTAAGTACTAAATGTCACACTACAGAGCATAAAGTTAATAAACCTATAAAAATGGCATGTTTCATATGAAAACCATAATGTTGCTAATCTGCAAAAGTTGTTTTCAAGACATTTATACCTGTTTCAACTGCCGCAACAGAGAGAAAATGTAGTTCGGTCTGAGAAACACAATAGATTTTTTCTTGAACACATAACAAAAGGGATACAAATAATGGCCAACTTAAAAATGTAATGCATAAATTTTTATAATTGTGCTTAAAAAGAAAGTGCAGCTCAAAGCTGTAAAATTAAATGTACAATTTTTGTAACACTTATTCCATAACCAGGTATTGTTGATTTTAATAAGACAAATGTCATTATACATATTCATGTAACATATGACTATCATTCAAATTACTTACTGTATTAATTTTGTACTTGTGTTGTGATATCTTGGGGGAAAAAACATATATAGAAAAATTATGACTTATGTTTGCTTACTCATTCTTTACTTAGACATAAAGTATATTTGTAAAAATACTTAAAATTAGTTATGGCAATTTAATATTTAGCAGTTGTTGAAAAAAATATCTTGATGTTCATCACTAAATAGGTATTGTCAGTTTTACTACCACAACCTGATTGTTTTTGTTGAAGCTCTCCACCTTACTCTATCCTGAGCAAGCCTCTCCATCTCCTCAAAATAACGGCAACCCACATCCATTTGAATGTGTTTACTGTATTTGTCTCTTGGTCTTCCTCTGCAATTTTTACCCTACACACCTCCAGTGCTAAATTTACGATTACTTGACGTCTAAGAATGTGTCTTACCAATATATATTTTAATTGTGCCGATTTGAGGAACAATGGTCCCATTTCTGCAACCCACTGTCCTGAAAATTAATATACTCGATCTGGCAACACTAGCTGTAAGGGACTCTTCTCCAGGCACTATACAAAATCTAATGTGGACAGTGTGCGTCCTCTTGTTTTAGAGGTCAAGTGTGCAAAATTTCTTCCAATATCTAAATAAATTGCAGACTTGTATAAATTACAACCAAACAAATACAGAAATGTACATACTACTTTATGCGTAAGATGACTGTTTTTATACTTATAAGTAGCAAAATAGCGAAGCAAGTGTGTCTAGAGAACAAATGGAAGTACATAGAAGCATGTGTAGCTAGGGGAAAGTCAATATTGCCTGTAGGGAAATTAGGAGACATTTGCAGATACGAAAAGTAGCTGTACGAATATCACACCTCTGGTGAAAAACTGATACTAAGCAAAGAACAAAGTTGCAAGGTAAAAGATGGAAAGAATACACAGAAGGAATCTATGAGGGAGATGAACTAAAAGGCAATATAGTAGAAAGGAAAGAGGAAGAAGGTTAATATGAGAAGACTACTGTACTGCAAGAATAATTTGACAGAGCACTGAAATACCTACATCTCAATGAGGCCTCTGGAGTAGATGACATTCTCTCAGAGCTACTGAAATGTCTGGAAGAGCCATCCATGACATAACTATTCCCACTGATGTGAAAGATATATGATACAAACAAAATACCCCCAACTCCAATGAGAATGCAATAATTCCAATACCAAGAAAGCAGATGCATACAACTGTGAAAATTACAGAATTCTCACACAATTATCAGCCAGAACGTTATGACCAACTACTTGCTATTGATTTAAACCCGTCCAGGTGATAGTAATGTCACCTGACGGGGAATGATTGATAAACACACACATGTTGCATGCAGTATCAGTAAGCATGCTGTCAGAGTGTAAAATGGAAAAGGCACCTGATCTAACTGAGAAAAGATTGTGATGGCCCGGTAGCTTTGCACGAGCATTTCTGAAACTGCACAACTTCTTCTGTGTTTGAGAAGTGTTGTGGTGAGTGTCTTTAACCAATAAAACCACATACAAACGCAAAGGGTTGATTGGCCACTCCTCATTAAAGATTTTGGGTGTCATTAGCTGGGCAAACATGTAAAATAGGACAGGCAGCAAGTTGTAGTGGAACTAATATCAGACTTTAATACTGGGCAGATTACTGAACATGCAGTGCACCAAACACTCCTAACAATGGGCCTGTGAGCATCAACACCGAACAATGGCACAATGACAACATATGCTTACGAATCCAGATACCTTTCTCAATGTGCCAATGGGACGGTGAAAATCTATCTTCTTCCAGGAGAACAGCTCCTTGGCACCTATATTGTGGGACAGAGACAACATTGTAGAGGCTCAATTATGATCAGGACACCCACCACCACAGAATTTATGGGAATTGGTATCTTATGCGTGGTCATGTGCCAGTTCCCTCTAGCGACCTACAAAGGCCTCGTTGCTTCCATGCTGAGATGCATCACCACCAATACCTGTGCCAAAGGTGGACTTACCGAGTATTAGGTAGTTGATTACAATGTACTGGCTGATTAGTGTAAATCATGGTTGCAATATTCTAACATAAATTGTTTAAAAAAGAATGGAAAAATTGGTGGAAGCCAACCTCTGGGAAGATCAGTTTGAATTTAGGAAAAATGTAAGAACTCTTGAAGCAATACTGACCCTGTGACATATTAGAAGATAGGTTAGGGAAATGTGAACTTACACTTATAGCTCGTGTAGATTGGAAGAAAGCTTTTGACACTGTTGATTCAAACACACTAATTCAAATTCTGAAGACAGTGTAGGTAAAATATATAGGACAGAAATTTATATACAACTTTTACAAAACAGATAGCTGTTATAAGAGTCAAAGGGCATGGAAGGGAAGTAGTGGTTCGGATGAAAGTAAAGAAAGGTTGTTATCTTTCCTCAATGTTATTCAATCTGCAAATTAAGCACACTGAAGGAAAGAAAAGAGAAATTTGGAATGAGAATTAAAGTTAAGGGAAAAGAAATGAATATGTCATTATCTCAAACACAGCAAAGGACTTGGAAGAGCAGTTGAACACAACGTACAATGTTTTGAAACCAGTGTATAAGATGAACATTAACAAGATCAAGACAATTAAATCAGTTGGTGCTGAACGAATTCGATTAGGAAACAAGCTAAAAGTTGTAGATAACTTTTGCTACTTGAGCAGTAAAATAACATTTGATGGTTGCAGTACAGAAGATATAACATACCGAAAGATAATGGAAAGAAAAATATTTCTGAAAATGAGAATTTTGTCAATATTAAATATTAATTTTAAGGGTTTGGAAGTGTTTCTGAATGCTTTTGCCTGGAGTGTAGCTTTGTACATGACTGCAATGTGGGTGATAAACAGTTCACGTGAGACTGATGACCAGATAATCAATCAACCAACAATTCACAAAAGAAGAGTATTGATGTGTGTGAAAAGTGTTTACACGGTATGGAATTGGAATAGTGATACACTTGCCTTCTTGTCTAACATATGATGCAAGGACCTAGAGTCCAGTTGTGTACATATGCTGATCTACAATACCACACAAGGACACACATAATTTACTCAGAGTGTACATGAACTCATCATTTCAAAATCGTTTCACAATGTTTATATGCTGTTAATTCAGACCACCTGATCTCAATATTATTAAATCACATCTGCGAAGCCAACAAGTGATGTGTTTTAGAGGAAAAAAGGGGGTGGGTGTTATATGCTACTGGGTAGGAGTCTAATTCAGAGAATCATAATTGTACTCAATTGGAAAGACTGTAAGATAGTTACATTGGGTTAAAGAAAATACAGGTATTGTACAAGCTCTCAAGCAGTGTGTGCATTACAAAAGACTTTGAAACACAAGAGGTGCAAAAATTTCTAGCACACAATAACTTACAGCATCAAGGTGTTATAAACATTTTGACTTACTTAGCTATGAAGTATTTGACAGATAAAGAATTATTTTAAGTGTGTTTGATCTCATAATAAGTAAATGAATAACAACAGGAGTGTGTATAAATCTTTATTCCTCAACTATAGCTAATACACAAAATTTTTATATAAAATTTGTAGGTACTATATAAAATCAACAGATAGGGTAAAACAAGTGCCAAGAAAAAATCCATCAGCTACAATTATAACAAGAATAAAACAAAACAAAATAGTCTTTTGAAGAAATAGTATTTTAAAAACATATCACAATCATAATACTGCTTTATCAGTCTTAATTGTACAAATATATTGGAAAAAACATAAATAATTTAATGGTTAGTGAGCTGAGTGCAGGCTTAAAAGCTTACTTGTGAGAAGAAAGGAACTTTTGAATGACATACATACATTGCGTTGCTATCTCTCTAAAAATAACAAGGAACCTTTGTAACCATATCTTTAGAACAAATATTAATGGTAACTGCTTACCACATAGTGTTTATCTGACATTTGTTGCTGATCACAACATGAAAAAGGTTAAGGAAAAGGTGACTTGTTTATAGATTTTCCAACATTGGGAACTGATGCTGAATACTTGGTGATGGTATTGTATCTTCTTACACAATAGCACTCTTTCGCCATCCACAAGTTATTCCGATGGGAACACCTCAATTTCCAAAAATCAAAATGACTAGAACATTGATCCACTTTTGTTTATGTTGCTGTATTTTCAGCAAGCAACAAATGTTGGCAATATTTGCTAACATAATATAATTTAGGATGAATAAATATGGATCTCACAATAGGGATGATTTCTGTCATAAAGCTAATGCTACATCAAATAAGATCTGAGATGTCTTTTCCTCAATTTGTGCTCTAATTCTGTTCACTTATTTTCTGGAATACATGCAAAATAAATTAATTATTATGCTACAACATATGGCACCTAATACATTTAGAAAAGTTTTGACACATTTGACTGCCATAAGGCATCCAACAAATTAGTTTGTGCTTTCATACTGGGGAGGGGGGATCACATTAATAGTAGTCTACAAGGAATGGTTACCACACAAACTGTAATGTAGAAAACCTTTTGGACCTCTATACACAATTAAGAGGGTAATGCTAAACGTGTTACACTGCAATAGAGAACACTCAACACTTTGCCACCTCTGCAATGTTTTCACAACTTTAAAACTAAATAGATGACAACAAATCACAGACAGCGCTAAGGTCTTTAAAATATGTGACAGTGAAATGGAGAAAGATGAAAGAAAATAACAAGTAGAACACTCAACCTCTGACAATGCTAGTAAAGGTTTTTTTGATGTCTCAAATTTGCTAACTGTGAATTGTTACATCCCATGGAAGCTATTAGTAACCATTCAGGCCAATTATCTTCGCCTCATCTGCAAAAGAAATTTCACAGCTGGGGCTATCAATCAAATATAGACTTCACCTGGAGCCTCCCACTTCTCCAAAAAATGTAAGGAGAAGGAACAACTTAGAACCAAGGAATCATAATAAAGTTTCCTTGTGCCTGTTTCTTACACAATGGTTGTCAAATGCCTTCTATGCGCCACTTGTTCACATCCTTCAATGCAATAAACTTTAATGACTGTAGTTATCACAGCTGTATGAATACAATGATTTTAGTAATACTCTAATTTCTTTGGTATAACATAGTTAACTGAGAATGTATTATAATAATAAGTGTGGCCATTACTGCCCATACAACAGTCCATAATTCATGTAAACACAGTAATGTGACCAAGAGCAGCGTCGCACCGGTAAGCATTACATTCCTGCCTCTGCTCACTTAAATTCGAAACATCACACATTTTTCTTCTATCTTTCCCACAAAATCTATTAAGATTCAGGTTAGATTTAACTACCAATTTCAGATGGTGAAAATCTAATAAAGCAAGACAATACTCTACTGCATCATTTTAAAAGTAATACTGATATACAATAAATATTTGTAAAATCAATAGTAAAAAGTTTAAGGTATCTCAGATACATTAAAAACTGTAGTCTCTTTTCCTATACAGTCTGCTAAATTTGCTGTAACAACTTCAATAATTGATTCTGACTGAGCCTTGAGAAGACTAGCAATGTTGTTTACTTCTTCCAAACACTGCGCCAAATCCCGGGCATCCTACAAGAAGAAACAGCTTGTTAATTATTTCTCAATTTCAGGGAAACTGGCCTTGATACACAAAGTAACAGTACTTAGTTTAAAGTAAATGTCTTTTGTCTTAGAGCATGATATAGAAAATTCTATATATAACCCCCCCCCCCCCCCCACACACACACAAGAATCTCGTTCTCTGTCCATATAAACGATGACTGTAGTAGGATACATGATGACTTAGAATTTCTATTCTGTGTGTTGGATGGCAGCGATATATATATATTAATGAAGATGAATATGAAAGGGAGGGGGAGAGTGTGAAATTACATAATGTTCAAATGTGGCATTAGTAGTGTGCTGCTTGATTTAGTTACATTCACTAAATATCAAGGCTTGATGCTGCAGAGCAACATGAAAAGCATGTAATGACTGTTGTGGGGAAAGCAGATAATTGGTTTCAGCTTAGCAGCAGAATTTTGGAAAGATGTGGTTGATTTGTAAGGGAGATCACAGACAGAACACTAGGGCAACCCATTCTTCAGTACTGCTTGAGTGCTTGGGATCCAACAGATTGGTTTAAAGGCAGACATATTAGTATTTCAAAGGTTGCTTCCTAGATTTGCAACAGGTAGCTTCAGTCAAAAAGAGTATTACAGAGGTCCTTTGGGAATTAAAATGGGAAAGCAGTGTTCACTACAGAGGGTATTTAGAGAACTAACATTTGAAATTGAGTCCAGAACAATTTTATTACTTTCGTCACCTTACATTTCATCTAATGTCCAGATAAGAGCAATTAGGACTCTTAAGGAGGCTTACAGTTCATCTCATTTCCATTTCTTTGTTTGAAAGTGGAAAAGAAATAACTGACAGTCATACAAGAAACTCTCAGTTATGAATTGTACAGTGGCTTGAGCATATATCAAATGTGAATGTGTATGTAGTTGTAGATGTAAATGTAGATGGATGGATGAGAGTGAGAGAGGGGGGGCGGAGGTTGGGGGGAGGATTGGGGAAGGGTTGCTGACAGCTCACAGGGTGAAAGCAGGTGTAGGAGGCACGAATGTAGGAGTGAGAGGCAGTTGGTACACAGGATAACAATATGACACACACAGGCAACGGAAGTTCATGTTGTGGCAGAGTGAATTGGAAGGGGTGACAGAACAAAGGAATGCAAGGCAGTTGGAAAAGGGCATTAGTGCAAATTGAGAGCAAGAAGATTATCAGAACTGTGTAGTAAGTAAACTTTACTCAGTTCAGAGAAGATGATTGTTTGGGGGGGGGGGGGGGGCATACTGTATGGGAACGATATTTGGATGTGAAATGGATGACAGCTTTCAACGTTCAGAGGGCTTTGCAAGATCTGAGTATAGATGGAACCATAAGAGATGTTGGAAGGAAGGAAGATTAACATCCCGTCGTAGGTGTGGCATAAGATATGAAGTTAGTGCTCTGAATGTTTGGGGAAGGATCAGGAAAGAAATCAGCCATGCCCTTTCAAAGGAACCATCCCGGTATTTGCCTGGATTGATTTAGGAAAATCACAGAAAACCTAAATCTGGATGGCCAGAGGTACATTTGAGTCTCCATTTCTCGAATGCATGTCTAGTGTGTAACCACTGCGGCACCTTGCTTGAGCCACAAGAGATGTAAAGGGCAATGACCAGGTGACTGTCGTAGTGAGATGATGTTGCATCTGTGGAGGAATGAAAATGTCTTCTTTCTGGGTCCAGAGCAGGAAGAAATCATTGATGAACCTCAATCAGTCAAGAAGTTTTTTTTTTTTTTTTTTTTTTTTTTTTTTTTTTTTTTTTAATAATAATAATAAATCATTCATATTGAATTTCAAAACTTCCATTACTTCAGAAACAATAAATTTCAATCATAACTCTGTTTGCCACAAATAATTACAAAAAATACATAATCCATGTTCTGAGGTTGTTTTACATTCTTCATACAATTAAGAAACAGGTCTGGGACAAGGCTTCTCCAATTCTATGGCAATACAAAGAAATGTATGTTAATTTTATACAAGTTACTTTATTTCAGGTATAATATTAACATAAATTTCTCTGTATTAACACAGAATTGGAGAAACCATGTTACAATGTGGACTAAGACTGGCCACTAAGGAGAACAAACAAATGTACAATGTGATCAAAAGCTAACAGCTTGGTACAATGGTTACAGTGGCTCAGCCCAGACCTGTTTCTTAACTGTATGAAGAATTTAAAACAAACTTATTAGGCCTACATGATATGTATTTTTTGTAATTGTTTTTGGCAAACAGATTCATTATTTAAATTTATTGTTTCTGAAGAAATTTAAAAATTCAGTATGAATGATTTATTATTAAAAAATTAGTTAAGATACAGGTGCTTGGGATGGCAACAATTTTGCCAAAACTGGTTGTGCAGTATAAATAAATATAAACCATAAAAGTAAAAAAGTGACTGTTGGCCTGTAAGTATATTTCTTAAATCTCTCTATCATAAATTGCCTCATGTGTTCCTACATTTCTCCTCAATCCAAAACAATCTTCCCAAAGGTCAGATTCTACCTTTTTTCCATTCTTCTGTAAATACTTTTGTTATTCTGCAACCATGATTTATTAAACTGGCAGTTCTGTAATTTTCACACCTGTTTGCATTTTCTTCCTTTGGAATTGAATTTAATACATTCTTCAAGAAGTCTGAGGGATATTTCACCTACTTCACAGATCACTCTAAATAGTTGTCATGGCTGGCTCTCCCGAAGATATCAGCAGTTCAAAGGGAATAGTATCTATTCAAGGGGTCTTGTACAAATCACATTTTTTAGTGCTTTGTCAATTTCTTCTCACAGTATTATATCTCCTACCTCATCTTCATCAACTTCCACTTCCCTTTCTACACCACTGCCTTCAAGTTCATTTCCCTAATATATAGGTCTCTATACATTCTTTCCACCCTTCCCTTTCTTTGCTTAACATTTGTTTCCCAACTGGGCTCCTGATAATCATACCTCTGCTTTTCTTGTCTTCAGACATCTCTTATTTTACTGCAGACGGTATCCCCTAATAATACATGTTCTTACAGAGTTGCAGTTCTCTAGCTCCTTCTGCTTAGTCAACTTTCATGTCCTGTCAACCTAACTTTTTACCCATCTGTATTGCCTTTTGCCTGCTTCATTTGCTACATTTTTATACAGGGTGTCTGTAGTTAAAGTCCAACTTTCAAAATGATGTACAAAAAGAATCATGGCACAAAATGACTGCAGATTTGAACTGAACACACTTTACGAAGGGGGAAACACAATGGCACACACAAAAAATTAAAAAAAGTCTCTAACTTTATCAATGGCACTGGCATACAATGCAAACCATAGGTCATGTGCACTATACATTGTATTTGGTATAAACGTGTGGGTTTCGTGTCACGCACCTCCTATTGCATATTGTCAAGGGTCTCCCCAAGCAGCGTAGAGCTCTGCTTGTGAAGCTGTTTTACAAGAATAATGACTCTGATTTCAGCTTTAAGGAAATGTGGTGCAGTTCAAAGAAATAATATCATTTAAAGTGGCAGAGGGAGGAAATCAATCCCTTTGACCTCTGTAGAAGATGTGCCCATAGTGTTAGAGGAAAGCACAAGTAATGATACACAAGACAGCAGTACAGATTAGCTGTCCGATCATTAGAAATACCCCCGAGCACAGTACATAAAAATCTATACAATATTTTTGCATTGCTATCCACTGATGTACAAAGGTAATGAACTTAGAGACAATATTGTAGGAAGGGAAGAGGAAGTACATGAAGATGAAATAGGACATACTAAACTGAGAGATGAATTTGACAGAGCACTTAAAGACCTAAGTTGAAGAAGGCCCCTGGAATGGATAACATTCGCTCAGAACTACTGAAGTCTCTGGGAGAACCATCCATGACAAAACTATTTCAGCTGGTGTATAAGATGTATGAGACAGGAAATACCTCAGACTTTAAGCAAAATGTAATAATCTCCATTCCAAAGACAGCAGGTGCAAACAGGTGTGAAAATTATAGAACCATCAGTTTAATAAGTCATGGTTGCAAAATTTTAACACACATTATTTACAGAAGGATGGAAAAGCTGATAGAAGCCTACCTTGGGGAAGATCAGTTTGGATTTAGGAGAAATGTAGGAACATGGGAGTCAATACTCACTTTACGGTTTATCTTAGAAGATAGATTAAGGAAATACAAACCTACATTTCTAGCTTTTGTAGATTCGGAGAAAGCTTTTGACAATGTTGATTGGAATACACATTTTTAGATTCTGAAATCAGAAAGAGTAAAATATAGGAACCAGAAGGATATTTACAACTTGCACAAAAATCAGACAGCTGTTATCAGTGTTGAAGGGCATGAATGGGATACAGAGTTCGGGAAGGAAAGTAAGACAAGGTTGTAGCCTTTCTCCAATGATATTCAATTTGTACACTGAGCAAGCTATAAAGGAAAGCAAGGAGAAGTTTGGAGAGAGAATTAAAGTTCAGGGTGAAGAAATAAAAACAATGCATTTTACCAATGACATTGTAATTCTGCCAGAGACAGAAAAGGACCTGGAGGAACAGATGAACGGAGTGGACAGTGTGTTGAAAGGTGCATATAAGATGAGCATTAACAACAGCAAACCAAGGGTAACAGACAATGCTGAAGGAATTACATTAGGTAACGAAACAATAAAGGTGGTAGATGAGGTTTCTTATTTGGGCAGTAAAATAACATATGATGATTGCAGTACAGAGGCAAAGGGTAGAAAAGCTTTTTTGAAAAAGAGAAATATGTTAACATTGAATATTAATTTAAGCTTAAGGAAGTCATTTCTGAAGGCTTTTGTATGGAGTGAAACATAGATGATAAACAGTGCGGGCAGGAAGAGGATAGAGGCTTTTGAAATGCGGTGCTACAGAAGAATGCTGAAAATTAGGTGAGTGGATCACATAACTAATGAGGAGGTACTGAACAGAATTGGGGAGAAAAGAAATCTCTGGCACACCTTGACTAAAAAAAAGGGATCAGTGATAGGACATATTCTTAGACATCAAGGAATCGTGAATTTAGCACTGGAGAGAAGTTTATGGGGTAAAAATAGCAGAGGGAGACCAAGAGATGAATACAGTAAGATTCAAATGGATGTACATTGCCATTCTTATGATGAGATGAAGGGGCTTGCTCAGGATAGAGTAGGGAGGAGAGCTGCATCAAACCAGTCTCCGGACTGAAGACCACAACAACATCCACATAAAATTGCACACCTACAGGAGTTGCTTCCTGCCGATCTGCCAGCAAGACACATGTTCGCTCTATAATTTCTTGTGCATATGGAAGTAGATAACGATTGACCATGGAACATTTTATGGACAGACTAGCTTCAAAATTGTATTAATAGCAACGTGTTTTCAAAAAGAATTTTTGATCCTCTATTTAACCTTCTTACTTGTTGAATTTCCAAAAATACTAAAAATCATGGACTTTTAATCCTGACCAAGATTCCATATCCGAAGTTTCGTAGTTGTAGCTTAAAATTTGAGTTAACAGCAACATATTTTTGAAAATCAATTTTTTGCGTCACCTATTTTCCCCTTATTTGTCGAATTTCAAAAAATGCTGAAACACGTGTCTTTTAAATTCGAACCCTGAATTAAAATCCGAAATTTTGTAGTTCTAGCTTCAAAATTGCCTAAATACCAACGTATTTTCAAAAAACGTTCCATCCCATATTTCATCCCCTTACGGACAGAATATCGGAAAATCACTTCTTAAATGACGCCTACAGAATAATATCAACACCCTCCACAAATTTCAAGTTTCTATCTTCAGTTGTTTGGGCTGGGCGATGATGAGTCAGTCAGTCAGTCAATCAATCAGTCAGTCAATCGCGACACTTCCTTTTATATATAGAGATGAAGCCCATTTCCACATATGCCATTTTCAATTCCCAAAATTGCAGCATATGGATGACACAAAATCCAGTCACATAAAAAACTGTGGTGCTGCAGTCTGCAAAGGTAACTGTGTGCTGTGGGCTCACAGCATCCTGTATCACAGGGCCCATTTTTTTTCGAAGAGGTGACTGCTGCAGGTCCCATTACTTATGCAGTCACTGGTAACTGGTATAAAAATATTATACGCAACCACATTGTTCCAAACCTTCAAAAGTGTGGATGTCTGGATGTCATCCACAATGGAAAAACCCCACACACTGCAAAGCAAGTGAAGAATTTCTCAAGAGCCATTTCCAAAATGAAAATATTATCAGTCGTCATTTTCCTGAAGCTTGACTGTCAAGGTCACCAGACAACAATCTGTGTTACTTCTGCCTGTGGAGTTATTTGAGAAGTGTTGTGTTCAGTGACCACATACTGAATTTGGCTGAATTGAAGACACATATTATGCAACATAGTCACACTATGACTCCTGACACACTGCACTTTGTTGTGGAACATGCTTTCCATCGGTTTCAACTTCTTGCAGAAAATGCTAGGCAGAATACTGAACAAGACTTTCGTAAGTACCCTGATAATTAACAGGTTTTATATTATGTGCTTTTTCTGCAGTTTTTGGCTCAAGACAATAAAAAACATTTTTTGTGTATGTCATTGCATTTTCCCTTTGCCAAGTATGTTTAGTTCAAATCTGCTGTTATTCTGCCACATGCTAGAGTTTTTGTATAGCATTTTCAAATGTTCAAATGTTTGTATAGCTTATGGGACTTAATTAGGGGGGGTCATCAGTCCCTAAACTTACAAACTACTTATGAACTAGCTAACACTAAGGACGGCACAAATATCCATGCCCAAGGGGGGGGGGGGGGAGATTCGAACCCCCGACTGCAGTGGCCGTGCAGACCGTGACTGGCACGCCGCAGTCCCCTTCGGCCACTGCGGCTGGCCATAGCATTTTGAAAGTAAAACTTTTATTATGGGTATCCTGCATTTTCTCCATCAATTAAGTGTAGCACCTCCTGTGATATCCAAGAATTTCTACTAGTCCTTGTCTTTTTACTTATTTGATCCTCTTAAGCCACTATTTCATCCCTCAAGCTATCCATTCTTCTTGTATTATGCTACTTTCCTCTGTTTCACTCACTCCTTGCCTAATGCACCCACTGAAACTCTTAACAACTTCTGGTTTCTTCAATTTATTTAGGTTCCATCACCTTACTTTCTTACCTATTTGCAGTTTCTTCATTTTTAATTTACAGTTCACAACAAGTGAGTCAGGGTCAGAGTCTATATCTGTCCCTGGATGTCTTACAGTTTAAAACGTGGTTCTGGAATTATGTCTTACCACTGTCCAATCAGTCTGAAAGCTTCCTAACTCCTGGCCCCTCCCACATACACAACCTTCTTTCATGATTCATAAGCCAAGAGTTGTGACGATTAAACTGTCCTCTGTGGAAAAAAATCTACCAGATGACTGCCTCTTTCAATCCTTCTCCCCAGACCACATTCATCTACTTTTCCTTTTAATTCTATTCCTACTTCTGAAATCCAGTCCTCCATCACAATCAACTTTTCTTCTCCCTCAATTACATGAATAACTTCGTATCTCACCATACATATTTTCCATCCGCTTAACATTGGCAGAGCTAGTTGTCATATAAACTTACACTACATACAATATCATTCTCATGACATTGTGTTGTGATTCGACACATGAAATTGTGTCTTATGTCCCATACAATACAGTGTGTCTGTAAAGTTATAGTACAGTTTTAACTGGTCATACAAAGACTACAAAACAAGACAGAAATGTGAAATCCACTAAATGAAATGGAAAAAAAAAAAATCCAAGTTGATATTACATAATTTTCATTGTTATGCACATGCAGGTAATGACATAAAAATAACAAGCAGTAAATTACGTAACTGCAGCAGGCCAGGCTATTTCAGTCAAAATGTAGACAATTCAGAGGTAGGTTCAGTCTGTTCCGTTGATTACTAAATCTGAATCAATGAAATGTATTCAGTGTGAATATTTTCATGTCTACAATGAAGTGCCACCTCATAGAGATAATGTTAGACAGTGTGATCAAGTTGATGAAAACTGGCTGTTTGTTAGACTAAAAACATTCTGGTAGGCCTTCTGTTTGTGACAAAAATGTAGAACCTATGCGGGATACCTACCTAAAGAGCCCCCAAAAATAATTCATGCATAACATATGTTCCATAAAGTTTTAAGGAAAAATCTCAGTGTTACAAACTGCAGACTTACAGACTGAACCACACACCCAATAGGCCCAAATGATCTGAATTTGCCTTACAGATGCTTCACAAGATTGTCAATGAAGACCAATTCCTAAAGATAATTGTGTTTAGTGATGAAGCCATATTTCGCATGTGTTGTCTCGTTCATCACTGTAATATCAGAATATGGGCCGCTGAAATTCCGCTCCCCTAAGGTAAATGTCTAGTGTGCCCTCATGTGTGATAAAATATTTCTTTGCAGATCAAACTGTGACATTAAACAACTGCCTAAACATGTTCCAACTATATGCAGTGCTACAAATTCAGGTGTCATCTTCCAAAAAGACAGTGTTCCTCCACACTATGCCACAGCTGTTTGGGTGTTTCTAGTTACAATTTCCCAGGGATGGAAGTAATGGGTGGAATGGTGTATAGTATTCATATCAACGACAATGAAAGTTTAAAGAAGAGAGGTCCATCTATTATTCCTTCATTTTTAAAGAAGAGATGTTATTCACTGTGTTACAGCTAATGTTCTTCAACTTGTGTGGACTTAGCAAAAATATTGTTTAGATGTATGTTATGTGGTAAATGGTAGCCAAATCAATCTTTACTTAACAGATGTGAAAACTTGGAGTGTTTTTGCTTCATTTGATGAAGGTTTTGCATTTCTATCTTCTTCCATTGCCTTTCTGTGACTTTTTAAAACTGCAGCCTGACTTTACAGACAAACCGTATATAATTGTATAACACAACATATCACATTATGTTTAATAGATTAATATGTCATTTTGTTCGCCATAGTACATCAAGTTGTATCATTTCACACAAGACACTATTTCATGTGGATTACACTGGCGTGGGGACATGTGTGTGACATGTACGAGGGAGTTTCAAATGAAAAGCTATGAAAAGTATTAACAACCAACAAAATTGTAATATGTCAGTTTGGGATAGCAAAGAGTGACTTCTAATAATGTGATGTGTTGGTCACCACCTACACCTAAAAATTTCAAGGCTGTGCCCTAAGGAGGCAAGGTGACGCTCACCGTCTTTTTCATTGTCTGAGGTCCAATACTCATCAAATTCCTCAAGCACAGAAAAACCAGTAACAATGTAAAGTCCTCTGAGACACTACGTAGCCTATGCAACCCCATCAACAGCATATGCCCTGGGCTGCTCATGGAGGGAGTGATTCTGATCTATTATAATGCACATCACACATCTCCAGGGTCGCACAAAGTGTACTGGCCAAGTTCAAGTGGCAGCAGTTTGAGCACCCACCATACAGCTGAGACATGTCTCCCCGAGACTTTCATCTGTTTGGTTCACTAAAAAATATCTCAAAGGGAAGAACTTCAATGAACAGAAAGAAACAGTAGAAAAAATGTTCAAATGTTTGTATAGCTTATGGGACTTAACTACGGGGTCATCAGTCCCTAAACTTAACTACTTATGAATTAACTAAGACTAAGGGCGGCACAAATATCCATGCCCGAGGGGGATTCGAACCCCCGACCGTAGTGGCCGTGTACACCGTGACTGGAGCGCCTCAGTCCCCTCGGCCACTGCGGCCGGCGACACAGTAGAGGACTGGCTCTTGTCACAGCCACAGGAATTATGTAACCAGGGAATCCTTCGGCTCAATCTGTGGGATAGTTGTGCTCAGGCCTCCGGTGTTTACTTTTGAATGAAAACTTCAATTATACCCACACTGTCATTTCCTACCTTTTCATTTGTACACCCCTCATAATATAATTTGTGTCAAATACAGGACACGACACACAATATGTCTTAAGACATGTCATACAGCTTAACGTCATACTACAGGGCATTTCTCGTGCACTGCACTATGACACTAATTGAAGATTAGGATGCATACAGCATCAGTCAGGGATACCTGCTTAGCACAGCATGAACACATCTACACTGAAGAGCCAAAGAAACTTGTACACCTACCTTATTATGCCACCACGAGCATTCTGAAGTGCCACAACACAATGTGGCACAGACTCTATTAATGCCTGAAGTAGTGCTGGAGGGAATTGACACCATGCATGCTGCAGGGCTGTCCGTAAATCTGTAAGAGTATGAGAGGGTGGAGATCTCAACAGCACATTGCAATGAATCCCAGATATGCTCAATAATGTTCATGTCTGGGCAGTTTGGTGGCCAGCAGAGGGAACTCATTAGAGTGTTCCTGGGGCCACTCTGTAGCAATTCTGAATGTGTGGGGTGTTGCACTGTCCTGCTGGAATTGCCAAAGTCTGTCAGAATGCACAATGGACATGAATGGATGCAGATGCATTTATGTGTGTGTCACCTGTCAGAACAGATGTATCAGGGTTTCCACTCCACACATCTGTCACCATTACTGAGACTCCTCCAGCTTGAACAGTCCCCTGCTGATATGCAGAGTCCATGGATTCATAAGGTTGCCTCTATACCCATACACACCCATCTGCTCAAAACAATTGGAAACGAGACTCGCCAGTCCAGGTAACATGTTTCCAGTCATTAACAGTCCAAGGTAAGTAAGTGTTGACGATCCCAGGCAAGGCGTGAAACTTTGTGTCATGCAGTCAGAAAGGTACACGAGTGGGCCTTATTAGGCTCGAAAAGCACATATCAATGTTTCTTTGCATGTCTGCACACTGACACTTGTTGATAGCTCAGCAATGAAATCTGCAGCAATTTGGTAAAGGGTTGCACTTTTGTCATCCTGAACAATTATCTTTAGTCACTGTTGGTCCTGTTCTTGCAGGATCTTTTCCCACCTGCGGCGATGTTTTACCGGTTTCCCTAAATTTACGGTGCATTTGTAAAATGGTCATATGGGAAAATCCCCAACTCATTTCTACCTCAGAGATGCTGTGTCCCATTTCTCATGCACCTACTATAAGACCATGTTCAAACTCTCAGATTGTGATAAGCTACCCCTCCTACTGCAGCAGGAGTAACCTATCTAATGCCTGCACCAGACACCTATTGTCTTATATATGCATTGCCAACTGCAGCCCCATCCTCAAAGTGTTTACATATATCTGTGTTTGCATATGCATGACTATACCAGTGGCTTTGGCTCTTCAGTCTAATATGAATGATCAAAAGGTTTGTTAAAATATTTACTTAAAAATGAGCCAGATTCTGATTTACTGGCTTGCACAAAAATTAAAATATTGAACTTTCCTTTAAATTATCTATAATTCTTACCGATTGTATTCATTAAATATTTATAGACATTTATTGTCACTATATTAATTTTGTTGGGTGTGGAACTTAATAAAAATATCAATGTTTGTTATATTTATACATTTTGATTTACTATCGCATTTTCCTTAGCCTTAGCAATTTCTCATTTTACCAGTAAGTTTCAAAATAATACAGTTACTTTTGCTGTTCAATATTTATCTAGAGTCTCCAAAATATTCATCACAACACTGAAATTATATTTATACCAAAATTAATAATGATAAGGAATTTACATGGAAGTTCAAATACCAACCTGATCAGTAATGGCTGCAACAGCTGTAGAACTCTGCTCACTGCTGCAAGAAAAAAATTGTACAAACATTCCATAATAAAAATAACTTGAGTAGCTACACTTCACATCTAAAAAAATAAAAATTGTTAGAAAATATAACTAAACAGGTAAAATATACTTACCAAATGACAGCAGGAGAAAACACACACAAAAGATATAAAATGTACAAGTTTTCACAGCCAGTGGCTTGTTGTTCTGGCAAAAGGCTTGAAAGGAAAGGAAAAGAACTGTCAAGCTTTAGGAAATGGGGTTATGGCAAACCTTCTTCCCTCTTCCTTTCTCTTCAACTCTTCAACCAGAAAAGGAGCCACTGGGTCCAAAAACGCACAATTTTATATATTTTGTGTGTGTTTCCTTCTGCTGATATTTAATTTCTACTGTTATAATGTTTGAAAAGCCACAAATATAAACTATCTTTTAAAGGGTAATCAAAGGGGGTGAATTCAACACACAGTATATAGAAATTTTATGTACCTGTGGTTGGTCGCAGATGAAGTATCCTGTAAAAATAGCAATTTATTGCTAACATTGTTTTGGATTTTATCTACAGCCTCATTACAATTTCCCAAATCCTGTTTCTTCTTTCGAGAAATGTCATCTGCACTGGAAACAAATTCAACATGAAATGTTGAACAGTCTACAATATCTCTACTATCTGTGTTGACACCACAGCTACAGAAAGAATAAGCTGATGAATACTTGTGGGGTGTGTGTTCCTGCATCCTGGCATGTACACTAGCATCAGTATTAACTCCACAGCTGTGCTTTGTGACAATGTGGCTGCAACAATTACACCAAAAACTATTATCTGCATAATATGGTGTGTTTACCATATACTTCCTGTGTGGTTCAAGGTTTTTACAATTGTGTGACAAACAACCCATTTGACACACAGATTGGCAAGTTTCATTCTGAAAAGATTTGTGCTGGTAATTGTCTGTTTTTGAATAGCACAAAGTACCATGTAGTCTCTTGTTGGCTGAGGTACATCTACGTTGTATATTTTTGTACGACGTCGAAGAATCATCTAATGTTTTCACATCTTTCCCTATAGCATTAAGTTTACAACCAGAGTAAACTGCAGTAGATGACATACTAGTACTAGGCGAGTATACGAAAGATGGCATGTCACTATTATGGATATCATTTATACCCATTTTCTTTTGCATGTTATCCAGCTTTACATCAAAGAAATCTCCTAGTTTCAGGCGAGGTACAGTATGTTCTGAAGTGTTTTTCTGTTGTAATACTGCAGAACTGTCACTCTGTTTTAAATGAGATTTGTTCTCCACATCCAATGTGCTTTTGTCCCAACAGTAACAAGGTTCAATATGAAGAGGTTTAATTTCACAAAAACTGCCTGGCAGAGGCATAAATGCTGTTGGCTCACTTTTAGGCATTCTATAAGAACTGACTTTCACATTTCCAAAGTTAATTTTCACTTCACTGTCAACATTGGAACCAGTCATAATTTGTCTTAGATCTGGTTCACTTCGAAAGAATTGTTTCCAACTTAAACCAATGTTTGTGATTAAATTTTTTGAGAATGATCTGTTGGTCAACAAGTTTTTTGCAGGTGGAGCTTCGTTTCCCTGTTCTGTAAATACACTTGGATTCTGACAAGGAACAAATTTAGATTTGTTTTCTGCCAGACTTGTAAATTCAGTGTCATTTCGCTTCTTTGTCTTTGACTTCCCTCTTTTTGCTTTTCTTGAAAAATCATTTGTGGAAGCTTCAATAGTATTGCAACAATTACTTGTCAAGGTATCGTAACAACTAGGCTCAATTTGTTCCGGTGGTGGTAAAGACTCTTGCCACTGCTTTACCTGCAACAAGGATTAACATTTGTTAATCCACAGATGATTTAAATTTACAAACAACACACCTACATACTGCTACACAAGCCAGCAAAAACAAAAACATCTTTTGACGTTTTTGACTACATGCCAGTTTTTAACTAACTACCAGAAATAAATTATTTATGGGGCATATTTAAAACGATGGCAAAGTCTAAATTAGTAGCTCTATATTACAGTTAGAAGTACAATATAGCAGCAGTCTTTATAAGCTGTTCATTCTTTTCCACATTGCTAGCACAATACCACAACATATATTTACCAGAGTTTTGTTCCATCATACAGCGAGTTTTTTTTTAAAGCATAACAGAATCAAAGCCCTTGAAGGAGAATAGTTTTAGGTTAATGATTGAGTCAAATCAGAGGCAATTCATGCTCATTTTTGTAAGTGGAATTCGTACAAAAAGTCAAGCTGAATGTTATATAACCTCAGTTTATGTCGTGCTTTTTCAAAAAGATCAGATCATTGCAAATGTTGGTAATTAGCACCCAAGTTATTTACTAATACATAACATATTCTCAATATAATGTCAGTTGGAACAGCATTAAGTACAATCAGAAAAATATAATTTCTTAGTTTATAGTCAGAAATTCTGTGACATAATTTTACGCTGAGTATCTTTCCAGCATTATATCAAATGGTTTGTGTAACGCTTGAGTTAGGTGTAGTGCTAGTGGCAGACCAGGATCAATCACCTCACCAGTATCCACAGTTCAACTGCAAAGACACACATTGTTACTCAAAGCTACCGGTCTCTGTGTGTGGTCTTGTTGGGCCTTCTGCCCCACTTGCTCTGCTTCAGTGATAAACCTTTCTTCATATCCACCATACAGTGCAGAAGTCTGCAGCAACTGGCCTCTATTCCATCCACCCTCCACCCTCCCTGGCTCTGAAAACTGCAGTAATAGTGATACCACAAAGCTGTTTGCTTGCCCCACTTCGCCCCTCACCTAGCTTACGGCCATCTCAGACAGGCTCAGATCGTACATACCCGTCCTTCCCCGCACATCCACAAATCCAGCTGTCTTTCACCCCTCCTTAACCACTTGAATGCACGTCAACACACATTCTGGGCCAGCCACCCAAATTTGAAAGTATTTGAGTACAGTTTAATGAATGGTTGTTAAACTAATGTTCTGTATCATGCATTTTAATATCTGCTATTAAATTAGTTACTTGTAGTTGTGTGTTTTTCTGTCATGATAGCTTTAAAAAAGACACAAAATTCCATGCTGTCTTTAGGATATTATTTAACTGATCGATAATGTAATGTTTGGCCCTAAACTTATACAGTTGGTTGTATATGTGACTTCCTCCAGGAAAGATAGTCTGCAGGATGTTTAAAGACAGAACAAGTGTCATTTGTAATAATTTTATCCAGAGTATAATGTTAAAGCAGATGAGAGGAACAGATAATATGGGAAATAAATATTTTGAGAAACCAACTGAAACGTTTTAAATAGTATAGTATCTTTGAAATCGACCATGCTCTTACTGTTGAATTCAATTTTAAAAGTGTAGGATGAGCAGAACAATATTTTAATACGAGAAAATCTTCACACTAGGGTGGAACAGCTTGGTTGTGGTGGTGTGTTTTATTTTTATTTATTTATTTTTGCAAGCACTACAATACACACTGCATGTATTCCCTTGGGCCTCTGTGAAATGTGGCTAGACTTAATTACTTAACAAGTTGCCTTCATTAGGTCGAGGGGCACCAACCACACCCGCTCCAAAGTTCCCAGCTACTTTTATTGAATGGCAAATAACTTCTGCATGCAGGAATATGTTTAGTTAACACAACACAGTTCTTAACTAACTGGAGTTTATTACAGATCACTGTTCAGTATGGACAAATCTTACATTACACAGATATGTAGACCCATCCTTAAATTCAGTGAGTGACCAATGTAATTTAAAAGTGTCATGAAAGAAAATGCAGCAAAGTCATTCACCCCATTCTTAATGACCTTACAAACTGGTAAAAAAAAGTTATAAACTAAAAATCTTTGCAGAAAAAAGTATTCTAAGTTCAGCCACAAGCTTGAATTTGAATAAGTTCCACAGTGACTGATCAGAGGTAAAGTTCCACATGACATCCAAAATTAGTGTGACTTTTCAGTGTGGAAAAATTCTGAGTCCAACTCTAGAACTTGGCCAAAAAAAGAAAAACTGCTTTGTCGCCCATAAGCACACATCTTAAAATTTTTCACACCAAAAATTGACTGCCCCACCAAAGACAATTACCACCCTTAAATAGTCTTGGCACTATTACTCTGAAATCAGAACAATTTTATTTCTTACAGATTATTTTTATTTTTTTACTTAATATGCACAAAAAAATACATGTAGCACCTCAATTCAGATGGAAATTTCTCACTAAATTTGAATTTGTTCACAGATTTTTGTAAATGTTTCAGTTTTGATATCGGAACTTACGTGTTGTTCATAAAGAATTTTCCATTATTTAAATTGATTTCAGGTACTAGCCAATTGATTATTTTATTATCTATTTTCTTTTGTCTACTTTACCGTACTGCCGCTAATTTTATAGTTAAAATTTTTTAAAATCAAAATTCAGCTGTTTGGGCATGAAAATTTACATTTGGTCCCTTATTTAAATTTATTGAATGCCTGCAAATGTTTTCTATATACAGGGTGAATCTAAATTCGCACACTCGGGCTTCGCAGTGCGATTCTTCAAATGCTGCCGTTGTTATGGTCTTCAGCCCGGAGACTGGTCTGATGCAGCTCTCCACCCTACTCTGTCCTGAGCAAGCCTTTTCATCTCCTCATAAGAACAGCATCCCACATCCATTTGAATCTGCTTACTATATGCGTCGCTTGGTCTACTTCTGTGATTTTTACCCCTCACAGTTCCATCCAATGCTAAATTTACAATTCCTTGATGTCTGAGAATGTGTCCTACCAAGCGATCCCTTCTTATAGTCAAGGCATGCCAAAAATTCCTTTCCTCACCAATTCTGTTCAGTATCTCTTCATTAGTTATGCGATCTACCCATGTAATCTTCAGCATTCTTCTGTAGCACCACATTTCAAAAGCCTCTTATCTTCCAGTCCGAACTGCTTATCGTCCATGTTTCACTCCTGTACAAGGCAACACTCCACACAAACGCCTTCAGAAAAGACTTCCTTACACTTAAATTACTATTGGATGTTAACAAATTTCTCTTTTTCAAAAATGCTTTTCTTCCCATTGCCATTC
This sequence comes from Locusta migratoria, assembly GCA_026315105.1. Classification (NCBI taxonomy): domain Eukaryota; kingdom Metazoa; phylum Arthropoda; class Insecta; order Orthoptera; family Acrididae; genus Locusta; species Locusta migratoria. The sequence continues at coordinate 51,935,512 of CM048747.1, read as the reverse complement.
TGCATTTTATATCCTCTGTACTGCAACTGAAATATGTTATTTTACTACCCAAGTAACAAAACTCATCTACCACCTTCATTGTATCATTACCTAATCTAATTCCTTCAACATCACCTGATTTTCTAAGACTGCATTCCATTACCTTTGTTTTGCTCTTGTTAATGTTCATTTTGTACGCTCTCTTCAACACACTGTCCATTCCATTCAACTGCTCTTTCAGGTCCTTTGCTATCCCTGTCAGAATTACAATGTCATCAGCAAAACAAAATGTTTTCATTTCTTCACCCTGAACTTTAATCCCTATTCCAAATTGTTCCTTGCTTTCCTTCACCGCCTGCTCGATGTACAAATTGAATAACACCGGAGAAAGGCTACAACTCTGTCTTACTCCCTTCCCAACTATTGCTTCCCTTTCATGCTCTTCGAGTCTAATAACTACGGTCTGGCTTTTGTACAAGTGATAAATAACTCTCCTTTCCCTGCATTTTACCCCTGCTGACTTCAGAATTTAAAAGAGTGTATTCCAGTCAACATTGTCAAAAGCTTTCTCCAAATCTGCAAAAGCTAAAAATGTAGGTTTGCCTTCCCTTAATCTATCTTCTAAGATAAGTCATAAAGTGAGTATTGTCTCCTGGGTTCCTATGTTCCTCCTGAACCCAAAATGATCTTCCCTGAGGTCAGCTTCTACCAGCTTCTCCATTCTCCAGTAGGTAATTCGTGTTAAAATTTTTCAACCATGACTTATTAAACTGATGGTTCTGTAATTTTCACATTGTCAGGTGTTCCACTAGCTTCACATGCTTGCAATAAAAAATGTTCTCACAAAATTTCATCCTGCACATATTTCCGGTAGTACATGGACATCAAAGATGGAGATGGGTGTGTCTCCCATGGGTCGGTGCGTTTCAGAATTACACTACTACACCAGAAAACATCTAGGGGATGTGGGAGGTGTCTTGAGGAATAAAATGAGCATGGAAACCCATGTCCGGAAACACCATTCAATGACACCACAGACAGTCCAAGTTACAGGCGTCAGCTCTTGCCGCTAGACATCCCCTCCAGCAACTTTGACGCTCTGTAGCATAATTGGATGACATTTCCGGGCATGGGTTTCTATGCTCACTTTGTTCCTCAAGACACCTCCCACATGCCCTAGAGGTTTTTGGTGTAGTAGTGTAATTCTGAAACACACTGACATATGGGACACACACCCATTTCAATCTTTGATGTCCATTTACTGCCAGAACTATGCTCAGGATGAAATTTTGTGAGAGACATTTTTTTATTGCTAGAAAGTGAGGAATTGCGCTGCGAAAGTGAGGAATTGCGCTGCGAAGTCCGAGTGCGCGAATTTAGATTCACCCTGTAGCCATCTAAAAACTACTTGCTCAGAGCTATCATTTTACACCTCGTTTGTAAAAATTGGTGAACGTGTTTGCAAGATAGACAGTTCTCAAAATTGTTTATTTATTGCAATAGTCAACATATTGTAGTTCAAAAACTACTAGAATGACAGGGGGCGCATTCATATGAGCACAACTGGCTTATCTCCCACTTTAAAATATGCCTACAATCTCCATCATGTGATATCAGGAACAGTTTTTATTAATTTTTTATTTGTCTACTTTTTTGCTTCACACTGGAACAAGCCCAAAAATGACTTGCCATTAGCCTACGTCCAGCAGTCAAAATTCTCGCTTACATTTTGGGGTGCCCAGCTGGCAGTACACCGCTAAGGAGTCACTATCTGTTGGGCAATCTATGAACATTAACGGTTCTGCAGCAGTCAGAATCTGTTTGTCAAACAGTCAGTTGAATTCAAATGTGCCATGCTCCTGACAGCCATGTGGCCGTCATTTTATTTTCTGCAACCAGATTGCGGTCTTCATATCCCTCCCAAAAGTAGAAACTGGACATTGTCAGGAGTCCCCCTAGCTTCACCAGATTTCCTTAAACTTCTGTGGATGTGTGAAGTTATGTTGTGGTGGCACTTTTTATTGAAATATATATTTTATAAAACTCATGGCACAGTTTTTACCACAAAACAGGTGAATTTATTATTTGCAACTGGTTTCTGTCACAGGTCATTATCTGTTGGGAACTATTTTAATGTGTGACCTGTTTTGTCCCAAAATATTTCCCACTTTATTTTGGTCTCTGAAACAGTGTCAAGAAATTTATAAAGTTTCAAATACACTGACAGTTCCCTGAGAAACACATTAAAAATATATGGTGTAGTCTATAGTTGCAATTTGTTTTTATTTAAAGGCTACAAGTTACGGTCTTCAAGCCATTACCTAGTATCTAATCATTGTGCTCCCTTCCAAAGTAGGCGTGTCAAGTACTAGAGACGAGAACATAATGACCACATACCAGGCAATATCCTGAATATTGTACTGCGCACTGAAACTGGTGATAATTAGAAAAAAATAAAAATATATTGTGCCAACTGCACCGTCATCTTCATCGGTTACTCTAGGCCCAACCATTTGTTCAAAGATTATAAACAACAATGCAGGACTTTCCCAAATTCATTGTGGTTAGGTTCACTACCATTACTTTGAGAAAACGAAGTATTAGGCTACAATGCATTGTTGCTTGATGTCTAAGAGTACACATGGCATGACTTTCAAAATACTATATCAGGCAATCTTTTTGGTGGTTCCCCCCCCCCCCCCCTTGCTTGCTTGCGTGAGGATATTCTGGCAATGCAAGACACTTCATTTTTTGTTATTTTTCCCGTACATGTTTCAGAACATTTGTGCTATTTCTAGAAATCTTACCAGCAATAGCACAAAATGTGCTGAAACATGTATGGAATAAGTAACAAAAATTGAATTGTCCTGCATATAGCAGCTTATACTCACCATTATTATCTCAAGGTAAAAGAAAAAAAAGTAATTAGGAAATTTCAGTAAAAATTGTCAGATGTATATATTAGTATTAAACAGTTTGGAAATGATTTTAGTTATTGTAAATTAAATGTATCCTGCCCAATAATGCCATATGGAGTCATCCCAAATTTCAAACTGAAATTTCTAACAAATATACATTATTCCAACCATTATGTACAGAATTATGCAAATAATTATTTCTGTTCACAAATTAATAAAAACTGTGTTGAAAAAGAAGCATGAGCTACCTACGAGTCAAATTCAGACAGACTTTCGTAAAACGTAATAGTAAGTTGCAGTCAGCTCATGCAGAGAGTTGCATGAGCTGGGCATCTTGTTAGGACCAGCATTAACTCTTCAGAGTATGTGCTTTCATGAGTGAAAAGCATGAGATGGCAGAAATAACACAAACAAGAGTCTGCTCATATAATTTTGGTGAAAAATCTAAGTACACCAGCATCACAAAGTTTATTATATATCTCCATTGTTGTTCACAGGAGATCAGCATAAATTCAGTCTCAACAATAGTGACATTATTTTCTATCCACAGAAACATGTTTTAAGAACCAAAGCAGTCACTATTAGTCACATTGTGCAGCAATGGTGTTTTTATCCATTAAAAACAAACCATAACTAATTTCCTTTGTTTAGGCATAGTGTAGTGCTTGATGGAAGGAAATAAGTAACGAACTCATAAATTATTCTTACATAATGTTATCAAAATAATCCTGATGCACATTCAGTACTTGGAATTTGAAAATAGTTTTGTCACAATTCCTAACCACTGCTTTATACTATTACGAGTCAATTAGTTGAGAATACCATCATAAGAAAGTACTTTGAGGTCACAAGAAAAAAGTAATCTAAAATTATTATAGGCCTACAGCATATATACATCACTCCACAAGAGCCAATACAGGATAACATTATGGCAGAAAAATCATTGGGAACTTTGTTTAATTATGCAGGATGCTACCACAAAAAGCAAAAATTGAGTGAATTGTATGTTAAGTCATAAAGTAGTGTTAATGAAGATCATTTTTCTAATCACACCTCATATATGATAAACATTTACAGTTTGATAAGTATTGGAAGAAAATGAGTTGAACATACCTTTAAAATGGAGTTCTCAGAGGAACTTGCTTTGTGTTCTTCACTATCAGTAAAATCTTTTGAGAAAAATGACTTCTTTTCCCTTGATCTATCAGAAACAACACTGTAGATGTTTGCAATTGTCTCTTTATCACCACTTCTGACAATATTCTTAGATCCTCTTAAAGATAACTCGTGTGAGTCAGTAGAATTGAGTAAAATATCTTCAGATGAAAGATTTTCTCCATCTCTTCTCATAAAGCAGTCTTCTGAGCAGTTTACTGATATTTTCTCCTCCAAGTTTTCAAGTTCTGTAAGACTTTCTCTCAAACTCATTTGTTGGAATTCTGTTGAGGAATCTGGCTTGCCGAAACTATGATTGGGAGTACTGACAGCCAAAAAAGGCAATGCCATGTCTTCCTGCAGTCTCTTATTTATTTCAAGCAAATCAGATGAAGTCTTAATTTCAGGTGTGAAACTGGTGTCATTATTGAGGTTTTCTTGGCCAGCTGGTCTCATGTTGGTAGCAGATGGCAGACTACTACTGCCTGAAATGGCTGAACGCTGGAGCAGATTCCGTCTAAAATGTAAATTTCGATCAAGAAACCCCACTCTTTCAGAACAGGATTGATTTAATATAGAATTTTTGCTGTGTTCATTGTTCCATATACTGAAATCATCTTGTGTTCTGTTGGATCTTATTTCTTCAACAGATGAATCAATCACTTTAAACCTTAATCTGTCAATTCTGTTTTCTGCATCTGCATACTTCATTAGCAATGCATCATAGTTTTCCTGTATTTGTGATATTATGTTATTCTTATCGTTCAGTTCTTCTTGTAATTTGCAAATGATATGCCGCAAATCCTCTTCAGGTTCCTGCTGAACAGGAGTATTAAATGTTCTCCCTTCCTCTCTCTTGCTGCAAGGAATTTCTATATTTTTCTTTCTTTCAGATTCAGTCTTCTTAATTTGACTGATGTACTCCCTTACTTTACTCTGAACATGATCATATGGTTTGACACCACTCCCCAGACTAAGACAACTCATTGAGCGTGGCAAGCCAGAATCTTTAGACTTTGGAACAGATGAAATTGTTGTAGATGATTGGCACGGATTGTGTGTTAAATATGTGAATTCTGGTTCAATTCTTTGGGAGTATAGTGGCAGAGTTGATAAATCTTGAACTGATGACCAGTTTCGCTTCAGGTATCTAAATGTTGCAGCATGAGTTCTTCCACAATTCTGTTCTTCTACTGATGGTTTTGAACAGTTTTCTAGAAGGTCTAGAGTGGTGACAGAGTGTTTACTTTGTCTACCTGGAGATGCACAAAAATGAGAGTCCTCTCCACTCTGATAAACATTTGAACTGGTTGCATTGTCATTTAAACTGTTTTGTGAAGATTTAATTGGTTCCTCCAATATGACAGTAAAGGAATCCAAGGAAGTTTCAACATCCTTCAGAGAAATTCCATGCCCATCCAGACTTTGTAATTCAACCATTCTTTGCAGATCTAATGGAGAATGACCAGCACTCTGATTTCCCATATCAGAAAAGAGATTACTAGTATGTGAACCAGATGAAGTTAGACTTATGAGGTTAGGCCTGACATTTTCTAATAACTGTTCATCCATTGATGAGCTGGTTTCTCCAGAGTCTGAGATCTCTGGTTTTTCATTAGACAACAACATTTCCAAGTAATTTTATAAAACAGTGTTCAGCAATAACCACATCTTTGTGTAAAGATGTTCAGGTATTCTAGTCCAACCAGCCTAAAAAAGAAAATCATATTTAAATTAAAACATTGAATTTAAAGGCATATAAATAGCAAATTAATTCATGTGAAATGAGGAGAAAATCAGCACACTGTTAAAGAATGCAAAAAAGATTGAAAGATTACTTGCAAACAGAAGAAAACTTACATAGGTTTTAAAACACATTACTAATGCTATGCACCTAGCCCTACCATATTCTAAATCATCTTTGCATTCAACCATACAGATCGTGTCAATTCATGACAATGAATTTCTCTGGGAGAAATATGATTAGACCTTCATATCATAACTGTTAAGAAATAAAATATTTTCATTTCATCTTAATTTTTGTAAATGGTACAGAACTTTGAAAAATGTATATTTTCTAAATAACTCTTATAATACAATAGAGGTAAAGAGGGAAGAAAAAAAAGAAAAAGGGAAAAGAAAACACTAACAAAGCAAAAGTTGTGGAAACATTGTAGATGTTTTGCATTAAAGCTCCTCCTTACTGTGTTGAAATTTAGTTGACACCTGCATGCTTATAGGCTTCCTTAACTTACGAATATATGATGAAAATGAAATTTAAGTTAATTTTTCCATTTATTTTTCTGCTTCTAATTTTTTTAGTCATATAATGCTGCCTTTCATCATATAACCAGATAATACTGATGTAATTACAGACAGTATCTTCTCTGTCCCAGCTATATGTATTACAAGGGTGCACCCATAAGTACAGCCTAAGAGATGACAGTTGTTAAAAACAATCTCTGGAAGTATACAATTTATAAAGCATATGTTTGAAGACACCAGATTGTTTAGTTTTTGTTTGGCAGTCATCAATAGTGAACATTGTGGTAAACTTGTGAGAATGGAGAAAATTGGTCTTTTTAAGGCCTCAGCACAACCAATATTGAAGCTGACCTAGAATCTATTTTGGGAGAGTCATGAAGTAAAAACATGACAAGAGACCAAATAAAAAATAAATAAAAATCTATGAATCTAATCAATAATAATACATAGGTAAGCCTATAAATTTCGCTGTCTCATTTTGTTATGAAGTGCTTCAACAAATTTATGAAATTAAGATAGGTGGGAAGAAAAAAGGGAACAGAAGGGGAAGGTTATCCCTCCTCTCCTACCTGATGAAGGAACACAGTTCAGAAAGCTTGTCCTATTTCTTTATCTCCATTTTTGTTTTTGTTTTTATTTTTGTGTGACTATTGATGGTACAGAACTAAGGTAAGTTCTGGTCAGCCAATCGATCTTTCTGGAGAATTTCCATCAGTAATTGTATACAAATATTTTGACAGTTTAGAATTTCATGCATTAATGTCATAGCTGACAGTTGATAGATCTTCCACTTTATCTTTTCACAAGACAGTTAATATCCTGTAAATACTCATATTTTCAATACATTAGTTTCAAATGCACATATAGTAACAAATTTTCATTGTCCTTCCAAAAGAAAGGCTCAAAAGTGGGGTATGTATTTATCATGTCTGTCAGTACGAAGAACAAATTTTTTTCAAACAAGATAGATTGGCTGGCCAGTACTTACCTTTGTGCTGTACCGGTACCATGGATAGTCACGCACAGAAAGAAAAGAGGACGAAAAAAGAACAAGCTTTTGGAACAGGGTTTCTTCTTCAGGTAGGAAAGAAGGGAAGAAAAAAGGAACACAAAACTGAGATTTCACAACCTAAGGTCGCTTCGTCAGAAAGAGCAGGAAAGGAGATGGAAAAGGAAAGGATGAGGGTTTTCTGGGAGTGGGTAAGGAGTCATTCAAATCCCAGGAGAGGAAAGACTTACCTTGGGGGGAAAAGGATAGGTAAACAAACATACACGTACGCTCACGCCCACCCTTTTCCCCCCAAAGTAAGTCTTTCCTCTCCCGGGATTGGAATGACTCTCTACCCACTCCTTTAAAACCCTCATCCTTTCCTTTTCCCTCTCCTTCCCTGCTCTTTCTGATGAAGCAACCTTAGGTTGTGGAAGCTAAGTTTTGTGTGTGTGTGTGTGTGTTTTATTTTTTTTTTTATTTTTATTTATGTATCAATGAACTGGTGCCTACAACACACACACACACACACACACACACACACACACACACCCACACACCAGGCGAAAGAGCACAGGTATGCAGACAGTTTCTGTCTGTGTACCTGTGCTCTTTTGCCTGACAAGTTAACCAAATCTACTTTTTATATATATTTTTCCTGCTAGGAGTTTTTCCTCTATAATCTTTATACATATAGTGAGGATACATCAAGCAGTAAAGAGAAGAAAAGATGAGTGAACTGAATGATGTTGAAGAGTGGAAGGGGGGGGGGCTGTCTAAAATGTATCTGATTAACAGGGAAAGATGAAAAAAAAAAAAAAAAAAAAAAAAAAAAAAAAAAAAAAAAAAAACCCACACACACACACACACACACACACACACACTGGATCCAAAGTTCTCTGATTGTTGTCAGCAACAGCTGTCATTGCTGCACCACCACCACCACCACCACCACCACCAACAACAACAACAACAACAGCAGCAGCAGCAGCAGCAGCAGCAGCAGCAGCAAGGACTGTATGCTGCTACACTGCAACCATTGTACCAGTAGCAACATACAAGGGAGGTTTAGTTACATTCATACTGCATTTTGCTTGCTTCAACAAGTCATCAGAGAGATGATAGTTAAACCTCTGTATGGTAAAATTTTACTTCCCATCCCAGCAACCTCGTGTGATTGTGCTGGCATCATAAAAAAAAACTACCGTTCTATGTGGCGGAATTCAGCATCCTTTGCCAACTTTATTATGTGAAGACATCGGGCAATAAGTAAAATTTAACCCCTTCGTACTGCCTTTGCTAAGAATTTCAAAATATCTGACCACCCTAGCAATTCATCTTTCAGCAAATCCCAATGATTCATCTTTCAGTGTCATATGTGCTCTATTACACGAATACTGTCGGATTCATATGTAATTAAGTAAAAGTTTAATCAATGCTATATGCAAGATTAAATTTTACTTCCCATCCCAGCAACTTTCCATGAAAATGTTGGCAAAGGATGCTGAATGTTGGCAATCATGTGATGCCAACATTAGCCAATCAAATGCCAATGCAAATGCTTCATCGTGAAATCTTCATTGTGTGACAACAGCAGCTAATGTTACTGTGTGGACAATGGTACACACAAGAATCTGTTATTTACTCTCTTCATGGTATCTACAAAACACTAATCAAGTCACTGATTCCAGGGAGGTTTGAGGAATCGGTGAAATAATCAAAACAAAGGAACAATCCATAAATTACATCCCATGTTAAGGGGGAGGCAGGAGGATCAACAAAGTGTTACACTAAGTGAAGGTTTTCATTTCTTACTGTATTATGCTTCCGTAAATTCTTAAAAGTTGACATTGTGGTAAATTTTTCTAATTTCGGGGAGAGATATCCCCTTTAACCCCCTCCCCCTAAACTGAGTTATTGGTTGTTGGTTATTTTATAAAATATTAGTGTCAATAAATTTTATAGAAAACTCATCCTTTGAAAGAAAACTACCAGTAATGAAAGTTTTAATATGGTTTCAACAAACTCTGCTTTAGACACCAATATTACATAAAATTTTTCTAAGTAGGATGTCTTATTGCTCAACTTTACAACAATGCAAGTTTGTTTATTGTTCATTGGCATTCTTGATAGTCTCAACAATCTCTTATTTTCAGGGGAAATGATTGTTGATGACAATCAGCTGTTATTTATCTTGGGGTCAAATCTAGTCTCTGATACTACTTTGACCAACGAGGTCATGTTTTATGTCATTCCGTCCCGCGCGTGGTTTCAATACCGGTACTCACTGTTTACGTGTCTGATATTTTTGATGACACCCTAACTTTCACTTTTAAAAAGTTATTTGTAGCAGAGCACTAAGATGGTTAGGTATAGGTTAAACGAGATTTTTTTTTTTTTTTTTTTTTTTTTTTTTTAAGTACGTGACGGTGTGTAGTGACTGAATCTCCGGTTCAGAAACAATTGATTTGCAGTTGTATGTTCGACATAAATATATCATTTCAGGCTGTACAAACTTTGAGTGCAAGCTTTCTTTAAAATTGCCTAATTATTAAATGTATTTTGAAGACGTGCTATCACTAAGTAGATTTGACCTATTTAGGTAAAATCTAACTACCGATACCATATTGTGGTAAATATGTGTTCATAGTATCTCTCGATTATTACGTCATTGGTCAAAGCAGTATCGAAGACTAGAGTTTATCCTTATCTTGTATACTTCCATTGAGTCAATGTAATTCCCTATCGTTCACATCCAGCCAATGTCTAAAAGAATATGTGAATCATCTTCAGAAACATTACATGAAGATTCTAACTCTGGGGGTGAAAGTGAATACAAGGATGGTGTTATGGAGGATGGTTCATACCAAGATAGTGATGTGGATGTCAGAGTAGATGAAGATAACATAACTCCAGGTAATGAGCAACAGTGTGTGATTGTGGCTAAGTCAAAAAGGTATGTACCCACACAGTCCAGAACATCTAGGTGGTCTGTTTGCAAATATGACTGCAGGCAGGTGTAACTCCAACTGGTGTTTGCCATTCTCCTGGAGAAGCCTTGGATTTACCTTTTACACCTGACATCATGGATGTTATAGTACAACCGTTATCTAACCATTTTTTCCAGTCAACGGAAAGTATTCTACAAAAGAAAATCAGCAGTAGTGACAACAGATGCATGCCAACTTCCTGCAGGGAAAGGTCATTGCTGTATTTGTGCAAATAAATAAGTTAAATGCAGGAGTACAATAATCTAAGTAAACCAAAACAGTGTCAGAATCATGTAACACACATTTCGAAAGAATTGTGAAGTGTGTCTTCTGTCTTAAAGTTGAGGTCTCAGAATAGTTTGTATAGAACATATCGATCTGCACCCAGTAAGTGTTACTCGGGCATAAAAGAGTACTGACATGCTATCAAGATATCCACTTCAGTTGACAAAGATGGAGAAGCCATGTCAACTTGGTTAAGTTTTAACACTGTACTTAAACACACAAGTGCTTCAATAGCTGTAACAACAAAATTGGAGGTGTACTTACTGACATTGAAATAGAAACAAAGGGAGCTTGGCTACATCAATTATAAAATTTTGATAAGAAATTTAGCAGAATCTCAAATGTCTATTTTCTTTCTTTCCTTCCTCTTCCCTTTCAAACAAGGCATGGAGTATCAAGATAAAGGGGTGGAATGATGATGAAATAAAACTTTTATCCATTATGGGTTGGAACCTGCGACTGTAACTTGAAATAGGTTTCAGAAATTACTGCAATCAGTCGCGCCCCCCCCCCCCCCTCTCAATTAAGTTATTTATTGAACCATGACTGGTTTCAAGCCGCCTAGAAGCTCATCATCAGATGGTACATATACATTTCAGTGAAATTAACTGTGTATCATGGCAGGGCAGAAAACGAGAAAAAATAAATACTGTATGTGGTATGTTACACTGATTAATTTCAATACAAGTTTGTGTTGAAGACCATCTGATGATGATCTGATGAACCAGTCATGGTTCAATAAATAAATTCATTGAGAAGAAAGAAAGGTGACTGGTTGCAGTAATTTCTGAAACCTATTTGAAGATGAAGTAGTTTTGAGATTTCTCAGGAACCACTATCAGTCACAATTATCTGTCAACTTTCTTAAATAATTTAACATTAAAACTTGTCTCAAGATATAACTTTGTCACAAAAAATATGGCAATACATTACAAAAGATTCAAATGAGAACACTCATAGACTGTAAAGTCTTCCATATATGTTGCAGTCTGCCTGAAAAGAAGTGTAACTGATTAAAAAATTGATTGGCACTTTGTTTGGACTGTCAATATGGTTTTGCAGACTAACTTCCATGCTCTAATTTTTTCCAGGTGCTTTGACATATGAGGGCATACATGAAGACTGCGATACCACCCATGACGTCATCATGTCGGAAAACCCATATATGTGATATCTTAATACTTTTGTATTGTAGGTAAAAAATAATCTGTAGTTATCCTCACAAATTACAGATAACAGAATGTAGGCCTACTATCAATCACAGGTCTCAGCCCAAAAATTTGCACCCTTGGTGCTCACACGCGAAAAAGAAACCTCTAATCTAACCTATACTTTACCATCAGAGAGAAGCTACAGATCACTTTTTAAACACAAAATATTAATCTGTTCTGTTTGTAAATAAACTATTGTCTTTAACTCAGCCACCACACAATGACACACGCCTTCTACAAGCACGCACGCATCTCAAAACTACCGCGCTGTGATAATGTCATGGGTCAAAGCTGACGGGCGGTATCCCCATCTTCAGGTGAGCCCATATGAGAGTGTATTTAAGAGAAGAAATGGAAAATACTAATTTTATTTTTTCAGTTACCAAATATCATGAACTTGAACTGTCATGTTGGCAAGAAATTATTACCATACACATTGGACATGTTGACATCTCAATGGCATCGTATATAATAGGCTTCTGTTAACTTTAATTATACTATCTGTGATTAAAATCATAGTCCAAAAATTTACAAATAGCCAGGCAAAGAAAATTGAAATCTGTAATCCAAATTAATTACGGAAATTAACCAGTTAAAAATCTATAAAATCATATGTGCTCGTATGAAAGGGAAGTGACAATCCGTAGGCTAAGGGGATATAAATCTTTGTACGATATTGCAACTCTAATGACCTTTGACACACCAGTGTTACGTAAATACATACGGTATATAAAAAGCATGGGTCTACTAGCAAATATGTTTATATTTATTTCACTAAAATTTTCTTTCCTGTTTACATCTAGAAAGTCAGTGTACTGCACTACGGTATTAATAGGACCAAAGGTAGCCACTATAAGACCACAAAGTCAGGACTTTCACACAAAACTGCATTTCATCCATTGTCAAATCAAAGCAATTTTAAACAGATCATAGGCCTAGTGTTTTTAGCCTTACACTGAATACCCTCATTGTGACTACCGGTAATATATCTTCAATTAAAATGGTCTGAAATTAAGTATGTTGGAGATGTAGGTAATTGTTTTGGCCCGGCATTTCTTGATGATGAAAAATGATCATGGCTTAGTTCCGAGGTAACACTGGTAATGAGCACTAGCATAGGAGCAATCTAACAATACCATGACATGAATAAGTTTTCGGAATTTCTAAAAAAATTCCTGAATCTAAAACTGGTTACCAGTAAGATCAAAACTGTAAGAAAAAAAATTTTCTCACATTAACTGATATCCTAGCAGCCAAGGACAAAATTATTAAACTTGAAACGTCTGATCTACTGGCTGGTACAACAACTTAATCGTAGCACAACAAACGTTTGTTAACCTGTTGGACCAAACTGTTGTGGTCATCAGTCCCTATACCGCAATAAACAATAATTATCTTCATAACAAAAATGGCATTTATTTGACAATAGTCCAAAATACTTCTGACTAATTTTTTGCACTAAAAGTGAATTACGAGTCTCAGATACATCACTGGTATGTAACATACATAAATTTTGGAAATGTGTTCGTATGTCGTGTTTATATGTCAACTGCTGTGTTTATATTATGTCCACTCCACACGAAGTAAATTTTATGTTTACTGAGGGTTAAATTCAAGCATCTCATAAACGTAGCTTAACGAGATCAATACCTATATCTTGACTCATCGCATAATGATTTGGCAATGAAACAACCAAAATAAGATCTAACAAAAAGACAGTTTGTCTGCTAGCAGACGCCATTAAGTATCGCTATTACATCCAATTCCGTGCTCACTTTTTTGGTTGTTTTACAACTACAGCTTTACTTTTTTCTTTGTAGTAAAACTCTAAGCCAATGCGCTACTACCTTATTTGAATAAAACTCATCACTTCACTTAAAATAACACTTATTACACACCCTCAACGTTACACCACCATCGGTCAAGATGTTCTCTGCTGTCTTTAAAGAGTACACACACTGTTTACATAAATGCATTGAAATGTGGTTTACCAGCTGTGCGCAACAGAGCATTATGAAATGACTTCACTGAAGACAATTTTAATTGAGCACATGCTGGTCTGTAGTAGTAACAATGTTAAACTTCTTTTAAATGTGTCACAGCTTATTACTAAAGTAGACAAAGCACGTGTACCATTCGACAACCCTAGGTAAATTGTTGAAAGTTTTGATTTATGCAATTGACCAATTTCCCGAATAGTACCATCGAGGATATGGTAAACTGTATAGCTACTCCTGTGTGATAAAACTTTGGGAAATAGTGCAGTATATATATACTACCGTCAATGGTACCAATATGATGTTTTTTAAGTTCGTCTGGTGCCAGAAATTATTATTTAGCGCCAGAGCGAAATGCTGGTGTCATTTCCAAAGAGCCAGTGCCAAATCTTGTGCTTAACGGATTTTTCCAGGAAACTGTCTCCTATAGGGCCCCACACGAATCGCTGCAACTCCTTACATGCGATTTGCTGCAATCCGTCGCTCGCCTCCACCACAGAAGGCATCCACCTCGCCACACACGAGCGATTTGTCAAGCAATTTCTACGAGGATTACGAATGCATATGTGCCGGCAAATTCTGGAATGGAAAAGGCTTTTTCATTTTTAACGGCAGTCACAGTCGATTTGTGATTCATCACGAGTAATACTTTTATAACAAAATTTTTAAAAATGGGAATTGTCATGTATTAAACTTGTTTTGAATCTGTTTTCCTGGGATGTTTTGGTTACATTACACTTTTAGTGACGCCGTGTAGTAATATGTTTTATTTTTCGTTATTAGTCCTCAATTCCTGTTTATTGGTTCGTCTTATAGTTTAACTTTAAGTAAGTACAGAAACAATCACTTTTGGCTGAGCTGGAGGAGAGAAGCGCTGGGAAACTGTTCGTGTAGCTACAACACCTACACTTGGAAAATAAAAAAAAAAAAAAAACATAATTCGTTTTTCAGTCTCAATATGTGTACAGAAATGTTGTAAATAGCCGTACTGCTTATTACCATGAATATAAATTGTGAAGAGAGGAGTTAGTTTGTATGAAACGGCCAAGGACTGTTGGAAATGTTTACAGGTAAAAAACCAATGTTTGCTTTATGTTCTTTTTTTAAGGCTGGAATCTAAGAGACTATATAGGGGAAAAAAACTATCTGTGGTTGTCATAGCAACGAAATAAGCAACGTTTGTATTCTGTGTTTAAGTGAGTGTTCTTTAAATAAAGTTAACTTGAAAATAATTAATAACTCAGCAGGTTATGGGCCCAGAGCTCTAACAGAAAAATAAAACTAAAAACAGAATACACTGACAATTAAGAAACAGAAGAAACCACTTCAAGAATGTTTGAAGAGAGGGAAGTATTTCAAGATATACAATTGCTTAAAGACAGTAGTACATTCAGCATGTGGGATGTTGAAATTAGAATATTGTTCAGTACACAAGATCTCTGTAATATTGTAGATGGTACAGAAACGCTACAAAATTGTGAAACTGAAGAGAAAAAGAAGAAATGGCAGCAACGAGACAGCAAGGCAAAACATTATATAATGAGAACAATCGATAAAAAGGTAAAGCCACATGTATTGTGTTGTGAAACTTCTAAGGCTATGTATGATAAACTTAAAGCAATTTACAAAAGAGATGCTTCTCAAAGAATGCAACAATTACTTCAAGAATTTTACAGTTTCAAATATGATAAAACTAGAGACATAGCAAGTAATATAAGTGCACTGCAGAATATAGCTTTTGAACTGAATCGTCTCCAGTCAGAAAAGATGTCAGATACTATGATAATACCTAAAATACTGTCTATTTTGCCAAATGAATTCAAACACTTTTCTCCAGCATGGGACTCATCACCCAGTGGTGAGAAGACTATGGAAAATTTAATTGCAAGGCTCATAAGAGAAGAGGAACGACTGAGAAGTAACAACCAAGAAGAGAGTATTGCCTTTGGTGTTCATTTTAATAAAAGAAAAGACCTAATTTGTAATAACTGTGGTGGGCATGGACATTTTGCAAGAGAATGTAAGAAGCCTAAGAAGAAAGAACACTGTCCTTTATGCAAGAAAAATAACCACAAAGAAGAAGATTGCTACTTTAAAAATAAAAATAAAATTCAAGGAGCAAAAACAAGAACTTACAAGCCCTGTCCACACTGCAAGAAGACAAACCACAAAGAAGATGACTGTTATTTTAAGAACAAAGATAACACTAAAATATCATTTTTCACTTTAGAAGATACTAAAGATGATCTAGTGCCTAATGAAGAAAAAAAGATAGAAGACAAAGCATGTATTGCATATGAATGTGACAAAGACAAGACTTTGGAAGAATCCAATGAGAAAAAAGATATGGTAATGGTTGTTGATAGTGCGTGTACAGGACATGTGTGTAATGAGATTGACAAGTTAACAAATGTGAAAGACTATGACAGTGTCGTGAAAGTTGCAAAAGAAGGTGAGTCAATGGAAATAAAAGCAACAGGAAACTTTGAAGGTGATAACTGTGTTCTCAATGGTGTTATGTATGTACCTCAACTAAGCAGAAATTTGATGTCTGTGAATGCTATAACTGAAAAAGATGGTACAGTTGTCTTTAGTAAACATAATGTTCAAATATACAAAGATGAAAGACTCGTTTTGAAAGGACACAAAACAAGAAATGGACTGTACGAAGTAACCATTAAATCAGGAGTGCAATCACTACTGACACAAGAAGAAAAACAAGAATGGCATAAGAAGTTAGGTCATCCAGGCATAAGTTGTACTTCAAAGATCAAGAAAATGTGTGATGGAATTCCTAAGGGTTTATGCTCGGCAGAAAAATTATGTGATGCTTGTGTGAGAGCTAAGCTAACAAGAAAGCCATTTTCTACTGAGAGAGAAAGAGCAACAAGACCACTTCAAATAATACATACTGATATCTGTGGAGAGATAGATCCCCCAACATATGATGGATATAGATTCTACATGACAGTATTAGATGATTACACCCATTTTTGTGTGACCTATTTGTTAAGATACAAGTCGGAAGCTCCAAGATTCCTAAGGAAATATGTGCTAGAAAGTGAAAATCAGTTTGGTTTAAAAGTCTCAGAAATAAGGTGTGATAAAGGTGGTGAATACACCAGTAATGATTTTAAGAATTGGTGTGAAGGAAAAGGAATTGTGCTAGATTATAGTATTCCTTATAGTCCTCAACTCAATGGGAAAGCAGAAAGATTAAATCTAACAATAATGAACAAGGCAAGAGCTTTGATATTTGATAGCAAAATGCAGAAAGAGCTATGGGGAGAGGCCGTTCTCACAGCTACGTACTTAATTAACAGGAGCCCAACTGTCAATCAAAGTGCCACACCTGCAGAAAAATGGTTTGGGAAAAGACCTGATCTGTCAAGACTTCAAATTTTTGGATCAAAAGTTTTTGCCAAAAATCTAGGATACTTGAAGAAACTAGATGAAAGAAGTAAACCATACATTTTTGTTGGTTACGCTCCCAATGGCTATAGACTTTTTGATGCAGATAGAAGAAATATTGTGGTGTCAAGAGATGTTGAATTTGAAAGGAAAGTGACAAAGGAAACTATACAGAAGATTCTTGTTATTGGTGAACCATCAAATGATATTAACAAACAAGTAAATGAAATTCAAAAGCAAGAAAATGGAGGAGAAGAAGAACAAGAAAGTGAAGAAGAAGAAAAAGAAGAAAGCGTATGCAACGAAAACACAAGAAACTATAATATTAGGAACAGAATTAATTTGAAGAAACCTTCAAAGTATGATGGTTATGAAACAGCATTACTTTCATTTGAAGAATGTATTAATGGTCCAGACAAAGAAAATTGGTTAAAAGCAATAGAAGAAGAAAAGAAATCACTTGAACAAAATGAAACATGGAAGGTGATCACTCCAGAAGAGGCAAAAGGGAAACAGATCTTAACAAGCAAATGGATCTTTAAGGTCAAAGATGATGGTAGATATAAGGCCAGACTGGTTGTCAGGGGTTGTCAACAAGAAAAGGGAATCGATTTCAAGGAATTATTCAGTCCAGTAGTAGATATATGTTCATTAAGACTGTTGTTTGCTCTGGCAGCAGAGAAAAATTTCCATATAAAACTGTTTGATGTAAAAACAGCATTTCTCTATGGGAAGCTAGATGAAGAGATTTTTATGAAGGTACCTGAAGGATACCAAGAAGCTGGACAAATCTGTGTTTTGAAGAAAGCTCTGTATGGACTTAGGCAAGCTCCATCAAAATGGAATAAAACTCTGACAGAGTTCCTAAAATCAGAAGGACTAATTCAGTTGAAATCAGATCAGTGCATATTTAAAGATGTAACTGAAGAAATGTACATGGCTATACACGTCGATGATGGAATCCTAATAGGAAAAGACTTGGACAAAATTGAAAATATTCTTATGAAACTAAAGAAGAATTTTGAAATGTCTGTGGTAGATAATCCAGACACATACATAGGCATACAAATAATGAAGACAGAGAATGGAATATTTCTTCATCAAGAACAGTATGTGAAGAAAGTACTAGAAAGATTTAATATGACTAACTGTAAGGGTATGAAGACTCCATTAGTTCCAGAAGGGAAGATAAGTGAAGAAAATCAAGAAGATGAAAACATTAAATTTCCATATCGTGAAGCTGTAGGTAGTCTTTTGTATTTGTCATGTAAAACAAGACCAGATCTTGGATTTGCAGTGAACTATGAGAGCCGCTTCACAGAAGACCCTAAGAAAAGAGATTACAAAAATGTAAAAAGAACTCTGAGATACATACAAGATTCTAAGAACTATGGTTTTTTTTTATAAGAAGAAAGATAATGAAGAAGATGACACTATTCATATACATGTCTACTGTGATGCTGATTATGCACAAGATTTAAGAAACAGGAAGAGTACAAGTGGTTACATTGTTCTCTATAATGATGCTCCAATCATTTGGTGTTCCAAGAAACAGAGTGTGGTAGCTACTTCATCTACTGAAGCGGAGTACATTTCAGCAGCAGAATGCACTAAAGAAATTAAGCATGTTAAGACCCTACTGCAAGAGTTAACCAGAAGAGAAGTGAAGATCAATCTTCATGTAGATAATCAGAGTGCTATTCAAATGATCAAATCAGGTCAGTTAGTGAGACGAAGCAAGCATATAGACGTGAAATTTCATTATGTTAGTGAACAATACAGAGAAGGGTTGTTTGAGATACAGTACTGCAATACAGAAGAACAATTAGCAGACATATTGACTAAAGCTCTGCAAAGAGTAAAGTTTGAGAAATTTAGAAATGCTATTATGAAACAGATAATATGACATTTGTTATTCTAAAACATATTAAGTGACACTTTACTGTGTAGTAAACTAAAAGTATGGAATTTGTGCTTTAGATTTTGTGTGAAAACAAACATTGTATTTTAAGGGGGGATGTTGGAAATGTTTACAGGTAAAAAACCAATGTTTGCTTTATGTTCTTTTTTTAAGGCTGGAATCTAAGAGACTATATAGGGGAAAAAAACTATCTGTGGTTGTCATAGCAACGAAATAAGCAACGTTTGTATTCTGTGTTTAAGTGAGTGTTCTTTAAATAAAGTTAACTTGAAAATAATTAATAACTCAGCAAGGACTTCACAACAGTTTCATTGATTTGCTGTCAACATGTAAAGTAAAATATCCACTTAATGTTATGGTACCTTTTAATCACTCTGTTTCGAAGTTAAGAATTTTAATGAAACGTGCAATTGTTTAATAAGTAAATAAAATCATCAGACGGAACTGAGAGTTTCTTCGCTATTACTCTGAATGTCCTACCGATTCCAGTGCTATGAGTACAAGCTTCAAAAATCTGGTCACTGCAGAAGCGATTGGTTGCCCATACGACGGATATCAGCGATCCGTCGCTCATGTGTGGGGCCCTTATGACTGATAAGTAAATCCAGAAATCGATTTAATAATTTTAATAAAGGTACAGAAGCAAAGTTCAGCCTTAAACGTGTCTGGGTCAACACTCAAGCAGGAGAAGTCCCTGAAATCGTCATAAGTAAGCGCAGCATGCGGGGCTCGATGCAGGCGCACTTGTTCAAAGAGTCTCCCAGCTCCCAGGGGATTTCTCAGTTTCATGTGAAGGCCGTTTTTTATACGCAAGCCCAACCACAGTCAGAATTGTAAATCTATCTCAAACTGATGATCGCTGTTTGTTGATGTATATACAGTATATAGTGAATAAGTGATAGTAACATGTGTTATTTTTAGTGCAGTTACTATTGTATGCATTTAGGAGTGCAATATAAACAACAGTGGGGAAAAAGCAGTACATGTAGTGCTTTAGAAGTGAGTGGCTCTGTAATGATAATTACCAACAGTGGCTTATGAGAGTGGAGGCAAATGACAGGCGGTGTATCTGGAAATACTGTAAAGTAGAACTGGCTGCAAAACTGGGAGATATTGATAGGCATATGAAAACAAATAAACATATAAAATGAAGTGCTCCATTTACTGTAGTGGATCTAATCCACAGCCTATGATGCCTTTCAAAACTGTGTGTAATGAATCAAAGTTAGTGGAAGGACGGCTTGGTCTTTTCATTGCTGAACACTACTCATTTCTTGTCACAGATCATCATTTGCAAGTCTAGTTTTTCGGACAGTAAGGCAGCAGACATTCAGCTACATCGTACTAAGCGTTCTACTATTGTGCGTTACGTTTTGGCACCACATTTCGAACAATTACTGTTATGTGATATTTCTGAACAAGGATATAACTTGTTACTTGATGAAAGTAATGACATTCCCGAATCCAAATTATTGGGAATTGTTATCTGGTACTACTCTAGTGTCGAAGAAGACTATTGTTGTAATGTAACCTGAAGTAGTAGAATTGGTTGACTGTAATGCAGACACTATTGTTGAAGCGTTAAAGAACTGTCTTAATAAGCTAGGGTTGAAAATAGCCAACTCTGGCTACAGGGACAGATAATGTGTCAGTTGGACTGGGGTAAACAATGGTGTTTATACCAAGTTCAAGAGTGAAATTCCACACTTGCAGTTAGTTACGTGCCTATGCCACTCCCTCTAGTTGCCAGTCTCTCACGCTGCTGCCGATTTTTTGCCCAGGAATTTAGAATTTTTTTATCAAAAAGACATCCATTTGTCAAACTGTCTATAGGGAATTATACTCCTTAATCCCATCACCATGAATCACAGACATTGCCAAGTTGGGGTGGCTTGTGTGCCTCAACGATACAGATAGCCGAACTGTAGGTACAACCACAGCGGAGGGGTATCTGTGCAGAGGCCAGACAAACGTATGGTTCCTGAAGAGGGGCAGCAGCCTTTTCAGTAGTTACAGGGGCAACAGTCTGGATGATTGACTGAGCTGACCTTGCAACATCAGCTAACGTAGCTTTGCCACGCAGTTACTGTGAACGGCTGAAAGCAAGGGGAAACTACAGTCGTTACTTTTCCCGAGGACATGCAGCTCTACTGTATGAATATATGATGATGGCGTGTTCTTGGGTAAAATATTCTGGAGGTAAAATAGTCCCCCATTCAGATTCCGGGCGGGGACTGCTCAGGAGAATGTCATCATCAAGAAAAACAAAACAGGCATTCCACGGGTCGGAGTGTGGAATGTTCTAACACTTAATTGCTTAGGCAAGTTAGAAAATTTAAAAAGAGAAGTGGATAGATTGAAGTTAGATATCGTGGGCATTAGTGAATTTATGTGGCAGGATGAACAGGATTTCAGGTCAGGTGAGTACAGGGTTATAAATACAAAATCAGATGGTGGTAACACAGGAGTAGGTCTGATAATTAATAAGAAAATAGGAATGTGTGTAAGTTACTATGAACAGCATAGTGAACGCATTATTGTAGCAAAGATAGACACGAAGCCAACACTGACTACAGTGGTGCAAGTTTATATGCCATCTAGAATGGCCGATGATGAGGATATCGAAGAAATGTATGAGGAGATAAAAGAAATCAATCAGAAAGTTAAGGGAGACGAAAACTTGATTGTGATAGGGGACTAGAACTCGGTAGTAGGAAAGGGAAGAGAAGGAAATGTAGTAGGTGAATATGGGCTGGGAGCAAGGAATGAAAGAGGAGATTGCTTGGTGGAATTTTGCGCAGAGCACAATTTAATGATCACTTGGTTCAAACATCATGAAAGAAGGCTGTATATGTGAAAGAGACCAGGAGACACTGGAAGGCACCAGATTGACTTTATAATGGTAAGGAATAGATTTAGAACCCAGGTATTAAACTGTAAGACATACCCAGGGGCAGATATTGACTCTGACCATAATTTATTGGTAATGAACTGTAGATTAAAACTTAAGAGACTGCGGAAAGGTAGAAAAGTTAGGAGATGGAACCTGGACAAATTGAAGGAACCAGAGGTGGTTGAGATTTTCAGAGGAAGCATTAGGCAAGGACTGGCTGAAACGGGGGAAAGTAATGCAGTAGAAGAAGAATGGGTAGCTCTGAGAGATAGGATAGTGAAGGCAGCAGAGGATCATGTAGGCAGAAGGACAAGGCCTAATAGAAATCCCTGGATAACGCAGAATATACTGAACTTAATTGATGAGAGGAGAAAATATAAAAATTCAGCAAGTGAAGCAGGAAAAAAAGGAACTACAGACGTCTGAAAAATGAGATTGACAGGAAGTGCAGACTGGCTAAGCAAGAGTGGCTACAGGACAAATGCAGAACCATAGAAGAATGTATAACTAGCGGAAAGATAGATACCACCTACAGGAAAATAAAAGAGATATTTGGAGACAAGAAAAGCAGCTGAATGAATATCAAGAACTCAGAACCAGTACTAAGCAAAGAGGGAAAAGCTGAACTATGGAAGGAATTTATAGAGGGTGTATACAAATGAATTAATCTTGGAGGCAGTATACTAGAAAGGGAAGACGAGATAGGAGATATGATACTGCAAGAAGAATTTGACAGAGCACTGAAGGATTTGAGTCGAAACAAGGCCCCTGGAGTAGATGATATTCTTTTGAGGTGCTGATTTCATGCAAGATGCAAGATGTATGAGACAGGGGAAATACCCTCCGACTTCAAGAAGAATATCGTAATTCCAATTCCAAAGAAAGCAAGTTCAGACAAGTGTGAAAATTACAGAACTATCAGTTTAATAAGCCATGTTTGGAAAATACTAATACGAATTATTTACAGACGAATGGAAAAATTAGTGGAATCTGACCTCGGGGAAGATCAGTTTGGATTTAGAAAAAATGTAGGAACACGGGAGGCAATACTCATATTACGACTGATCTTAGAAGATTGGCTAAGGAAGGGCAAACCTACGTTTTTGGCGTTTGTAGATTTGGAGAAAGCATTTGACAATGTCCACTGGAATACACTCTTCTAAATTTTGAAGGTAGCAGGGATAAAATATAGGGAGCGAAGAGTTATATTCAACCTTTGCAAAAACCAGACAGTGGTTATTAGAGTGGAAGGGCAAGAAAGGGACACAGAGGTTGGGTAGGGAGTAAGACAGGGTTGTAGCCTTTCCCCAATGTTGTTCAATCTCTATATTGAGCAGGCAGTGAAGGAATGGAAGGAGAAATTTGGAGAGGGCGTTAAAGTGCAGGGAGAAAAAATAAAAAGTTTGCGGTTTGCTGATGACATAGTAATTTTGTCGGAGACTGCAAAGTATCTGGAAGAGCAATTGACAGTGCGGACAGTGTCTTGAAATGAAGATATAAGATGAACATTAACAAGAGTAAAACGAAGGTAATGGAATATAATGTCAAAAAATCAGGCGATGCTGAAGGAATTTGATTAGGTAATGAGACAATAAAAGTAGTAGATGGATTTTGTTATTTGGGTAGCAAGATAACTTCTGATGGCCAAAGTCAAGAAGATATAAAATGCAGAATGGATATTAGGAGAAAAGCGTTTCTAAAGAAGCGAAACTTGTTGACATCCAATATTAATTTAAATGTTAGGAAGTCCTTTCTGAAAGCATTTGTCTGGAGTGTAGCATGGAATGGCAGTGAAACATGGACGATAATGAGTTCAGACAAAAAGATTATAGAAGCTTTTGAAATATGGTGCTACACACGAATGATGAAGATTAGATGGGTAGATCACATAACTAATGAGGAGATGCTTAACCGAATTGGGGAGAAAAGTAGTTTCTGGCATATCCTGACTAAGAGAAGGGATAGGTTGGTAGGACACATTCTGATACATCAAGGAATTGTCAACTTAGCATTAGAAGGAAGAGTGTGGGGTAAAAATCGTAGAGGGAGAGCGAGGGACGAATACAGCAAGCAGTTTCAAATGGATGTAGGTTGCCAAACATATTCTCAGATGAAGAGACTTGCACAGGACAGGGTGACGTGGATAGCTGCATCAAACCAGTCTGCGGACTGAAGACCACAACAACAACTCCTTAATCAATGACGGCGACCACCCTTTAAAAATTGTACCGATGTCAGATGTGGTGGTTATCAGTTGAAGGAGCTGTTAATAAAATTCTTGACCAGTGGACAAAATTGAAAACATTCTGAAATACCTCGTTTGAAAGAGCGCTGCTTCACTTCCGAAATCCTATATTCAATGTACAGAGAGAAAAAGAATCGCTCTCCCTTGCATTCCTAAAACCTGTCCTACAGGCAGTCCAAAGTGTAAAAAAATTCGAAAGCAGTAATCAAGACCCAGCTTAATGCTACTAATAGTCACTCTGCACAAAAATTGCGATTCCTGGTTATCGGACAGATGTGTCGGAATCCAAGATCGAAGACCATTTGGATCCTAGGCCACATCTCGGTTTCCAGTTTGAAAGTGAAATCTCAACATCTGGTCTTCCTTCAGAAAATATTTAATTAATTAGGGACAGATGTGGCCAGTTCATTCTGGAGCTTATCATACAACTTCGACAGTGGCTTCCAGAAAATTTAACACCCTTAAAATCTCTCACTCTTTTCATCTTTGGAATGCCTAAATCCAATCAAAACGATCTATTGTTGAAATAACACAGCTGTTTGTGCAGTACCCAAGTTTTATTACAGCCGTAGACAATGAATCGAAAAATTTGCATTTCATTAAATGGGTTGAAGTACAAGTAAACGTTTGGTCAGACGTGGCATCATATAGAGATACAGGTGGAAGAAACCCCTTTGCAAACGTTATAAACATAGCTACTTGTGTACTTTCACTCCCACACTCCAATGAAGATGTAGAGAGAGTGTTCAGCCAACTTCATTTAGTAAAAACGAGTTTTCAAACATTGCATTCCATTTTATGTGCGCTTTTCGGATTAAAAACAGAGGGGAAATGCTGTAACAACTATGAACTTCTGAAGGATATAGTGGCCAAAATTGGAAGTATGCAGACCTACAGCTGTACTTCAACTTCCTGATTTGAAAATTTAATAGCAGGAGCAAGTATACGGTTCAGTGATTTTTCATTTCAAGATTTTGCAACAATGACTACCGTTAATTTCCTCTATGTCCACTGAACACTGAGGCATCAGTATTGTTATTATCACCATGGCTTTCTAAAATAAACACTATTCATGACAGGGTCAAATATCCAATTGCGTCTCTTGGGACGATTGGATATCTGAAATAATCCCTCCATCAGACTTTATGTTTAGTTTAGGTTACAGTACTATAATTTATGTGTTGTAGCTACTGTTATGTGTCACTCAAAGAACTGTTCCTAACCTCTCATGTGAAAATATAGTACAAAGTCAGATTGTTTTAAGAAAATACATTTCCAAGCAAATGGTACAGTAATTGGATTGTTCATCAAACAATATTTAATGATGAGGCTGTTCACACAATGTTTATGAATTTTGTACTATTTAAGCAGTTGCTGGCAAAACAGAAGTGGCAGGAAGAGGTCGTAGGCCAGCAAGTAGCCATGTCAGCTTGCATGCTTAAGGGTTACCGATTGTCTAAAATAGGTCTACTGCCTAAACAAATTTCAGGTTTCAAATGTTTGTAAAGCGTATGGGACTTAACTACAGGGTCATCAGTCCCTAAACTTACAAACTACTTATGAACTACTTACGAACTAGGACGGCACAAATATCCCTGCCCGAGGGGGTATTCGAACCCCCGACCGTAGTGGCCGTGCAGACCGTGACTGAAGCGCCTCAGTCTCCTCGGCCACCGCGGCCGGCAAATTTCAGGTTTGAGCATTGTTGAGAGAAGGTTTGAACCAGCACAGGATGCCTCGTCATTTAATCCTAAGCTGCATGAATTTTTATTTTTGTGATATATATAGGGTGTTTCACTAAGTGTGTTTGCCTCTGTAACTTATAAAATAATAGGTGATGGGAAATTTTAATGCGGTAGATCAACACAAGAAATGTTACACTTTCTGTGGAGCTATGAACATAGTTTATTGTATCATTTTCCAAAGAGTTACAGCACAAAGATATAATTTTTAAATGGAACAATAGTTTTTTTCTATCGTGCATCGGAATCGTTGAAACCAGCTGTGTCCAAATCAATTTAAACTACATTCCTATCACTGTTAGTTTGGGAGCTACAACCCTTCAAAGTTTCAGGGGCAGATACCACACTTTGTACATAATACATGGCTGTGTGGTGGGTGATGGATGTTATGGCGGTGGGAAGTTGATTTACACAAGATGTTAAAATGTGTGTCCATGTTCCTCAATGCATAATGCAATGCGCCATCAAAAGCATCTGCGGATGAGATGTAACATCGCCGGTGTGACAGAGCGACATGTGTCCTCAATGCACTGTTTTAGATCATCTGGGGATGTGGACTCAGTGACATAAACACGATCCTTTAGATATCCCCACAAAAAGAAATCTACTGGTGTTAAATCAGGCGACCTTGCAGGCCATGAATGAGGACCATGGCGCCCCATCCATCTTCCTGCAAACCTGTTGTTTAGTTCTCCCACAACAGCATGCGCAGACTGGGCTGGGTGACCATCGTGCTCTTGTATGTAGACACACATGTTCAAGGAGACCACACAAACTGTCGGCTATAAAAGCGCGATATAACTCACCTGTCAGTGTACTTGGGAAGCAGTGTGGACCGATGATTTCATCCCCAAGGATTCCACACCACACGTTAATGGACCACCTACGTTGATGGTCGACAGGTCGTACCCACCGAAGATTGTCTGCGGCCCAGTAGTGCATGTTACGGTGATGCACTGCACTATAATTTGTAAACGTGGACTCATCAGAGAACATAACACTTTGTAAAGACTCCAGCTTGAAATTACGCATGGTCCACTCACAAAATGTCACTCTTGCACGGAAATCGTTCCCATGCAGCTCCTGGGTCAGTGGCAGGCGGTACGGGTGAAACCTGTGGCCGTGTACTATACGCAACACAGATGTGAGACTGACACCAGCGACTGCAGCCACGGCTCGTAAGCTGACATGAGGGTCGTGGTGTGGTGCAGCTAAAATAAACACCTCTGTCTCCTCACGTCTTGCAGGTATTCGTCTGTTACTGCGGCGCATTAACAAGCTGCCTGTTTCCCCAAGTCGTTGTTCGGCATGTAAGAACGTAATGGCTGCCAGGGCTCTTCGCCTAGGATATCTCACAGCATACGCCGTGGCTGCTTCAGTGGCATCGTGTTGGCACTCGCCGAGCATCAGCAACATGTCAACGTACTCGTTGTTCCTGTATGCCATCGTCATCCGATGTCAGTAACTGTGGTATATTGAGCCCCGGTTGTTTGTGTGGCTCCAACTGTCGGGTATACGGCCGTGTGCGGCGACAGTCGGCAGTCTAACAGCGCATCGAGGAAGCTTCTCACTCCGTGACACCGGCGACATTACAATTCGGCCGCACCACATTTAGAAGGCGCATTGCATTATGCACAGCGTTAGTGGTATCTGCCCCTGAAACTTTGAAGGGTTGTAGCTCCCAAACTAACAGTGATAGGAATGTAGTTTAAATTGATTTGGTCGCAGCTGGTTTCAACGAATCCAATGCACGATAGAAAAAAACTATTGTTCCATTTAAAAAATTATATCTTTGTGCTGTAACTCTTTGGAAAATGATACAATAAACTATGTTCATAGCTCCGCAGAAAGTGTAACATTTCTTGTGTTGACCTACCGCATTAAAATTTCCCGTCACCTATTATTTTATAAGTTACAGAGGCAAACACACTTAGTGAAACATCCTGTATTTAAAACCACTTCACAAACATCATATAAAATTTTCTACCAATTTTATATATGTATATATATATATATATATATATATGTATATATATATATATATATATATATATATATATATAATTGGTAGGAAATTTTCACCTATGCAGGGAAAAAATATTGAAAAAAAATATATAACTAATTTAACACAGTGAAAGGCATTATTTACCATATTGAACTTGTGTTTGTGACTATTACAGTGCCATCTATCACAAAGCGAACAAAGTGTTCCAAGTAAAACATTCATATTTACTTACGTACTAGACGAATATGTAATAAAAATGTGGGGATCTATGTAAAAAAATGCAGGCGATATCCATTTGACCTAACGGGCTAACCATAGCGCCATCTGTTTCCCCCTTCAAGCTAGAAAAGTTTTGTTCTTTGTAGTTTTCTTGTTTGATGCTTATTTCATTAGATATTTGGCCCGGTCAGTGTCAATGGACACAATGTGTGTGTGTGTGTGTGTGTGTGTGTGTGTGTGTGTGTGTGTCAATAATTTTTACGATCTAATTGGATATGTTACACATGTTTATTGAGAGTAATGACTTGTTAGAAGGGACAGGACAATGGCTGTTTGTGCACAAGCGTCTGTCAAACACATGGAGTAAGTGGTGTAGTGCCTGTCAGTAAATGTTTCAGAAACATGGTCTGGTGGACTATGCACTGTATTAAATTATACGATCTTTTGACTGAATGTTACTAGTTGGATGTTTGGGATGGATCCAATGAACACAGTTGGTGGGTGGGGAGAGTTTGAAACTTTTAATAAACTTGTTTCGACAGAATCGCTCTAAACCAGGTGTGGGTGGCTTTGACTGTTATTAAGAGGTATAAGATAGTTCAAGATAGAAGCATAGTATCTCCAAGATATTTTTCGTCAGGCACTCATAAAAAGATTCAACTACCACCCAGTATTCGGTGGTTGCAAAAATAAATAAATAAATAAATAAATAAATAAACAAATAAATAAATAAAATAAAATAAATTAAAAAAAATTCGTTTGCCCAGTTAATGTTAGGATGGTGGGGGGGAAGTCCAAAGAAATCAACTTGAAAGTATGGTCATGTGGATACAAGAATGTTTAGAAATATTCTAATAAATCGTTGCACTGGTTGTTTGTTGTCAACCGCTCAGTTAGCCGGGTGGTCTAATACACCGCTTTCCGAGATGGGGAGGCGTACCGGCCCAGGTTCGAATCCGTCCGGCGGATTAACGAAAAGGGGTCGGAGTGCCGGCCAGCCTGGATGTGGTTTTTAGGCGGTTTTCCACGCCCCCTAGGTGAATACCGGGCTGGTTCCCAAGTCCCGCCTCAGTTACACGATTCACAAACATTTTGTAACATTTTACACTTTAGCTTTCCTATAACACTATAGGCAAACATTTGGGGTACACATTTCCTCCTGGGGGGCATGGGGTGGCGGCAGGAAGGGCATCCGGCCACCCTGCAACTATTAACCCATGCCAAATCCTCGTTTAACTCAGTGCTGATCCTGCATGTGCGGGAAAAGGGCCAAAGAGATAGAGAGATAGAATTGGTTGTTTGTTGTGATGGATTTTGATTTGCTTTGGGTCTCTAAAGAAACAGTGTAGCAGTATTGTAGTAGAGGGGGGGGGTGTGGATGTTTGAGTTGTCATTGCATAAATTACAGAAGTTTTCGCTTGGATGTTAGTATTCTCTAATAAGGAGCAGACAAACTCGTAATTTTCAAACAACATCTTGTATCTAATTGTGTTTGTTACTCTGTTATGTTTTGGGTTCAAGGATCTCTGCTTAGTAGTATGTCATGTGGGTGTATAAATGTTTAGAATTATTCTACTAAATTGAAGCATTGGTTGTTTGCTGTGTTGGCAGTTGATCTTTACGTTCGAGGCTCTAGGCAACTCAGTTTAGAAGTATGGTCATATGGGTGTAAAAATTTTTAGAATTTTTCTACAAAATCGAAGCATTGGCTGTTTGCCCACCCCCATGAACCACAGACATTGCCGAGGTGGGGTGGCTTGCGTGCTTCAACGATGCAGATAGCCGTACCGTAGGTGCAACCACAGCGGAGGGGTATCTGTGGAGAGGCCAGACAAACGTGTGGTTCCTGAAGAGGGGCAGCAGCCTTTTCAGTAGTTACAGGGGCAACAGTCTGGATGATTGACTGAGCTGGCCTTGTAACATCAGCTAATGTGGCTTTGCCACACAGCTACTGCGAACGGCTGAAAGCAAGGGGAAACTACAGCCGCTACTTTTCCCAAGGACATGCAGCTCTACTGTATGAACATATGATGATGGCATCCTCTCGGGTAAAATATTCCGGAGGTAAAATAGTCCCCCATTCGGATCTCCGGGCGGGGACTACTCAGGAGGATGTTGTCATCAGGAAAGATAATACTGGCATTCTACGGATCGGAGCGTGGAATGTTAGATCCCTTAATCGGGTAGGAAAATTAGAAAATTTAAAAAGGGAAAGGGATAGGTTGAAGTTAGATATAGTGGGGATTAGTGAAGTTCATTGGCAGGATGAACAGGATTTCTGGTCAGGTGAGTACAGGATTATAAATACAAAATCAGTTGGGGGTATCACAGGAGTAGGACTGATAATGAATAAGAAAATAGGAATGCGGGTAAACTACTATGAGCAGCACAGTGATCGCATTATCATTGTCAAGATAGATACGAATCCAACACCGACAACAGTAGTACAGGTTTATATGCCAACTAGCTCTGCCGATGATGAGGAGATCGAAGAAATATAAGAGGAGCTAGAGGAAATTATTCAGACAGTTAAGGGAGAGGAAAACTTAATTGTTATGGGAGACTGGAATTCGGTAGTAGGAAAAGGAAGAGAAGGAAAAATAGTAGGCGAATATGGACTGGGCAGGAGGAATGAAAGAGGAAGTCGCCTGGTAGAATTTTGCACGGAACATGATTTAATCATAACAAACACGTGGTTTAAGAATCACAAAAGAAGGTTGTATACGTGGAAGAGACCAGGAGACACAGGAAGGTATCAGATAGATTTTATAATGGTAAGACATAGATTCCGGAACCAGGTCCTAAACTGCAAGACTCTGACCATAACTTGTTGGTTATGAACTGTAGGCTGAAACTGAAGAACTACAAAAAGGTAGGAAAATAAGGAGATGGGACTTAGATAAATGGAAGGAAAGTGAAGTTCAGGAGAATTTCAGAGGGAGATTTAGGCAACAATTGACAGAAACAGGGGGAAATAAAACAGTAGAAGAGGAATGGGTAGCATTGAGAGACGAAATAGTGAGGGCAGCAGAGGACAAAATAGGTAGGAAGGCAAGACCAACAAAAAGTCCTTGGATATCACAGGAAATACTAAATTTAATAGATGAAAGGAGAAAATATAAAAATGCAGTAAATGAAACAGGCAAAATGGAGTACAGACGACTAAAAATGAGATTGACAGGAAATGCAAAATGGCTAAGCAGGAGTGGCTAGAAGCCAAATGCAAATCTGTAGAAGAATGTATAAGAAGGGGAAAAGTAGATACCGCCTACAGGAAAATAGAGGAGACGTTTGGGGACAGGAAGGGCAGCTCTACGAATATCAAGAACTCGGATGGGAAACCAGTTCTCAGCAAAGAAGGAAAGCTGAAAGGTGGAAAGAGTACATAGAGCAGCTCTACACAGGAAATGAACTTAGAGACGAAGTTGTAGGAAGGGAAGAGGAAATAGATGAAGATGAAATAGGAGATACTATACTGAGAGATGAATTCGACAGAGCCTTGAAAGACCTAGGTCGGAACAAGGCCCCAGGAGTAGATGACATACCCGCAGAGCTATTAAAGTCTCTGGGAAAGCCAGCCATGACAAGACTATTTGAACTGGTGTGTAGGATGTATGAGACAGGCGAAATACCCTCAGACTTTAAGAAAAATGTAATAATCCCCATTCCAAAGAAATCAGGCGCAGACAGGTGTGAAAATTACAGAACCATCAGTTTGATAAGTCATGGTTGCAAAATTTTAACACGAATTATCTACAGGAGAATGGAAAAGCTGGTAGAAGCTGACCTCGGGGAAGATCAGTTTGGATTCAGGAGGAACATAGGAACCCGGGAGGCAATACTCACTTTACGTCTTATCTTAGAAGATAGATTAAGGAAAGGCAAACCTACATTTTTAGCTTTTGTAGATTTGGAGAAAGCTTTTGACAATGTTGACTGGAATACACTCTTTCAAATTCTGAAGTCAGCAGGGGTGAAATACAGGGACAGGAGAATTATTTACAACTTGTACAAAAGCCAGACCGCAGTTATTAGACTCGAAGGGCATGAAAGGGAAGCGTCAGTTGGGAAGGGAGTAAGACAGGGTTGTAGCCTTTCTCCAAAATTATTCAATTTGTACATCGAGCAGGCGGTGAAGGAAAGTAAGAAAAAATTTGGAATAGGGATTAAAGTTCAGGGGGAAGAAATAAAAACATTGCGTTTTGCTGATGACATTGTAATTCTATCAGAGACAGCAAAGGACCTGGAAGAGCAGTTGAATGGAATGGAAAGTGTGTTGAAGAGAGCGTATAAAATGAACATTAACAAGAGCAAAACAAAGGTAATGGAATGCAGTCTTAGAAAATCAGTTGATGTTGAAGGAATTAGATTAGGTAACGAAACAATGAAGGTGGTAGATGAGTTTTGTTACTTGGGTAGTAAAATAACATGCGATGGTCGTAGTACAGAGGATACAAAATGCAGAATGGCAATGGGAAGAAAAGCATTTTTGAAAAAGAGAAATTTGCTAACATTGAATATTAATTTAAGTGTAAGGAAGTCTTTTCTGAAAGCATTTGTGTGGAGTGTTGCCTTGTACGGGAGCGAAACATGGACGATAAGCAGTGCGGACAGGAAGAGAATACAGGCTTTTGAAATGTGGTGCTACAGTAGAATGCTGAAGATTAGGTGGGTAGATCGCATAACTAATGAAGAGGTACTGAACCGAATTGGTGAGAAAAGGAATTTTTGGCATACCCTGACTAAAAGAAGGGATCGCTTGGTAGGACACATTCTTAGACATCAGGGAATCGTAAATTTAGCATTGGAGGGAAGTGTGTGGTGTAAAAATCGTAGAGGGAGACCAAGATACGCGTATAGTAAGCAGATTCAAATAGATGTGGGTTGCCGTTCTTATGAGGAGATGAAAAGGCTTGCTCAGGATAGAGTAGTATGGAGAGCTGCATCAAACCAGTCTCCGGACTGAAGACCATAACAACAACATGGCTGTTTGCTGTGTTGGATGTTGATGTTTTACTTTGGAGGACTGAAGAACACATCTTAAAAGTATAAGCAGCCAGCTGCTAATCTTTAGAATTGGTAATAATATTCTCTCGTAAGTAGATCCGTTTTGTGTGTCGAGCATTGAAAGAAGCTGCGGTCGGATTTTATTGGTGTAACTAGTATTGGATTGTTTGTTGTGATCTGGTCGAATTGTCAGTACTTTAACTATGAAAAGAGTGTTAGGATTCGTATAATTAACTTTTTTCTCTAATTGCATTACAGAAATGTAACTGAACGATGTATATGGTTCTACAATAGATTTTACGAGTGCTGATATTAGATTGTCCAGAATTGATCTATTTTAAGCTATATTGCGTTGTGTGACCACGAAACAGTGTTAGTGTTTAAGCAGTGTCTACTATTACTTAATATGATGGCTCATCTATCATTGTCTGTATCTTGACATATCTACATGTACATGGGATACTCTACAAACCACATTTAAGTGCCTGGCAGAGGGTTCATCGAACCACCTTTATACTATTTATCTCCCACTCCATTCTCGAATAGCGCGCGGGAAGAAAGAACACCTGAATCTCTCCATTCGAGCTCTGATTTCTAGTGTTTTATTCTGATGATCATTTCTACCTATGTAATTGGGAGTCAACAATATATTTTCGCATTCGGAGGAGAATCTTGGTGATTTGAGTTTCATAAGTAGCCCACGCCGCAGCGATAAGCGCCGTTGTTGTAATGATTCTCATCCCATATCCTGTATCATTTCCATAACGCTGTCCCCTGTATAGTGACAATACAAAACGAGCTGCCCTTCTTTGGACTCTTTAGATGTCCTCCGTCAAACCCACCTGATAAGGATCCCACACTAGGCAGCAAAACTCAAAAAAAGGACGGAAAAGCGTAGTGTATGCAGTTTCTTTAGTTGTTCTGTTGCATCTTTTAAGAGTTCTACCAATAAAACACAGTCTCTGGTTCACCTTTCCCACGACATTATCTACGTGTTCTTGCCAGTTTAAGTCTGAAGTAATAGTAATTCCTAGATATTTTGTGGAGTTTACGGCCTTCACTTTTGATTGATTTATCTTGTAAACAAAGTCTAATGGAGTTCTTTTCGTACTCATGTGGACGACTTCACACTTCTCATTATTTAGAGTCAATTGCCAATTTTTACACAATAATGATATCTTATTCAGACATAGGACTTCGAAGTATGTGAGGTTGAGGTTTGTTGTGTTTTGTGGTGATGGCGACGAAATTTTTACCATCTGGTGTAGCAGTATGTAGGATAAAATTCTAGTTTACTGAGTAAACATCTTCTCTTTGCAGTAGACAATAACATGTAATTATCGATTTATAAAAATCTGTCTAGTGTATTGAAAAAAAATCGTTGCTAACACACAAATGGACATTTAATAATTGTGTTTGAATTAAAATTTTCTCTCTCTCTGTCTCTGGATTCTGTGCAAAGGGCTGGTCGATCAGAAATCAGAGATTTCAAAATCTATTCAGGCGTTGGTCCTCATTACATCCAAGTTATCAGGGCAGGTAAAGTTTTACAACTATGTCCTCTCTGTTAGGGGGAGATGTTTGCATAGTGACTCAGCAGTTTGCAGTTCCTTAGTTGCTATGTGGCGAGTGGTCAGTTCGAAGAAAGAAGTTGTTAGGACAGTGGTTTCGAAGTAAGACTTAGTGCAGAACTACTGAAATCGGTAACTAGCCTATCTTAAATTTCTTTTTGTATAGGTTATTGTGAATCTCTAAGGAAATATCATTGTTCAATAGAATTTCGTTTTCTTTAAACATACACACTGGCACATCGAAAGAGTGTTTGTTAAGATGAGCACAAGGTCGGTCTGACCTTTGGAGGTCACTACCACTACAGCCTGCCTATGATCTAATGCGAACAGGTTGCACTTTTACAGGGCCAAGATGTTTTTTAAAGATGCCGTCGGCTGTCGCATACAATGTCTATATGAGAAGCGTGGTTGGTGATTTGAACTTAGCATTGTAAGTACTCGTGCACATACCTATGACATTACAGATGAAATTTTTATGTCTTACGTGCAAATTTTACATACTATGTAGTTTTGCTCGGAGACATTAGGTGGCAAACGAATTCGGAAAAGAATTTTTTCTTTTTTGATAGTCCCAAATTTTTTCCTTTAGTTATAATTGTCCATAAACGTGTGTAGATTTTTTTTATCGATCCCTTCAGTTGTATATAAATATATTGACAATTAGTGGTGAAAAGTATAATTTTTTCTTCCATCAAAAAACTTTAGTTGATGTCTGGCTCAGACCAGGTTTTGAAGTCAGAACTTCTGATTCAATGTCCATACCTGACCCCTCGTCGCGTTTCGGTCTCCCAGGTGATCTATTACCAAACTCACTTGAAGTTAATCCACACAAGTTCCCTCCAAAATGTTTGTCCTTACTGGTAATTGTTTAAACAGTTGTTGTTAATAAACTTTACTTACAAACAACATACCAGCTGCTGTTACTCACTGACTATTTCTGAGAAAACGAAATGTTGTTTTGGTAATTGTTAATGTAAGCATAGGTTGTGGCAATTGATTTTATAAGCAAATGTTGTCAGACAGTCTTCTGACATGGTCCTACTAAGTGCAGTTTCAACTGCCATTGTCCGAAGGTGGAGGGGTGGCGGGTAACGGTATAATGTGTAACGGTACTAAAGTGAAAGTCACCTTAAAGGTCAAAGGTCAGTGTGTTCATACCCCCTTTACCATACTACTAAGGAGTGCTAGAATTCTCAAAACATCATTTATGTGAGTATAAATGTAGGGACATTTTTAATGTTCTTTTAAAAATTATAAAATTTTGACTCTGATGCACGGATTTGCAAAATACAGTTTGTAAAAACCAGCAGAGGTGGCAACATTACCTTCTAGTAGTGGAGCGATTGGAAATGCAATTTAGGCCTTCTGAAGGTGAGAACATATTACACTATCTTTATTAATGAGGTGCCCCGCCTTTTTATTTTTTATTACAAGAACTAGATTAGGACTTGTTGAGAGTGCAAAAATTTGACGGGTCACTGTAGACAATTGTTTAGAATGGAAGGAACATATTGCCAAAATAAGCAATATATTGAGCATGCTGTTTTTGTTCTTCAACAAATTACGACACTAATAACTGTAGAGGAACTTGGATCTACATCTACATATACATGTGATACTCTGCAAATCACATTTAAGTGCCTGACAGAGGGTTCATCGAACCACCTTTATACTATTTATCTCCCATTCCATTCTCGAATAGCGCGCGGGAAGAAAGAACACCTGAATCTCTCTGTTCGAGCTCTGATTTCTCGTATTTTATTCTGATGATCATTACTACCAATGTAAGTGGGAGTCAACAATATATTTTCGCATTCGGAGGAGAATGTTGGCGATTGGAGTTTCGCAAGTAGCCCACGCCGCAGCGATAAGCGCCGTTGTTGTAATGATTCCCATCCCAGATCCTGTATCATTTCCGTAACGCTGTCTCCCCTGTATCGTGACAATACGAAACGAGCTGCCCTTCTTTGGACTCTTTCGATGTCCTCCGTCAAACCCACCGGATAAGGATCCCACACTGGGCTGCAATACTCAAAAAATGGACGGACAAGCGTAGTGTATGCAATTTCTTTTGTAGTTCTGATGTATTTTGCACAACTTCAATAATCTAGAGTTTCGAAATCTGGGGAAACTCAACTGATGCAAGTAAAATATTCAAATTACAAGAGACAGCAGTCATAATAATTGGAAATACAAGACCTAGACAGAACTGCGAAGCTTTATGAAAAACAGTGATAATAATAAAATAAAGCTGTAAGATGGATATATACAGAATGGAACTTCTCACTTCGGATCTCAAGATAAATATAGCCAAAATGAAGGTATATATTACTATCCCACAAAAATGCATAAAATGAAGAATTACATAGTATAAAACAATTCAGTTTGAGAGAAACAAGTATTACATAGAAATAAATTTGTACATCTCTTATCTACAAATATCACTAATGTCAAATCTAAAGTTTGAAAGACATCACTAAATTACATGATACTTTCATGTAGCACTCCCATGAACCACAGACATTGCCAAGATGGGGTGGCTTGCGTGCCTCAACAATACAGATAGCCGTACCGTAGGTGCAACCACAGCGGAGGGGTGTGGAGAGGCCAGACAAACGTTGGTTCCTGAAGAGGGGCAGCAGCCTTTTCAGTAGTTACAGGGGCAACAGTCTGGATGATTGACTGATATAGCGTGGTTACAAGACGTAATGTGGCTTTGCTACACATTACTGCGAACGGCTGAAAGCAAGGGGAAACTACAGCCGTTACTTTTCCCGAGTACATGCAGCTCTACTGTATGAACATATGATGATGACATCATCTCGGGTAAAATGTTCCGGAGGTGAAATAGTCCCCCATTCGGATCTCGGTTCGGGGACTACTCAGGAGGATGTGATCATCTGGAAAGACAACACTTGCAATCTACGGATCGGAGTGTGGAATGTTAGGGAAGCTAGAAAATTTAAGAAGAAAAATGGATAGGTTGAAGTTAGATATAATGGGGTTTAGTGAAGTCAGTGGAAAGAGGAACAGGATTTCTGGTCAGGTGAGTACAGGATTATAAATACAAAATAAGTTGGGGGTATTACAGGAGTAGGTCTGATAATGAATAAGAAAATAGGAATGCAGGTAAACTACTATGAGCAACACAGTGATCGCATTATCGTAGTCAAGATAGAAACGAAGCCAACACCGACCACAGTGGTACAGATTTATATGCCAACTAGCTCTGCCGATGATGAGATCGAAGAAATATATGAGGAGCTAAAGGAAATTATTCAGACAATTAAGGATGAGGAAAACTTAATTGTTATGGGAGACTGGAATTCGGTAGAAGGACAAGGAAGGGAAGGGAAGATAGTAGGTGAATATGATCTGGGCAAAAGTAATGAAAGAGGAAGCCGCCTTGTAGAATTTTGCACAAAACATAATTTAGTTATAACAAACACCTGGTTTCAGAATCACGAAAGAAGGTTGTATACGTGGAAGAGACCAGGAGACACCGGGAGATACCAAATAGATTTTATAATGGAAAGACATAGATTTCGGAACCAGATTTTAAACTGTAAGACATACCCAGCGGCAGATATAAAATCTGACCATAACTCATTGGTCATTAATTGTAGGCTGAAAATGAAAAAAACTGCAGAAAGGTAGGAAAATAAGGAGATGGGACCAGGATAAACTGAAGGAACCTGAAGTTCTTGAGAATTTCAGAGGGAGCTTTAGGCAACAATTGACAGAAAAGGGGGAAAATAAAACAGTAGAGGAGGAATGGGTAGCATTGAGAGATGAAATAGTGAAGGCAGCAGAGGACAAAATAGGTAGGAAGGCTAGACCTAAAA
This sequence comes from Locusta migratoria, assembly GCA_026315105.1. Classification (NCBI taxonomy): domain Eukaryota; kingdom Metazoa; phylum Arthropoda; class Insecta; order Orthoptera; family Acrididae; genus Locusta; species Locusta migratoria. The sequence continues at coordinate 51,896,865 of CM048747.1, read as the reverse complement.
AAAATCCTTGGATATCACAGTACATACTAAATTTAATCGATGGAAGGAGAAGATATAAAAATACAGTTAATGAAACAGGCAAAATGGAGTACAGACGACTAAGGAAATGTTCAAATGTTTGTAGAACTTATGGTACTTAACTACGGGGTCATCAGTCCCTAACGAGTAAGAAATGAGATTGACAGGTAGTGCAAAATGGCTATGCAGGAGTGGCTAGAAGGCAAATGCAAGAATGTAGAACAATGTATAAATAGTGGAAAAACAGATACAGCCTAAGGAAAATAAATGAGACATTTGGAGATAAGAAAAACAGCTATATGAATATCAAGAACACAAATGGAAAACCAGTTCTCAGGAAAGGATGGAAAGCTGAAAGGTGGAAAGAGTATATAGAGAGGTTCTACGAAGGTAATGAACTTGGAGGCAATATTGTAGGAAGGGGAAAAGAAGTACATGAGGATGAAATAAGAGATATTGTACTGAGAGATGAATTGGACAGAGCACTGAAAGGCCTAAGTCGAAACAAGGCCCCTGGAGTAGATGACATTCCCTCAGAGCTACTGAAGTCTCTGGGAGAACCATCCATGACAAAACTGTTTCACCTGGTGTGTAAGACGTATAAGACAGGCGAAGTACCCTCAGACTTTAAGAAAAATGTTATAATCCCCATTCCAAAGAAAGGAGGTGCAGACAGGTGTGAAAACTACAGAACCATCAGTTTAACAAGTCATGGTTGCAAAAATATATACAGAAGGATGGAAAAGCTGGTAGAAGCCGACCTTGGGGAAGATCAGTTTGGGTTCAGGAGAAATGCAGGAACACGGGAGGCAATACTCACTTTACGGCTTATCCTAGAAGATAGGTTAAGAAAAGGCAAACCTACATTTCTAGCTTTTGTAGATTTGGAGAAGGCTTTGACAGTGTTGATTGGAATAATCTCTTTCAAGCTCTGAAGCAAGCAGGAGTAAAATATAGGGAGCGCAAGATTATTTACAACTTGTACAAAAACCAGACAGCGGTTGTCAGAGTTGAAGGGCATGAAAGGGATGCAGTGGTTGGGAAGGGAGTAAGACAGGGTTGTAGCCTTTGTCCAATGTTATTCAATTTGTACATTGAGCAAGCTATAAAGGAAAGCAAGCAGAAATTTGGAGAAGGAATTAAAGTTCAGGGTAAAGAATTAAAAACACTGTGTTTTGCCGACGACATAGTAATTCTGTCAGAGACAGCAAAGGACCTAGAAGAGCAGTTGAACGGAATGGGCAATGTGCTGAAAGGTGCATATAAGATGAACATTAACAAGAGCAAAACTAGGGTAATGCAGTGCAGTCTAAGAAAATCAGATGATGCTGAAGGAATTGGATTAGGTAATGAAACAATAAAGGAGGTAGGTGAGTTTTGTTACTTGGGCAGTAAAATAACATTTGATGGTCGCAGTACAGAGGGTATAAAATGCAGAATGGCAATGGAAAGAAAGACGTTTTTGAAAAAGAGAAGATTGCTGACATCGAATATTAATTTAAGCATAAGAAAGTCCTTTCTGAAGGCATTTGTGTGTAGTGTTGTCTTGTATGGGAGTGAAACAAGGACGATAAACAGTGCGGACAGGAAGAGGTTAGAGGGTTTTGAAATGTGGTGTTACAGAAGAATGCTGAAGTTTAGGTGGGTGGATCGCTTAACTAATGAGGAGGAACTGAACAGAATTGGGAAGAAAAGGAAATTTTGGCATACCTTGACTAAAAGAAGGGATCGATTGGTAGGACACTTTCTTAGACATCAAGGAATTGTTAAATTAGCGTTGGAGGGAAGCCTGTGGGGTAAAAACCGCAGATGAAGACCAAGAGATGGATACAGTAAGCACATTCAGAGAGATGTCGGTTGCCGTTCTTATGTGGAGTTGAAGAGGCTTGCTCAGGATAGGGTAATGTGGAGAGCTGCATCAAACCAGTCTCCCGACTGAGGACAACAACAACTTTAATGTAAATTTAAAAAAAATTCAAATGTTTGTATAGCTTATGGGACTTAACTACGGAGTCATCAGTCCCTAAACTTACAAACTACTTATGAACTACCTAACACTAAGGAAGGCACAAATATCCATGCCTGATGGGGGATTCGAACCCCTGACCGTAGTGGCAGTGCAGACCGTGACTGGCGCGCCACAGTCCCCTTGGCCAATGCGGCCGGTTCATGTAAATTATAAACACCAGTTAAAGACAAGACAGCCTTACATCATCGTGATATGCTCGATCTAAACGTAATTGTGTGAATAATAAGCCTTGAATGTGCAGTATTTTATTGGTTTTCTAACATATTTTACTTGGTCTTGATAATTCTGTTAGCAGTTTAATATATAGTTATGAATAATCCTAATATTAGCTTCGTGCAAGGTAATAATTTTATTTCAGATGACAGAGGAAATTTTCTTGCTCGGCAGATTTCTGTCCATAGCTTTCTCTGCAAACTTGTTATTCGGCGAGCACTCTCCCAGCCGCCACTACCAAAGAGAGCCACCCACGTTGGGGCGCCGGTCAGCTGACGGTCTGGGAGCTTGAGGATATCAGAGAGAAATTTGGCGGTAGCTTTCGACCATAGACACTGGTAGACTGGGCATGGAATCGTTTTCATAACACTAACATCTCTGCAACTAAATCATTGTTTTGCCCAAAGACATCGTAAAAATAACTAGACTTCCTAATGGGGGTTCTGTCGCTGGGTAATTTTGAACCTTCCCCCGGCCGCCATGGTAGTGGCAAGCTCCAGATAAATACGAGTGTTGTTAGCAGGTAAATCGTATATTAAATAGCTACACAATTGATAGTCACGTCTATATTGTTTGACTACTGCAGTGTATATGAAGCATGATGGTGAAGAGCTGCTCAGCGTTTAAATGCATAAATCTATTTAAGAAAGGAATAAAAATATCGAATAATGTCTTCCCACTTATTTTTCTCAGGAATATAAGTAGCCCTACTACTTGTGTTCATAGATACTTACTCTTGCTTAACAGGCTGTCAGTCAAGACAATATAGGATTGAATGAAATAAATAACATGCTTTTACAATATTGGTAGCTCTTAATAAGGAGCTACTTTAGGCAGTACTGGTGGACAGGAAGTTGAAACAGTTTCATTTTATGATTGTGTAAAATAACTATTGGAGTCACAAAATTTGCCTGACTGCAGTTAGAATTTCTGTTTATGAAATTAATATTGGCAACTTGTAACGCAGAATTTAAAGGTAATCTGCTTTACATATAGATATAACAACTGAAAGGGGTTTGCAGAAGCATGTATAGTTCCATATATGAATGAAACATAGCCACACTGTATGCACATTGTGAAGTTGAACCTTATGATGACAGTTGCTGACTTTTGAGCAGTTCACGCTACTGTAAGGTATTTGGCTTACAGCATTAAATGCTAATATTATTGCTAGTTTCCTTAATGCATTAGTTAAGAAAAAGTTATGGTATACTTCGGGTTCTTGAAAGAATTTGGTAGTGGCTGGTTGCTGTATTCTCCAGGTTCAGTGTTCAATATTTGTAGAGTCTATGGGACTTAACTACGGGGTCATCAGTCCCTAAAAGTACAAACTACTTATGAACTAGCTAATCCTAAGGATGGCACAAATATCCATGCCCGAGGGGGGATTCGAACCCCCGACCGTAGTGGCCGTGCAGACCGTGACTGGTGCGTCTCAGTCCCCTCGGCCACTGCGGCCGGCTATTCACAAGGTAAGAAGCTATTTTTCAGTTATGTATCTGATGGCATAAATCACTTTCACATCGATTTTTAACATTAGCTTTTTCAGGCACCATATTTAATTTTTGATGCTATGAAATATCTAAATATTGGAGAATACAGCACTAAAGCAAAGACGTTAAATGTTGTGAAACTCTTCTGCAATTAATGTTTGTACAAAAGTTTCACCATCATAGAATATACTGAGAAAGTGCCAAAAAATCGACCTGACAATAAATTCCGTTCATGTGCTGCACTTGGAACGCTAAAAAACTACATCTTATAGTTCAGTTTCATTAGGAAGAGGACGCTGTTGGCCAATTTCTACACCGTATTTGTAATAAATTTACACGCAACCGATAGTTGCTGTATATTCAAGGAGTCTGAAGCTGTTTTGTAGTTATATATTTCAATTAGACATAGTTTTCGCGACTGCACTCAAATGACTAATTTATCTAATCAAAAGAGCCTTACGCACATTTTAAGTTGGCGCGGAAGTTTGCCACCACAATGGCCGTCAAGGCGCTCTTCAATTTGCCCGCTGTTCGCAGTCGACCCCTTACGCGATTGTGTGGGCTCGGTTTTACCAACAGTCACTTGGTAGTGTACACCTTTGGCTAGTATTATACACCTTTGGCTAGTATTATACAGAGCTTTTTGTGACGGGAGCTAACACTAAATTTCACGTTAAAGTATTATTAGTTTAAAATGATGGTATTTCTTGAAAACTGTGGAGTTCTTTATTATATCCGGCTAATGTTTGCCAAAAATCAAGTGGTCTTAAATTTAAACCACGCCACATGTACAGCCACTCTGGTGTTTGTCTGGTCTGTTAGTGTCTATGGGTACGGCCATAGTGAGCCGCTCCACGTTTCCTGCTTCTCGCCGGCAGGGAGGCGGTTGGAAAGCCCACTGTGTGACCCCATTGGGGTGGCCACAGTCACAGAGTAACATATACAGAGAAGAAACTACCCCTACACCACTGCCTACGCTGTCCTAGTAGTTCCGTAAGATGCTAGCAGGTGTCAGGCGGATCGCTGGCTTAGGGTGCCTCTCGCACGTCAGAGGGTTGCGTGGAGGGGAAACTGAGGGGAGAGCTCGTGCCGCCTGCCGCGAGGCAACAGCTGTGTCCTGCTTGCTGGCGTTTGAGGGGAGGTGGTGGTGGGGACAGCCGCTACCTGCCGCCTGCTTCTGACCGCAGCGCCATCATGGGACATCTTACAAAACTGCTGGAAAACCTCCCTCCCCGCACCCCAAAGCGTAGGACCGGGCCTTTACGAAGGTTTCCCGTCTATATATATTTGTCTGTGCCACAGTGCACCCGCACGGCCGCCTCAGCTCGCTCACATCGCTTTCACAGGCGCGTGCAACAAAGAATTTATGTTTTTTGTTCCGCTCTCAGCTCGCGGGTGCCGAGGTTTCAACACTGTGCGCTGCGCGCCGTGTTTAATGGGAGCTGATAAAGACGCTTTGAATGAAAGGCTATTAATTCACTGTAGCTGAATTTTTTTGAACTTTTGTAGACTCTGTAACGATACTGCTGACCCCCTCATCTCAGTGTTATCGTACGATACCGTCTGCCTGGTCCTCTCATCTCAGTGTCATCCTACGATATCGTCCGTCTGCTTCGGATCCGGAATCGTGTGGTTCAATAGTAATAAAAGTTGCGTGTGAAGTTAGTTAAAATGATATAGCCAGTCTAGGAATCAGTTTAGGAGAGTGTCTCGGTGATACTGTGATTAAAACGAGTGATAGTTTTCATTAATTAAGAGATTCATATATTTGCTTTCCAGATAGTTCTATAAACAATAGTTGCATCATTGTATGTTATTTCAAGACTTAAGCAGACGAATTGTAAAATCTTTTGTAAAAACAAAAAAGAAATGAAAATTAATAGCATTGTATCTATTTTGAGAATTTCCAAGATAATTGATAGCTCAATATATGTTAGGAATATGTGTGATGTACTCGTTAACTAATTAATTGACATTTAACATTTTGGTTTGTTGTCCAACAAAAAGTAGCGTGATTAAAACTTAAAAAGATAGGTGCGATCTAAAATTATTGTGTGTATAGTTTTCATGTTTTATTGTGATTATTTTTGTGTATATGAAATGTTTTTCTGTTATGTTTGTTAATTGTAAATCAGTATATTCAATTGTTATGAACAATGCTTAATGTAACGTCATTATTGCGGATGTTATATATTTGCCTCACCGCCTTGCGTGGGGGAGTTCGAGTTTCAGTCGTTTGTCAAGTGCTCTGGAATCCATGTCTCTGTGTTTTGAGAATGGAAGTACTACCAGCTAAGTTCTGATGTATTGAATTTGTATTGTTTTGGTGGAGAAGTTTGAGTCAGATTAAAGAAGAAGTGAAAATTGTACATATCGACTATTTATTTCTACCACGACGCCCCAGGAGAATTATGTTGCAGCGAGCAGAACCACCCATACATCGAAATATTAAAAAGCTGAGTATCAGTAGAATAAACTGTAATTACTTAAAATCTATATAAATATTATAACTCGCACAACCGGTTTTGCAATGTCTTTAATTGTTCATATTTATGCAAGAATACCAGTACTTTATTGTAGCAAACAACTACACATTCAAGATAATTTACGTGTAGATAGGCCATTTAGCTCAGAATGAAATGGTTACTTCTTTGCTAAAGGTTGCTCGTGAAATTGGCTTTTTGTGAGCCAATAACACGAGGCTACTTCATTCATAATTACTTTGCTGCCATTCCATGTCAATTTACCTTACCAAAAATTTTTTGTTCGTGAGCGGTATAAAATGTCGGTATGTGATTAGGAATCTTGATAGTGAAATAATTGTAACTGCTGTCCTACTATAATCTCAAAATACATACACTGTGACAGACGGTACACTGTCAGTTGCAGAGTAATTTCAAGGAAAAACAGTCTTGGTTGCAAAGTGGTGTTATTAATTACCAATGACGCGTTCTGCCCTCAAAGCAGGCCATCATCTTACCTGCATGACAAATGTTACACAAGAATTACTACAACATTTAAAGTTGTGAAACAGGGGCTGTTGTAGCAATTTGCGTAACGTTTGTCATGCAGATATTGTGATGATACCCTGCTGTGAGGGCGAAACGCGTCATTGGTAATTAATAAAACCACTTTGCAACCAAACCTGTTTTTACTTGAAATTAAAATTTGTCTGGTTGCTGTATCAGCCACACCATGGACTATAGAAACCCTTATATAGTTACTTTGTATGTATATTGAGGTTATAGGACAGCAGTTGCAACTTTTTTCCTGTCGTGATTTAACAGTTACTACCTCATGCCAGCAACTAGCAGTTTTGGCGTTTTATGCAATTTGTGATCAAAACATTTTTTTTCGTCATCATCATCTGTGTATGGTGCCAAGTTATAACAGCAGTTACATTATAGCACCACTGATTTACTTGCATTAAACACAACTAGAAAGAAGATGCACTTAAGCTGCACATACGAACTGCATATTCCAACAGTGTCATTGAAAGCATCTTTAATGTCCCCCTGCTGTTATTTTTTGTGGAAAAAGTCTAATTAAATATCGATTCAAAAGGAAAAATGCTGCAGCGCCTTGGATAACATTTAGACGCTTGCTATTGGATCCTGTCAAAAATTCTTCTGGTAATTTTAGTCTTCCCATTTCTATTGCACATCGAAGGGGCATTCAACAAAAAACACTTGCATTATCTTTTCCTTAGACCCCTACAGTCTCCATTATGAACTTGCAATTTTCCGTCAGTGACAGCTAGCAATCCAATATTTGTAACTTTAAGACATAGAACTAGATTTACTGTCCTTTTTTTTATCCGAACTTGTATGCCACCAATATTTTAAAACGCGATAGAGAACTGGCATCTGTCCCAGATAAATTTTGCTATTTTTTAAAGTCATTTTCTGTTGGCTCGGGCATGTGTTTTATTACGAAGGTTGACTGACTGAGCTGCAGGCTAGAGGCCCAGTAGTTGTGCACATGGCGCGCCGAAGGAGAGCGCGCGGCGCTAGCGCCCTCAAATTTCAACACCCAGTTCGCTATACTGGAGCGACTTAGCGCTTTCTTTTCAGCTTTAAAAACAATTTCACAATGTTGGCTACATTTCGTATGCAGTAATGTATAACCGAAAGTTAACCAAACGAAAAGTAGTCAGCGACTATATTTTTCACTGCAAAAGCTTCAAATGTTATGCGATAGGTTAACTGGAAATTAAGTATCGTAATAACTATGGTGAATACAGTAAAAACAAACACTCCGTTATGAAGCTGTTATGTTTGCCTGCAAGATGTGCAAAACTCAAGTGAGGTATGACAATTAGTTTCCTCTGAATCGAGTGAGAAGTATCCTACGTCAAGGAAAACACACAAAACTGGGAGAGGTGGTTTTTTTTTTTTTTTTTTTTTTTTTTTTTTTTTTTTTTTTTTTTTTTTTTTTTTTTTTTTTTACAGCAGAAGGAGAATTTTTATCGAAAAACTGACACCGGAGTGCGATGTAGCTTTGTTTCATACACGTGCAGGATTTTTTTCAGCAAGAAACTCGAAAAGTAATTTTGGTCATGTATCGGCATCAGCCGGCGGGCGGTTGGCTGCGCACTGTGGCCGCCACCACCACCAGCTGCCATCGCGCGCGGTCCGACCGCTGCGAGTTAAGCGGCCGAGCAGCTAGCGGGGAGCCGTTCACTATGGCCGTACCCTGTGGTCGAAGGCGGAAGCCGACGGTGTGGCTTACTACAGGTTTCACAAGGTGTCAGAGGGCTGATTTCACAGAATTGGGTAGTCGGTGGGCGCAGAACACACAATGTGGCGCCGCCAGTCTCTTGTAACACGATAAAAGAAGGACCCACATGTTCCCCTCGCCTTGCCATTGTGCCAGGTCAGTGAACTTCCTTGGAAGCATGCGAATAGCATTTTCTGCTGGCGAGACGTCTGTTTCGTCACAGGAGGTGTAGCAGTGTCCCCGCCGCAGCTCTCAGTGTTTGGCCACCTCAAAATATTCACAAGAAAACTGTTGAAACGACGAGGGCCGCGATTGGCAGCCATATTCCCACGCTGTCTGCTGGAAAGGGGAGAGCTCTCTTTCTCTCCAGAGCGCGAACGCAGGTTAGAAAACTTTCGCTTTCATTCAATTGCCAACTTCTGTCATGTCTGTACATCTGACGGACACCATGTTAAGCCTGATTTCATTGCGGTTCCTGTCAGAAAAACACTTGTCTGTCTCTAGATTAAATATAGTACAATTTGATCGAGCAAGTTAATGGCGTAGGTTTTTTTTTTTTTTTTTTTGATACAGAAACAAGTTTATTTCATTGTGCTGTTAAGTCATGGGCCTCATTCTGGATCATGCAAATCAAAGTCGTTAGTGTGAACTTAAATTTTCTTTGCTCCCAGTGATATGAGTTTACTGTCAGAGGGTTTTTTTTTTTTTTTTTTTTTTTTTTTTACTATGATCGCACACTATTGTCCTTTATTATTTAATTTTTTTTAGTAGGGTAATTCGGTAACTTTGTTTCAGCTTTGATTATGACCATGCTTGTCTATAACCACAGACTGGTCATGCTGCAAGCTGCTGCTAATATGATAAGAGCCACTTCAAATAGTGGTATCATAATGTGGCATCATCCGTGCGCTTAGAGTAATTAAAAAGAAAGTTTCTGCTCTGTTTCTTATCTTGTTCAGCTACTTAATATCAATTTCATGTCAAATATTATTTCTTCTAATTAAGACAGTGCACAATGACGGCCAACACAAATCTGGATAGGTTTTTCATTAAGTTTCTTTCTCCGCTACCACAGTATTCTTTCCTAATCTATTTTATATTCCAACAATTGTTGTAAGTGTAATTTACGATAATTATGTGATGCATCTCATATAAATGTTTTCCTCAATTTTTCTTGTGATGATAAATATTTAAAACAAACTCCCTGTCGGAATTCAGAAGATTGCCTTTTTTTCTTTCTTCTAATTCATAAATACAAAAATTAATTGTTGATCAAGGTAGGAAGTCGATAAAAAGCAGTCAGCAGCACGCTTACCGTATGTAAAAAGCGTCACAGATCGGATTGCTAAACATCTTCGCCCGGTTGGTATCCAGCCTTTCTTCTATAGTAGTCACAAGATCCAGGATGTACTCGGCTCCACAAAGGATAAGGGAGACACTACACATAGCAGTAGTATACAAGGTGGAATGCGAATGTGGGGAAGTATACATAGGTAAGCAGGGAGGGCAGTGGCAACGCGCACATGAACGCTACATGCGATTAGGCCAACACAATAAATCTGCAGTAGCCAAACACCAGCAAGATTGCAGCAAAAAGATAAAATTTAACGATGCCAGAATACTCGCCAAGCAACCAGGAATGGTTAAACGCAAGATAAGGGAAGCCATCGAAATTTTAAAACATCCTAACAACATGAACAGAGAAGATGGACTCAGGCTTGCTCCCTCCTGGCTACCAGCCATCACAGCGAAATAGGCCGCACTGACAACACAACACGCGAGCGTCACCAGCAAGCAACTGCCAGCAGGAGAGAAACGGAAGCCCTCACCTCATACGCCGATGAACACCAATCATGTCTCGCTATGCAAGAAGCAATAGGCAACGGCTAAGCCCCACTCCCTCCACCTCAGCATCCTATCATAATAAAGTTTCCATTCTTCCGTCAAAAACCACCAATAACATTGTCGATTAAAAAAATTATAACGTAATGTCTAATTGAAAGTAAATATAAAGTATAGTAACAAACAGCTCACATCAGTATACCCAGATGAAGGCCACTGTAACGTTGGGTGAAACGTCGATTATTAAAGTAATAGCCTTCTTACATCATGCCGCGGTACAACACCCAGAAAACTTTTATGTCATCTGACTCTGACCGCAGAAGCCTACGTAATTATATCAGGTAGTCTCAATGCAGAAGCTTGCCTGGAGGGGAAATTCTCTATTAAATGCCAATTCCAGTAATGGACAGTGAAAAGACATTTAGCAGCCATCACACTTTCGTAATGTGCTTTCTGTGGTGTCGCACAAGTACAAAGTGCGCGCCACCTACTTTCGCCGCGCGCCGCCATGCATGCACGGCGCGGCGTTCTCAGGACGACAGCCACGAGCGCCCTCTGGGACAACGCCTCTCGTGGCCACGACTGAAGGACATCGTTCACTTCGGACTTCGGACTGAGCTAGCAAACAGTTACGACCTTCGTAATCAGATAGGCACGATTGAAGACTTCGCTATTGTACAGGCACTAGGCAGGCCTCCAACAACTATGTATCAACATTCTGCAGTACTATGTAAAAGTTAAGTATTGTTACATTCTGTGCAATATATATCTTTCTAATTTACTCGAGTGTTTATAGTTTCTGGCTGCTCCCCTCCGTACCTGCACCAGCGTGTCGGTCTCGTTTCACTCGGCTACCGACACCTACGACGAGGCAGGGACACAAAAGCGGCGACGAAGTCGGGACACAAAAGTGGCGACGAGGAGTGATAGAACCTTGGACCAGCCCGCTTGCAGCAGCCAGACAGCAGCAGTCGGAGCACGCAAAAATTGCTCCCGCCCACCCACCCTTATTATAAGATTTTTGGGGGAACATATTCTGTTACGTATTTTGTGGACTTTTTTGTTGCAGAACGTCCTCTTTCATATTGCATTTGTGTTTTGTTATAATTTACTTGTATGCGCGGCGCCTAATCGGTCATCATGGCCACTACCCAGAACCCAAACTTAATGGAAATTATTCAGTTACAGACGGCGCAAATTACCCAGCTTCTCCAGGCCGTGTCGCAGTTGACGACACAGGCTGCTCACCAACAACAACAGTCGTCACATCAGCAGCCCACACCTGCCGCCGCACCGCTTCCGACGTTCCGCCAGTACAACGAACGTGAGGAAGAATGGAGCGACTATTTCGCACAGTTTCAAGAACTCGTCGCGGCTCATCAAATTACAGGTCAGAGAGTGAAGAACCTTTTCTTATCGATTGTGGGCCCCCAGACCTTCGTATTATTGCAAAAACTTTTTCCGCAAGCATCTCCTCGTGATGTAGACTTTGAACAAATCGTAGAGGCACTAAATGCTCATTATGAGAGAAAAGTTCTCGTAGCTGCTGCACGATACCGATTTTTCAGACTTAAAAAATTACCGCAGCAGTCACACCAAGAGTGGATTACGGAATTGAAGGGCTTAACCCGCCAATGTAAATTTACTTGCTCTTGTGGACTTTCGTATAGTGACGTGATGTTGAGGGATGCGATTACGCAGAACATTCAGGACCCCAGAATTAGGGCAGCAATTCTAAAACAGTCAGACCCTTCATTAGACAGTGTACTGCAGCTTATAGAAGCACATGATACTTTTGACTTAGCAGATGTAGAAATGCAAAGCCATAGTGTAAATTCAGTCCGCCACAACGGACGCTTTCCTAGCCGTAGTTGTCAGTATAGCACTAGTGATTCTTACAATAGTACAGGCCGTGCTGAACAGACAGTGAACAGTAGCCAGTGTAAAAGTGCGACGCAAAGGTCGCCCCGTAGTGTTAGACACAGTAATTTGAATAACGGGCGCCAACGCTCATTTCAGAAAAATGTACGTAAATCTTGCCCCCAGTGTGTGTCTCGCCACAAGCGTGCTCATTGCCCTAGTCGCAACGCAACCTGTTATCAATGTGGCAAATTGGGACATGTGCAGTCTGTGTGTATGCAAATTAAAAACTCAAAGAACAGTAACGTTAGAAACAGTGCTTCGCAGAGTGCGAGGACAGTTCGTTCTGTGAATGTTATACGGGCTGTGGAATTGAACAGTGCTTTCCTTGGATCTCAATTGCAAGAAAGTAGTTCTGCGCCTATGGCAAAACTATATAGTGCACCACGTAGCAAGCGCCGACGAGCGCGTAAAACAGTGCAACGGAAACGGGTTCGGGACAAGCAAAATGACTATGAACAGTGCATTCCTGTAGTGAAAATAGTGCCTTCTGCAACTGCTCCTTGTAATAGTGTCCAGTACTGTGTAGCTAGTGACAGTAGAATTGGTGTAGCTACTCAAAGTAATTTTAGTGCAGTAGCCTCGCATTGCGCGGACGCCGATCCGGCGGTAGTGTCATCTAGTGACAGTGTGGTTAATCCGCTGTGTGCCGAGTATGCGCCGCTTCCTACCGCACGCAACCCGCGCAAGCGCAGAAAACAATATGTATTAGACGTTGCCCACATTCGCGCACCTGTCGAGCGCCGAAAGCAAAAACTTTTTGTGAATCTTTCCATTGACAATAAGACTGTGCAATTTCAGCTCGACACTGGTTCCGCTGTTACCTTAATTAATAAAGATACTTATGAACTTCTGGGTTCGCCAAAATTATCGCTGTGTCAACAAGTGTTAACAGCTTATACAGGTCAAAATATTCCCGTGCTAGGAACGTGTAGCCTGCCTGCCTCTTTTCACGGTGTTACGAAAACAGTTGCTTTTGTAGTTCTTCAGGCCAAATCGACACAGAACATTTTTGGACTAGATGCTTTTGACTTGTTTGGTTTATCGATTCAAAGAGATGTGCTTCAAATTTCGTCAATAGTGCCTCAGGATAAAATCAATGCATTGTGTGACAAATATAGTGACTTGTTTTCGCCGGAACTAGGTTGTGCAAAAGACTTCGTGGCACATGTAACTTTAAAAGAATCTGCAGTTCCAAAATTTCGTAAAGCTAGACCAGTGCCTATCGCATTGCGTGATACAGTTGCCGAAGAACTTAAACGTTGGCAAGATAGTGGGGTGATTTCTCCTGTTTCTGCGAGTCAGTGGGCTTCGCCTATAGTAATTATACCCAAGCCGACAGGAAAACTTCGTCTCTGTGCGGACTTTAAATCAACAGTGAACAGTCAAACAATTGTAGACACTTATCCCCTGCCCAGACCTGACGAACTAATGGACAAATTAGGACAGTCTCGTTTCTTTTCTAAGATTGATTTAGCAGAGGCATACTTACAGATTCCACTTGATGACGAGTCAAAAAAGTTTTTCGTCATTAATACTCACATGGGCCTTTTTCAATTTCAACGCCTACCCTTTGGCAGTTCTTCCGCCCCCGCTATTTTTCAGCGCTTTTTGGAACAGCTGACAGTTTCTGTACCGTGTTGCTCGAACTATTTAGATGATATTGTGGTATCCGGACGTACAGTTGAAGAACATTTAGCAAACCTGGAGTGCCTTTTCAAAGTTTTGACTGCAGCAGGTCTACGTTGCAATAAAGCAAAGTGTTCGTTTTTTCAAACTGAAATAGAGTACCTAGGCCATGTGATTAATGCCCAAGGAATTCATCCCTTACAGTCACATCTTCGAGCAATAAAAGACTTGCCTCCTCCTAAGAATGTGCATGAATTGCAAGCAGTGATGGGAAAGCTTAACTATTATTTCAGATTTATTCCCAATGCCTCTCAGATTGCAGCTCCACTGCATCACTTACGTAGGAAGAATGTTCCTTTTGTATGGTCCAAAGATTGCCAAGTTGCTTTTGACAAATTAAAGTCTGCACTACTCAGTGATGCATGTTTGATTCCCTTTGACCCACAGAAGCCTGTAGTGCTAGCAGTTGACGCCTCGTCGTACGGTGTGGGTGTTGTTCTGTCGCATCGTATTGGATGTCACGATCGTCCTATTGCCTTTGCATCCAAGCTACTGACGCCGACGCAACAGAATTACAGTCAGATAGAAAAGGAGGCCTTAGCAATCATTTACGGCGTCACAAAGTTTCATCATTATCTCTATGGCAGAAAATTCTATTTGTTGACTGACCACAAGCCTCTCACGTCGTTGTTCTCACCCACAAAGCCGATTCCGCCACGTACGGCACAAAAGCTTCAGAGATGGTCCTTGATATTGTCTAATTATCAGTATGAGATTTTGTACCGACCTACCACTAAACACGCCAACGCGGACACACTTTCCCGACTTCCGGTTGGCCAGGATGTATCATTTGATTCTTCGGAAATGGCATGTTGTCAGATAGACTCCAGAGATGCTTCCGCAGTCGCAGACTTCCCTTTAAACTCTCGTCGGGTTGCACAGGAAACAGCTGCGGATGCAGACCTAAGGGTGGTAGCACGTTTCGTTCGCTCAGGGTGGCCTGCCAGAGCCAAAGACATTGATCGGCCTCTGGTTCGACGTTATTTTGCACAACGTCATGCATTATCTTTAAGTCAGGGTGTACTGTTGTTGCATACCGACAACGACCAAGCAAGAGTGATTGTTCCTCGTTCTCTGCAACGAGAAGTGTTACGCCTCCTGCATCGAGGACATTGGGGTATTGTTAGGACAAAGCAACTGGCCAGACGTCATTGTACCTGGGTTGGTATGGACGCTCAGATAGAGAGCATGACATCACAGTGTACAGTTTGTGCGGAGCATCAGGCGGCTCCTCCACAGCGTTTCTCAGGCTGGCCACGCCCCAAGGGACCATGGCAACGTTTACATATTGACTTTGCCGGACCTTTCTGGAATACGCGCTGGTTAATTGTTGTAGACGCTTTCAGCAAGTTTCCTTTTGTGATTGCCATGAACTCAACGACAGCTTCTAGTACGATCAGTGCCTTAACATCAGTGTTTTGCATCGAAGGCTTGCCTGAAACTATCGTCAGTGACAATGGACCTCAGTTTGTTAGTGCGGAATTTCAACAATTTTGTCGTGTGAATGGTATTCAGCATATTACCACTGCACCTTTTCACCCTCAGTCCAATGGTGAAGCAGAACGTTTCGTTCGAACATTCAAGTCTCACATGGAGAAGATGAAAGGTCAGCACTCCAGGCAGCAAGCTCTTCAAATTTTCCTGTCTACGTATCGGTGCATGCCACGTGACGGCCCGTCTCCTGCCGAGCTGCTACACGGCCGCCGTCACCGCACTCTCCTTCACCTGCTGCAGCCTCCCACGCACCGAGTCGGTTCGTATGGCGCTACGCGTTTTCAGGTTTCTACGCCGGTGCTGTACAGGGTGTTTGCTGGAAACAAGAAGACATGGCTGCCGGGCACCATTCAGCGCGTGCTCGGTAGCAATATGTATATTGTACGTTCTTCCACAGGGTCGGAGCTGCGGCGCCACGCAAACCAATTGCGCTTGCATAGGCCGCGCGATCCTGTCTCCGGTTTCTTGATTCCAGACCCAGTTCACCGCCAGGGAGCACAGCCACATCGTTCGTCCCCGGACTACGAGATCGTCCCCATGGAGGTCGACGCACCTCCGATGCAGTCGTCGCCGCCGCTGTCGCCGCCGCAGATGACAGCGTCGCCGAGAGGGACTCCGGGACCGTGCGGGCCCCCCCAGCTTGGGCCACGCACCTCAGAAGAAGATGACCTGCTCCCTCTGGGCGGGGGCGGGCGCCCTTCCCCAGGTTTCGGCGGGTTCCCTGGAGGATCTCAAGGCAGATGCCGGGGCGCGGACGGCGTCTCGATCCCGGCCTCAGCTACGACGCCCGTCCCACCAGTAACGCCCCCGCCCAGGCCCTCCTCCCAATGCCGTCGCCGTGGCCCTCAGCCCTACGCCACGACGGCGCGGCGGTTTGGGGGGGAGGGGTGTGGTGTCGCACAAGTACAAAGTGCGCGCCACCTACTTTCGCCGCGCGCCGCCATGCATGCACGGCGCGGCGTTCTCAGGACGACAGCCACGAGCGCCCTCTGGGACAACGCCTCTCGTGGCCACGACTGAAGGACATCGTTCACTTCGGACTTCGGACTGAGCTAGCAAACAGTTACGACCTTCGTAATCAGATAGGCACGATTGAAGACTTCGCTATTGTACAGGCACTAGGCAGGCCTCCAACAACTATGTATCAACATTCTGCAGTACTATGTAAAAGTTAAGTATTGTTACATTCTGTGCAATATATATCTTTCTAATTTACTCGAGTGTTTATAGTTTCTGGCTGCTCCCCTCCGTACCTGCACCAGCGTGTCGGTCTCGTTTCACTCGGCTACCGACACCTACGACGAGGCAGGGACACAAAAGCGGCGACGAAGTCGGGACACAAAACTTTCAGTGTGTTTAGGAGCGAAATGATTTTATTTGCATGTTCATACCACAGCACACACTAATAACACACATATGTTGCAGGTTAAGTTTAAATATTTTCTTAAATAACCACCAGTAGGAATGCAGTTGTATTCAATCAAAGAATTTCTTTAAAATTAAATTAAAAATTGAACTAAACAGTTAGAATTAAAAAATAGGAGTGACAATAATGTAAAGTTATAGGAGGAAACTTACTAACAGTATTTGTGTATTTAAATTTGTAGATAGTACAGTTTTTTATGTTTTTAAAATTCCTTGCCAAGCAAAAGAAAAAAAAAGGGTAAAATGATATATTTGTTACAAGCTATTGCACTTAAATTTTCTTAACTTTTTATTTACAATATATGTGCCTCGTAAAATATTTGGATTTACTGTGTCTAAAATTATGTATCTATAATATAAAATTATGTAATGGTTATATAAATTCACTGAAGAAATATCGTTGTCAAATTTATTAGTTACCTAAGCTAATCTGGCACATGACTAACAAGAAGACCTTCCGGTCTCGGTCATTCAGTTTGGGGTGAGACTTCACATGTTAGTAGTACTCATCAATGTTGTCCAGTCATAGAAAATTCCGATATAGGTTCTAAAATTTAAGTGCAAGTCATGTGTATCTCATATACTAGTCATTCAATTCTGCACAGCAGGTTGTGAAATAGCTCAGGCAGTAGTTTGCATGACTATCATTCTCATGATAAGGGCTTGATCCTACTTTTGGAAAACATTTAACTTTTAATACTTGTTTTAAATATTATAAACAAATTCTATAGAATTAATTATATGAAATATCAATTACACCATAAAGAACTTTATTTTATTTATGATTACAATTGCAGGTAGTTAAAATTTTAATTACAATATTTACTTTTTAAAAAGTCGAATAATTTCAAATACATTGTCATTACATTTTTTTAAAAAGATAATTAGGTGATAATGTAATTCGTGGAAAGATTATAAATATTCGTTGTAATTTCGAGGAATTGGTTGCCTTAGTGTATGCATATAAAAAGGTTGACGGCCAGGAAGAGTCAGTTATATATCAGAAATTAAAAAACAAAAAATGTTTCTTGATGATAGGTTGGAACCTAGACCGCCTACAGGAGAGGCGAAAACCCTCCTCCTGAAGGCGTCACTAGATGCGGTATGGAGGGAGACGTGGTCAGCACCCCGCACTCCCGGCTGTTGTGCAGGTTTCAGCGACCGCAGCCACTTTTCAGTCAAGTAGCTCCTCAGTTATAGACTTGCGCATAATAGTTCGCGATCGGGAGCGCTCTCTTTAGTTCGCGGCTCTGCTGCGAACTAGTTCGTTCTTTTAGTTCGTCCGCTCCCAGTGACGGCTACGCGGCGTGGTCTGCGCATGCATCAAAAAATGCATCAAAAAAAAAAAAAATGCTGTAGCACTGAACTAAGTAATCTAGCTGGGCAGACGCTCAACTCGAAATGGCTCTCATCAGCAGAAGGCAAACACGTGATTTTCAATTCTGCTGCGCGCAACTCTCGCTATTGCCCGTCGGTCTTCGGAAAAGAATCCAACGAACTAAGAAGTGAGATGCATTTGGCGTAATAGTTCGCGACCGGTAACGCATGTTTTAGTTCGCGACCGATGGCACATATTTTAGTTAGCGACCGATCGCGTATATTTTAGTTCGTGACCCATCGCGCATATTTTAGTTCGCGACCGGTAGCTCTCCTTTTAGTTCGTAGTTCGGCCGCGAAGTAGGTCGCTCTTTTTAATTCGTCCACTCTTTTTTGGCTTTTGCTACCGCTACTAAAAGAGCTCTTTCTTTTGTTATGACAGCTTTTTTATATAATGATCAGTGCTGCCCAAGCGTGTGCTATTACGGATTTTTGGGCAATTAGACATCAAATACTTAATCAAATAAACCAGTTATTTACAGGAATGGGTGATACAATGGTATTCATTGAATACACTATTGAATGAGGGTTATATTTAGACACTGCTGAATGCCTTAGAAAAGAAAATTTCCAGCAGTGAACTATGAAACTACAGCTGAGCTGCATCTCAGCTCCAAATGACGGTAACTGGCAGAAGAGAATCACGGGATTCTGCGCGCTCTCGCGTCCTCTCGCTGTTCCCCGTCAGTCTTCGGAAAAAAGCGGACGAACTAAGAGGCGAGGGATCTGCGACTATTTCGCGTAGTTAGCCTGTGGGAGCGCTCTTCCGAACTAGTTCGTTCGCGAACTACACAAGACTACTCAGTTGGCCTCACAAGGGTCCAGTGCATCCGCTTGCCAACAGCGCTCGGCAGACCCGGGCGGCCTTACCCATTCAATTGCTAGCCAAGGCCGACAGTGCTAAACTCCGGTAATTCAGTGGGACCTGTGTATCCACTGTGACACAGCAGCACAGCCTTTACTGACAACAATATCAGTTATACGTGTGCTGCTCGTAGAGCCATTTTTGTCGGAATACTGCGCTTTACGACTTGTACGAGCAGATGCCCTTGACGTATACTATTATTCTGCATAGTCCCATCCCGAAGGGTCTCCTTGTCAGTACAAGAAATGTTGTATATGTAATAATTACAAAGCAAATATGTACTTGGACAAAGATGCATATAATAACCTTCTCAATAAATGAACGAACCAATACGACAGATTTGTGGTGCTATTGTAGCGCAACACTGTGGTAAGTACGGGTCGACACAAGTTTCCCAAGTGAAATTCCCTGATTTTCACAAACAATTTTAGCGTAGAACTTCAGTTACGAAGTTTGATCTTATCCGTATTGTTACTTTATATCATCAGTAGAAGCTACCAGATGTCTCAGAGTGAACCAAAGCGGTGTTGTTCGGACGTGGAGGAGATATAGAGACATAGCAAGTGTCGACCACCTGCCCTTCTCCACCACAGCAGCTGATGGCGGCTACATACGGAACCCTGAGAGGAACGCCACCATGCCGAATAATGATGTTCCTGCAGCCACTGGAGGTCGTGTTTCGACTCGAACAATACGTAATACACTGAATGACGTGGAAGTACACTCCCGACGTACATGGCGAGATACAGCTTTGACACCTCGACACAATGTAGCGTGGTACATGCATTACATGCATTTAAATGAAATGGTAAGCTAATTAACGGTGGATTGTTGTGCAGGCACAACATTACAAAAAGAATCGACGAGCAGTTACCTTTAACAATAGATCCATCGGTGGTTGAAATTGGGCTGTAAATGAAATTTTAATAATATGATAACCACTCGCCGAACAGTGGATGGCAGTTCGTCAATATTAAACTACGATTCGTGTAGCAAACAGTAAAGTAAGATAAGTGACATGATATAAATCGGATAGGAATATTACGTAAGTCAAACACATCGGACTTCTAAAAATTTACAATAAAATCGACTGCAGGTTCTATTGCCAGTAATTGATAATATTATGGAATAAATTTTGAAACAAGACTGGCAGGCTACACGAAATATCACCATTCGATATTAACTAAAAACTATGCCATCCATTGTTGCGGTGATTCAACAAGGCTGAAAAAGACATTATGGGCGGAGGGAGGATAGGACAAAATTATTAATAAAAATTCATAAGTGCGAATTTAAGTGAGAGGTGGGGGTTTATTTATAAATTTAAGATACGCTCACATCACATATATTTACCTGAATGTACATAATAGCGGCCACATAAAAAATAATAAAGTACAGCTCCAGTCTGCAAGATGCTATCGCTGCGAAGTACAAAGCAAGAGTGTCTTCTTTCTTACAAAAAAAATTGAAAGTGTTGTTCCTAAATTTTCTTTCTCTGACTTTCATAGATAACTATTTTAACATGCCGAAATAATATAAAAATACAAAATTTTCTATGATAATATCGGGGAAAGGAAACCGTGTTATTATAGAGCCCAACGTCATGATGAATTGGAATCAGGCATCAAATGTTATCCGTAGATGAGATCGCCTCTGCCTTCAACCAAACAAATGTCTGAGACTTTTTCCTCTTTTGCAGACTGCCTAGTCACTATGAACGTCTCTGACACACCGACCAGCGAGTGCAGTGAGCTGGTGGTTACCTGGTATTTTGGGGTGGGTGGCATTAATAGGGCCACCGTACGCCATTGGTGGTAGGAGAAGGCAACCAAACGGTTATTCTATACACGAATGTATAGTGCAACCATATCGTCAACATTTTAGTAATGGACTTGTCTTAATGGACGACAGTTGTCATGTTCATCAAGCACATTTTGTGAATGCGTACCTCTATGATAACGATGTCGCAAGATTAGAATGGCCAGCATGTGCTACTGGCATGAACCATATCGAACATGCAAGGGATAGATTGGATTAGATTAAATTAATACTTGTTCCATAGATCATAAATAAAACATTTCGCAATGATGTTTTACTAAGTTTTATCCGAAAATTCATCTTAAGTGTGAAGGAGTTGCCGCTCAGAAATTCTTTTAATTTCTTTGTGAATATCAGACTTTTGATGCTACTTTGTAAGTGACCGAAGACTTTTGTGGCAGCATAATACACCCCTTTCTGTGCCAAAGTTAGATTTAATCTTGAATAGTGAATATCACCCTTTCTCCTAGTGTTGTATCTATGCACACTGCTATTACTTTTGAATTGAGTCGGAAGAATCCATATATATATATATATATATATATATATATATATATATATATATATATATATATATATATATATATAGTTGTTGTAGTCTTCAGTCCGGAGACTGGTTTATTGCAGCTCTCTACAATACCCTATCCTGAGCAAGCCTCTTCAACTCCACATAAGAACGGCAACCTACATCTCTCTGAATCTGCTTACTGTATCCATCTCTTGGTCTTCCTCTGCGGTTTTTACCCCACACACTTCCCTCCAACGCTGAATTCACAATTCCTTGATGTCTAAGAATGTGTCCTACCAATCGATCCCTTCTTTTAGTCAAGGTATGCCAGAAATTCCTTTTCTCCCCAATACTGTTCAGTACCTCCTCATTAGTTACGCGATCCACCCACCTAATCTTCAGCATTCTTCTGTAGCACCACATTTCTAAAGCCTCTATCCTCTTCCTGTCCGCACTGTTTATCGTCCATGTTTCACTCCCATACAAGGCAACACTCCACACAAATGCTTTCAGGAAGGACTTCCTTAGGCTTAAATCAATATTCGACTTTAACAAATTTCCCTTTTTCAAGAACGCTTTTCTACCCTCTGCCATTTTGCATTTCATATCCTCTGTGCTGCGACCATCATTTGTTATTTTACTGCCCAAGTAACATATATAATAAATGGATTCTTCCGTCACTTCTTGGTAGAACGCTTCCATATTTAAGGTTGAAAACAAACAAACTGTTTCTGTTCTACTATTTTTTTGCTTATTTACAAACTAATTTTCGGCCATCGTTAGGTAACGCCTGTCAACAGCTTGCCTGACGATGGCATAATAAGCCGAAATCTAGTTTGTAAATAAACAAAAAATTAGTAGAACAGAAACAGTTGGTTTTCAACCTTATATATATATATATATATATATATATATATATATATATATATATATATATATATATATATATACATACATACAGTGAAGATTCCTAGATCCTTAAATAAAAGTCTGCAGTATGATCTTGTGTGGGCTCCAGCAATGATTCTGATTACACGCTTTTGTGCAATGAATACCTTTTTTACTCAATGTTGAATAGCTCCCAGAATAGATTGAAATGGGCTGTTTTTGGACGAAACGACTCACCATCAAATCTCAGTGATATACGTTGAATCGTCGTTGAGGAGTGGAACAATCTTTTATGTCACGTATCATGAACCACTAAAATTGTGTTGCTGCGACACTCTTTCTTTGTGCATACATTCTAAATAGTTGAAACTCGCAACGTGTTCTACATCTACATAGATACTCTGCAAATCACATTTAAGTGCCTGGCAGAGGGTTCGTTAACCACTTTCATATCTTTTCTCTACTGTTCCATTCGTGCGGGAAGAAAGTACACCTAAATCGTTCCGTTTTCGATCTGATTTCCCTTATTTTATTGGGATCGTCATGTCTCCCTAAGTAGGTGGATGCTAGCAAAATATTTTCACATTCAGAAGTAAAAGTCGGTGATTGAAACTTCGCAAACAGATCACGCCGTAATGAATAACGTCTTTCTTTTAATAATTTCCACCCCAATTCGTGCAACATTTCCGTGACGCTTCTCCCCCCCTCCCCCACCTCCCGTAACGTAGTAAAACAAAACGAGCTGCCCTTCTCTGAACCTTCTCAATATCCTCCGTTAGTCCCACCTGGTGAGGGTCCCACAAGGGGCAACAGTGCTCCAGGAGAGGACGCACAAGTGTGATGTAAGCAGTCTCTTTGGTGGAGCTGGTGCATCTTCGAAGCGTTCTGCCAATGAAACGTAATCTTTGGTTCGTCTTCCCCACAATATCTCCTATGTGTTCTTTCCAGTCTAAGTTGTTCGTAATTGTAACTCCTAGGTATTTAGTAGAATTTACGACCTTAAGGTTTGACTGATTTATCGCGTAATTGAAGTTCAGCGGATTTCTTTTAGTGGTCATGTGTATTACTTCACACTTTTCGTTATTTAGTGTCAATTGCCAATTTTGGCACATGTAGAAATTATGTCTAAGTCGCTTTGCAGTTGCTTTTGATCCTCTGTTGAGTTCAATAACCGATAAACGACAGCATCATCCACGAACAGTCTAAGGAAGCTATTCAGATTGTCTGCTAAATCGTTTATAAACACAAGGAAGAGTAGGGGACCTATAACGCTTCCCTGGGGAACGCCAGATCTCACTTCTGTTTTACTCGATGACTTACCGTCAATTACAACGAACTGTGTCCTTTCTGATAGGAAATCGAGAATCCAATCGCACAATTGCTGAGATATTCCATAACCACGTAATTTCTTCCCACTATTTGAGTCTTAATGTGTTTTAATCCTTTTCACACAAACATTAGTATTTACAAATCTACATACTGTCAGTTTGAAAAGCACTGTCACAAAAACAACAAAAATAGGTTATGTGTGGCAGAAAACAACTGTGAAATGCTCCAGCTGTCACGGCCGATCCGAAAGCATTTCACTTTCATCCTGAGGGAGAGTTAGCTGGAGTGTAGCTCTCGACAGCTGGCATTTTGGGCGACAATGGGCTTTATTTCCACAGAGACGTTCCTTGTCCAGAGGAGACGATGGCTGAGCCACTGCCCGAGACCGCGCTGCGGCCATCCAGGGCTTCGCTGAAGAAGTCCGTCACCAGGAGGATCCTGCCGCGGCCCTCGAGATGCGACGCGGACAGCGCGCTCTTCCGACAGGTTAGCCTTATCCCAAACACTTTCATAGTACAGTCGCTGTACAGGCGAGGTCGGAAAATTTTACCTCTTGAGTCGTCGGTCCCGGGAGATAATGCTAGCACCATTGTTCAATGTAACTACATATGTCAACTAGCGAAAGAAAACACGGTAATTTGCAAGGACCGTTGTATATCGCTTCGGACGGCCTACTATCGATATGTATTGAAGACGCGAGTATCGCAGTGTCGTATATCGAACACACGAACGTCGCTGTGTCGTAAGAAACAAGGGTGATTCTACTTACACTTCGGTAAAATCAGACGTGACGTCATTATGACGTACCCACACTACCGATGTCCAGAAGAGCGGCGCATCGACTTTTGCGATCGTTCGAGACGCTGGTTTTCGGTGGGATAACATGCTTACTTCGACATTCTTTCTGAACTGCATACTTTTTTCCTTCGTAGTTTAGTGACAAAACTAGGCGTTACTTGGTATCATGTTTTGGAAGGACTGACGGAAATTTCAGTAAATGTAAATTGAAAATTATGTCAGAAATAACACAGTCCGAGCCTTAAGAGAACTTCACACATTTTCAAAGAAAAGAACTAGCATGTTGCAGCAACTTGGCGGTAGATGAGTACCCAGTTTTACGAAATGTTTTACCTTATGTTCGCAGAGCCTCTGTGACAAATGCCTGTATTAGTATCCAGCTCATTTGATTTATAGTTTCGGCGAAAACATACATATTCCTACGGCGACTATATGTTGTTTTTGTATGTCGCATATTTTGACACGTCAAAGTACACATTGTCGCTTCATAGCCTGTTAACCGTATTTTGTCCTCTAAGTTTAACGTAGACTCCGTACTACAATGCAACTCGGTAGCATTTTTCGCTTAGAGAAAAAGTTTCCATTAGTTTTAAACACAACCTTCACAAATGGGCCACGATGATAACATCAGATTTGAATAACGTTTCACAGCTCACAGTGTAGGTCCTTTTTCGGAAAATTTATAGCTTCTTACTTTTAAAAAAAGAAAGCAAAGTTATACCTTCCGAAACTGTAATGAATATACCATTACCAACTGAAGATATTATCAGCTACTCCTTTAATTCGTCTGCTACAATTGCAACCGCAGTTTTGCGTCAAGAACGAGCACACAAGTCGATCATGGCTCCAGTCATGTTCGATAGTGTGGTTACGTCATAATGACGTCACGTCTGATTTTACCGAAGTGTAAATAGAATCACCCAAGAAACAATTGTTGGCGGACAAATGAAAACAGATATTCATTTCGACGTATATAAACCAATTAAATAATTAATGCTGTTGGATACATACAAGAACCTGTCAACCATAGAGCAGGTATAGCATGTTTTATTCATTTGATGATCTGTACGAAACAGTGATCAAGTGATTCAAAATCTCCCTTTTACGAGGGCAATTACTTTTTCTGAGCGGCCAAGGGTACATACAAGAACCTGTCAACCATAGAGCAGGTATAGCATGTTTTATTTATTTTTTGATATGTATGAAATCTTCGGTTCATAAAGGTATTATCGTGGCTACTCCACTTTAAAAACTGATCTGTAGCGTAGCCTTAAGAAGTTAGGTTAAGGTTTAACAAAGTACATAAATATCCGGTTCAGAAGGGTATTATCGCGGTCTAGGCTAGACAATTTTCTCCTGTATCATAAAGGCAACTGATTTCGCGAGTAAACAAACTACGATAGCATTCTGATGCTGGCATGTTCGATACAAATTGTCACTAAGCAACTATCGATAGTCCGTCATTATCGATAGCAGGCCGTCCGAAGCGATATACAACGGTCCTTCCAAATTAGCGAAAACACCCACAGTCTAACAGTCGCGACACTCAGTGCTGTGAAAGCTCTTACCGACTGACAGTTGAAACGACACTAGCGCTCCTAGCGGTGGGCAAGCCGCGTTGAGTGTAATGTTTCTTTCTAATTATTTTTCCACGCTATTAACGAAACATTTAAATTTGTGTAATAAGCATTAGTAAAATATAATGGAGAAATAAACCCAAAAACAGGCAAATTTCACCGATTTGGTGATATAAACAACAACTTACTCATGGAGAAATACTTACGAATATTTGTGTATTTGCAGTATATTCTGTGGAAAGTAAGAGAATATAAACGTAAGAAAAACATAAATTCCTGTTGTGGTCTTTTCTTACTATATAGTACGCACTTCTTTGCCACTTCTTCCGTATGGAGTCCAATGATTCGCACATTTTCACGCTTCACTGGTGTTTGTTACATACACACATATTTTTAAGTGTAATTAATTTTGCTTACAAAGGGAATATATTGAAGAATCTTGCTGTTTGTGGTTCAGATGTAGCAACAATTGTGAAATTTTTTTCTTTTTTGTTGGGAAACAATTTTACTGCTTTTGACGTTTACTGCCACGTCTGTGAGGCTTTTTTTGTCAGCTACAGCTGATTTGCTAAATTTATTGTTTTTGTTTGGTGTAACTTTCGTAACATCGAGTTTAATTTTAATTTTGTAGTTTAAAATCTAAATCGGTGTTTTGATATTCTGTCATTGCCCGTTACATCAATAAGAACATAGTAGGTAATTTTTCGAAATCTAATGCATACCTAATTTTATTACCCCTTTTACTGCTTTAATAACCATTTCTTGCAATTTTTTCCAATCGAGGGCATTCATGGTTTTAATTTTACCTTCTATTTACTACGTAATACAGCTGTTCAAGCTAGTCTAGTCCCCATTTCAGCAGATTTTCTGTTATTATTATTATTATTATTACAGGCAATGCTGAAAGAATTACAGTAGGTAACGAAACCATATATGCGGTAGACCAATTTTGTTACTTGGGCAATAAAATAACACATGATTCTCGCAGTACAGAGGATATAAAATGCAGAATGGCAATGGGTAGAAAAGCGTTCTTGAAAAAGAGAAATTTGTTAACATCGAATATTGATTTAAGCCTAAGGAACTCCTTTCTGAAGGCATTTGTGTGGAGTGTTGCCTTGTATGGGAGTGAAACATGGACAATAAACAGTGCGGACAGGAAGAGGATAGAGGCTTTTGAAATGTGGTGCTACAGAAGAATGCTGAAGATTAGGTGGGTGGATCACATAACTAATGAGGTACTGAACAGAAATGGGAAGAAAAGGAATTTCTGGCATACCTTGACTAAAAGAAGGGATCGATTGGTAGGACACATTCTTAGACATCAAGGAATTGTGAATTTAGCGTTGGAGGGAAGTGTTTGGGGGTAAAAACTGCAGAGGAAGACCAAGAGATGGATACAGTAAGCAGATTCAGACAGATGTAGGTTGCCGTTCTTATGTGGAGTTGAAGAGGCTTGCTCAGGATAGGGTATTGTAGAGAACTACATCAAACCAGTAACCGGGATGAAGACCACCACAACAACAACAACAGATATTGCATTCCATATAAGATTAAATGAGATTAAATATCTCGAAAACAAAGATCGATAGAGGAATGCAGTAAACGGTATGTTTATTGTGAAAGCTGTAAGAAGTTTATACAGCAGTTTGAAATAACAGTTATAAAAGCTGGTAACAGATGGCGCTGTACGCTGTACAGCTCATATCCGATACATAAGTGAAATAATCGTATGAAAACACTATTTGCAAACAATCACATCGCAGTGTTTTCAGAACGTTCACCATTGGCACTACAGAGGTGGCGCAAACGAAGAATGAAATTCGCCATCACATTTCGTAGTGTCTCAACCGAAATGGATTCACATGCCACAGTGATCGCCGATTCAAGCTCGTCCAGCGTGGCGGGATGCTTCGGGTAGACCATGTCTTTCACTGTGCCCCACAAAAAAAAGTCACATGGAGTCAAATCCGGCGAATATGGAGGACAATCCATGCCTGCACCAGTAAATTTGAGATATTCCAAAGCAATGACTCGATTCCCGAAGTATTCCTCAAGAAAGCGAAACAGTTGTTCGGTCCGATGTGGTCAGGCTGCATCTTACATAAACCATTCAGTACCTGGTCGATCCTTTAACGCTTGCTGTGTGCCGACAAATAGTTCCAAAATTGCACCAGTGACAGTTTCTCCAATGAAAAAAGGGCCAATAATGCCTCTGCTGCATACTGCAGCCCACACAGTAACTTTAAGAGAATACAGGGATTTCGATTCACACCAATATGGCTTTTCGGAACCCCAAAATCGCCAGTTCTGCTTATTCACGTACCCATTCAGGTGGAAGTGTGCTTCATCTGTAAACCATATGCAGCCAAGATCAAATCCTTCACTATCAATCATCTGATTAGCAAAGGCAACCCTTTGTTCACAGCTCGTACGAGTATGATCTGGTGCGTTTGAATTTTGAATAGAAACATGTGTAGGCTCTTTCTCAGTATTTTCTGCGTGCTGGAGCACTTCAAACCAGTCTCAGATGCAATTCTACGGACGGATGACATTGGATTTCGCTGAATAATTCCAGAAACTGTGGCGATATTTTCAGTCGTAACAGCGGTTTGCTTGCGGCCAACATGCCCCACCAGTTCATCCGTTACGCTGCCTGTTCGTTGAAATTTTGCGAAGAGCGTACGAATGGTTTTCGCATCGGGTCCTTTTGGAACATTAAATAGTAGAACTCAAGGTACGTATGCCAGTTTGGGCTTCTTCACTGTCATTGGTTAGCGCTGTATTATGTCACTCGGCAGCAAGCCGCTGTATTATAAGGCCACCGCGAACACATTTTCTCCGACTTTTCTTTTGTCATTCTATAAAAGAATATTGCTTTTAAGCGGTGGATCACGCTTGTGATTAATATATGTGTATACTAACATACAAAGGACTGAAAACCTCATCACGATACGTTCAGTAGTTCTCGAGGTACAGAATATTGAAGGGACAGACGAGAGAAAATGTGCTTCTGTTTTATAATTATAATATCATGATTTCACCCACTTAGAGTGCGAATTTCGAAATTTTACTATGCGTATAACCGTGACGCTAGCTCATTCAATAAGTTGACTAAGTTTTATCGCAATCGACTAAATCACATTGACAGGCATAGCATACGGCCAAACAGAGGCCTTAATTTTTATATATTAGGCAAAGAAAACTTTCGTTACAACGCAAAATTAGCAGCCGATTTTCGCATTAATGCTCTTGTTTTACTTATTTAATTACTATGAACATTGAACTGCATACTCCTTCATACATACAATTTTATCAATCGGCTTCACAAAAATGTTCGGAACAAATTCTGGCATTTTTTACATTTATCTCGTCTTGTCGTTTACAGTGAGAGAACCATATGCGCTGAAGTTCATATTTTGGAAACCAATGGTACAAAATGCCTTCCGCCTTGCGTCCACTGTTATTACATTCCGCAACAGCACAACACGAAGAATTCTTACTCATAATTACAGGAAGAATGTATGGAAAAATCGTTCGCTAATACAAGAAAGCTACTTTCTATGCGAACACTTAACAGGTCACGAAACGAGCGAGCGCAAAACACAGCTTTCTGCTTGCACGTTTCATACGGATAGTGCGGAAACTGCTCGACGCTTGCTGCCGAGGCCAACGAGAGAGACAAGCCACGGCGCGCCTGTCAAATTACGTAAGCAAGGTAGGCCTGAGCCGGCGCGATCGCTAGCTGAGTGGCCCGCCGCTATGAGGCAGTGGGCTGTGCCCTAGCGCCCGGCCAATCCGCTAGCGATCGCGCCGGCTCAGGCCTACCTTGCTTACGTAATTTGACAGGCGCGCCGTGGCCTGTCTCTCTCGTTGGCCTCGCTTGCTGCCGAGGCCGACGAGAGAGACAGGCCGCGGCGCGCATGTCATATCACGTGACCAAGTGAGGCCTGAGCCGGTGCGATCGCTAGCGGATTGGCTAGCCAGTATGAGGCAGTGGGCTGTGCCCCAGCAGCCAGCCAATCTGCTAGCGATCGCGCCGGCTCAGGCCTCACTTGATCACGTGATATGACATGCGCGCCGCGGCCTGTCTCTCTCGTCGGCCACGCTTGCTGCCAGGTGACGTCACAGAAGCAAAGCGCGTGAGTCAAATTTACATCCCCCTGAGTGGAACTGATCGCTCTGGGCTTCGGATCACTATTTATACTAGGCATTACGTATAGCGCTTACAGCGCCATCTGTTAGCAGCTTTTGTAACTGTTATTTCTAACTGCTGTATAAACTTCTTACAGTTTTCACAATAAACATTCCGTTTACTGCATTCGTCTGTCGATCTTTGTTTTCGGGATATTTAATTTTGTAATCAGGGAGTCCTTTCCTGGACACCCTGTACCTGCTAAGTGAACTGACGCTGTTCATGCATGTTTGTTTGACATCTTTGTGCGAATTGAGTGTCATATATGGTGAATCTAAGTGGCTGTGTTCTCGATGTAGTACACACATTCACTGTCAGTGTTAAGGAGACCTTGGAGCCCAGGTGATGCGCTGCCCGGCAGCTGCTGCTGCTGATGGAGCAGCGGCGCGGCCTGGCGGAGCGCCTGGAGGAGGAGAGCGCGGAGCGCGCGCGGCTGCAGCAGGCGCTGTCCGAGCACGGCTGGCGGCGGGGGCTGTTCTGCGCGCCCGTCGCGGGGCTGGGCGACGCCTCCCAGGAGGCCGCGCGCCGCGTGCTCCACCAGTGCACCCGCAACAAGCAGCTGCAGCAGGAGCTCGAGGTCAGCTGACTGTGCATCTAGAGGGGGCGGCTGCCACAGGGGTCGTGGTCTCCTCAAGGTTTTGCCTTATGACAAATAATGTTCTAATGGTCACATGGCGTCGTAAATACGACAATAGCTGAAACTTCCTGGCAGATTAAAATTGTGTGCTCTCCTGCGAAACTTGCAAGACTAGCACTCCTGGAGAAAGGATATGGTGGAGACATGGCTTAGCCACAGCCTAAGGGATGTCTCGGGGACTTCTGTGAAGTTTGGAAAGTAGGAGGCGAGGTACTGGCGGAAGTAATGTTGTGAGGCGGCATCGTGACTCGTGTCGGGATAGCACAGTCGGTAGTGCGCTTGCCCTCGAAAGGCAAAGGTTCCAGTCCCAGTTCCGACACGCAATTTTAATCTGCCAGGAAGTTTATATCAGCGCACACTCCACTGCAGAGTGAAAGCTTCATTCTGGAAACATCCCTTAGGCTGTGGCTAAGCCATGTCTCCACCATATCCTTTCTTCCAAGAGTGCTAGTCTTGCAAGTTTCGCAGGAGAGCTTCTGTGAAGTTTGGAAAGTAGGAGGCGAGGTACTGGCGGAAGTAAAGTTGTGAGGCGGCATCGTGAGTTGTGTCGGGATAGCACAGTCGGTAGTTCGCTTCCCCGCAAAAGGTAAATGTCCCAGGTTCGAGTCCTGGTTGCGGCACACAGTTTTAATCTGCCAGGAAGTTTCATTTCAGGGCACACTCCGCTGCAGAGTGAAAGTTTCATTCTGACGACAATAGCTATCTATCTCCTATACACATTTTTCCATACCAAACTGTTTCCAAGCTATTTGTGTGTGTGTGTGTGTTTGATTAAGGGCAGACGGAAGGCAATTTTTATCCCTATTCTTCCAATGCTATTTACCCTTGATTTGATTTGATTTTTTCAGGGAAGCCAAAACAGTCTTGGTCCAACCCGCTACTGCCTGCACAGAAACTAAGTTTATTGTGCGGTATTGCACCCTGTATATCTAGTAAAGCCAACTAATGCCATTGAACAATGCAAGGAGTTCCTTTACCAGTTCTTTATTAGACACAATTTCTTCGGGTCTGGTTGTCCCAAATGTTCTGTGCCTTTTACTCTCCAATGCAATGCATTCGAAGATTAGGTGTGATGCATTTTCATCACCGTCATCACAGATCTTACATTTAGGGTCCTCTTCTGTTATTCCCATGGTATGTAGGTGTTTTTTGACATTCCCATGGCCTGTCAGCAATCCACCCATGAGTCTAATCTCTCTCCTATTCAGGCCCAGGATTGCAGAGATTCTTTTAAAATATGGCTTTGGCATCATTACCTTGCCATGTTTTTGTTGGTAGACTTTGGTTCAATATTCTACGTGCTGTCTTCTGAGCCATATACGTAGCTCCAATTTGATCATTGCATTGGTGATTGTCAGGACAGGTTCCGGTCCAATAAATGGAGCCTCTGCCCCCATCCTGGCTAATCTGTCGGCATGTTCGTTGCCACTGATCCCCGAGCGTTTACTCTATTGCTTTCCCCTAGCTCCACCAGAACCCTGTGACATTCTGCAACAATTTTATACCTTGTTGCAGGAGCTGCCAGTGATCTCAGGGTTGCCTGGCTGTCTGAATAGATATAGATGCTACGATCTTTGTAGCACCTATGCAAATTCTCCTCCACAGATGCCCTGATGGCGGTGATTTCGGCCTGGAATACTGAGGCCAGTTTCCCTAGAGAGATGACGCCCTCCAGTCTTGGATGCACCCGGTATACCCCGTCCCCAACGCTTTGTCTGATTTTGACCGGTCAGTGAACCAGACAATATCCCCTGTACGGTGTCGAACTATTTTCTCCCACTGCTCCCTACTTCCAATTGTTATATTGAAAGGCTTGTTGAAGCAGTATGGGGTTATAATATAGTCGACTGGCATTTCCCCAACCTTTTCTATATTTACCTCACTCACTATTTTAGTGTGTGATATTTACCCTTTGAATAGGTACACTTTTCAAAGGAACTATAAGTGATAAAACAACGAAATTTTTATTGCATATACAGGGTGTCCCAGCTATCTTGTCCACCCACAATATCTCTGGAACAATAACAGCTATTCGAAAACGACTTTCACAGGTAGCAATGTACGGCTGGGGCCCATGAATGTACATATTTGGAAACATTCTAAAACGAAAGCAAATGTGTTTTTTAACACAAACTTATGTTTTTTTTAACTGGACACCCTATATTTTTTCTTCAGAAATCCATAGCATGACAAATCACATAAAAATGGCGTTGATTGCATCGCAATATTCCAATTACATCCCAAGATATTGCGACGAGAAGTTGACGCTTGAAAAACCCGAAATACGTTGCTAACGCACGTCCTGAGGCTCAGGCGTGAACCCCTTGCTGCCCGTAATCGCGATGTGATTGACGTGCGTAATCGCACTACCATTCTTATCAAGAGGTCTGAAACGAATAATACGGTCTGCTGCCATCAACTCTCATAAGCACATAATGGTTTCCCTCTTGCACGTTTTATGTGTCTACGTACACAATATGAACCAGTACCGATTGGTATACACCAGTCAGGTTGTCTTATTTATCCTGCACACCCATCGCGATTACGGGCAGCATGGGGTTCACGCCTGAGCCTCAGGATGTGCGCTAACAGCGTATTTCGGGTTTTTCAAGCGTCAACTTCGCGTCGCAATATCTCGGGATGTAATTGGAATATTGCGATGCAATCAACGCCATTGTTTATGTGATTTGTCATGCTATGGATTGCTGAAGAAAAAATACCGGGTGTACATTAAAAAAAACATAAGTTTGTGTTAAAAAGACCACATTTGCTTTTATTTTAGAATGTTTCCAAATATGCACATTCATGGGCCCCAGCCGTACATTGATACCGGTGAAAGTCGTTTTCCTATAGCTGTTATTGTTCCCAGAGATATTTTGGGTGGACAAGATAGCTGGGACACCCTGTATATAAGATATATGTCTCAATTTACAAGTAAAATGAACATAATAACTCTAATGGTTTTTAAAGAAATTTTTTTATTCTTTCATCAGTAAAATTTAACTTTTTTAGTACATTAATCATTATAAAACAGTTTATGATTGTTTTGTGGTTCTCAATTTACTTGTAACGATTTGTTACCATCTTCAGCACAAAAAGACCAAATTTCATCTCTCTAACCCCATTAGTTTATCAAATAGTGGTACCTGAAAGTAAAAAAAAGTAGTTTTGAGAAAAATAAATTTAAAGTTTAATATTGCAATTCTAATACAATTATTGATGAGAATTACTTACCACTAGTATTTTACTGCATCATATTGAGCATCATCTGAATCACACTGATATATTCTTTTCTTCTCTTGGTCCCTCTTCTTTTCTGTCTAGCTTCTTTTGTGCATTTTAAATTAGCAATATTTGCTTTGCAGATTCTCTCTTTATCTATTTGCACCAACGATTTTGCAGTATTTCCACTAAATTGTATGCCCAATAATTCCAAAACATCCATTTTTCTAGTTACACCATCAATGAAGCATAAAATAGCGTCATAAACACTAAATTTGAGAGTTGTGATCTGAAAAAATACAGTTTTTGGTAACGTTCGGAAACAATAACAAACACGATCAGAACAAAAAGTATAGATAGTAGATAAAGGGTAGGAAACATTGAAGCGATAAAAACAATAGAAGCATGAAAGAATACACAAGGAGTAAAAGAATGCTGTGTGCATTTTCTCCGCATGGCGCAAAACGGAAGGCGTGGCCTAATTGCACAGAGCGTCAGAAAAACCATCGTAACTCACAAAAAAATTATCGGATTCATATAAAACAAAAACTGTTTCACGCAGGAAGTACCGGGCATTTCAAATACGCCAAAATCTAAAAATAGAATTTTTGAGCCCATTTGCCCTCCGTCTCCCCTTAAGTATAATGTGTGGCTGTGTAAGATTACCGCCCAATAGAAATATTGGTAATTAATAGTATTTGATAATTAAACAGTATGAAGTTCACTGCAAACATTGACCATGCCAATGCACTAAATGTTACACAATTTTGATCTTAATAATTATGGTAGCAATGTATGTACACAGTTGGGTGACAACATTTATAGTTAGGCCACAGGTAGAAATTCTCCACGTTGAGATTTGCTGTGTGCTTGTTGCTGACGGGAGGCCAGCGAGCAGGCCGACGTTGGTGGCTTGTTCCAGCTTAGGATTTCCAGTTCGTTTCCGGTGAGGGGAGAGAGGGACAATGGCGAGTGCCAGGCACAGTGCAGTGCACAGCGTGAAATAAAATATTCCAATACTACTGGCATTTGAAGTAATACGGTGCAGTTAGGAACCTTTAAGGCCCTCATTACAAAACAGCCTGTTGACAAATAAACAATACATTAGCTGATGTAGTCACATCTGACGTAATATGTTTAATTGACAATGAAAAGTAATAAATTACCAATGAATACAAGACAGTTACACAACTAACATGGCAATGTTTGTTTATAAAAATAATATATTAACTATTTCTCATTTTATTTTCAATTAATCTTGTGTATTTTACCTTGAAATATTCAGTTAAACCACTTATCTGTGATATAAGAAATTGCACGATTATAATAAATAGTACAAAGGATGTTTATACTAATATAAAAACATAAGAAGATATTTCTTTAATGTGTAGTGTAATTATTTTGATTTTAAGTAAAGTTTTAGAAATGTATTGGCTGAGCGCTGTACATTGGCAAATCGGTTAGAACAGCTCACATGGGGAAGTTGATAACGTAGGGAAAAAACCCCGGCAGTTGAGCTTTTGGCGCGCGCGCGCGCGCGCGCGAGGGCAGGAAGTGAAGAGGCGGGAGCACGTGGAGAACTGGCCGGGCGGCGTCGCTCTGCATCAGTCGGCATGTGGATCTCGAGGTGGTGACTTGAAATTTGTCTGTGGCAATCGCCACGTGTGGTTGCTCGTCGTAGACTGTACCAAGTTAAATCGAGTGCTACTGTGTGTTTGTGAATATTTAGCCGGTGGAACAAGGTGTGCATCGCATTGAATTATAGTAACTGTGATTTGTTAATGTAACACGTGTCGTCGCACAGGCATGAACATAAACGGTGTTTGAGACAGCCACATGGTGTGAAAACAATTTGCGACAAATATTCATTTTGTCTGGGGGCTCACGAGCTATAACTTCATTTAATAAATGTGTCGACATACAGACGTATCAGCCACAGGGTTTTAATATGGTGTAATAAGCAACATAAAGTGAACTTTCACGTGTTTTCAAAAATAGTAGTTAGTACACCCTTTTCTCTCATGAACTTACTTTATTATGAATTTGTTTTGTTAATCATATGCAGGGAAGGAAAGCTGCGCATGTGTGATATCATCCCCTAGAAAACGAGTCAAACAGTAGTAATCGCAGTTCCAGTGTTTTTGCATGTTTAGGAATTTGGTTCACAGCTGGTGGTTGTGAGTTGTAAAAATTAAACTTCCCCAATTTTAAACTCTCACCTCGACCTTCACTATCGCAGCTGTCAGGAATACAAACTCACCATTGCTGACTGTTTGCATCTTTCCTGTGAAATAAAACATTCCCATGGATTTTATAGAATTTTCTTAAATTGTGTTGTGGGTTCTGTCTTAGAATCTTTTTTTTTATCTTTTTCCACGCCGTTAGGGTTGCCATACACCACGGATTTCACGGGAAGTTCAAATCAAATCAAATGTTTGTATAGCTTATGGGACTTAACTAGGGTGTCATAAGTCCCTAAACTTACAAACTACTTATGAACTAACTAATACTAAGGACGGCACAAATATCCA
This sequence comes from Locusta migratoria, assembly GCA_026315105.1. NCBI lineage: Eukaryota > Metazoa > Arthropoda > Insecta > Orthoptera > Acrididae > Locusta > Locusta migratoria. The sequence goes on along the minus strand of CM048747.1, from coordinate 51,860,278 downwards.
TTCCCGAGGGTGATTCGAACCCCCGACCTTAGTGGCCGTGCAGACCGTGAGTGGAGAGCCTCAGTCCCCTCGGCCACTGCGGCCGGCTTCACGGAAAGTCCGCGATTTTAGGGGAAATTGAAAAGCGTCCGGGCTGAAAAGGCAAATGCCCGCGATATATGCTAGATTTGAAGGAACTTCCGGTAATTTAAAAAATTGCTTTCAGGGAAGCATTAATATGTTATCTCTTTGCCTTCACATTACATAAAATCCAATGAGTTTTATTTTATTTTATTTGGCCTTGGGCATCTGACGACCAATTAGCAAGTTCAATACATATATTTCACTTTCAGTATATTCTTGTAATGGAGTAACATAATTAACCATACATGCATTTTATCATCATTACACTTAAAAGTAAATTATTTTACAACTGGTTGTCAGTTTGATAGGAGAACTATGCATGTACAATACAATATATTAGTGTCTGAAAAATTGTGAAGTCACAAACATGAAAGGAATACATATAATTAATTTAACAAATGTGTTCATTATGCGACGTGCAAATGTTATAAGGTAGTTTTATACAAACAATTGTTCTTGTGCCACCAGATGGCAGGAATGAAGCGGATAGAAACACTAAGACATAAAATTGCTCAGAGTCCGTTCGAAATATATCTATACAATTAAGGTAAATTGTAATATCATAAAATGATGGATAACAGTAGAATTTTATCGCTACACACATTGTCTGGTGCTGCAGCCGAAGTACTACCGCCTTTGGCGGCTGGACTTCCAGGGTGAAAGGTAAGGGGATTCTTTTATCTTTATTGTACTCATTGCAGGGGATTAGGGCTCACAAGGGTCCTTTTTGTCCTGCATTCCCGACATCAAAATTATCTGTCAAGTATCGATGTTGCCAGTCCTCTTATAGCTGAAGTGTAAGCTCCATATTGATGCATAGTGTTCTAAGTCCACTGATGGTCCTAGATGGTGACTGGTAGATTCTGTTTCTCCTGTTTTTCGGCAGCGATCATGTCCAATATATACCGCCATTGAATTTTCGTTAAGAGTGGATAGGTATTGACGTAGAGTGTGTCAGTTTTGTGAAAGTACTTGAAAATCGGTTTCAAGAGCCGTGGGTCCAAAGGCCTGTGGGGCTTAGTGGGTTTGACGGCCGCTAAATAGTAAGGAATGGGCGATTGCCCAGCTTTAAATTTATCCGCTTCTTGTGCTGCAAATTCCATAAATTGTGGTAGGTCTTTTGTGCTTTTCACTAAGGAGTGCATCTTCTCGTATTCAATTTGCTCTTCGCTCTTGGGAGTGGATACCGATCCCGTGGTTGGTGACGAATCTTGAGTCTGTGTTCGCAGTGCTGGCTCAACTGTGTGAACCGCCATGTCCCCTTGTGTACAGACGTCCATCACTTCCTCGGGATCGTCCGTTTGAGTGGTCGCATACGACAGAGTGCGTCGTGGTTTCGGCTTCTTTAAAGAGAGAACTTCCTCTCGGAGTTGCTGCACTTCGGTTCGTAGCGCCGCTAGTTCCTTCCTAACGGCGGCACGCTCCTCCTCCATCGCCGATAAAATCGCAGCGACGGTGTGCTCCGAATGTTGTGCCGTGGCCTGCTCATGTGCTGGCGGGCTCGCAGGTCGAGCCTCGGTCCTCGCTGATCCCCTGGCTGTAGTGGCGGTTGTCAGGACGCTTGTTCCTGCCTGCTCATCTTCCCACCGTGTGACGTATGGGCAGCGGCGGTGGTTCGCAGCGTGTGCGCCGCCGCAGTTCACACATTTGTGTGGAGCCCCCTTCGGTGCCGTGCAGTCGCGTGTATCGTGCGACCCTGCGCATTTTAAACACGCGGCTGCGTCGATACATTGCAGTGCTGCATGGCCAAACTTTTGGCAACGGTAGCACTGCAGTGGTCGTTGTCGCGTCTTCTTGTGGGGCACAATGCTGGTCGACAAGAGCAAGTGCTATAGTATCGCAGCGATGTGCCCCGTCGCAGCAACTAGTGTCCTTCCTCGTCCGCGGCGTACCATGGCACATGTCTGGGCGCGAGCGCGAGCGAGCGACGGTGCGTGCGGGACGGCCTCTCGGCGAGAACTGCGCCCGTCACTGGTGCTCGCGGCATCGCTATATATGGCAGTGGTTTGGTCACGTGCCTGCCATGCTCGCTTCAGCCGTCTGATGGCCGGGTCGCAAGTTGTGCTTAGCTGCAAGCCGCTGTCTTTATTAAGAGGTTTTTTTCTCATACTCTAATTTCGATCGTCTCTTTTATTACGCTATTCCAGAAAGTATTTGTTCTTGTAATGCCTGTTGTTTGTTTTCCAGCGCATGTTTCGCAATGGCTGATCTCTCGTATTACGTTAAACGAAAACATCTTTCCTGTTCAACACAGCACTGTTCAATAGTACGCACTGCCTGCCCAATGTAAAACTGTCCACATCTACAAGGTCTCTTGCATACACCTGGCATTTTAACGCCTACATAAGTCTCATGAGCTGTCGTAATTTTGTAGGTGGCATGAAGACCGAGTCGATCTCGTGTGTCTTAACAAACCAGCTAATCTCTCCCATTACAGAGCCACAAAACGGCACAAATGAAACCTTCTCCTCCTAGGTGCTCTTCTGCTTGTGTGGCTTCGGATGGATAGCTCGTGAAACCTGGCGGTTACTGCAGCCATTATTCCTAAATACTTTTTGTAAGTGGCTCAGTTCCCTCTGTAGATGATCAGTGTCTGAGACTACTCCCGCTCGGTGAACTAAGGTCCTAAAAACAGATCGTCTCTGCGATGAGCGGTGATGGCGGCTCGTGGTGTGCCATACTGGTTTGTGTGGGAAGGTTTCTGGTAAACAGCTAAGGAACCCTTTTCCTTCACGCCTGACAAGTACGTCAAGGAACGGCAAGCCACTGCCTGTCTCTACCTCCAACGTAAATTTGATTTTTTCATGGATTTTGTTGATGTGATCCAAGAATTAACCAAGTTTTTCATGTCCATGAGGCCAGACAACGAACGAATTCTCACCATAAGCCGTGTCCAGGACAATTTACTCCACAAATATGTTGACTATAACTGGAACTATAATTGGCTTCCCATCGTGACACCGCCCTTCTGGTTATAATACTTTCCACCATACAAAAAATACGATGACGTCATGGTATGCTTGAATAAATCCTCAACAGTGTCGTCGAATAACTGGGTGAGCAGGTGTACATAGTCTTTCTAGGGAAGGTGTGTGAGTAATGATACCACATCAAAGCTGACCATCACATCATCTTCTCCAAGATGCAAGCATTTGATCCCCCACTGTGAAAAACAGATTTGAAAATTGGATAATGATATTATGTGATGTAAATCAGAAGTGTATCATAGTTATAGATACGAATATAGATAAGAAGTATAGTGGTTGTGTGAGGATGGTGGTGTATGCAGCACGCCTGATAGTGGTAACTGTGATACACTGTATTTGAATGGCCAAGGGGTGCTAGGAGCCAGGTCGGGGATTGCGATGCTATTCCCACCAGAGCTTCTAGTCACCTAACAGGCATGGGTGTGTGTTTTGACCTCAGATTAGTTTAAGTAGATTGTAAGCCTGATAACTACAGTAGTTTGGTGACATAGATTTACAAACATTTGAACATATGATACGAAAGGAGACATCTGGTTAGCGTACCTGAGATGATTGCGGTGGTAAACTGTTCTTAGGGTGAGAATCAGATATTTCAATAAGCGTCCGATAGTTTGGTGACTGAAAGTGTATTACATAGCAGTCAATACAATTTTCAGTTAGTATTATATCAATTTGTGGTAAAGTATACGTTGTACCGGGGTTCTAAATTACTTGATAAAAGAAAAAAGAAACTTGGTGTTGATGTATAGATGATACTTCCTAGAAAACTGTTCTGTGTGCCATTCATGTTACGATGTATTTGATGGAGTTACGTGCGAATATCGTGAGTAAAGACTGGCGAGGAATGCAAAATGTTGTGAATCGTCAGAAGGCACATTGTATTGACTGTACATCACTGATCGTTAAACACAAGATTTACCTGGTTTAATGATTGATAGAAAGCTATTCAGAAATACGCTCCGGTGGACTTTGCACAGCGTTTTTACTGGATCTTTAGATGGGGTGTTAGTAGTTGGATGTACAGAATGGGTCCAATGAATACGTCTGATGGGTGGTGAGAGTTCGCAACTTTATTAAACTGCTTTGATAGAATCGCTGTAAGTGATGTTGGAATGAGGCTGACTGTTGTCGAGAGCTTCGAGAAGTGGTGGCTGCAGTAACTTGCTGAGTCAGTTCGTTTTACAACATAGTTAATTGTTCATATGAACTGTACTAAATGAATAAAGAGAATCATCCTATTGAGTGGGGATATCAAGGAGAGTGTGTGGGCAGTTGTGTGGGTGAGTACCTGACATATATTACCGTGATTATCAACAGTAATGGTGAGTGCGTCTCCAACTTGGTGTGTGATGTCCTTAGTCTTCGGGAGATTATGATGTTAAATGAGTAGTTAGAGAAAGAAATTTTCTGCAGAAGTGACTGTTTCACGTACTTTCGGTGGAAAGATAGAGAGCGACTCTGAAGTATTATCTGTTGACGAACTTTCCATGATTTAAATTATTCGATCTTTCAAAGGAGTATTATTATTCTCTCTAAAGGTCAATTTTTTTTATGTTGTTGACCGTAACCTACAGTTCATGTTGCACGGAATCTTGAAATTATAGATGACACTACTGAGTGTTACACGATTTTAACGAGCGTAATGAGCTGTTTGTCGAGGATTGTAAGAAGGTGCCAGTGGTTGTTGATAAATGTTATGGATGTTGTTAGTATGGTTTTGTCTGTTCAGAGGGTCTGATAGCGACTGATCAACACTTTATTAAATAAGGATAGAGAGAACCGTTGAAAGCATTGTAAGAATTATGGTTGACGGTATGTAAATACAATGTCTCATATTTTTTATAGTGATTATTTTCGCGGCATGGGATCTGTAGTAAACAGGGATGTTCTTTGTAGTTTCTGATGATGTCTTTGATGGTGGCAGTAACTTGATAATTTGCAGTGTAGGGCGGGGATTCTGGTGGACGTGTGTGGAAGTAGGTGATAGATGGACCTGCGTTGATATTGGAGAGGTCATTGTATGCAGTAATTTACTTGTGTGCAGTGTAATGAGAAATCGGGGAAGTGGGGGAGTTTATAAAACAATTTACAAAACGTGACATAAAAAATATTTAATTTTAATATCAAGTGGCAAAACCATTTCTATTAGCTAATAAATTAGTACTTTTGGCCAGTCTGGGGGGGGGGGGGCTTTATAAAACAATTTACAAAACGTGACATAAAAGATATTTAATTTTAATATCAAGTGGCAAAACCATTTATATTAGCTAATAAATTAGTACACTGGCCAGCCTGGAGTGGGGGCGTCTTTATAAAACAATTTACAAAAGTGACATAAAAATATTTAATTTTTATATTAAATGGCAAAACCCTTGTTATTAGGTAATAAATTAGGAATCCAGGACCTAATATCTCGGGTGTGTGAGGCTTGTTCGCATTTTGCGGAGGGGGGGGGGGTGAGTCATTGGCCAAGGGCGGGTGGGCAGTGGGCACCTTGTGATGAGACCATGTAATTCCACCTATTTTGGGAATACCATCACATATTTTGATTTTGTTATTGAGGTGTTTTGTATGAGTTCTTCAAGATCATTAATATTTGTAGGTAGAGGTCCTGGTACTCGGAGCCTCTAAATAAGGTTCATCCAGTTTTAAAATTGTTTGGGCTTCTTTTCCGTATAAATTAAGATCAGAAGAGAGAGATACCTAAACTCCAACTTTCTCAATAATAAAATGAGAAGACTCTTCCATTGTAAATGTACACCAATAGCATGGGTTTATTTGATCCTTATACAATAGTTAATCAATTTCAAGCATTTGGTTTACATAAATACAACCAGATAACAATACAGACTGCACCTTATTCTGCTCAGGTCAACTAAAAAAATTATCTATTTATAAAATACAACACTATTAACCACAGTTTTTTTTCTTTGCAGTCTCTTCTCTGAGTATTCATAGAGTATATATTGTGCACAGTATTTTGCACCTCCACATTCCATGCTCTTAGTAAGGTTCCTGTCTGGGCCTTCACCTGCTGAATAAAAAAGCCCAGGACAGTAACAGTCCGAAAAAGGGTTCCCTAAATATACAAAAAAACTACTTCATTTGGGCTCTTGTATAACCACAGAGAGCATGTAGTGTTTGATACACTACAACTTCTGCGGGTACGAATCCTGGCATGTTAAACATTTTCAACTTTACTCATTCGCATTTAATGTCAAAAATTCCTCGAATTTTTATTGATAATAACTGCAGGATCAAAAGGAGTGTATATTCTTGTGGGCAGACACAAGTTATATGTAAGTAATAGATGGTCCAATGTAACGGTTTGATTTGATTTTCTCAGGGAAGCCAAAACAGTCTTGGTCCAACCTGCCACTGCCCGCACCAAAACTAAGTTTATTGTGCGGTGTCGCTCCTTGTATATCTAGTAAAGCCAACCAATGCCTTTGAACAGTGCAAAGAGTCCCTTTACCAGTTCTTTATTAGACACAATTTCTTCGGGTCTGGTTGTCCCAAATGTTCTGTGCCTATTACTCTCCAATGCAATGCATTCGAAGATTAGATGTGATGCAGTTTCATCACCGTCATCACAGATCCTACATTTAGGGCCGTCTTCTGTTATTCCCATTGTATGTAGGAGTTTTTTAAAATTCCCATGGCCTGTCAGCAATCCAACCATGGGTCTAATCTCTCTCCTGTTCAGGCCCGGGATTGCAGAGCTTCTTTTAAAACATGGCTTTACCTTGCCATGTTTTTGTTGGTAGACTTTGGTCCAATATTCTACATGCTGTCTTCTGAGCCAGTTACATAGCTCCAATTTGATCATTGCCTTGGTGATTGTCAGGGCAGGTTCTGGTCCAATAAATGGAGTCTCTGCCCTCATCCTGGCCAATCTGTCAGCATGTTCGTTGCCACTGATCCCCGAGTGGCCAGAGACCCACAATAGGTTTACTCTATTGCTTCCCCCTAGCTCCACCAGAACCCTGTGACATTCTGCAACAATTTTAGACCTTGTTGCAGGAGCTGCCAGTGATCTCAGGGCTGCCTGGCTGTCTGAATGGATATAGATGCTATGGTCTTTGTAGCACTTACGCAAATTCTCCTTCACACACACCCTGATGGCAGTGATTTCCGCCTGGAATACTGAGGCCAGTTTCCCGAGAGAGATGACGCCCTCCAGTCTTGGCTGCACCCCGTATACCCTAGCCTCAACGCCTCGGTCTGATTTTGACCCGTCAGTGAACCAGACAATATCCCCCGTATGGTGTCGAACTATTTTCTCCCACTGCTCCCTACTTCCAATTGTTATATTGAAAGGCTTGTTGAAGCAGTATGGGGTTATAATATAGTCGGCTGGCATTTCCCCAACCTTTTTCTATATTTACCCCACTCACTATTTTAATGTGTGACACGTAATGGTGGCGGTGACACTGTCCAGGAGGCGGAGCGCCGGCTGGAGTGGGCGGAGTGCGGGCTGCTGCGCTCGCGGGAGACGCTGGGCCTGGCGTCGCGGCGCCGCAGCCAGCGCCGGGCCGACGCCCGCCAAGTGGCGCGCCTCACCGCGGAGCTTCGCGCCGCCGCCGCAGACGCCGAGGCGGCGCTGGCGCTGGCGCAGCGCAGGAGGCGCGCGCTCTCCAAGCGCCTGAGACACACCAACAGGTGGGCGCACTCAACTCAGGGAGGGAACCGGCAGCCCTCGAGGTAGCACTAGAGTGCTTTTCCTCCCAATACATAAGGACCGTGGGAACTTCAGGAGTGACTGTCTTCAGGGTGTTCAGGTGGTTGGGAATGGAAGGCACTCCCTAATGGAGGAGAAGGTCTGGCCAATGTGTGTTGGTGTTGCGCTACATGGCGTTGCCCAACACACGGATTTGTCGGTTTGTGGAGGGGGCGGCCTTTGTGTAGAAAGACCGGGCAGTCCTCCTAATAAAATCTCCAATTCGCGGCATCTCTGTTAGGTCAAGGAGGTTGTCAGATGGGAAGTCTCTTGGAAGTTGCAGGGCCAGACGAAGTGAACGATTTTGCAGGGACTGCATCTACTTGATGTGGGACTCAGCAGCTGAGCCCCAGACGACACAAGCATAGACAAGGATGGGACGAAGGAGAGCATTGTAGAAGGTGACTCCAAGGTGGGAAGGAAGTTGGGATTGAGGATTGAGGAGAGGGTATAGTTTTAGGAGGCGAGATTGGGCTTTGTTACGGACGTCGCGAAGATATTGACCCTACGTCAGCCGACGGTCGATGGTGACGCCGAGGTGCTTCGCCATTGGTCGCTGGGGCACCGGACTGCCACTGACGAGGAGAGGCGGCATTAGCCAATGAACGACGTATTCGAAGTAACGTCAGAACGATATTCACTTGTTCCTCCATGTCACAGACGCCATCTTGATTTGCCGTATATCTCACAGTTTTGGTTTTATAACTCGCAGCAAACCGTTTCAGGCCAACAGCGAATTAAAGATGAATTACAAAATCATCTCTGGTTCAATTTGGTATAAGTAAATGTAATTAAAATCGTATTAAATTTGAGAAACAACCATATGGGAAAGGGTATATAAAATTTGAAGCTGAGTTGCTGTAGCGCAATAAGAAGAGTGGCGGATTACCAACGAGAGGTGCTGCGTTCGAAACCTTCCCAAATATATCTTATCGTTTGTAACACATTGTAGGAGTTATTTATCCACAACACTTTGCGGGATTTTCTTATTCACATAACAGTATTATGTCATCCAGTACTCTTATCTGCTGTCTCAGTAGTTAATAACATCGATTTGGTGTGACTGGAGAACGGAGAATGAAATTACTGCTGCACGTGGTACGATCAGCAATGACATTTATGTTCTTCCTTCTCACAAATATTTGACCTTTGTTCCAAAGATGTTTCAATTTTCGAGAATATGGTTAGCGACAAAACTATGCTGGTAAGTGAAATGAGTATCAATGACATTTTGGCCTACAGTATTCGCTAGTCAGAAAGATTAGGTTATTTATATCCGAATACCTCGTGATTTCCGAGGATATGGAAAGGCTGATATTTCTTGATTCTCCCCAATATTTTGCTGCTTGGTTTCGAATATGTCGCGATTTTGTAGAGTGTGCTTACACCGATATTCATTACTTGTCACCAATATTTGGTAGGTTGTTTCTGAATATGTCACGATTACAGTGTGTGTGGTTAACTAAGATCCTAACGGGATAACTATAATTTCTATTGCAAGTGTATGCAGAACAGCGTCATCTGCTGGCATCTCTACATCCGTACAGCACGAACGTTTTAGATCTTTGCCTAATGCCAAAAGGTAGTATCTCTGGGAAAGATTTTTTCGCTTGGGATATAAGGGCACGTAGCTGGCTGCTGGCACAAAAAAAAAAAAAAAAAAAAAAAAAAAAAAAAAAATGTTCAAATGTTTGTTAAGCTTATGGGACTTAACTACGGGGTCATCAGTCCCTAAACTTACAAACTACTTATGAACTAGCTAATCCCCGAGGGGGGATTCGAACCCCCGACCGTAGTGGCCGTGCTGCCGGCACCGCAGGAGGCCCGTCTTACGAGAACCTATTAACATTAACTTCTAGTTTTAACTCCTAATGTTCACAAGTTTTTAAACCTAAGGGAAGAAACTGATAAGGTCATCGGTCCTTGTTTGAGAAGCAAAAAATAAAAGCCGACTTGCGTTGCGACCTTGTCCTGTAGTGCTTGCGCTTCCATCTCCCCCACCCCCCTTTACTGTGCCTCCGATACGTTCTCAGGATTGTATTTTGGATATGGATGTGTCTGGTTTTAATGTTTGACAGCGAGGTTGGAGTAAACGTCCACCCTGGCTCCTCCAGCGGCCGAGATTACTTTTAGAGTTGACACATTTTAAGAAGAATTCTACTTCCGAGTTTAGATTTCAATCTATGTTCTGTAACATTTTAGATCAGCATCGTGATTTTACCGTGGTGTACACGGATGGGTCCAAACATGGGGACTCGCTAGGCTGCTCCAGCCGGCAGCGGTGGCCGAGGGGACTGAGGCGCTCCAGTCACGGTCTGCACGGCCACTACGGTCGGGGGTTCGAATCCCCCCTCGGGCATGGATATTTGTGCCGTCCTAGTTCGTAAGTAGTTCATAAGTAGTTTGTAAGTTTAGGAACTGATGACCCCGTAGTTAAGTCCCATAGACTATACAAACATTTGAACATTTTTTTAGGCTGCTCCATAGTGTTCCCCAACACCACCATCAAGTTTCGCCTTCCCCCTGCATACTCCGTTTTCTCAGCAGAACTCCATGCGATCCTGCGGGCGCTGGAGCAAATGCAGCGGGTTCGTGGCACGCAGTTTCTCCTGTGCTCCGATTCTCTCAGTGCGCTGCAATCCATACGCAATTTGTATCCATCTAAGAAGATAGTACAGCTTATTCATGACAGAATGTACACTCTCCAGCAGCGAGGAAAGCAAGTGACACTCTGTTGGGTGCCAGGACATGTCTGCATTCGTGGCAACGAAATGGCTGATCGTGCTGCCAAGGAGGCTTGCGACGGTTCTGGTATTACACACTGTGCCGTTCCCCTGCCGGACATCCTCTCTGTGGTGCGGCGGAGGTCCCTACGTTTGTGAGAGGAGCCGTGGCAGACAGTGACGAGCAATAAACTGCGGTTGGTTAAGCCAACTGTCCGACCATAGCGAACATCCTGTCAGTCTTTGAGGCAGCGTGGAGTGGCCTTGACACGTCTCCGAATCGGGCATTGTCGTCTGACACATGGCTATTTACTCCGTAGAGAGGATCCCCAGATTTGCGATGCTTGTGGTGTGCAAATCACTGTACGCCACATTTTACTTGAATGTATTTCCTACCGTGCTGCTAGGGCAGCGGTGGCTCTTGGTGGTGCCCTGCCCTCTGTTTTAGCTGTTGTGACGAGGCGAGTTTGACGAGAGTTTTAAATTTTTGTGAACTTGCTGGACTCTGGCCTAAGCTTTTAGGCTGGAGGGTTTAGGGCGTTAACGAATGGCTCGCCCACCACTCCTCTGACACAGCATTTTTAGGACGTCTACGACTGTAAACCTTGGACGAACACATTTTATTATTACCTTGCCATATTTGGTTGGGTCTTTGCTTCGTTCTCCTTATCGTTTAGCTAGTTTGGATACTTCCCTTTCTGTTTCCTATTTGTGTTCATTTCATTTTACTCAGGTCACACGTGTCGCCTAATTATCTTGTACGGGCGCTAAAGACGTAGTTGTCGTGCGTCCATGACATCCTGTCCATCCATCCATCCGCTTTACCGTGCTTCCGTCTCCCTCCACTTCCCTCCCTGCAGGGCCTCACAATTCCATTTTTAACTTCAGTGCTACGTAGGCTGACCAAGATTGGGCGGTATGCGGCCTTTTGCGCTACTCAAGTTGAAATGTTGCACCATTTTCAGAAGCTAATGCGACTATCGCCATTTGAGCGATATTTAACCCGAAAACTCGTGACTTTTGGTCGACGTAAGTATTTTGTTTTCTGTGCTTTGCATATAATCACTTTAAATTTCAATTTAACAAACATATATTTCACCTGCTCAGACACAACAAACAGTATTTGTGTAAAAGTATTCTCATTTATTAAACTGTGTAGAGTACTCAAAGTGTTTACTACCAGTACGTTTGTCATAACATGTCAATGTAACTGTTCCACTTAATAACTAGCCCTAGAACGACCGTGAATTCCTTGCGTATTACTTGCCACAGTAAAGATTTTTCTCACACCTTTCTGTGGCACCTCGCGACATACTTCACCCCGTTTACATGAACTCCCAAAACTGGATTTCGTTAACCGATTTCCCAAATCCGCTTTTGGTTAGTCATGGAAACGCTTCAAAATCGACTCTGAAAATCTATTTCTGTAAAGCAGGTTTCATTTTCCAAAATCGATTTTCGTGCGCATGTAAACGCAACCGTGTTGGAAATGTTCTTGAATTTTCACATTGTGACTTGTTGTTAAGAATTTTCAACTCATGTGGACAGAGTGTCATTTTCTGCAATGAAAGAGACGTACAAATATTAGACTGAACCTGGATCAGTTTATTTAAGTGGGGAAAAATAGCGATTGTGCTAACTAAATCAGGAACCGAGTCAGCTGTTTTTCAGCTGCCGTATTAATATTGTAGCAAGGTACACTACATTCCTCCTGAAGGATCAAAGATGACCAAATAATTTATTTTTTGGGGTAATTTAGAAGTTACAAGGATAAGTACTGCCCTTGATAGTTTGTTTCTCCAGGTGGACGTCTGGGCAGTACTTTCGATATTCAATCTCGCTATGACACCTCTGTGTTCGCTAATACCTGCATCCGTTTTGATGCTCGTTATGAGATCAGGATTATTTGTTGCTGAGAGATCAAGTGTGTTTTGACATCCATTTACAATTCTAGTGTGCTCATGAACTAATTGTTTTAAGTAATTCTCAGAGAATGCGTTGAGTACAATTTCACACGATGTTTTATGCGTAGCTCCTGATTTGAAAATATAATTTCGCCAACAGATTGAGAGTAAATTAAAATCACCGCCTACTATTACTGTGTGAGTCGGATACGTGTTTTCAATTAGACACTGGTTTTCCTTGAACCTTTCTGCTACTGTATCTTCAGAGTAAGGAGGCCGCTAAAAGGAACCAATTATTAACTTCTTATGCTTTTCAGGTACAACTTCTACCCATAATAGCTCACAGGAACTATCAACTTCAACTTCGCTACACGAAAGACTACTTTTGACGGCTACAAACACGCCTCCACCTATTTTGCATCCAAATTGCGTGAAAATATAATCACATGTCAGTTCTAGTGTAATATATTTGTCCAAGAAATACCCGTTTATCCTGTGCAGTAAATTTTAGCAAAAACCTGTGTAATTGGCTAGAATCATCTTCCCTCTCTAATAAATTTTAAACACTAGTGAAAGCATAAATACATACTCATTCTGTGGCAAGATGTAATAAAGTTGAACCACTATTCTGTCAACGGCTGTTAACATGAAATTGCTCATTAAATGCGAGAATTTACAAAAACTAGATGTAATTAAAATAAAACTTCACATACCTGCAGCTTGGGCCTCAGTCATGACGTGCCTTGCTTGCACTCCCCCCGTCGCAAGCCTCCGCCTCCAGTCGCCTGCTCCTTGTCCCTCGCCCTAGATGCCCTCTCTTGTCGACGGTGTCATATCACCTTGTCCAAACCTACTTTATGACGCTTGTCTTGGTTCTTCCAACTTCAGGTCTCCTTTTTTTCTCTCTTTTAAGCCCTGGAACAATGTCCTCTTACCCAACTTATGTCTTTTATTTATATATATATATATATATATATATATATATATATATATATATATATATATATATAAAGACATAAGTTTTAATATATATATATATATATATATATATATATATATATATATATATATATATGGTATTTCTTGTTCCTCAGGAGTAGTCATTTTTGTGCCCACAGTTTGTGAAAATTTGTAAGGAAGAAGTTCCGCTGGTTCTTCACAATTTAGGAGCTACGCCTATGGCGAGTGAGATTATTCTCTGCCTCGTTAAGTCTGTCGCTGTAATATTACCTTTTTACCTTTACTCTTCGTCTTTCTTTCCTTATTCAAGTAATATTTCTCTTTCGGTTATTTGTTGTCAATATTTTCTAACCATTGCATTTTAGCTCCCCTTCCGTTCACATATCTGTTTGACAATACCCATTAGCCCTTTTCCGTTTTCCCAAAATTATGAGGCTACTTCATTCAGGGTAGTTTTAATTTGTCCAGTCTTCATTTATATCAATGTGCCCCAAATCCATTTGCTGCACATCTGTTATCTTGCCAGTTAGTTTTGTCACCAATTATTCCTTACTTTATGGCTCCTTGAACAGATTTACATTATTCTCGTAGTTTGCCGTTTTCGCCATTGTATCCATAACTATTTTAAAAAAAATTTACTGTCATTTTCGCAATTAGCTACTAGAAGATGATCAGTATCACAGTTTACTTCTCTGTATGATCTGGTGTCCTTGATATAATTTGCAAAGCTTTTTTGATACAGCTTGGACATAAATTGATATCCATGTCACTTTATGAATATTTTTGTAGGTTATTACCTGTAGCGTTTGTAATCAAACCAGAGTTATTACTTTTTTATGTAACTGGTATTTCCTATTGTAGACCTATACGCTGTCTCTATTCCTGTCTTGATGTTGAAGTCGCCAACTACTGTTGTGATATATGGTTCGACTCCGAGTCGTGTGTGACATTCAGTTCACTGCAGAATTACTCTTTTGCGAGAGTATGAATACAAGGTAATTCTAGATCAATCGTTCGTTACGTCTGAACGTTTGGTTGTCGACATTGAGGGGCAGAAGCAATGACGTCATGAATTCATCACTCGTATCAGTGACATCATCAACCTTACGAGTGACAACCCAAGTAATAGCCGTCTAGAATCGTCGTCTATGTTTGCGTCATGAGTTTCCAAATTCGCACATAAAAGTTTGGCTACCGCATATATACTTTTAACTACCAAATTCATACAGAGTGATTATAATTAAAATTAATCTTTTAAAACGCTGTAAAAATAGTACAACTGGTCAGAATGAAGTCAAATTTCAACGGAATATTTTAATAGAAGGAGCAAAAGTGGGGCAGAAGAAAAACAGTGTGTATATTGATCAATAGATGGCACTGTATGTGTTAGAATATCTAAATGAAAACAACTGTAATGTGCACGACTGAGCTGGCATAAACAAGCTGGGTACATGGCCTTTTCCTCATTTCATGTCTGAGACGTTCGCGATGACTCTGCAAGGCAGGATCGCGCTCTGCTTGTAAAACTGTTTTACAAGAATTATGACTGCTCTGTAGAAGTTCCCGACACTGAAAGGTTTGAAAAAGACTGCCGCGGGGTTTCTTTGGTGTGCATCCCGGTAGAGGGAGGAAACAAACTCATTCTGCGTCAGTGGGAGACGTCGCCACAGTAATGTGGTAGGAGTTGAGTGGTGGTTTGAAAACGTGTGGTGCACGGAGAATTTGCCGAAAATTGGGCAAACCTATGAGCACGGTGCATAAAATCCTACGAAACATCCTTCTTTGCTATCCATTCAAAATTGCATATGTGCACGAGTTGCTTCCTGTTCACCTGCCAGCAAGACAGACTTTTGCTTTAAAATTTCTGGCTTACATGGAAGTGGACGATAAATGACCATGAAAGATTTTGTGGCCAGGCTAAGCCCAATTCCAATACACAGAATTGTCGAATACAGGCAACAGAAAATGCACACGCAAATCAACCAATACCGCTCCATCCTGATAAGGTCACTGTGTGATGCGGGCTTACGGCATCATTTATCATAGGGCCATAATTTTTCGTAGAGACAGATACTTCCGGTCCTGTTACCTGTACCGACACTAGTAAGCGCTAATAGTGTCTTTTGCGCAACCGTGTCATTCTAGCTCTCCAACAGCTTGGATGTGTGAATGGAATAATTTTTATGCAAGATGACGCACCTATGCACACTAAAAATCCAGTTAAGCAGCTGCTGAAGCTCAGTTCGGAAATACTAGGATTATCAGGCGCTATCTCCTACACCATGGCCGTCCCTATATATATGAATTGCTGTTCGTTAGTCTCGCTAAAACTCGATAACGGTTGAACCGATTTAGCTAATTTTAGTCTTGAAATAAGTCCAGGGAAGGTTTAAACGGCGATAAAAGATGAAAAAAGTTGTCCAGAAAAGAGGAAAATTGGGAAGAACTGAAACAGCTTTTTCCAGTGAGCTATCAATACCGTTCGTCCAATTGCGATAAAGTTTTGTATATTTCATGATAAAAGCAAGAGGAAGGTTAGCATCAAATAAAAATTTCGAAAAGTCGCCCGGAAAGTAGGAAATATTAGGAAAAATCGAAAGTTTTTTTCTATGAATAAAAATCAATTGCCACATGGTTGTAAGAGCATCACTTTAGTACGGCTTGACATGACAAGGTTTGTGTGAAATAAATTTTTTGGAAAATCTACCGGAAAATTGGAAAATTTGTGAAAAACAGAAAGTGCGTTTTTCAATGTGTTGGTTGAATTCACCACTATAACTGACTATTCGCACGACGTAGAGGAGTAATTCTTTTTTTGTTATGCTGATTATGGTCTTGGAAAGGTTTTCAGAAAAAAAGTAGTTACAGTTAAAAAGGAAAGTCGCAACATTCGAAACAAGTTCCTTTTTCAATGTGTTTCTAAATGTACTCAACACTAAACCTTTCATCCAATTGCGATAGAATTTTGATTCTTTGACGTTAAACGAAAGATGAACATTCTTATGAACTAAAAATTTGACAAAGTTATCCGGAAAATTTGAAAATTCGCGAGAAACTGAAATGGTTTTTTTCAATGGGATATCAATATCATTCGTCTGATAGCGATAAAATTTAGCATATTTGACGTTCAGAGCAAGAGTGACGCTGTTATGAAATAAAATTTGGAACAGTTTTCCAGAAAATTGGAAAATTCAGAAAAAAGAGATTTTTCTATCAAATATCAATACCATTTATTTGATTGCGATAAAATTTTGCACTTTTGACGTTCAAAGTGAGAGGAAGGTTTGAGTGAAGTAAAAGTTTGGAATAGTTGGCCAGAAAATAGAAAAATTTGTGGAAAACTGAAAGAGCTCTTTTCTTTGAGATATATCAGTCGTACGATTGCGATAAAATTTTGCACATTTGACGCTCAAAGCAAAATACATACATATTAGCAATTGTGAAGCATTGCCGGGTCGACTAGTAACCAGATATTAATCCGTATGACTTCTAGTTGTGGAGCTACCTGTACGATACGTTCGGTGTTCTGATTGCAAACTTAGCTGTAGTGAAGCACGCATTAAGCAACGCATTCTGAACATGACCTGGAAACACTTTGATCAGTTGTGTAACATGCTGTTTCTTGATTTCAACTTGTTGCAGAAAACAGTGGACAGCATGTCGAACATGTTTTGCTCCAGTCACATCGAAATTAAAAATCAGATTTGATTTTTTTTTCTTTTACTGTATTTCGCACCAGTACAAACAGGTCAGTAGGCTGGCAGCAGCTTGAAGGTTGCTCTTTAGCCAAGAGAAACGGAAAACATGGGCGTGAAGACACATAATATGGAGTTGAATAATGGTGAATTAAAATATGGATATGAAGAAAAACTTGAAGTACTTGTAGTGTTGACAGATGGATAAAAACATATAGAGGCTGATAAAACAAAAAGCCATGGTGACATTAAAAACATGAATTATGACATCAAAATAAGATGGTGTCACTCAGTGACATAGTATTAAAAGCAAATGATGCGACATTTGCCTGGAAACGGTGGATACAGATAAAAACACACTGAATCACTTCACACACAACACTGAACGACGCACTATTAAAACCGGTTTTCCATACTCCGCAGGGTAGCGAGGGGTAGGGTGGGAAACGCTGAGGATGGGGAGGAGAGAGGGTGGAGAGGAGGTGTAGGGACTGCAGGGCAGGAAGAAGAATAACCAAGCGGGGAGGGAATAGGAGGGGAGGGGAGAGGGGGCACTTCATCCCCGAGAGGAAATCAGGGTTGGTAGGACGGGTATATTTCACTATGGAGGGCGTCATCCAGGAGGGGGAGGTGGCGGAAGTTACCCTGGGAAAGAATATGGAGAGTGTGGAGGTGAAGGGAGGGAGGGATGGAGCAGTAAAGGCGTGGCAGAGGCCCGGGATTTGTGTAGATGGGGTATACCAGGCGGTTGTGGGAGCTTATCTTGCAGTTGGTGTGTAGGATCCGGATGTGTTCAAGGTACTGGAGGAGATGGGGAAATGGGATGAGGTCATACAGGATCCGTGTGGGGGAGGGGAGCCGGATACGGTAGGCAAGACGGAGAGTATGGCCTACCAGGATTTGGAGGGTTTTATAGTAGGACGGGGGAGTGGAAATCCCGACAGGATGGAAGCTGCAGAGGACGGGACACATGAGGGAGCGGTAGGTGTATAGGATGGTGGAGGGCCTGAGACCCCGTGTCTGGCCGATAAATTGGCAGTAAGAGTTCTCATACAGAATCGACATGTACATCTATACAGGGGTGATCCAGATTTCCTGTTATAGGCTCAAAACTGTTCAAGTGTTTGTAAACCTATTGGACCTATTATGGTCATCATTTCCCACACTCACAAACTGCTTCTTCTAACTTGCACCAAGGACAACACAAACACCCATGCCCGAAGAAGGAGTCGAACCTCCAGCGGGAGAGGCCGCCCTGACTGTAGCATGACGCCTTAGACCACACGGCCATTCCCTCGCGACCCTATTATATAATAGGCCTACAGTGGTGGATGGCAAGAATTGGTAGGCAAAGGTCCATTAAGGAACCCATTTCTAGAAATGTAACTTTTGAATACAAAATAAATTGTTGCTAGGATCACTTTCCTGTTTCACTCTTTGACATAAATAAGATGAAGATACATCGTAAGTCCCTGTTTTAGTTTTATTATGACATACTATTTTCGTCCAACGACAACGACGACTTCTTCTAGCTTCACGTTTGCAACACTGCAGACAATGGCTTTCCATAGCCGTGTCAATCTCTCCACTTAGAAGAACTCGTCCTTTTGTCCTGCTTAAAAACAAATCCAGAAATCGTTTAAAAGTAAACGATGTCATGAGTGTTGCTTTTTAGCCCTAGTATTACTGAACTTGAAAAAATATGAAAGCTCTGAAATCATATTGTTGAAAATCGAATTAATTTTTCTATTAAAAGTTTCTATTATTACAGTACTATTGCACATATTACTTTTGAATTTAACGAATATGTTGAAAAATTTAATTAAAGTTTATTTTAGTTTGACATAGTTTATTTCCCTTAAACTTTGTGGTCCCTGCTCACATTGAAGAAATGAAAGTGGTATCCTGTCTAAAAAAAAGCTTGGGACCACTGCATTTTTTTCTACTGCGAAGTCGAACCCTAAAAAGATTGGCAGTATTTTTATCTATGTAGCATAAGTGCACCCGAGGCAATGTGAATATAAAATTCGTAAAAAGGCGAGAAATAAAAATATTTAAAAATAACTGTTATAAATAAAGCGTAAGATTCCCATTGAGGTATGGAAGTGTCTTGGTAACAAGTGAATTGAACTCCTTTGGGATTTGATGAAGAAGATTTGGTGACAAGAAGAGATGCCAGCCGAGTGGAGAACTAGTGTACTGATCCCAATTTTTAAGGGGAAAGGTGATGTGCAGGACTGCAGTAACTATAGAGGCATTAAACTGATGACACCCATAATGATAATTTGGGAAAGAGTAATAGAGGCAAGAGTACGCATGAAGACTATGGTGGTTGAAGAACAGTTTGGGTTCATGACTGGAAGAGGAAGAACTGATGCAATACATGCTTTAAGGCCGATACTGGAGAGACAGTGGGAGATGCAAGCCAATTTACATATGGCTTTCATTGATTTGTAGAAAGCTTATGACAGAGTCCCAAGAGACGAAATATTTAGAAGCATGAGAGAGCAGTGCGTGCCAGAGAAGTATGTAAGGTTAGTGAAGGAAATGTACAGAGGAGCAGGACACAGGTGAGAAGTAGTGTGGGCGTGACAAAGGAGTTCCCAGTAAAAGTGCGGTTACACCAAGGGTCTGTGCTTAGCCCTTACCTCTTTGTCCTGATTATGGATAGGCTGGTGAAAGATGTGAAAAAGGAAGCACCATGGAATATGATTCTTGCGGATGATGTGGTTCTTTGCGAGCAGAGCATCGATAGACTTGAAGAAAAGCTGGAGGATTGGAGGAAGGTACTAGAAGAAAGAGGGATGAAAATTAGCAGGACAAAATCAGATTATTTAACACTGAAGGTTGGGCAGATAAGGTCTTGCAAGATCCAGGAGGAGGAACTAAAAACGATCTGTAAATTTAAATACCTGGGGTCGTACGTACAGAGGGACGGAGGACTGGAAAGCGAGGTACAGCACCAAATAAACTGTGGTTGGATCAACTGGAGGAAAATGAGCGGAGTTTTGGGTGACAAGAAGGTGAGCAATGGGTTGAAAGGGAAAGTGTACAAGTCGGTGGTAAGGCCGGCTATGATATCGGGGCAGAGACATGGCCAATCACAGTTGCCCAGGAAAGGAAGGTGGAAGTAGTAGAAATGAGGATGCTGAGATGGATGTGTGATGTGGCGACAAAGGACAGAATTAGACATGAATTTGTTAGAGGAGTTGTCAAAGTGGGACCATGGGGAAAAAGATAAAAGAGAGTAGACTAACGTGGTATGGACACTTGCAGATAAAAGGGAAAGAGTATATTGGAAGCAGAGTTGAAGATATAAAGATTGAAGGAGTGAGAAGGAGAGGACGACCGAAGATGAGGTGGAAGTATAAGATAGCGGGGAACTAAGGGAGAAAGGATGGAAGAAGGAAGAAGCAGTGAATAGAGTATTATGGAGGAGAAGGATCCAGAAGAGCAACGCCGACCCTACTTGACGTGGGAGAAGGCTACGATAAAGAAGAAGAGGAAGAATAAAGCGTAATTTATGCTACAGATTACTGCATGATTGTTTGCCTTCCCAAAAACTATTGTGTATATTCTAAAACAGTTTTCTATTCCGAAATGAGCGAGGTGGCACAGTGGTTACGCTATGGACTCGCAGCCCAGAGGAACAGTGGTTCAAACCCGCCTCCGGCCATTCTCATTGAGGTTTCCTGTGGTGTCCCTAAATTGCTCCACCAGGCAAATCCCGGGTTGTTTCCTTTCAAAGGGATCAGACGATTACCTTTCCCATCCCTGACAAGAAGCATCCAGGAGTTTGCTGAGTCTTTGATGATCAAGATGTCGGCGGGACGTTAAACCATAATCTTTCTTCGTTTTCTTATTCGTGCGCTCCCCTTATGATTACGCCTGGGGAAATTTGATCCCTGTACCCTTTTGTAAGTACAGCTGCCGCATTCGCAACGTGCGGCTGTTGCAGGGCTGTGGAGCGGGCACTGATGCCAGATGAGCACATGGTCCCCGCTTTCGAGCCGCTGAAGCCAGGCCAGGCCGCCGCCTACAAAGCCTTACAGCTACGCGTAAGTATTTCCTCTCGCATTCAATAGTTTGACAAACTATACCACAATATCCTCGACATTCTGAATTTGTGTTCCAGATTATAACTTACACAAGTACCTCTAACACTTGGGAACAAGTCCTTTTGCCCTGATGCATGCTTGTATTTGTCGTGGCATACTGTCCACTAGATCATCAAGGGACTGTTGGTGCATGCTGTCCCACTCATCAATGGCGATTCGGCGTAGATCACTCAAGACTGTTTGGTGGATCGTTTCTTCCAAAGACAGTGCTTTCCAGTGTACCCCAGGCATGTTTGACAGGGTTCATGTCTGGAGAACAAGTTGTCCATTCTAATCTTGCGATGTCGTTATCCTGGAGGAACGCATTGATGATGATCGTGAGAATTATTGTCTGTTAAGAGGAATCCTACACCAAAAAGCTACTGATACGGTTACACTGTACGTCGGACGATGTCATCCCTGTATCATATAGCCGTTTGATTGCCTTCTACTACCACCAGTGGCGTAAGATGGCCCCACGTAATGCCACACCAAAACATCAGGGAACCACCGCCTTCCAGCAGGCGCTGGACTATGTGTCTAAGATGCTGTCTCCAAAAAAGTCTCTGACGATTGTCTAATTGGAGGCAAATGAGAGTCTTGTCTTGATATGGTTAGACAATAAAGCCAAATAAGTACACATGTATAATAATGTAATACGTTATTCAGGTGCATACAGTGTATCCAATAGTACCTTGAAACACAAGGCAATCGACTGTGGATTGTTTTGGGCCCAAATGGGTTCTAAGTAGCAGTGGCGCAGTCACGGGGGTAGGGGGGACTGATGGAGCTGAAGCCCCCCCCCCCGCCCCACTTCAGCATCTCCGAAAGATGTTAAATTTCTTTATTTTTTAAAGTTTTTTTTTTTTTTTTTTTTTTTTTTTTTTAAACAGGTCGGTACCGTAAATTTGAAAGAGTACACATGTAATAAATCACAGCGTAACTATAATTTGCCAAGCACAAGTGAACTTGACAATGGGTGGCCAACGTAATGCCGCTGCTGAGAACGTGTGCGGTTTTAATGCCGCCACGACCAGGTTTGATGCTGCCGCTAGTATTACTGCTATGCTGATGTCACGAGCCGATTGTTCACATGCGACGACCCGCTGCTTAGCAGGTCAGCGGCACCACCAAGTGGACTCTTATGAACACCAATAGTGTTATTTTAGTTCAGTTTATACACAGAGAGTCTCATGTTAATTAAACTGTAAAAACATTTCCCTTTGGCTAGTTAGAAGCTGCTTAATTATTTTACGAGCTGATTATATACACTCCATTTCCAGCGAGTTGCTTCTCTTTAACTTTCAAATTGATGCAAACATACTTATTTTATTTCTTGTGCAATTTTTTCATCGTATAATTGGTTAAATTATAAAAAGTGTAAAACTAAGTCACATATTAATAAATTCAAAATGCTTTATTTTTTTAATTACCCCCCCCCCTCCCAAGAACCAAATCTTGGCGGCGCCACTGCTAAGTAGTGTACGGACACATTTATGCACACTCACACTCGTAAGCTGGACTTAATCAGAACAAGTCAAAGGTTATTTATTGAACACTTCCCACTTATTTGCAGTTAGAACAGTCTCGTTCATGTCCCTGTTAGTACTTTGCTTCATTTTTTTTTTTTTTTTTTTTGTTACTTCTGAGGAAACACCTAAATTTCTAAAGAAATTTGTAGTGGAGAATAACGATTTAGAAACAAAAAACAGTTTTTTCAGCACATAATCGAAATTAATAACAAAAGTATACCATTCCATTAAAAAACAGTTCGGGACTGAATAGCCCATTTTCAGTGGGAATCGAAAGTTGAAAATGCCATCATTCGACCTGGCATAGTCTAGTTACTACTAGGAAATATTACATATTACATTTTGTAAGACTCAAATGTTTGTAAGGGGTGGACGGGTGGTCTGAAACACCCTATATGGAGTTTAATCTGCCTGTTGGACATGGTTGTGTTGTTTTAGCCTGCTGACGCTGCCCTTTCAGATATTAGTAAGTTAAGGTGACAATGTTGATCCTTGTTAGTCAAATGTAGTGCTTTAGTTAGATAGGCCGGCCACAGTGGCCGAACGGTCTGTGGCGTGCCAGTCACAGTGTCGGCTACGGTCGGGGGTTCGAATCCCCCCTCGGACATGGAAGTTTGTGTCGTCTTTAGTGTAAGGTAGTCCATAAGTAGTTTGTAAGTTTAGGGACTGATGGCCCCACAGTTCAGTCCCTTAAGTTTAACAAACATTTGAACATTTAGTTAGATAGATTGTTGTGATGATGTGAAAACACACCATGATATTCAAAATACACATTTTTACGAATTATTATTTAAAGTACCTGAACTGAAACTTTCCTTGGCAATATTAACTTCAAAACACAATCAGTAATATTGTCAACGCTTTACAGATAAAGGAGAAGCAATGAATTAAAATTTGTGGATCAGTGGGGAATCGAACCTGGGCCTCCATGGTTACAAGACAGACGTCTTACCGTTAGACCAGCACACCACTAACGATTAAGGCGCTTCGGAATAAGCATGGAGGTCCGGGTTCGATTCCCGGCCGCATTATAAATTTTAATTCATTGCTTCTCCTTTATCTGTAATGTCTTGGACATATTCGAGACGAAAAACCGTCTCAGGGTTGCTGAATTTATATTTAAATTGTCAACTCTCTTTATGTCTAATGTACTCCTAACAAAATTTGTTGTTTTAATTGCTTATTTATAATACTGAATTCAAAAAGTCAAAGGCTGTATGCTAAACTTTGTAATATTATAGAAGTTATTGAACGGCGGCATCATATATAAGAGGTGTGTGAGAAAAGTAATGAGACTGACTTCATACTAACCAAAGTTTTTATTATTTTGAAACAACAATGTTATCCCCTGCAAAGTAGTTCCCTTGGGCAGCTACACATCAGCGGAGTCGTCGTTCCCACTCTTCGTAGCAGCGCTGGAAGTCTTCAATTGGTATGGCTTTTAACTGACCGGTCACTGTCTCTTGAATGTACTCCAGAGTTCCAAAATGACATCCTTTTAGGACATGTTTCAATTTCGGGAAGAGGAAAAAGTCACAAGGAGTCAAATCAGGTGAATAGTGGGGTTGAGGAACAACAGTAATGCGTTTTGAGGTCAAAAATTCACGGACGCAAATGGCCGTGTGACACGGAAGATTGTCATGGTGAAGCACCCACTTGTCTGCAATTTCTGGTCTCACACGGATCACTCTTTTCCTCAACTTTTCAAGGACGGTTTTATAAAACACTTGGTTGACTGATTGTCCTGGTGGAATGAATTCTTTGTGCACGAAACCCTCCTGTCAAAAAAACAAATCAGCACGGTCTTGATCTTTGACTTGCTCATTCGACATTTCTTCGGCCGAGGAGATGACGGAGTGTGCCATTCTTTACTTTGCCGCTTTGTTTCAGGATCGTACTCAAATATCCAGGATTCATCACCAGTGATCACACAATTGAAGAATTCTTGGTCATTACCAATCCTCTCAAGAAGATCAACGCACACGTTTTTTCGAATGTCCTTCTGTTCAGTTGTGAGATTTTTCGGCACCAATTTGGCACAAACCTTTCGCACATTCAAATCATCTGTCACAATTTGATGCATGGTGAAAGTGTTTAAATTTATCTGTTCACTGGTCATCCTTATTGTTAAACGAGCCTTCACACGATCAATGTTTTCGTTAGTTTTTGAAGTCGAAGGTCTCCCTGAGCGAGGTTCATCTTCAACGTTTTCTCGGTCTTCCAAAAATCATTTGTGCCAGCGGAAAACTTGTGCTCTCGATAAGCACTGTTCCCCATAGGCCTGTTTCAACTTTTCAAAAGTCACACTCGCGGATTCACCAAGTTTAACACAAAACTTTATTGCACAACGTTGCTTTAAATTCCGATGATCCATTTCTGTGATGCACAATGAAAACACAACTCTACTAATGGCGTTGTGAAAACTAATGTGTTAACTGTACAGAGTTGTAACTCGGACTGCCGGCCGCGGTGGCCGAGGGGACTGAGGCGCTCCACGGTTTGCACGGCCACTAAGGTCGGGGGTTCGAATCCCCCCTTGGGCATGGATATTTGTGCCATCCTTAGTTGTAGCTAGTTCATAAGTAGTTTGTAAGTTTAGGGATTGATGACGGCATAGTGAAGTCCCATAAGCTTTACAAACATTTGAATTTTTGTAACTCGGACTGAGGAAGTGGAAGGGATCAACAGATTTAGCATCGGCCGGTAGACAAAACGTTGCCAGATCTCCTGCAGTGTTGCCAATCTCATTACTTTTCCAACACACGTCGTATGATATTCCTGGAGTTTAATCTCCATGTTGGACATGGTGTTAGTTTTAGCCATGACAATGTTGATCCTAGTTAGCCAAATGCAGTGTTTTGGTTAGACAGGAGAAATGCTTAGTTTGGAATGGTGTCAGGTGAAAATAATGGACCTGGAGCAGCAGCTGGAGCGGCAGAGCGGGCACCCCGGCGTGCTGGCGCACAGCGTGGCGGGCGTGGTGCGGAGCGACGACACGGAGGCGGAGCGCTTGCTGCAGCTGCAGCTGCAGGAGGAGCTGCAGCGCCAGCGGCGGCTGGCAGACGCCAAGGAGCGCGCGCACCACGAGGCGCAGCTGCGCGTCCAGCGCCTGCACCGGCAGCTGGCGCAGGTGCGCGCGCCGTGGCACACGCGTCTGGGGGCCCCAGTTACCGTACCAACCGATAGATGTCTCTACGGTTGCAAGTTATCTCCATCTCCTGCAGGACGCCATTTTCCATTTCGTATCTTCATGCTTTTCTCGTTATAATTCGTGTGTTGTTACGGCACACTTAAGAGGTACCAAAACCATGTCGTTCTTAGTACAGTCAGTTGTAAATTACAGTCAATGAATGCCATATTGGCGAGTAACCCTTGATATAAATGGAAATGTGAAACAGGAAGCTGTTACTCATGTACGTCTTGTAGTTGAAGTGTTTTATCCATTACAGTTCGAAACTGCTGCATATTTCTGTAATCGACTTTTATACGTTCTATAGCCTTATTGTATACAAATGCACTTGTTTGTCTGTATAGAGACCAGAAGAAGGGCACTCAAGCGCCCGAAACCGGTCGTTGAAGTTGCTGCAATTCATTTATTTATACTTCTTGTAGTGTAGCGGATAAACGCACTTCCTTGAAGAACTGAAAAGCAGTGATTAACACGTGTGACAAAATATGTAAAACTAAGAGCTCTGCATTACGAGCAAAGTAACAAATTTTACTCCTTATGTAAAATTTCTTATTATTTCTTAATGTTACGCTCTAAAGTGATCAGTAGTTATTGAATTGTTCTCTCCCTCTCTCCCCCCCCCCCCCCCCCCCACTAGTGCACTGTTTCCGTTTTCTTTACTGTAGCTTACATGATATCCCACATGCGAGTTCTGCCTAATCCATTTCATTTGTAGCAACTATTAGCCTTACACTGTACTTTATTGCTCACATGTTAGGTGTTATTAGTTTTTCTTTGTTTGCCTTACGAATTTATCGTATGTGTTTTTTTATGTTGTCTATGATAGCCCTTGTTTGTCCTATACATACCCTGTTTAGATGAACGCCTAACGTTCTTTTTTTTAGTTTATAATAATTTGTCAATGTAATAGTATGCTCCATATTTGCCCAATAATTTTGCTTGTAGCCTCAAACTTTAGCTTTGCGATTGGTGTCATTGTCCATGCATTTTCTTAGTGTGTTGCCCAAGTTTTTCCTATATTACAATTTTATCTTACAATTATTTACTTAATCATGTTTTTGTTCTGCCATAAATATCGAAAAGGATGCCGAAAAATAATAATCAAACAAAAACACCGAATAAGAATAAAGCTAAACTAAATCAATGAAAAAAGACAAAGTAATAAAAGAACTCATTAATGCATTTCTGTCATTAGAAAAAATATTTCATAAAATTTTTTTCTTCTCTTTCAGGGACACTAAAGATGATAAAATGTAATACATAAAACAAAACTCACTCATGTAAAATCAGTGTAAATGTTGTTATTTGTACATCAAATTTTAATAAACGTTATTAAAAAAAAAAAAAGAAAAAAAAAGCATGGGCTGTGGTTCGCTTCCCGGTTCATGCAATTTTTTTTTTTACTTTGACTCTTAAAAGTTTTCTTATATATTAAAAGGAATTTACATTTTGCGCTTTCTCTAAAAAGTGCGATTGTTCTCTTTGGTGAAAATACCGTGAAATATGGGCCAACGGATTGTAAACATTGTCTCGTGAACTACCTGTACATAAATTGAAGACACACTACAATAATTAATGTTCTAAATGTCATGCTGATTCAAATAATTTTACATGTAGATTACGTACTAGATTTATGTGGCAACTGTCGTTTCTTAATGAGACTGAACTGCCTTTTTTCTTTTGCAACAGCTGTTATACACGTTTTTGTGTCCTATATGCATTGTTTGTAACTGCGCTAATACTGTAGCCATTTAACTAATCTCAAGAGCTTTGTATTTTCTAGTAAATGTGTGAAATTATTTGTATCAGCATGTCATTTGCACCATTCACTACAACAATGTGTCTGCACTTTATGTGGAGGTACTGTGGTTTAGAAGACAGTGTTTATAATTTGTTGGACCATATTTCACGGCATTATCACTAAATAGAAGAAACGCACTTTTAAGAAACAGCTGTTGTTCTTGCAAATATGTCGGAATATCGCAACCCGTAAATTCTATTTAATAGATCTGTAAGAAAAGTTTTGGGTGTCAAGGTGAAAAATAAAAATATTGTCGGAAGCGAGAAACGAACCACCGCCCCCCCCCCCCCCCCCCACACACACACATATATCCGTTTTTCTTTTTAATATATATATTTCCCCTAAGGTTTGCCATTTCAGTCTCCTGTCACCTATATTACCACCAAAAATTTACTAAATAAACCTACAAAACAAAATATCTAGAGCTACCGCCAGTTTCGTTGTAAGCTAAATTGACATAATATCGCCAATTCTTCAGGCGCTAGCGTCAACGAAAAAGGAATACATTCAGTTTCTTCTAAAAGCCGATCTTTTCTGTCACCATCTGTGAAACAACAACAATATTTAATATACCAGTGCCATTCATTCTAATGCAAATGACACTCGAAAACCAACACGTGAATATTCTCAATAACAAAACAGAAGTTCATGTAGAACCTCAGCTCTGCTTTCCGCTTTATTTATCAGGAAAGTAACCTCAGCTTTATGTTGCTACTTTTTACAGTTTGTTTTGAACTTCAAGTTTTAGACTGTTAGAAAGTGTTACTTGTCATTTTAATAGTGCAGTGTTACAGAAATATCATGGAATATTACAGACACACTTCTATTACAGTAATACTGAAGTCTTAGAATGATTCATATTTCGAATGTAAAAATACGAAGGTAGAAATATTTACGTAAATTAAACAGCAGGAATGATGAGTCGCCCTGGAGTCGCATAGCATCATGGTAGCATCACTGGAGAGACATCTATCGGTTCGTACGGGTAACTGGGGTCCGACGCACTATTGTCCCCAGACGCCTGTCGCCGTGGCTGTCAAGGTGGCTGTCGATCTGTGGGACACCCACTCTCATTCTAGCATGGTGACCAACTGGGGAGGTCTACAGTCACCTGATAACTTAACAAGTAATCCAGAACCAAATATTAAGAACCCAATGCCATCAAACTCTGTCGAAAAAAAAAAAAAAAAAAAAAAAAAAAATAGTGTGGACGGTCTCAAATCGGTAAACTGCTGATCTTAAATTATTTCATGCATTTTTTATTGTTTATTGTAACTCTTCAAGGAAATACAAGGAATGTTTTTTTTAAGTAAGTACCATTTTTGAATTAAAAAAAAAAGACATATTAAGATATCTCAATAATTTTATGCACACTGGGTACATACATTTGTTGTCTACGCACTGACGGTATTACAGACTGATTCTTCCTTGTTTACGTTGTGTACTGAGTGTTTCAGATGCCTCCGATAATCGTGAGTCCCCCCGACTGTGAAGTATGGGCTGTTATAAGATTTCTTAGTTCTAAAGGCCTAAAAGTAGTCTATATTCATCGTGAGATCTGTGCAGTTTACGGAGAAAACGTTACGAGTGATGGAATACTAAGAAAGTGAGTGAGAAAGATGGCAGCACAAATGTGCATGATGAAACAACGGAGTGGGCGTCCTTCGGTCGTTAATGAAAGTTTGGTGCAGGAAGTGGGCAATATGTGAGAGAAAACAGACGCTTTACGATTTCCTCCTTGCGGGATGACTTTCCTAATGTTTCTCGTAGTGTTTTGTATGGCATTGTGACCGAGCAAGACGATGACGAAGTCAAAACAGTTGTGATGTAGTGGTTAACAAGTCAGGTGGAAGACTTCTATGAAGAGGGTATTCAAAAACTGGTACAACGCTATGACAAGTGACTCAATATTGACGGAAATTATGTACAAAAGTAGATTATGTTACAG
Source organism: Locusta migratoria (assembly GCA_026315105.1). Classification (NCBI taxonomy): domain Eukaryota; kingdom Metazoa; phylum Arthropoda; class Insecta; order Orthoptera; family Acrididae; genus Locusta; species Locusta migratoria. The sequence goes on along the minus strand of CM048747.1, from coordinate 51,830,598 downwards.
ACTTTCATGTAAAAATAAAATTATTGAGGTCTCTTAGCACAAAAGTTGAGACGTCGGCGGTGGGTTGGCAGCGCACTGTACTTTAAAATAAAATAACATTAAAAACAGTGTATTAAAAGGTTCCACAGATGGCGGAGCACTCACACGGGGAAAGGTGAGATGTTGACGAAAGGTGAATAGGAGGGGGAGGGAAAGTGTGGGGAGGAGCCACAGGGCCGGTGGGGGAAGGAACTGGGTGGGGAGGACGTCCTAGGAAGTCACGGGGAAGAAGGAAAGGGGAGGGATGTGAGGGGAGGAGGGACAGCTAGGTGGAATGAGGAGGGGAAAAGGGGCAGGAGGGGACGTAGGGAGGGATAGTCAGGGCCCTCAGTGAGAGAAGGGGGAGAGGGAGCAAGGGGAAAGATCACAGCTGGTGGGAAGGGTAGACATCAGGTCGGAGGGCATCATCTGGGAGGGTATGGAAGTTGCGACAGGAAAGGATCTGGAGTGTGGACAGGTGGAGAGCAGGGAGAATACAGTGGTGGAGGCGTGGTGTGGAGAGGAGGGGATGGACTAGAGGTTTGTTGGGTCTAATTTGCGGGATATGTAATGGAGGTGGAAATGTTTAATGAAGAGAACAAGGCAGGGGAAAGGTACGAGATCGTAGAGGATCTGCGTGGAGGAGGAGGGAGATAAAGGGGGATACGGAAAGCGAGGTGGAGGGCGCTCCAATATCTCCAGAGATTTGTAAAAGGTTGGAGGGGGGGGGGGGGACAGAGATCCAGGCTGGATGTGCGACGTATAGGATAAGACAGATGAGGGGTTTGTAGGTGTAGAGGACAGTAGAGTGGAGATTGTTTTTTTTTCTTCTTTATTGTAATTTCCATTCCCCTAAAAAGGAGCGGGCTGGCAGCGCTCACTGGCGCTCTTCAGCCTACAGAAATAAAATTTGACACAGAAGAAACATACAAACATAAAGGAGATAAAATGTTGGAGGTAACACAGACATAAAACGGAGATATAAAATGGAGATAAAACAAAGTACATAAAACGGAGGGAAACGGTGGCGACATAAAAGATTTGGAATGGCGATAGTGGTGAATAAAAACAGCTGCCCGAAGGTCAGTGGCACACACACAATTAAAATGAGTGTAGGGCGGCGGCTATGGTTAGACCGTCCGCTATTGTGGAGTTAAAACAAAAAACACAACACACACTCGGAGAAATAATCAAGTTAAAACTGATGGTGTCGGCTGCGGGTTTGCAGTCCACAGTTGTAAAATAAAACAAGGTAGCTAAAACGCACCACAATTGTCGAAGCACTCACTCGCATGCACAAAGAAGGTGCCACAGATGGCGGAGCACTTAAGGCAATGAAGATGTGGTATGGGGAGAAAAGGGGATGAGTGTGGGGAGGAGCCACAGGGCCGTTGGGGAAGGGACGGGGGCGATGATGTCCCAGGAAGTCACAGCGAAGAAAAAAGGGGAGGGCGGTAAGAGGAGGATCCGGAGGGACAGCTGGGTGAAATGAGGAGAGGAGAAAGGACGGGAAGGGAGGGATAGTCGGGGCCCTCAGGGAGAGAAGGGGGAGAGGGAGCAAGGGGAAGGATCACAGCTGGTATGAAGGGTAGTTGTCAGGTCGGAGGGCATCATCCGGGAGGGGGTGGGTATGGAAGCTGCCACGGGAAAGGATATGGAAGGTGGAAAAGTGGAGAGCAGAGGGAATATAGTGGTGGAGACGTGGCAACGGACCAGGTGCAGAGAGGAGGGGATGAACTAGAGGATTGGGCGGATCTGATTTGCAGGATATGTAACGGAGGCGGAGATGTTCAATAAAGAAAACAAGTTGGAGGAAAGGAATCGTAGAGGATCCGCAAGGGGCGGGGGGGGTGGGGGGTAAAGGGGGATACAGAAGGCGAGGCGGAGGGCATGACCGTCCAATATCTGCAGAGATTTATAGACGGATGGGGGTGGGGGGTGGGGGCGGAGATCCAGGCTGGATGTGTGACATATAGGATAGGACAGATGAGGGATTTGTAGCTGCAGAGGACGGTAGATTGGACATTGTTCATAAGCTGATTTTTCATTGCATGGAATTGCCGGTTTTTCATGGTCATGTAACAGATATGGAAGGAGCTGAAGTCTTAACAAACTACAAAGACTGCCAAGAAATTGTCGAAACTACAAGATAAATGATGTCCACTTAATTTTCATTTCATGACATACATTTAATGGGTGTATGAATTTTTTAGCTGCTTTTGACATGCAAGGTGTTTCACTAAGTGTGTTTGCCTCTGTAACCTATAAAATAATAGGTGACGGGAAATTTTAATGCGGTAGGTCCACACAAGAAATGTTACACTTTCTGCGGAGCTATGGACATAGTTTATTGTATCATTTTTCAAAGAGTTACAGCAGAAAGATATAATTTTTTAAATGGAACAATAGTTTTTTCTATTGTGTATTGGATTCGTTTAAACCAGCTGCGTCCAAATCAATTTAAACTACATTCTTATCACTGTTAGTTTGGGAGCTACAACCCTTCATAGTTTCAGGGGCAGATACCACACGCTGTACGTAATACATGGCTGTGTGATGGATGTTATGGCGGTGGAAAGTTGATTTACATGAGATGTTCGAATGTGTGTCCATGTTCCTCAATGCATAATGCAATGCGCCGTCGAAAGTATCTGTGGACGAGATGTAACATCGCCGGTGTGACGGAGCGACATGCGTCCTCGATGCGCCGTTTTAGATCATCAGGGGATGTGGGCTCAGTGACATAAACACGATCCTTTAGATATCCCCACAAATAGAAATCTACTGGTGTTAAATCGGGCGACCTTGCGGGCCATGAATGAGGACCATGGCGCCCCAACCATCTTCCTGCAAATCTGTTGTTTCGTTCTTCCACAACAGCACGCGCAGAATGGGCTGGGTGACCGTCGTGCTGCATCCACATATGGACTCTTGTGTGTTCAATGAGACCACCCAAATTGTCTGCTATAAAAGCGCGCTATAACTCATCTGTCAGTGTACTTTGGAAGTAGTGTGGACCGATGATTTCACCCCCAACGATTCCACACAACACGTTAATAGACCACCTACGTTGACGGTCGTACCCACCACTTCACCATACATTGCAAACGTGGACTCATCAGAGAACATAACACTTTGTAAAGACTCCAGCGTGAAATTACGCATGGTCCACTCACAGAAAGTCACTCTTGAACGGAAATCGTTCCCATGCAGCTCCTGGGTCAGTGACAGGCGGTACGGGTGAAGAAACCTGTGGCCGTGTACTATACGCCACACAGATGTGCGACTGACACCAGCGACTGCAGCAACGGCTCGTAAGCTGACATGAGGATCGTGGTGTAGTGCAGCTAAACCAAACACCTCCGTCTCCTCACTTCTTGCAGGTCTTCGTCTGTTACTGCGGCGCATTACCAAGCTGCCTGTTTCCCGAAGTTGTTGTTCGGCACATAAGAACGTAATGGCTGCCGGGGGTCTTCGCCTAGGATGTCTCACAGCATACACCATGGCTGCTTCAGTGGCATCGTGTTGGCACTCGCCGAGCATCAGCAACATGTCAACGTAGTCGTTGTTCGTGTATGTCATCGTCATCTGATGTCAGTAACTGTGGTATATTGAGCCTTGGTTGTTTGTGTGGCTCCAACTTTCGGGTATACGGCCGTGTGCTAACAGCGCATCGAGGAAGCTTCTCGCTCCGTGACACCGGCGACGTTACAACTCGGCCGCACCACATTTAGAAGGCGCATTGCTTTATGCGCAGCGTTTGTGGTATCTGGCCCTGAAACTTTGAAGAGTTGTAGCTCCCAAACTAACAGTGATAGGAATGTAGTTTAAATTGATTTGGCCACCGCTGGTTTCAACGAATCCAAAGCACGATAGAAAAAACTATTGTTCCATTAAAAAAATTATATACTTGTGCTGTAACTGTTTGGAAAATGATACAATAAACTATGTTCATAGCTCCGCAGAAAGTGTAACATTTCTTGTGTTGACCTACCGCATTAAAATTTCCCGCCACCTATTATTTTATAGAATGAAACTTCACTCTGCAGCGGAGTCTGGGCTGATATGAAACTTCCTGGCAGATTAAAATTGTGTGCTGGAACCGGGACTCGAACCTGGGACCTTTGCCTTTCGCGGGCAAGCGCACTACCGACTGTGCTATCCCGACACGACTCACGATGCCGCCTCACAACTTTACTTCCGCCAGTACCTCGTCTCCTACTTTCCAAACTTCACAGAAGCTCTCCTGCAAACACGCAAGACTAGCACTCCCGGAAGAAAGGATATGGTGGAGACATGGCTTAGCCACAGCCTAAGGGATGTTTCCAGAATGAAACTTCACTCTGCAGCGGAGTGTGCGCTGATATGAAACTTTCTGGCAGATTAAAATTGTGTGCCGGAACCGGGACTCAAACCTGGGACCTTTGCCTTTCGAGGCCAAGCGCACTACCGATTGTACTATCCCGACACGACTCACGATGCCACAAACAACTTTACTTCCGCCAGTACCTCGCCTCCTACTTCCCAAACTTCACAGAAGCTCTCCTGCGAACCATGCAAGACTAGCACTCCCGGCAGCTCCGCTGCAAAGTGAAAGTTTCATTCTGGAAATATCCCTTAGGCTGTGGCTAGCCATGTCTCCACCATATCCTTTCTTCCAGGAGTGCTAGTCTTGCATGTTTCGCAGGAGAGCTTCTGTGAAGTTTGGAAAGTAGGAGGCGAGGTACTGGCGGAAGTAAAGCTGTGGGGCGGCATCGTGAGTCGTGTCGGGATAGCACAGTCGGTAGTGCGCTTGCCCGCGAAAGTCAAAGGTCCCAGGTTCGAGTCCCGGTTTCGGCACACAATTTTAATCTGCCAGGAAGTATTATTTTATAAGTTACAGTGGCAAACACACTTAGTGAAACATCCTGTATAGTAACAAATGCTTCCGCGGGTCACAAACGGAGCCACTGACATAGGACGGCGGAACGGGCGAAGTAGGGGAGTCGGCAGACTTTCTCTCTACTCGCTACGCTGGTGTCGGCCGCGCAGGTGGCGGGTTCGGCGCGGCAGAGCGCGGACTGCGAGGAGCCGCTGGTGGTCGGGCTGGAGGCGGCGTGGCGCGCGCAGGTGTCGGACTTCGCGGAGCGGCTGCGCAGGATGGAGGAGCGCGACGAGGCGTGCCTCGTGGCCGAGGGCGTGCTCGACACGGCGCTCAGCCTGAGCGCCGCGGCGGCGCGCGCCATGAGCGACGAGCTGCAGCTCTCCGAGAGCGAGGTCACCGCGCTCTCCAGCGTCGCCGTCTCGCTGCTCGCCGCGCGCCAGTGGAAGGTCAGCTATGCTGGTTTTTTCATCTCCAGTTTAACCTTCGTGTAAAAAGCGCTCAAGGTAACCGATTTTTAAAAAAACTGCAATTCGGTATATTTTTATTGCTGTTAATTCTGAACAGTGATTTTCCTAATTTATCTGATCCTAAAGAAACCACATTAAGATCACAGGATGCATTAGGACTGAATCAGGAAGGGTAGGCCCATCTACATATCTTTCTCTGCTACACTTGTTAACATACTAACGTTGTGGCGTGCAGCTGACTGTGGTCCATATACTGTTGCATTGTCCGTGTTTAACCGCTTTGCGGCAGTCCTTTAGCCTGCCAGATTCGCTGCCATCAGGTTTAGGTGACAATGCCCCCTTGGCTACTACTGTTTTAAATTTTATTCGCGCATCTGGTTTCTAGCCTTCCATTTAATGGAAGACGCTTCTGAGTGATTCACAGACCCCCATTTTTACACTGTTTTTAAGTTACTTGATAGCCTCAACCTTTTCGGTTGAGGGTTTTTCTTTTCTTTTTTTTCTTTTTTTTGTGTGTGTGTGTGTGTGTGTGTGTGTGTGTGTGTGTGTGTGTGTGTGTACAGCACGGTTCGCTCATCCGTTTTTATCCTAGTGATCAGCCAGCCGTTGCATTCTGCTGTGAAATTGTACTTTTATCCCTTTTGTGCACTCCTCTGCGTATAAGTGAAGTGTTTCTCTTCGTTTTACACTCAAGGAATTCTCTAATCCTTGTTCTCTGTTTTCGTTCTATCACATGTTACATCACTGCTTGGAACAGGGGACTGATGACCTTGTAGTTTGGTCCCCTATAAACAACAACAAACTACATGCTAAACTAACTTTAATTTTGGATTACCGATCATTAGATTCAAAACAGTCTCTTTAAATCCAACAAGAAGAGCCATAGAATTCTGCTCGATGTAGGACAGACCCACTTTAATTAACTGAATTGACTTGCCAACTAACACAGGAACAATTTTACAGTAAAATAACTTTAAAATTACAGCACTTTGATTAATAAACAAGGTATTAACAAACAGATAAGCTTAGCTTCCTCTAGGTATACCCAAATTTTCAAATAATCATCCAAAACAAATTCAATAATTGACCACTGTAACTTGCCCATTTAAAATTTACACAGTATAGTTTGGTCAACACCACTTTAATTAACTAAATTAAAATGGTTAAATAACTTGGCAAAATTTTCTCGTTTGGAGGTATACAAGAACAATCCTCACTAAAATAAGGTTTCAAATTATAGCACATTGCCTAATAAACCAGACAGTTAAGTATCAACAACAGAGGGGTTTAGGTTGCTCAAGATATACCTAAAATTCAAACGATTATCCAAAACAAGATCAATGCTTCCCAACTGTAATTTGCACTCTTAAAATTTACACTGTATAGTTCAGAGCAAACGATTATCCAAAACAAGAGCAATGCATCTCAACTGTAATTTGCCTTTTTAAAGTTTACACTGTATAGTTCAGAGTAACCCAACTTTAAGTGAATTAATAAAGTTAAACAACTTGGCATTATTTTTTTGTTTGGAGAAATACAACAACAATTTTACATTAAAACCAAGTTTTAAGGCAACAAACTTGAAACTAGCTTAAGAAGGCTCAGGAAAACCAAATAGGGAAGCACTCAGTTAGGAAATTTGACGCAAGGGACGGTATGTCCCTCACTCGACGACAAATTAACTTGAAGGAGAAAGCAGTCCCACGGCGGACAGGTAGACATTGGGCTACGACGGAAACGCCGCCCGCCGCGTACGGCCCTCCAGGGCTGAGTCGCTCCAAAGCAAGGTGTTACCGTCAGTCGTTGCTGCGATCACCACTCCAGTGTCCCAGTTCAATCGGGTAAACAACCTCTAAGGAACACTAAATCACACAGGCTAATAACTGCTTCTGCAACACAATAATTTAGCAGGAACATTCATTACTCTTTCAACACAAGAACTCCACTAACTGTGCCTTTGCACACCAAAATATAGACATAAACAGAGGCTCCACAGGAGTGCACTTCCTGAATTGGTGCTTGAGCAGACATAGTTCACGAGCACGAATGTCCAAGGTTTCTTCACACAACGTAAGGAGATAGAAGAACACTAGGCCCCTTTCTTTGACGAGTACTGTCCACACCATGAACTCTATCACCACCATGCTAGTAGTCACGCAGCAAAACAAAAAACACACACAATCATCGAACACACGGGCCGTTACTAACCGCCGCTGGCAGCCACATCCCCTTTCTCGCGGCCTCAAAATGTTCAAATGTTTGTTAAGCTTATGGGACTTAACTACGGGGTCATCAGTCCCTAAACGTACAAACTACTTATGAACTACTTACGAACTAGGACGGCACAAATATCGCCGGCCGCGGTGGCCGAGGTGACTGAGGCGCTTCAGTCGCGGTCAGCACGGCCACTACGGTCGGGGGTTCGAATCCCCCCTCGGGCATGGATATTTGTGCCGTCCTAGTTCGTAAGTAGTTCATAAGTAGTTTGTAAGTTTAGGGACTGATGACCCTGTAGTTAAGTCCCATAAGCTTAACAAACATTTGAACATTTTTGGCACAAATATCCATGCCCGAGGGGGGATTCGAACCCCCGACCGTAGTGGCCATGCTGACCGTGACTGGAGCGCCTCAGTCACCTCGGCCACCGCGGCCGGCCTCGCTCCATCGCCAGTCCTCTCACTTCCACTATCAACCGCCAGGGCGCATTGTATCAGAGTCCAAGGAATTTACGGAACCAAAGATAATCTACTCCTGGCAAGCGCAAGCGGAGATATCGAAACTCACGGTTCAAATTTCAGTAACAAATGCAGAAATAAAAGTCGAAAAATTTTAATACTTCCTCAGACTTTTTGCATTATACTTTTCTTCAAGACATGTAGACTCATAATATCTGATAAAGTAGGAAACTGAAACAGAAAGTTGTACATATTGTAATAAAATGCCGCCGCAGGGTTCGAATCCCCCCTCAGCATGGATGTTTGTGCCTCTTTAGTGTAAGCTAATTCATAAGTAGTTTGTAAGTTTAGGGAGTGATGAACCTGTAGTTAAGTCCCATAAGCTCTACAAACATTTGAACATTAAAATTCCAATTGCTGCTTTAAATACAAGTATATTTATTACACTATACGACCCATTTCGGCTTTAGCGCCATCTTCAGGCATGTCAGATGGTCGTGATATCCACGTACATCATTGATTTTTCTGATGTCAATTTATTTATTGCTTCGTAAATTTTATTAAAGCAATATTTGTTCTAAAATGTTTTACGATTTTCGTATTCATGTTTGACAGCATCTTGACAGAGAACGAGCAATGTAACATAAGAAAGACAAAAAAAAGAAATTAATGCGTCTATTGCGGCGCTCAATGGCCGCGTGGTCTAAGGCTAGATTCACAGGATGAGCAAACGTCACGTCAACGTCAGTGACGTAATACTCCGTCAAAAATCCAAGTACATTCCCCACTGGACAGAACGTCAAGAGTCGTCATAAAGCACCATTTGCCTGTAGTAATTCGAAACATGTAATAGCGGTAGGCAAGCAAAGAAAATGGAGTTTAAGAAAAACGTTTTGAAGATAATGTATGTAGGCGAATTTCACACATTGCATAGTTAACTGTAAGACGAAACAGCACAAAAATCCTTCATACGGCGAGACAATCTTTCAATGAGCTGTCTGTAATAAGCGAGTGGATCGAGAAAGAAAACACGAATGTGAGCCAAACAATTTATCCACAAAAAAGTGTATTTGAGCTGTGCTGGTGTTTCAATTTCACCAATTTCTCTACGGTTTTTCTCTTCCTATTTCCACGTAATTTATAGAACAAAAACTATTTTTAATACTGCACACCATAAAAAAACTATAAACTATCAATAACTGATGTGTAAACGTTGGCGATTAGCCTAGTCTGTTGTAAGTTTAAAGCCCTAACTACGGTCGGTTTTATAAATAGTCATTTATATTCTTTAACATACCATAAATAATAATGTAAAACAACAAGTAGTGATGACATGTAAGCCTATTCCTGCTACAGTTTATCTTGCGTAAGATCCTTTCTACTATAATAGTACATCCTGAAACATTACTGCTGCTCATATCATGCTGGTGAACAATCTCAATTAATATTTCTCATTCACGTATAACCCAAACCTCAGTGATAAAATATATTTTAAATGCGAAGAACACAGCTATGAATGAAAAACAACCATGTTAGCACCCACAAACCAAACAAATCCGTAACAGCCAATCGTGAGTAGTTGATCAGCCACGTGACCTTCACCGTCAACGTCAAACTATTCTTTCGAAGCATACTGACAGGCAGGCAAATTGACGTTGATGTGACGTTGCCCACTGTGTGAACGACGCCGCTAGAATATTTTGACGTCACGCGACCCGACAAGACGTTGTCTGCCGTGTGAATTGGGCCTACGGCGGGTTGCACACACACCGATTGCGGACGCCCGAAAAAAAAAATACAGCGATACAGCGACATTGCACATATACAACCAAAATACAAAATAATGATTCGGCAGTGAGTCCTATATATAATGAATAACAAATATTTCATATTTTTTCTGTTTCAAGGCATTTAATGAAATTCAATGGCGAAATTGAAACTTTGTACAAGACTGGTATACGAACTCAGTTTCTTGTGTGTGTGTGTGTGGGGGGGGGGTTATTTTGTATTTTCTCGGCTAGATCGTGTCTTTGTCCTGCGAATTTCTTTAAATCTTCACTCTGTCTATCTTATTACGGAGCCGTCTGATCGAGTGGATATCCAGATACGATTGTAATCCTACCCAAATCATCAACATATCGCGTACTAAGAGTGTCCACTATTCAGTTTTCTCGCACCTTTATCTGTATTTCCGCAAGCTATATCCACACAGAAATGGTCATTTGCCCGTTTCCGACATATATACATACCTTCAGTGACGGATTTTTACATTTGCCGCCAGTAGACTTTTCAAATTTTGTCGTCCCTACTAACCTCTAGAATTCGATACCCAATTTTACAGTCATACTAATTATAATGTTTTGTACACTGTCGTCTTAATCATACCACATTTTTCCGTAATTAGTATAACTGTGAATTAGGGGATCGAAGTGTCACTTCCCAGATTATATTTAGAACCCAACTATTTGGGTACGATTGTACAAGAAATAGTTCTTGTATATGTTTCTGAGCTATTAAAAGCACAGTAAAGTACCACTAATAATGTGGGGGTAACGCATACCTTAATAATGTACATTCTGTAAATCTAATTAAATTTCTTTTATTACACCCACTTACAGTTTAAAAATTTTGGCCCCAAAATTTGCCGCCCCTAAAATCTGCCGCCCTAGGCTCCAGCCTACTGGTAAATCCACCACTGCATACATTTATATAGGGATACGTTTGCAATGGGTTAAGTGACTAATAGGTAACTTATGATATACTTATTTTGCTAGTAGTAGCACAACCAGTTTTGTGGAACAAAACTTTGGATACGTTTGAATACAGAAATACGAATAGAGGTACGTGAAAACAAGTTTCCTGCGAATAATGAGGGTTTTGAGAAATGGAGAGGAAAGAAAACAATGCATTTCGTAAATGGTAAACTACTGTAAGATTCAGTTCTTAATCAGTTATTTGTATCATGTCAGCAATATCAGTCGTATAGTATTGTGCAAAGTCGTTTGGGATTCATTAATTTATGTTTGGAATCAACTTAACTTTGTAATCAAAGAGGCTGTAGAAACAACAATGTGTGAGAAAAACTTCAACCGTGATAGCGGGTACAATCTTAGCGGTGCTTGGAAACAAGCGCTCGATACAGAAATGCAGCAGAGACACGTCGCGCAACGTCTTCCATACTATGGGAGGGGTGGCGCCACCAGTGCAGACGCAGACTGAATCTGTGGCAGCGTGACGTAGCGGCCGACCAATGAGAAGCCGACCAATCATAAGCCGTCCATGGGCTATTTAAGGCCACCACAGCACCAGCACTGTCACTCAGCGGCTCCTGACGAAGAAGATGGAGGATATCTTCGAAAGCTTGAGATTTTATCAAGAATTGACGCGGCAAGAAGTCCGAGAAAGTTTTATACAGTTATTGAAGTTGTTGAAATTACAGACACTGGATGCCCAACTAACCTGATGTTGGTGAGCTGTTGGTTCCTCTGGCAAGAGGAGTCGGATGCGTTCGTGGGAGCTTACAGAACTGTTTGCATACTGGCCTCTTTATAGTATTTCTCGCCAAGTTGGGTTTTTACTTTTTGCACGAGCTCTCTCAGCATCCCTTCTCCTCTTACTGGTGGACTTTCTCTTTTTGGGTGGCATCTTCGGCACCGACTCGGCACTAGCACATAGTCGATGTGCGAGATCAGTGTGTGTTCCAAGACCTTATAAGTTTCGTCCAATGGCGCTACAACTTTTCTTTCCTTTTTGCGTGCATGGTATGCAGATGATTGACTTTTACACTGCTTTCTAGTATGTTCCTCAGATCCACACCTTGAGCAGGCTGGTTTCATTGAGCAGTACTTTTGAACATGGTCCAGGTCACTGCAGTTGCGACAGTGTGGCACCACTTTACAATCTTTCACATTTATTGCCGAGAATGCAATGTAGATTCTCCCCATAGCATAAGTGACTTTCACATTTTGGGAGAGATCTCCATGACATGATGCACAACATCTGTCACTGGGGCCTGTTTCGAATTTGAACATAAATTCTTTTTTGAATGTGCTCATTTCTATATCAACAAAGTAAATTAAAACGTGTTCTTGTGAACTTAGCACAATTTTAAGTTGTGTAACCAGTCTATTATAACTGGAACATTTCCTGATTGGCTATAATATGCGGATATTAAACCTCTTTTCAAGAAGGGGGATAAAGAGATACCGTCAAACTACAGACCGATTTCACTTTTGTCAGCATTCTCAAAAATTCTAGAAAAGGTAATGTACAAGCAGCTTCTCAACCATTTGACCACAAATGACATATTGTCCAAACACAGCTTGGATTTCCGATATGAAGAAGGCTATTTACACTTACAGTGACAATGTACTTAATTCATTAGATAATAAATTGCAACCAGCAGGTATTTTCTGTGATTTGTCAAAGGCATTTGATTGTGTGAACCAAAACATGCTTTTAAGTAAATTAGAATTCTATGGGGTCACGGGAAATGCTGCAAAATTGTTCAAGTCGTACCTCACTAACAGGAAACAAAGGGTGTCAGTGCAAGTGACTAGTGAATTAAGCCAACAGTCGGATTGGGGAGAAATTACACGTGGTGTCCCACAAGGACCCATCTTAGGGCCATTTCTTTTTCTTGTGTACATTAATTACCTCTCATCAGTTACACTACCAGAAGCAGAGTTCATTTTGTTTGCAGGTGATACAAGTATTGCAATAAAAAGTACGTCAAGGTTAGTTATAGAAAGGTCTGCTAATAATATTTTCATGAACATTAATAAATGGTTTAAAGCCAACTCATTGTCATTAAACTTTGAAAAGACGCACTACATGCAGTTCAGAAGATGTAGGAGATTTCCCGCCAGCATATGCATTAAGTATGAAGAAGAGCAGATAGAAGAGGTTGACACTATTAAGTTTGTGGGATTACAGCTTGATAATCAATTTAGTTGGGAGGAGCACACCACAGAACAGCAGAAACGACTCAACAAATCGGTATTTTCAATACGAGTGTTATCAGACATAGGAGACATAAAAATAACAAAGATAGCATACTTTGCTTACTTTCATTCCATAATGTCATATAGTATAATATTTTGGGGTAACTCTTCAAGTCAGTCAAAAGTCTTCAGAGTCCAAAAGCGTGTAATATGTATTATTTGTGGAGTAAATTCACGGACGTCCTGTAGAAGCCTCTTCAAAGAACTGGGTATATTAACTACTGCCTCTTAGTAAATTTATTCCTTAATGAAATTTGTCATAAATAATATATCCCTTTTCCCAACAAACAGCTCAGTTCATACATACAATACTAGGAATAAAAATGATCTACACAAGGACTTAAAAACACTTACTTTAGTTCAAAAAGGGGTCCACTACTCAGGAACACACATTTTCAATAATTTACCATCAAGTATAAAAAATTTAGCTACAAATAAAGACCAGTTTAAGAGGAACCTAAAAAACTTTCTAGTGGCCAACTTTCCTACTATATTAGTGAATTTCTAAATTGTACCAAATGATGCATGTATCGGTTCTCATACTATATTAGTATTATTAAATTATCAGTTTAAGAAAAAGGTTAAAAATGCTGAACAATAAATTTAAAAAACAAATAAACACACCAATACCACCACCACAAAGGCATAATACCACACAAACAAACAAACACACACACACACACACACACACACACACACACACACAAGAACAACACTAAGGCAGAAAAATGAAGCAAACAACAGATGGTATACAATGACATACAATCACAAATACACAAACAGAATATCGAATATTTTAAAAAAAAAAAACGAGGCATCAAAATAGCCCACCAAACTAACAATGCACTTCAAAAATATTTTCCAAAATCAATAGAAAATACAGATCCATACAGAAAATCAGGAATATACCAACTGAAATGCAACACATGTGATGGAAGATACATTGGTCAGACTAAAAGAACATTTGACACAAGATATAAAGAGCATGTACTAGCCTGGAAGTTTAAAACAAGTCACTGAACATTTGCAGAACACTTACACCAAAACCAACACAAAATCACCACCAGAGACACAGACATGGAAATCTTAAGAATAAACGACAACAAAAAACACCTGCTCACCCTTCAAGAAAACTATCATATCCAAAAAACAATAACAGAAAAGAAACATTTCATAAACGACCAAGCCAATCTAGCAAACAACACACCTTTCAAGCTTATTGACCACCTAACATAACTATAAACATTATGAGAGTCAACCCCCCCCTTTCATAAAAACACAATTCGCGATACCCTCCCCCCCCACACCACCACCATTACAACCCAATTAAACTTGCATTTACTCATCTGAAAAAACCATCTTAACACGCTGTTCACGAAATTAAATATTTCTCTCTCTCTCTCTCTCTCTTTCTCTCTCTCTATCTGTCTCTCACTGCCCCCCCCCCCTATCTCACTCTCTCTCTCACACACACTCATTTTGAATTAAGTCGTATTTATATTATAAATATAGAACGTTGGCAACACTCACAGACCACACGAAAAACAAATGAACACACGAAAACATAGCCGAACTGTAGTGAAATGACAAATAAACAGACAGGCATTCCACTTATAACAGGTGATATGTAATCAGTATACATTTCAAAAAGTGAAGTGATGTGATGTGCTGAGATGAAAAGGAAAAAACAAAACAAAAACACATGAAAAGAGCTGTACACAGCCCTCAAACACAAGCCAGGAAAAAACGAACTCCAGCCAACAAGACGGAGAAACAGTAGTAACATGTATAGAAACACCGTGAGTAGACCGAATATTAAGTTAAAAACACTTAGGCCTAACGTGCAAAATGTTTTTAAAAACTGTTTTTACTCTATTCATCGAAAACAAACTGTACAAACCTTTGAATCATTTACAGACCACAAAAGATGCTTTTAAAATAAAAAAGCGAAACGCGTCTGGTGTAAAATAAATCTCTTAATTGCAGTCAGCATAAAGGCCAATTCACACTGTCCGTCACGTCACGTCACGTCACCGTCCGTCAGAACATTCCGCAATGTATTTCTAATGGCGGCGTTCACACTGTCCGTCACGGACCGTCACGTCACGTCAACGTCACGTCAACCTTTCTCGCGAAGAATGTTTTGACGGAACGGTCGTCTGCTAACACGGAAGTTAACCTATTTTCGTTACGCGAATTAAATGTTGCAGTCGACGATTGCACTGTTTATTTGCAAATAAGTCTTATTCGCCTTTATTTTGTTGTTATACTTCGTTTTAGGGGTAAATCTCAAATGTTTCATGACGACTTAAATGTTTTTGTCAATTAGGTGTCCCCCAAAATCGAGGTCGGATATCTGAAACCAAAATATGGTTAATGTTACTTAACATTGTAACAGAAAAGACTGAAGCAAACTGTTTATTAGAATAAGATTGTAATCTGATTACGCATTTCTCATTAAATAACATTTTAAATGAAAAAGTCAGTTCTACCGAAAGACAAAAATTCAGTTGTTTACGACGGTATTAACAATGTCAACGGGCAAATTGTAACGGATAAAGTAAACAGGCGCTATTTATGCTCTTATAAGTGTTGTTTGATGTATTCATATGTTTATTTTTTCGCTTGCAAATAGATGTCGATGTTTTGAAATGTTGTTTCAGTTTCCAGTAAGTTGGCCAAAAACATACACTGTAAAGTTTTATTTGGCTGTCAATAACATTTAGCGTTGTTGTTCCTTCAATTCTAGTATTACACTATGACGTTCTACATAACAGATCGCTACTCGTAACCTCACTTTTAACATCGCCTATTGAGATCGGCGAATTGACGTGACGGACACTGACGGACAGTGTGAATACAACTTGACGTGACGGTGCCGTGACGTGAGGTTGACGTGACGGACAGTGTGAATTGGCCTTAAGACAGATTACCTCTTACAATCAAATATGTAATGTAACTAATGTAAATATAATGTAATAATCCCCATTCCAAAGAAATCAGGCGCAGACAGGTGTGAAAATTACAGAACCATCAGTTTGATAAGTCATGGTTGCAAAATTTTAACACGAATTATCTACAGGAGAATGGAAAAGTTGGTAGAAGCTGACCTTGGGGAAGATCAGTTTGGACTCAAGAGAAACGTAGGAACCTGGGAGGCAATACTCACTTTACGTCTTATCTTAGAAGATAGATTAAGGAAAGGCAAACCTATTTTTTAACTCTTCTAGATTTGGAGAAAGCGTTTGACAATGTTGACTGGAATACACTCTTTCAAATTCTGAAGTCAGCAGGGTTAAAATACAGGGAAAGGAGAGTTATTTACAACTTGTACAAAAGCCAGACTGCAGTTATTAGACTCGAAGGGCATGAAAGGGAAGCATTAGTTGTGAAGGGAGTAAGACAGGGTTGTAGCCTTTCTCCGATGTTATTCAATTTGTACATCGAGTAGGCGGTGAAGGAAAGCAAAGAAAAATTTGGAATAGGGATTAAAGTTCAGGGGGAAGAAATAAAAACGTTGCGTTTTGCTGATGACATTGTAATTCTGTCAGAGACAGCAAAGGATCTGGAAAGCAGTTGAATGGAATGGACAGTGTGCTGAAAAGAGCGTATAAAATGAACATTAACAAGAGCAAAACAAAAATAATGGAATGCGGTCTTAGAAAATCAGGTGATGCTGTAGGAATTAGATTAGGTAACGAAACAATGAAGGTGGTAGATGAGTTTTGCTACTTGGATAGTAAAAAAACATGCGATGGTCGCAGTACAGAGAATATAAAATGCAGAATGGCAATGGGCGGAAAAGCATTTTTGAAAAAGAGAAATTTGCTAACATTGAATATTAATTCAAGTGTAAGGAAGTCTTTTCTGAAGGCGTTTGTGTGGAGTGTTGCCTTGTACGGGAGTGAAACATGGACGATAAGCAGTGCGGACAGGAAGAGAATAGAGGCTTTTGAAATGTTGTGCTACAGAAGAATGCTGAAGATTACGTGGGTAGATCGCATAACTAATGAAGAGATACTGAACAGAATTGGTGAGGAAAGGGATTTTTGGCATACCCTGACTAAAAGAAGGGATCGCTTGGTTGGACACATTCTTGGACATCGAGGAATCGTAAATTTAGCATTGGAGGGAAGTGTGTGGGGTAAAATTCGCAGAGGGAGACCAAGAGACGCGTATAGTAAGCAGATTCAAGTGAATGTGGGTTGCCATTCTTGTGAGGAGATGAAAGGCTTGCTCAGGATAGAGTAGGGTGGATAACTGCATCAAACCAGTCTCTGGACTGAAGACCATAACAACAATCAAGTATGTATCTGTATTTACATTATTAGTATTATCTATTATTTAGCTAGTACATTTTCTTTCTTGACTTATTACACATCCACAAGGATCACCTCAACATGGATCTATGGAACGAAAAACTAATCTAAAGTTCTGCTTTCTGATTTCATCTACAATTTCGTCCCCAGTCGGCTCCAATGGGACATAATGAAAATGGCTAGAGGCACAGAGTAACATATACAGAGGAGAAGTCCCCCCCCCTAAACCACTGTCCTACGCTCCTCTTGTAGTTACATAAGATGCTAGCAGGTGTCATGCGGTTCCCTGGCTTAGTACCGGTAGACCACACTACAGGCACTTCTGAGGGTGCCTCTCGCACATCAGAGGGCCATGCCATGAGGCCACGGCTGTGTCCGGCTTGCTGGTATTTGAGGGGAGGTGGTGGTGGGGACAGCAGCTACCTGCCACCTGCTCTGACCGCAGCGCCATCATGGGACATGTTATGGAACTGCTTCAGCACCCCCTGCCTTTACCCCTGAGCGTGGGACCGGGCCCTTACCACAGACAAATATATACAGATGGGAAACCTCCGTAAGGGCCCGATCCTACGCTCAGGGGTGCGGGGAGGGAGGGTTTCCAGCAGTTCTGTAAGATATCCCATGATGGCGCTGCGGTCAGAAGCAGCTCTTTAAACTGGTCAGAGCAGGCGGCAGGTAGCGGCTGTCCCCACCACCACCTCCCCTCAAATGCCAGCAAGCCGGACACAGCCGTGGCCTCATGGCATGCGGCACGAGCTCTCCCCTCAGCCTCCCCTCCACGCCCTCTGACGTGCGAGAGGCAACCTAAGGGTACGACCATAGTGAGCCGCTCCACGCTTCCTGCTTCTCCCCGGCAGGGAGGTGGTTTGTGAAAACCCAGTGGGTGATCCCATAGAGGTGGCCATAGTGCACCCGCGTGGCCGCCTCAGCTCGCTCACATCGCTTTCACAGGCGCGTGCAAGAAATTTATGTTTCTTGTGCCGCTCTCAGCTCGCGGATTCCGCGGCAGAATATGAAATGGTTACTTCTTTGCTAACCGTTGCACGTGAAATTGGCTTTTTTGTGAGCCACTAACATGAGGCTACTTAATTCTTAATTACTTTGCTGCAATTCCATGTCAATTTACCTTACCAAAAATATTTTGTTCGTGAGCGGTATAAAATGTCGGTATGTGATTAGGAACCTTGACAGTGAAATAATTGTAACTGCTGCTCTACTATAATCTCAAAATACATACACTGTGACAGACGGTACACTGTCAGTTACAGGGTAATTTCAAGAAAAAACAGTCTTGGTTGCAAAGTGGTGTTATTAATTACCAATGACGCGTTCTGCCCTCACAGCAGGCCATCATCTTACCTGCATAACAATTGTTACACAAGAATTGCTACAACATTTAAAGTAGTGAAACAGGGGCTGTTGTAGCAAGTTGCTTAACGTTTGTCATGCAGATAATGTGATGATACCCTGCTGTGAGGGCGAAACGCGTCATTGGTAATTAATAAAACCACTTTGCAACCAAAACTGTTTTTACTTGAAATTAAAATTTGACTGGTTGCTGTATGAGCCACACCATGGACTATAGAAAGCCTTTACTTTGTATGTATATTGACGTTATACGACAGCAGTTGCAACTTTTTCCCTGTCGTGATCTAACAGTTACTACCCCATGCCAGCAACTAGTGAGTCCAGTTTTGGCATTTTATGCAATTTGCGATCAAAACTTTTTTTTTCGTCATCATCATCCGTGATGGTGCCAAGTTATATGAGCAGTTACATTATAGCGCCACTGATTTACTTGCATTAAACTCAACTAGAAAGAAGATGCACTTAAGCTGCACATACAAACTGCATATTCCAACTTAATGGTGCCGTTGAAAACATCTTTAATGTCGCCCCGGAGAATGTCTAATTAAATAATGATTCAGAGAAAAAATGCTGCAGCGCCTTGGATAACATTTAGACGCTTGCTATTGGATCCTGACAAAAATTCTTCTGGTAAATTTAGTCTTCCCATTTCTATTGCATGTTGAAGGGGCATTCAACAATAAACACTTGCATTCTCTTTTCCTTAGACCCCAACAGTCCCCATTATGAACTTGCAATTTTTCGTCAGTGACAGCTAACAATCCAATATTTGTAACTTTAAGACATATAACTAGATTTATTGTCCTTTTTTTTTTTTTTTTTTTTTTTATCCGAACATGTATGCTACCAATATTTTAAAACGAGTTATAGAACTGGCACCTGTCTCAGATCAACTTTGCTATTTTTTAAAGTCATGTTCTGTTGGCTTGGGCATGTGCTTTATTACGAAGGTTGACTGACTGAGCTGCAGGCTAGAGGCTCAGTAGTTGTGCACATGGCGCGCCGAAGGAGAGCGCGCGGCGCTAGCGCCCTCAAATTTCAACACCCAGTTCGCTATACTGGAGCGATGTAACAATTTCACAATGTTGGCTACATTTCGTACGCAGTAATATATAACCCAAAGTTAAACCAAACGAATAGTAGTCAGCGACTATATTTTTCACTGCAAAAGCTTCAAATGTTATGCGATAGGTTAACTGGAAATTAAGTATCGTAATAACTATGGCGAATACCGGAAAACAGACACTCCGTTATGAAGCTGTTATGTTAGTCTGCAAGATGTGAAAAATTCAGTGAGGTACGACAATTAGTTTCCTCGAAATCGAGTGAGAAGTATCCTACGTCAAGGAAAACGCACAAAACTGGGAGAGGTGGTTTTTACTTTTTTTACTGCAGAAGGAGAATTTTTATCGAAAAACTGACACCGGAGTGCGATGATGCAGTATTTTTTTCAGCAAGAAAATGGAAAAGTTATTTTGGTCACGTATCGGCATTAGCTGGTGCGCGGTTGGCTGCACACTGTGGCTGCCACCAGCTGCCATCGCACCATTGCAGCGCGTGCGTGGCGACCGCTGCAGCTTAAGCGGCCGAGCAGCTAGCGGGGATCTGTTCACTATGGCCGTACCCTAAGCCAGGGAACCGCCTGACACCTGCTAGCATCTTACGGAACTACGAGGGGAGCCTAGGACTGTTGTTTAGGGGGGGCTTCTCCTCTGTATATGTTACTCTGTGCCCTTACGGAGGTTTCCCGTCTGTATATACTTGTCTGTGCTAGAGGGTATTTGTAGGGTTTGGTGTTGTTCCTGAAGGACGGCTTTCATCCAGATGTGGTGTGTGTCAGGCGCCGACGGTGGAGGAGTACCTGGGCGCGGGCCACTACTACCAGCTGGTGGTGGCGGCCAAGGTGCGGCGCGAGCAGCTGCTGCTGGCCATCGAGAACCTGTGGCTGCGCCTGCGCGAGGCGGAGGCGCGCAGCCGCCAGATCAACGCGCACCTGCAGGCCGACCTGAGGCTCGCCTCCGCGCTCGACGCGCGCCTCCTGCTCTGCGAGCACAGCAAGGGCCTCTCCTCGTAAGCCGCCGCCTCTCTATCTCTGATCACTAGCACTGGGGCACTGACCACCTAGCAACTGGACGCCCATTTCCATCCCCGTGTCGAACGAGAGGCTATACGGCCTTCAGTGACCTGGAACAGAACGATCTATTGACCCGAGGTCAACACGGATTTAGAAAATGCTAGCTGAAAACCCGGCGTTGCCCGGGCATTTATTTATTTGATCATAGAATGAAGGCTTTCCCGGCAGGTATCGTCATTACTTAAAGCTTCCGGGCTGAGATGCCGTGGTCCATATATGAAACTTTCCCCTGACGTTTCGCCCTCGTCTGCGGAAGGCATCCTCGTAGGTAAAGCGGCGTACTGCAACGAGATGGCGAGTAAGCGTCGTATATACAGGGTGTTTCAATAAGTGTGTTTGCCTCTGTAACTTATAAAATAATAGGTGACGGGAAATTTTAATGCGGTAGGTCAACACAAGAAATGTTACACTTTCTGCAGAGCTATGAACATAGTTTATTGTATCATTTTCCAAAGAGTTACAGCACACAGATATAATTTTTTAATGGAACAATAGTTTTTTCTATCTTGTATTGGATTCGTTTAAACCAGCTGCGTCCAAATCAATTTAAACTACATTCCTATCACTGTTAGTTTGGGAGCTACAACCCTTCAAAGTTCCGGGGGCGGAGGCTGCGATAGCGTAGCTGACTGGCCGAGTGGCTATCACTGTCTTGTGACCACCAGCCAGTCAGCTACGCTGTCGTAGCCTCTGCCCCCTAAACTTTGAAGGGTTGTAGCTTCCAAACTAACAGTGATAGGAATGTAGTTTAAATTGCTTTCAACGCAGCTGGTTTCAACGAATCCAATGCACGATAGAAAAAACTATTGTTCCATTTAAAAAATTAGGTCTTCGTGACTAACTCTTTGGAAAATGATACAATAAACTATGTTCATAGCTCCGCAAAAAGTGTAACATTTCTTGTGTTGACCTACCGCATTAAAATTTCCCGTCACCTATTATTTTGTAAGTTACAGAGGCAAACACACTTGGTGAAACACCCTGTATACAGGCAAAACAGAGGGCGCTGCTGTCAGTCACGTGGTGTCGGCTGTGCTGTGGTCTCTGCTATTGCCAAACTCCTCGATTGAAATTAATCGATTGTCATGCTGTTGCTGCAGTGTTGAGATCCATATCTTATCAAGTTTAAGACCTTTCTATTTTTTGTTAAAATTATTTCGATGTTTAAAAATCTCAATGGCCTCTCTGTACAATCGCGTATGATAATCCAACGTCTTTGCTATGACGGACGTCTCTTTAAATTTTATTTCGTGGTCACGTTCTTGATACACGTATTCCGCTACAGGCGATTTATCAGTATGTCCGAGGCGGCAGTTCCTTTTGTGTTCGCCCAGACGAGTGTTGACACATTTTTAATTGTACCTATAAAAACGTTTCCACAACTGCAGGGGATTTTATAGACACCTGGCGTGGCCAGAGGTGTCGCTTATCTTTTGCAGATCTTAAAAATTCTTTTATTTTCGTGGTCGGTCTGAAAACAGTTTCCACATCGTACTTGCTTAAAATTTTTCCAATACTATCAGTGACGTTATTGATAAATGGTAGAAAAACTTTCCCCTTGGGTTGTTGTCGTTCCTCGTCCGTCCTGGTTGTCCATCTAGGGCGTAGAGATTCAGGTGTTCTTTCTTCCCGCGCGCTATTCGAGAATGGAATGGGAGATAAATAGTATAATGGTGGTTCGATGAACCCTCTGCCAGGGCACTTAAATATGCTTTGCAGAGTATCCCATGTACATGTAGAAACAAGCACGGGTTGGTTACGCTAACTCCCAATCCAAAGTCGTTCTCAGTTCCAGGTGCACATCCTCCGAACATGCGCGGGTTTATATACAGAATTGTTGTTCAGTATGTGCTGCAAATCCGCGTTTGTTTTGTGACAATTTTTGTGCGTGATAGATAGACAATAAAATCCAGAGTACCTAATTATGTGGGTTGTAACTTAAATAGTGGCAACACTGATGTGGAGACACTAAAGCTAATGCCACACTAGGCGATTTTCTCCTCTCGCTAATAATCGCGGCTGAAATAGTCGCCTATATGTGGCACACTTCAAACGATTATAATCGCAGGGGATGACGTCGCACCGTACTTACCTGGGTGCCCCACTAGCGACAAAAAGCAGTGGCTTCTGCAGCTGTGTTGCAGCCAGCAACGAGAGACACCATGCATGATACCCTCTAGCACAGACAAGTATATACAGACGGGAAACCTCCGTAAGGGCACAGAGTAACATATACAGAGGAGAAGCCCCCCTAAACAACTGTCCTAGGCTCCCCTCGTAGTTCCGTAAGATGCTAGCAGGTGTCAGGCGGTTCCCTGGCTTAGGGTACGGCCATAGTGAACAGCTGTCATTCCAAACTTAAACATTTATCTGCAGTAGCATATTATGTAGTTCGTCATCGTAGACTATCTGTATAACCTTGCGATATTATGTTGCAGAGACAGGGATATTTCTTCAGCTCAATTATTATCAGTTAACTGTGCAAATGATCCACAAGAATGACATTTGCAGTGTTTTTGTACACTGTCACTCACAGACGAAACAAAACAGACAAGGAGACTACATGGGTATCGGATTTTGAATTTTTTCACATTTATAGAACATGAAGTTCAGAACACAAATAACAATCAGCCAACAGCCATCAGCAACAGCAGCACACTGATAGATAACTTTTTATAGACTAAGATAAGTTTAAAAACATAAATGCTTGTCGTGTTGAGAATGGTCTTTCTGATCATAGTGCACAAGTTACAGTAAATGACATAGTTCCTCTCTGTAATTCAAAAAGGCCCTCCAAAGTTGTGCGTACAGTTAACGATTCAACACTTAGAAATTTCAGGGGAAATCTTCAGCAGTTACACTGGGATGAGGTGCGTAAGGAAGCTGACGCTAGGCGGCCGCGGTGGCCGAGGAGACTGAGGCGCTCCAGTCACGGTCATCTTGGCCACTACGGTCGGGGGTTCGAATCCCCCCTCGGGCATGGATATTTGTGCCGTCCTAGTTTGTAAGTAGTTCATAAGTAGTTTGTAAGTTTAGGGACTGATGACCCCGTAGTTAAGTCCCATAAACTATACAAACATTTGAAACATTTGAAGCTGACGCTAATTCAAAATATAACTTATTTCATGATACATTTGTAAGAGTATTTGAAAATTGTTTCCCCAAGAAAATAGTTAAATATAATGATAAGAAAGCATGCAAGAAACCATGGCTTACTAAAGGAATAAGAATATCTTGTAACCGAAAATGGGAACTGTTTCTAACACCAAGAAAGAATAATGCTCCAGAAACAGTCAAACATTATAAAAACTACTGTGCTACATTAAGAAAAGTTATTCAAAGTCCAGAAGCATGTGCATCATGTCTGAGATTAGTACCTCTGATAACAAAATTAAAACACTTTGGAATATTATTACCAGGGAGAGAGGGCAACCAAGAGCACAGGGAGACAGTATTACCATTAAAGTGAATGAAAATTTTACAACTAACAAGCCAGAAGCTCACCGGCACTGAGTTGTTGGTTGGTATTCCTAATAATTTTAGCAACATCTTTCGGCGTTGTAAGTGCACTTTGCTCCTGGGTAAGTGTTTGCCTGAACTGTTCAGCGAATTTCCAGATTACATCTTCGTCCACCCAAAGTCCCTCATGGAAGTCTTGTTGGCCAAAATCTGGAGTTGCCATCTGCTGTACATAGGAATCAGCAAAGAGCTCTGCTTGCTGGAGCGCATCATATATGAGGTCATTCGGTCCAATAATGGCTCGTTTTACAGGTTTTGGCTTCTGCAGCCTCTTCACTAGCTTCCATTCGTCCCGAATTTGGAGCACAAACTGGTTCATCATGGTCCCCCATACGTCCTGGCACCATTCGACCACATGTTTGCGTAATTCGTGTGTGAGTCGGACCATTTCGCGTCTGTCTGCTGGATCCATGTAGAGCAATCCATATTTGTGCGTGCTATTCCGTTCGGTCTTCAGTTCTTGGAGATGACGTGGGAAGACGTCAAATTGTGGGTCCGGAAGCGCTGTGACGGTGCAACTCGTCGATGGGCCTGTTGTTTTCTGCGTGGTCAACGTCTCTACTGCTGCGTCAATGTCTGTTGTTGAGTAGATCGGCAATGTTGGCCGAATGTCGTGAAATCGTCCCAGTCAACGTATGTGCGACTTATTGGTGGGAGTAACAGTAATCCTCAGCTTATGATTTCCATCACAGAGAGGTGATCGGCCGATAGATCGTGAATTGTGCGCATTTGCACATTGGGATCAATTCCTTTGGAGAGTGGTATGACTAGGACATCATCTGTCTGACTACGAAAAGTAGCTGATCCTTGTAGGATGCAGTGGTCCATGGACGATAGAGTTGAGGTCTTCTTGCAAGTTAAAAGGGATGAGACCCTTTTGGTTATTTTTCCTCGAATTCCAGAATGGGTGTTTTGCATGGAGGTCACCCGCTACTAACATCTTTAGATACCTGTCACAGATAATCTAATTAATTGGCGATCCAGACTGATGTATGCTGTCAACAGGGTTAGAGTTCCCACCATTGTGTAGATTGTTATGGCAGTAGCCTTCATGGTTCGTAACGGCGGTGAGGTTTCCAAATGATATCGAATATCGTTTCGAAAAAAGATTGCTGCTTCCCCCTCCGGAATTGTCCAGTCTGTTCGTTGTGATCTTGTCCGTTGGTTTAGTTTTCGTGACCATCGCCACGTCGAGATTGACTCTAGAAGAAAGGAAAGAAGATTGGGGTTTAACATCTCGTCGACAGCTTGCTCATTAGGGACGGAGCTAATGCTCGTAGTTTTGGGTAAGGATGGGGAAGGAAATTGGTCGTGCCCTTTGAAACGAACTATCCCGGCATTTGCCTGGAATTATTTAGGGAAATCACGGAAAACCTAAATCTGGATGGCCGAAGGTGGATTTGAACCACCATCCTCCCGAATGCGAGTCCAGTGCATTACCACTGTGCTACCTCGCTCGGTTTGAATCTAGAAATAAACTCATTAAATTTTTCGTGTGATTCCGTTTGCATTCCAATTCAGACAATGGAGGTGTCATCGGAAGGTCCATTTAAGGCGGCACAAACGCCTTTATTATTCCTTCACCAAGACTGAAGATGGAGGTGACTTATTTGCTGCACGGATGTGAGTAATGCTGCAATATCGGTAAGTGCCTGTGAGAATGGCTTCATGATGTTCTGTGATGTCAGATAACTGGCATCAGCTCGCAGGGATGTAGATGTGTCGTCATGATTATGAGAGGCGCCTGAGTAATTCCGTGCTCTTAGAGGTTGAGTTCTACAGCTGAAATCAGTGGCCGGTTGTGGTGCTGCACGAGGTTGAACTTGGTCTCTTGTGTGGGAAGCGGTAGTTGGTTGAGCAAACACCAGCTTTAGATGACTTTGTTGCTGCGTTGGTCGTCCTGTTTTTGGTCTTCTGCTTCAGTTTTCACGTAACAGCGTTTGATATTTTTCACATCCATGCCATGAGGCCAAGTGGTCGCCTTCACAGTTTGCGCATTTTGCTTTCTGTGTGTGAGGTTGTGTGTAGTCTTTGGAGGTGCATAACCCTGTGCACCGCACACATCTTGATGGTAAAGAACAGTAGTTTGTAGTATACTCGAACGTTTGACAGTGTTTGCATTGCTGAGGTTCCTCACAGCTTCTGTGGTTTCTGTCCACACCCGAGTGTACAATAGGTACTGATGTCATAGATCCTGTCGTTATCTTTATATTTTGTCAGATTAACGACGAACGCAGGCTTTGGAATCAACTCCTTGGTCTCTTCATCTCGTCCCTTGTATTGATACACTTTTGCTTGTGTGAAGACCTCGTGGAGTGCTCGTGTCACTTCGACTGCTTGAACTGATGCAAGAAGTCGCTTAATCACCACTTTCATCTCGCATGCTTCTGGTGCCTGATGAGTGAAGAGCGGTATTTGATACTACTGGAAAAATTTGATCGCCCTCTGATGACATTCATGAGACTCGAAGTGATATTTGATTTAATCACCCTAATAGATCGCCTTCAGCAGAGTGTTGTTAAGGTGGGCATAGTTTTCAGTATGATGATCGGCGGCACTTTCTGCTGAACTGGAGTTGGTGCAGTAGGTTCTTGTTGCGCAGTAGGAGCTGTCGGATCTTAAGCTGTTGCCTCTCCTTGTGCCAATGTAGATGTGTCAGTCAGGGCGAAGCAATTGTGTGTCTCGACCTCTGACTCTCTTCTGCATGGATTTTCCTCTACGTGAGGAAGTTTTGTGTGGCAGCGTTTACATTGCACCATCACAAATTCTACTTTGGTCGTGGTGTCTTGATTTCCTCCTCCCTTTGTGAAGATAGGGAATTAGCGTCCATGTCTTGTTGTCCCGTGTCAATGTCTTATGTGTGTTGGTTATCTGCTGAGTCGTCAGGTTGCAGCTGAGAAGTGGTTAACACAGAATGTAACTGTGCGAAGTGTTGTACTGCGGCTCTCAGGCCCTGCTGTAGTTGAATGTTGTCGACGTTGTCATTGTCCCACATGCCACAATGCATCGCCGTTTTTGTCCTATCATTGTCCAGTGCCGGTGGCAGGGTCATCATCTTCATAGGTCCTTCCTCCGCAGCGGTGGTCGTCGTAAACAGAGAGGCCGGTGGGGCTGCCCGTGACGTGAACCCCGTCAGTCAGCGACTGGCCCCAATCTGCTACCACCACTTGGATAAAAGGCTTCAAAACAACCAGTGCTACATCACATCGACCAGACTACTACCACTAGCTGACTGGTTGGTCGCTACAAAGCAGTAGGCTGTGCCCAACAGCTATCTAGTTAACTAGCGTTCATGGTCCAGTCAAAGTGACATGACACAGGCTGTTGTGAGGCCTTGTAGAGTGCACGCAGGATAAATTGGCCGGTAGATGTGCAGACGGCAAGGCAACTGTGGCGAGAGCGGTAGTGGTTGGGTTAGCTGCCAGAGCAGTGACTGAGCACTGGAGGGGAAGTGTCAAGCTCAGTGTACGGCAGGTGGAAGTGGACAGACGTGGCCTCCCCTTCCAAACGAAGGAATGAACTCGCCCGGCTCTTCAGACGAAAAATCGTCTAAGCGCATCGGCCACCTTATCCTGTGCCGACTACCGGGCCGCACGACAGCCCCTATCACATCACACCGACCAGGCCGCAACTGCCAGCGGACTGGCTGGCCGCTACAAAGCAGTGGGCTGTGCCCCAGCGGCTGGCCAGTTAAGTAGCAGTCATGGCCTGGTTGATGTGCCATGACATGGGCTGTTTTGAGGCCATGTAGAGTGAACGCAGGATAAATTGGCCGGGAGATGTGCAGATGGCAGGGAAAGTGCGGGGAGAGTGGTATTGATTGGGGTAGTGGCCGGAGCAGTGAGCGAGTGCTGGAGAGGAAAAGCCCAGCTCAGTGGCCAGCAGGTGGAAGTGGACTTCACGGCCTCCCCTTCCAAACGAAGGAATGAACTCATCTGGCGCTTCAGACTAAAATTCGTCTCTGCACATCATCCACCTTATCCTGTGCAGATTCGACCAGGACTCACAACAGTCAATGTCAACATGACACTGACCAGCCTGCAATAGCCAGCTGACTGGCTGTCCACTACAAAGCAGTGGGCTTTGCCCCAGTGGCCAGTGGCCTGGTCGGTGTGCCATGACACAGGCTTTTTTGAGGCAACGTAGAGTGAACGCAGGATAAATTGGTCGGGAGATGTGCAGATGGCAGGGCGAACATGGGGAGAGCGGTAGTGGTTGGGGTAGTAGCCAAAGCAGTGAGCAAGCGCTGGAGAGGAAAAGCCCAGCTCAATGGCCGGCAGGTGGAAGTGGACTGTCACGGCCTCCCCTTCCAAACGAAGGAATGAACTCGCCTGGCGCTTCGAACGAAAACTCGTCTCTGCGCCGTCTGACTTATCGTGCGCGGAGTCTACCAGGCCTCACAACAGTCAATGTCATGACACCGACCAGTCTGCAATCGCCAGCTGACTGGATGTCCACTACAAAGCAGTGGACTGTCCGCCGTGGCCAGTGGCCTGGTCGGTGTGCCGTGACACAGGCTGTTTTGAGGCCATGTACAGTGAACACAGGATAAATTAGCCGGTAGATGTGCAGAAGGCAGGGCAAGTGTGGTGAGAGCAGTAGTGGTTGAGTTATCGGCCAGAGCTGTGCGTGAGCGCTGGAGGGGAAGTGCCCAGCTCAGTGGCCGGCAGGTGGAAGTGAACGGACGTGGCCTCCCATTCCGAATGAAGGAATGAACTCGCCTGGCGCTTCAGACCAAAACTCGTCTCTGCGCCGTCCGACTTATCGTGTGCGGACTCTACCGGGCCTCACAACGGCCCGTGTCACGTCAAATCGACCGGGCCGCAACTGCCAGCTGACTGGTTGGTCGCCACAAAGCGGCTGTGCCGCAGTGGCCAGCCAGTTAAGTAGCAGTTCCTGCCCGGTCGGTTGACGTGGCACGGGCTGTGGTGAGGCCTCGTCCCTAGGCGGTGTCGATCCTGCGCGGCCCAGGCATTCGCCCCGCGTCTGTGTACTCTCTGACGTGGCGCACGCGACTGCGCAGACTGTCGGTGGGCGGCGAGGCGACGATGGTGCGCAACGAGTTCCTGGAGGCGGAGGCGCGGGAGGCGCGCGTGGCGGTCGCGCTGGCCGAGGAGGCGGCGGTGCGGCTGGACGTGCTGTGCGGCCGCGAGCTGGCGCGCGTGCGGCTGCTGTACGAGCAGGCCGTCGGCGTGCCGCTCCGCGACCCCGCGGACGCCCAGGCCGACGGCGCCTGCAAGGACGCGCGCGCCAACTAGCGGCGGCCCCGCGAACTGGCCCCGGGCAACAGCATCGAGGCTCCCAGTAAATTTAAAATGTAAAAGAAGCATCCTTCTCTTCATTCAGTGTAACTGCAGACAACTCAACAAAACAGTGATCGTAATAAGTCATTGTAATAAATGAAAATTGTCCGATATGCTGCAAATGTTTTATTACTTCACACTATAACGACACGGTTTCCTTTCCCCGATATTATCAGAGAAAGTTTTGTATTTTTCTATTATTTCGGCATGTTAAAATAATTATCTATTAAAGTCAGAGAAAGAAAATTTAGGAACAACACTTTCAATTGTTTTAAAGACAGAAGGTACTCTTGCTTTGTACTTCGTAGCGATAGCATCTTGCAGACGGGAGCTGTGCTTTATTATTTTTATGTGGCCGCTATTATGTACATTCAGGTAAATATATGTGATGTGCGCGTATCTTAAATCTATAAATAAACCCCCACCTCTCACTTAAATTCGCACTTATGAATTTATTAATAATTTTGCCCTATCCTCCGTCCGCCCATAATGTCTTTTCAGCCTTGTTGAATCACCGCAACAATGGATGGCATAGTTTTTAGTTAATATTGAATGGTGATATTTCGTGTAGCCTGCCACTCTTTATTCCATAATATTATCATTTACCGGCAATAGAGTCTGCAGTCGATTTTCTTGTGAATTTTTAGAAGTCCGATGTGTTTGACTTACGTAATATTCCTATCCGATTTATATCATGTCACTTATCTTACTTTACGGTTTGCTACACGAGTCGTAGTTTGATATTGACGAACTGCCATCCATTGTTCGGCGAGTGGTTATCGTATTATTAAAATTTCATTTACAGCCAAATTTCAACCACCGATGGATCTATTGTTAAAGGTAACTGCTCGTCGATTCTTTTTGTAATGTTCTGCCTGCACAACACCCCACCGTTAATTAGCTTGCCATTTCATTTAAATGCATGTAATAATTTTTCCAAAATTTTTCCCAGTAATTTACTGATTGGGATCTTTCATAGCTTCTAACTTCAAACCACTTCCTTCTATAAATTTGTTAATCTCAAAAATTAATAGCCAGGCTGGAACATTATAACACTTTAAATACGAGGCGCGTCCAGAAAGTAAGTTCCGTTTGGTAATAAAATGAAATTGTACACAGATACAGAAGAAATTTTTATTGCACAAAATTCTACAACTCTTAAACTACTTTTCCACATAACTGCCGAAATTTTGTAGGCATTTGTCATAGCATACCACAAGTTTTTGCATTCATCTTTCACAGAAGGTTGCCGCTTGTGTATTCAACCATGTGGTAACAGCTCTTTATCATCGTTGAAGTGTTGACCACCGAGGACAGATTTTAGATGTAAGAAGAGATGAAAGTCGCTAGGAGAGAGGTCCGAGCTGTATGGAGGATGATCAAACAGGTCCCATTGAAATTTCCGTAAGAATTGTTTGGTCACATTCGGTGTGTGAGGTCAGGCATTATCGTGAAAAAAAAAATATATTTTGACAGTAATCCTCTTCTTACACCTAAAATCTGTCCTTGATGGACAACACTTCAACGGTGATGACGAGCTGAAAGAACATGTTACCACATGGTTGAATACACAGGCGGCAACATTCTGTGAAAAAGGCACACAAAACCTTGTGCCATGCTATGACAATGGCCTACACAATTTCGGAAGCTATGTAGAAAAGTAGTTTCACAGTTGTAGATTTTTGTACCAAACGGAACTTACCTTCTGGACGCGCCTCGTATCTAGGTAACCAAATTAGAAGCGACAACAGCCTGACAGTCAGGCGATTCAAAAATTATTGAAAAATTGATTTTGTCACAATTAACTGACTTTTGTAACAAAAAATATGATCACTGGATGCCCAGCATGGCTTCAGGCCTCAGTGCAGAACCGAAACAGCCACTTTTAACCTCATAAATCGTATCCTAAATGAAATGGGTAACCACAGTAATGTTTCAGGAGTTTTTCTCGATCTAACAAAAGCTTTTGATTTGATAGATCATTACATTCTTCTGAGAAAGTTAGAGTGCTATGGTGTAAGGGACTTGGCAAAAGCATGTGTAAAATCATACTTAGAAAATCGTTCTCAGACAACAGAGATCAAACATATGGGAAAAAATGAACTCCAAGCTTATCACTCAATCCCATCAAAATTAACCCAATGTGTACCACAAGGCTCAATTCTAGGCCCCTTTTCTTTTCTTAGTTTTCATAAATGACTTCCCTCTTCATGTTAAAAACTCTGAACCAGTCCTATTTGCTGATGACACCAGTGTGTTGATTGAAGGTGACAATGAAAAGGCTCTTAGCCTATCTGCTAAAGCCACAAATCAAAATATTTCGGAGTGGTTTATGAGGAATAAGCTACTGATAAATCCTCAAAAAACAGTTGCCATAGACTTCCACACACAACAAAATAGAAACCCGTTAAAACCAAATATGTTTATGGAAAACCAAAAGGTAAACACTGTCTCAGAAACAAAATTTCTTGGCATTTACATACAAGAAAATCTGAAATGGAATTCCCACATCACCTTCTTAAATACCAGACTATCAAAAATGACATATGCAATGAAAATCATATGGAACAACACAAATGCTGAGACAGAGTAGTTTATTTTGCTCGGATACAGTCCCATTTGAGATATGGCATCATATTTTTGGGGAAATTCCCCTCACAGTAATACAACTTTCAGGAAGCAAAAAAAGATAGTGAGAATAATGAAAAATGTGAATAGTAATAAATCATGCAAACCGCTTTTTAAATAACTTAGGATTCTATCCCTGCCATGTATCAATATACTTGAGGTAGTCATGTATCTCAAAAAGAGCATGCTAAAAAAAAGAAGATGTATTCATTCAAAACAAAACATTACATGAACACCATACAAGGTCAAGTAGTGATGTACACTGACACCATTGTCAGATCATCCTGTGCAAAAAAAGGTGCATACCACTCAGGGTCACAACTATTTAATAAGCTGCCCAGTCACTTAAAAGATATAAGCAAAGTACACATATTCAAAAAATCTGTAACCTCATATCTTTTCGAAAATTGCTTTTACTTAGTACAACAGTATCTCGAAAACTAAATGTTGCAAATATTCAGAACATCTCCCGAATAACAAGTATATATTAAGTATATATAAAAAAGAACTGTTAAAATGTGAGTGAAAAGCATGTAACAATGAGTTGAAAAAGTTCCAAATTGTACAAAGTTTATTGTATAGTGTATACATGGTATTTTAGGTGTGTAAAATTGCATAAAGATTATTGTTTTGTGTGTCTATTGTAATGTAAGCTAAGTATGTAAAAATTATAACTGTGTTAAAGTACCATACTGTAACAAGTTTTTGGTACTGTGTTGTATGCATGTCCAACATCTATGGTGTAATGTATGTACCTCACAGATTTAAGGACGTAAATAAAATTAAAATTAAAATAGAAATTGCAGCTCGTATAGCCATTGCGGCCTCAGATTTCGGCAAACTGAATCGCCGAGTATGGAAACTACATCATCTAAGACTTCAAACTAAAATTTCTGTCTTCAAAGCAATAATACTATCAACCTTATGCCTCGGAGACGTGGTGCTGTTATAAAGATGACGTCAGGAGACTACACATCTTTCATCTTCGCTGTCTGAGATCAATTCTACGCATAAAATGGGAAGACTGTTCAAACATGGAGATTTTGCGTCCTGTGAAACTGCCTGGCGTTGTAGCTCTCATAATGAAACACCAACTGAGATGGAGTGGTCGTACCATACGCATAGACGAAGCAGACTTCCCAAAGTGGTGTTCTACTCACAGCTCTGATGGTGAATGCGGCGGCCAGGTGGCCACCTCCTGCGATATAAAGACACCATCAAACGTCACCTTACGGCCTGAGCATAGCGCTTAGAAGGTAAAGTGCCGTCACTTCTGATTTCGTCGTATCTTCTGTAATTGCAGATTCCGCAACGATCGCTAGTGGCTGGCTGAAGTAGATTTCCAACAGTGCGCCTCGTAAGATACGTTTAGAATTGTTGCTGTGTGTAGCAGTGTTTCGTGATGTTTAATAATTTTCTATCATATCATTGCGGCGGAGTAATATTTACGTGTGTGTTTGTAGACTTTTTATGCATTTATTGATAATTTGTGTGGTGTACTGAATTATTGCCATCGGAGAAAGAAAATCGTGTATGTGAATTATGCCGTGCTGTTTCGTTCCCGTGTGTCGATCTGGATACGACAAGTCATCTGCAGTACGTAGGCACTTTTTTTAGACCACCAAAGAGCGCCAGTGAATTTGCTAAATGGGCTAAAGTTATTCCGAGGAAGGACTTTCAATTAACAAGTAAATCATACGTTGTGACGACCATCCATCAACCGTAGATTTTCTGCCTTAACTCTGAGCGACCTCTTTTGTCGTTTGTTAATCAGATGCGCTTGTGGGCTAAAGAAATGGAAGTACGAAAGAAATGCATTAACTTATCTGCTGAGGACAAATTGGTGTTAGCAGACTGGGAGAATGATCTTCCTATACCGTATAAAGACAACATTCCAAAACAATGTTTAGTTTATCACATAACAGGTCACATTGTCAAAAAACTTAATAAACAGAGCAGCTGTGTCAAGTGTGCTCAAACCCTTGTGAGTGAAATGCCGTCTGACGCAATAGCTGCAACTAGTGGCGGGGGGGGAGGGATAGAACCAGTGGCGTAGCTATCATAGGGCTAGCCGGGGCAGTGCCCCGGGGCCCCCGAGCTCTAGGGGCCCCTCGGCCTCCGTGAGCGACGTTTGAAAAAAAGTACAGTAGACTATCGATTTTTTGTTTTTGCACTCCCACCCTGCCGTCCTTTATCTCCATCTGCCCTCAAACCAAGTTTCCCACAGTAGCCGCTTTGGGCCACCGGGTGGCGGAACATTGCTTTTAGTGTGGCCTTCACTAGACGCCTCTCGGTGGTGCTGCTGATCTTCCAAGTCGCCAGTTGCTGTGTACAACAATCGGCACACCTCAGTCGGCGTTGCAGCAGAAGCAGCGGAAGCATCAAAGCTGCTCACTGCGCCTTCCAAGCGTTGCGGCGTGCCGCTCGGCACAGTGCGAAGGATCGAGCACCTCCAAATACTGAATAAATACATGTACTCTACAGTACTTCTTATTGGCAAATAGAAATGTACAGTTTGATTATACCAATAATCGGTTTTCCGAACATCCATGTCTTCCAATTACTTCGGATAATCGACGATCTACTGTATATAATATTTTAGTTGAATGAAGGATTTTCAAGTTTTATTAACTTTTTGAACCCTGAGCAACAAACCTCAAATGTATGAAGTGAAATCCAAATTTTATTCCCACCTCACAATATAAACATAACAATGTCTATTGCTTGTCCACTATGACGCGACCCTCCTATCGTTAGAGTGTTGTCGGTTGCAATCGGAGTTGCCATGGCTGACAATCTTTGCGATATAACAATAAATGGCGGCGAATTACTAGCAGTGTGTTTGACACGGTGTGACCACATTTGAATTATTACAGAACGGTATTATTATGGTAACTAAACTCTTTGTATAGTGAATTCCCTCAAGGGAGTGCTGTAACCCAATGAAGTGCTGTAACCAACTGCACTCTGAAAAGCATGCAAGAAGAGAAAATATGGTTACATTGTCACAATAGTGAATTGTGCATTCTAGACGCTGCCCTCTGCCCCAGTCATAATAAGCGAAAATGTCGATTTACGTTATTTCACTTATTACTTCATACAGCCTGGTAGCGGCATGGCTCAATACAAAATGTTTTATCATACAAACTCCGGCAACTTCCTTTTGCTGAAACCATCCTACACGAATATTTCCTTTATTTCCTTTCTTTGACTGGGCTTTAAACAAAATAAGTCTGATCGGTATGGAGCATGGGGTCGTTGTATTTGCATGTCCTGCCCAGATCTAACTCTATCCCTCGGCAAAATTTCATTCAAACGCACCCAGTAATTTTGTCGTAAAAGCATACCAAACAAACAAACTTTTACAGTTACAACTATATTATCTGTTGCGTGACACATAATTTACTTAGCAGTATTTAGATGTGCCTTATTATTTCTTACAGTGGTCAGTAAGGAGCTGAAGAAATACTTTTGCATTCGTGTACGGTTATAGTTTAAAGAGGGCCCTAATGTTATTTTTGCCCCGGGGCCCTTGGTGACGTAGCTACGCCACTGGATAGAACCCCCCCCCCCCTGAACCCGGAAAAAAAAAAGGAAAACGTTCAACAGCAATCTGCCATTCTATCGTAATTTCCAGGTGTCAGTTCTTTCGTGTCTGATTATGGAATATAGTGTAACAAATTAGTCATCGCCGTATCACTTCACTTTCTGCCTTTTATTTTCATTCTCGCTAATAGGACGACGCGTGCTTATTTGCCGACTTGCCAATTCTTGAAGTAACAGATCATAAGAAAAATAAATTTTCCTGTTCTGATATCTTGAAGGAGAAAAATTGTACCTTATGAGTAATGCGCATGCGCAATACTATTTGTACGTTATATGAAAAACACTTACCTATTACATCCCAAGTTGCAAGAGATTCGGACGCACCAATTCTTCTGTTCTTACGAAACCCAATAAAAGTGCTAATGACCAATCTTGACTCCCTCGGCCAACTACCGAAACTAATTTTGTAGTTTTCGTTGTAGAGAACGCAACAATACCTATTGCCTGGAAATGCGAAGTGGTGACGCGGTAGTGCCAGGCACTAGGTCACGTGGTACAGCGAGGCTACGGTTGAACTAACGCCGAAGAAGAAGCGGGAAGCTCACAATAAGTATGTGACCGATGATGGGGTTGGAACACTTGCGCGGAGTGACACTTGCGCGGAACCCGGGGCCCTTGGGGCGGCTAATCGCTTTCCTGGGTACAGGCCCACCAAGAAGTCTAGCACTGCTGTTGTCAAGTTTCCACACTGTCAACATAACACGAAAATCAGTGAAATTGCACAACCCTTTGCAAGCTGAAGAGCAATATAGTGACTTGTTCTAACTACATATTAATCCGTTGAGTGTTCCTCCTGTAAACAAAAAGATATTTTAATAGTGATAATGTTTGGAGAGTTAGTCTCTGCTACTACAAGACTATGACTTTCCACAGTCATACCTCCTAAAAGCATATTATTCAGAACACTAAGCATATCAAGACACCTGCGCAAGCAATGAATATATTAGGCATCCTGCACAGATACGTTGATGTAATTGACCGCTATGTAGTTAACTCCACTATCACGCAACTTCCATCTCTTTAAAAATAGCTACTACGCTTTTTAATAGGAGATGCAACCTTAAACCTTCAATTAAAAAAAACGTTAATAATAAGTCAATGAGTATTTTACATACTTAAAGCGTTTATTCGTAGACCCCAAAACGATTTGGCTGTATTCGAATTACAAATACATCTAAGAAATATATGAAGTACGGAATGTGTAAGGGAATGTCACACACCGAAAAATGCTAAAGATAAATTCTATTTTCCATCACCGTCATATAGAACCATTTTTACTCCGAACTTGGCATAAACCAACAGGGAGAAACAAGTTGCAAGACTTCCAGGAAAAATTAAGCGAAATTGGCAGCCAATAGTTGGTTATAAATTACATTGCCTGTTAACTGTATAAATATAAATCACCGAATACGCGGAACTCCTGTTCAGTACAGTCAAAAAGGTCTAAGGTAATAGGCAGTGGTTTACAATCAGATATCCGTATCACTCTCCTCCTCAAGAAGTCTGTGTGGAGATTTATACTCAGAACATTCAAGAAAAAGGTGTTGAAACTATAAGAAGCAGCTCATTTACTTAGGAAGGGAAAACGTTATGGTGCCCGTAAATTTGAATGGCTGTATCTCTTGTAGTAACATTTCATTTTTGATAAAATGTTAAAATCCAATAAACCAGAATTTTGTTTTTCTAAACTCAGTGCAAACTTTTTTTTGTCGAAATTTTTGCAGGAAGTAGTCTTGACGTGATTTCATACTTTTATGCATTAATATTATCAAACATGTAATTTGTGTCACAAATTGCACGACCGGTCCGGTCGGAGGTTCGAGTCCTTCCTCGGAAATAGGTATGTTTGTTTGTACTTTGCCTAAGTTATTTTAAGTAAGATTACGTAGTGTGTAAGTCTAGCGACCAATGATCTAAGTAGTTTGGCCGCATAAGACTGCACATATACACGTAATTTATTTATTTCATAACCACATTTAAGTACTAATAATGAAAGAAACTTAAAAGAGAAATTTAAAGTAAACACTGAAAACAAATGATTGATATTTCTCATGAGATGAATGCACACAACCGTTGTCTTATGTCTTGTGAATGTACCTACAAATTCTGCCATATGAAAATTGTAGTGTGAGTCCCAAATATGTTTTTTCTGTAATAACACTAAAAACATATTAAAAATTCAGAACTCGAAAATCAGTGAAGTTTTGAACTTGAAGCGTTTTGTGTTGCTACATCTTTACATAGTAGACACGATTTTAAAATCTGGTTGCTATTGCCAAAGTAGACGAAACGTTAAATTTTTTGGTGTAATCTTCGCTGTGTAGACTATGTTGTAGACGTCTACGTCGAACCTAATCATACCTCTGAGGAGAGAACGTTGTTTGCACTTCTCCTGCGTTTCCAGTCGGCTGTGCTGTGCTACGTAACGACATCGTACCGTTCCACTTTACTGAGAGCTATATATGTATTGGTGTGATGTCTGTTCTTTCGAAATAAGACATCACACCAATATATGTATCATTTAGACGCAAAGATTCTGGGTTATGTTTTCATCGCTAACGCGATTAATAACGTTAGACCTCGTGTGTAAACAAAATGTTCAAATGTTTGTATAGTCTATGGGACTTAACTATGGGGTCATCAGTCCCTAAACTTACAAACTACTTATGAACTACTTACGAACTAGGACGGCACAAATATCCATGCCCGAGGGGGGATTCGAACCCCCGACCGTAGTGGCCGTGCAGACCGTGACTGGAGCGCCTTAGTCTCCTCGGCCACCGCGGCCGGCGTGTGTAAACACTTAAAGGTTATGAGTGCCACTGGAAAAATGCATAAGTAACACCTGTTGTTTGAAACTTGAAGATGACCTGAAATTAGCCGAAATCGATATCTCATAATCAACATAGGGTGTAGCTGTCTATATTTCATAATGCTATTCCTAACATATTTAAAAGCTGCTCAAAACCACCTACAAAAAACCTTTATAACTAGATTGTATATAATTCCACGATCAAATTGTGTTTTAGTTATTTGTAGTAATACACCCAAAGATCTGCCCTTGCTTTTAGTGCCTTGATCAGCTGTTTATTTTTAGAGGTATTACTAGGGACAGGAAAAATTCGCATTTGCGATAAATGCGAATATAGATGCGAATTCTGACTCAAAATGCAGTAAATCCGAAATTGTAGTTAGCAACAGTTGCGCTCAATTCCGATTTCATCACATTCCTCTTCACATGGTGCTGTATTGTAAATCGAGTGATATTTGTATGACGTATTATCTCCCTGTTGAATGAGGCTGTGATATCTCCGGGCCGTTACTACTGCTCCACCTCGCTCGGTGGGCCTTTCCCTGAATACGGCACAGGTAGCGGCTGGAGGGCGAGGAGTAGGGGTGGTGTAGCCCTACTTCTGGAACACCCTGTTCACTACCTGCAGCGTCCGGGTCTCCGCGCAAGTGTCTACAAATTCCCTTTCCGCGCAAGTGTCACTCCCCGCAAGTGTCACAAACTCACCGATGATATGGATAAATGTATTATCAGGCCAGCAATTTCTATGGCATTACCATAGCGTCTAGAAGAAGAAGTGTAGGCACTCGACAAGTTTACGTGGGCCTGCCGCTAGATGGCTCCACCGTCCCTAAGCGCTGAGAGAGGAACATTTCCGTATATGCACTATTCAGATCTTACACAATTCTAAAACGCTGTATTTGACAAGATTAAGACAAGATAAGTGAATTATGCCATCTGCATTGAAAATATAAAATGTTGACAGCCTTTAAGGCAATTACGAATATCGGGTCATGTATAATAAGCAAATAAAATACACCGACGATGCTAAAAATAGGCCTATAACTTAACATGCAGAAAAATGATCTGTAAAGGGACATACCAATCAATAATACAGACTAAAATATATGATGTAAAATATAATATAAACTCAGCAATCTAATTTGTAGCTGTTAGTTGTCGGAAACTTTGGAAAGCTTGCATGATGATTTTGCAGTCTTCGTCGACAAGAGCCCTCCGCTGATTTCTACATCTACATGCATCCTCCGCAATTCACCGTAAGGTGCGTGGCGGAGGGTACACTGTACCACTACTAGGCATTTCCTTTCCTATTCCACTCCCAAATAGAACGAGGAAAAAAAGAACGCCTATATGCAAGCTAAGTAGGGGGCCAACGCCGCACAATAGTCTTTGTAAAACCGAACTGGTATTCCATCCGGACCAGCAGACTTTTTCGTATTTAGCTCTCTCAGCCAGTAGCGTAACTAGGTCTTGGCTTTGGGAGGGGGGGGGGGGAAGATCTGCTTGACGAGCTAAATTTTAGTCAGTTTCCAGACAGACTACCATCAACCACTCCCGTTGAAGATTAATTCACTCCCATCCAATGAAAGCTTATGGTAAAACTCTCCGAGTTTCCAATCTTTATCTTTAGCAGATTGCCGTTATACAATTTCTTTTTTTTGGGGGGGGGGGGGGGGGGGGGGGTTCTATCCCCCTCATCCACCCCCCCCCCCCATAGTTACCCAATGAGATGTCTAGTGTCAGTTCTTTGTTCAAATGTTTGTTAAGCTTATGGGACTTAACTACGGGGTCATCAGTCCCTAAACTTACAAACTACTTATGAACTACTTACGAACTAGGACGGCACAAATATCCATGCCCGAGGGGGGATTCGAACCCCCGACCGTAGTGGCCGTGCTGACCGTGACTAGAGCGCCTCAGTCACCTCGGCCACCGCGGCCGGCGTCAGTTCTTTGAAATGAACAACCGCAGTGCAGTTAGTGAGTTAATATATTTCGACTAGCATTAGTACCCGTCGATGCCCGCGTGTGTATTTACTGCATTATTGTTACTCCATCCCCTTACTCTTCCTCGCTTCATTGTCTTCCGCCCCACTCTTTGACCGTTTCACTTGCGTCTGTAGTGAAATTCGGCCTGAAATTTAATTTCACGCGGCTTATGACTTCATCTCCTGAACAGAGTATACTACAGTAATACAAGATTTCACACACATTTGAAAATTTTTGTAAATTCACAAGGCTTATTAAAATTAGCTAGATTTTTTCCAGTCAGATTTGACACCATTTTTGAGCTGGTGCCCAGCTACTGTTTTTAGATGTTCAAATGTTTGTTAAGCTTAAGGGACTTAACTGCGGGGTCATCAGTCCCTAAACTTACAAACTACTTATCAACTACCTTATACTAAAGACGACACAAACATCCATGCCGAAGGGAGATTCGAACCCCCGACCGTAGAGGCCGTGCAGACTGTGACTGGCGCGTCGCAGATTGCTCGGCCACCGCGGCCGGCTTTACTGTTTTGTGCAAATCTGTAGAGAATGTCACCAATCAGTCGCAATGTTTCTTTTTTATTATTTTCCAGATCTACATAGATTTCGGGCACAGTGTGGCTAGTCTCAATGCTTTGACTTACGTTTATATCTATAACGTCATGTTGAACGTAACTGTCAACATGTCGGTTTAGATGTAAGCACATATTAAAAGCTACGAGACTGGCCATTCAGTGGCCGAAACATAGATATGTCTGAAAACTAAAAAAAAAAAAAAAAAAAAAAAAAAAATAGCGATTGATTGCTGACAATTCCTAAAAATTCCATAAACGCTTCGGAAAAAAAGAAAACGGCGGGGGAGGGGGGGGCAATTTAGCAGCTCGCATGGGGCGGCACTTGAGCTTGCGCCGGTCCTGTGTACTACCAAGAACCGAAGGATAAATCAGTGAAAATTTCTTGATTTCCATTTGCTCTATGTTTGCTTGGATATTAACAGCTATATCTCTGTATTCAATAAAAGTTGTACACAGATTATATTAAATTTTTAATGCAATTCCTCTATAGTATCACCTCCTAAAATACTTACGACTGAGTCGAAAAACTTCGTTACTCTGAGCAGGAGACAAGTACACATTCTCGAACAAATTCCCGACTTGGCTTCGTTTGTCAGCTGGGTTCCCCATTCGGTCGTCTGCGCATGCGCGAAGCACTTCCATACGCGTGGAAATAGGACCATCCTATTCCGTCTACTAGCGATCGTATGCGTGCATCTTGTCCAAGTGGACGCGTCTACACTGTACGAGTACGGCGTGACCGGTGCATCATGAGTAATCTCGAAAGCTCTCAATTTCCTTGTAGAAAGGGCTTAATTCAGCTTTAAGAATGAGCGCCGCTCGTGACATTAACCGACAAAATCTCGCAACATGTCCTTGACTGGACAGTCCAGTGTTGCAAACCATTGGAAAATGTACCTACGTGTAG
Source organism: Locusta migratoria (assembly GCA_026315105.1). Lineage (NCBI taxonomy): Eukaryota > Metazoa > Arthropoda > Insecta > Orthoptera > Acrididae > Locusta > Locusta migratoria. The sequence continues at coordinate 51,788,412 of CM048747.1, read as the reverse complement.
GGACATTTTGCTCATTTAAAAAAAAATGTAGGCACAGACATTTAATCACTTTGGAAGACCTAGGGACTTTTTGTACAACAAAGAAAAATTCCAAAATTAAGAGTATCTCAGTCACTGTCTGGAGAGAGTACGTGACAGGGGAAATACCAAAGTGTTAGTTCCTTAGTACTCCTCGTGTCGTGGAACTGCTGCTGCCTAAGGGAAAAATAATATCGCTCGCCAAGTATCATAAATTCCAGAATGCGCATTGCGAGACAATTATTTTCAAATACGGTAACTTACTTATTTCTAACAAAGAACATAAATTAAACTACGGTTGTTGCAATACAAAGCAATTAGAAGGTAAATAACGCTAGCAACAATCATGAATAGAAGACAATCAACACTAATAAAGGATAAATATGACTACCCAATATGTAATGAGCTTTTCTCTACTTTAATTTTTTTGCATCCATAAGTACTTTCAAGGTAAACGTAGGGACTTTTTGCATATCGTGTAGGGAGATGGTCGAAAACGAGTTGGCAACACTGGCAGTGGATTGACGGCACAACAGTATCGCACGCAACTGCCAGCCTCCCTAAGCCCGCCGTATAATGGAAGCTGGATTCAACCACACAGGAAATGAAGAGGAACCTTTATCTGGAATAACCAAGGCTTTAAAAATTCCTTTAGCATTTCTTCGTCTGAATTCTGTTGAATTTGGATTTAGTTTTCATCAGCAAGCAATGAAGGGAAAAGTATTGGGTCAGAAACTGGAAACTGTTTAACAGATGTGTTTCAGCTGTAAAGTTGTGTGAAGACATGATTCTACGGTTACCCAAAAATCTGCATAAATTAAAAATGTTACAGAACTTTGTACCTGAAATTAGTTTTTCACAGTTACAGCCATCATTAATAGTACGGTATGGAAATATGTGATGATATTTATATTCTCCTTCGTTAATTTATTTCAGAAAAAAAGTTAAGATTCAGAAGCATTAGAAATTCAGTGGAAAAAATTTTCCATTTGTGAAGTGGAAGGAACACAGTAACGCTCCTGAATGTATAATGGCTGATTCCAGGCAATTTTCGAATTTTGTACTGAATTACAAAGATGCAGAAGGAAATCATGAATTCAAAGAAACAGCAACATTTGCATTTAGAGGTCTTTCTCTGCCAATTAGAAATGCTGTGGCTGAGTGTTTCCTGTCGTGAACAGCGTGAAAACAAAAGTAAGAAATCGGCGACATTGGGCTACAGCAGCGTGTCAAAGTGGCGACTTCGCCTAACAATAATCTGATAACCCTGGTTACACGCTAGGCAAGCCTATTTTTTTTTTTTTTTTTTTTTTTTTTTTTTTTTTTTTTTATGGGGCTTAACTACGGGGTCATCAGTCCCTAAACTTACAATCTACTTATTAAATAACTAAGACTAAGGACGGCACAAATATCCATGCCCGAGGGGGGATTCGAACCCCCGACCGTAGTGGCCGTGCAGACCGTGACTGGAGCGCCTCAGTCCCCTCTGCCACCGCGGCCGGCTGGCAAGCCTCGCGCGGTACTTTAAACAGTCTGTGGAGTGTGTTTCTGGCTGGAATTCGACCATACTTGTTCATTGTTACTGTTGGTTAGGTGGTGGTTACCTGAGCAATTGTTATTATTATCTTTTTTTTTTTTTTTTAATTGGTAAGCTTTACTGTCGTGAATGTTGTGCGCGACGCTTGCCTACCTGCCTAGGCCTCACGAAGGCCACCAATAAGACATTCGAGACAGTGTCCCGACAAGATGTAAGAAGACAAAGCTCAACGAAGCATCGATTACAGCTTACAGAAACCCTGGTACCTCTCTTTCAGTCAAACTCTCATATTCATTACACAAATTATTGCCAATTTTGAATTTTAGCACAAATGAGAGAGAAAAAAAACCGTTCTGAGGGTTGAACCGCCTCGTCCCACCCACTCCTCCGCCTCATCTACTCGCCTGTCGCCCAAGGAAAAAACCGACTCAGTTTCAGTATGAGCAACATGACGCAGTGTTGTTAGACCCCAAAATGAATTTCTACGTGGAGTTTTTTTCTAATTCTAGATCAGACATCAGACAAACAGGTATGAAGAGTTACAAAATTTAGGCGAATTTTTTTTTTTTTTTTTTTTTTTTGTTTTTTTTTTTTTTTTTTTTTTTTTTGGTAGTACATTATTTAGTTACCCTAAGGAAGAACTGCTGAAACTCTACTTCTATGATTTACATATTAAACTTAAAGACCATTCAAGGAATGAAACTGACATTGACGGTACTGATTTGTACAATGAAATTAACGCTTTAAGGTTGCATTTCCTAGAAAATCAGTCTTATAATCCATACAATATTCTTCAATATATTATCAAAATGATTAATATCAACTTTTCTCAACACAGCAATAGCGCTAAGTGTATTTCTTACTCTGCCAGTCTCAGTTGCATCAGATGCATCTAAGTTAAAATATATAAAAAATTATTTAAAAAATTATCTAAGATCAACAAATGCATCAACAGAGCTTACAAATTTGGCTATTATTTCCATAGAACACGAGTTCTTGGACAGTTTAGGCACTCGATAGATAACAGAAGATTTCACAGTTATGAAAGAGTATGAATACATGAATACATGTGAGTGTCGAAGAAACTTTCTCTGAAGTCAGGAAACTAACTAGAATTAAAGTATTCTTGGATTTGCCAACAGTGATCCTCATTTATTTGAATAGCTAGTAAATTAGTACGTTTATGGATTTTCCTTTTATAAAAATTATTATTAAAGAAATTTTATATCACGAAAATGCGGATGAAGAGTTTTTATACGAGTGTGAAAAAAAAAAAAAAAAAAATGGTTTGTAGGCCGGGAGGCGGCGCAAAAGTCTGGTTCGTTCGCGGACAAGCAACCAGCCTGCCTATCTGCAACAAGTTAGCACCTGTAGATAGGAAACCCAATGAAAAGTTTGCAAATCGTGCTGCTGTCGCATCTTCTTGAACACTTTGTCAATAAGCTGCAGGCATACGTAACAATCTATGCCTGTTTTGGCCAGTCGTTATATGAGTTAAAACTTCGAGACAAGATACACCAATCAGTCTTTTTTTTTTTCATCACCATCATCATCAGAGACTGCTTCTGCATTTCAGCGTTCAGTCTGGAGCATAGTACCTCTAATAAAATTCCTCCATGATCCCCTATTTAATGCTAACATTGATGCCTCGTCTGATGTTATGCCTTTTACTTCAAAATCATACTGCACCGAATCTAACTAAGTACTTTCTTCTTGGTCTACCTCGACTCCTCTTACCCTCCGCTACCGACCTCATGAGTCTCTTAGGTAACCTCGCTTCTCCCATGCGTGTAACATGATCTGACCATCTCAGTCTGTTTGCTCTCTGCTTCATCTATGGTGTTCATTCCCAGGTTTTCTTTGATTTTCTCATGGACACCATTCTGCCATTGTTCCCATCTATTAGTGCCTGTAATCATTCTTGCTACTTTCATATCTGTAACCTCTACCTTGTGAATAAGGTAACCTGTATCCACCCAACTTTCACTCCCATACAACAAAGTTGCTCGAAGATAGGTCGGGGCACAGCTAACTTAGTCTTGGTACTTACTTCCTTCTTGCAGAAGAGAGTAGATCTTAGCTGAGCACTCACTGCATTAGCTTTGCTGCATCTCGAATCCAGTTCTTTCACTATGTTGCCATCCTGTGAGAAAATACATCCCAGGTACTTGAAACTGTCTACGTGTTCTAACTTTGTTTCTCCTATTTGGCACTCAATCTGTTTAAATCTCTTTCCAGAGAGTTTTGGAGATGCTGATCTTCATATCATAATCCTTGCACTTCTGATCGAGCTCTGAAATATCAACTTATTTTTTCCTTACAAGCTTTGCCTTGCGTGTGAAAAAATAAAAAGTCTACTTTTCATTCCGCGTGTGTTTTTAGTTTCGTTGCGCTTCTCACGCGAATTTGATGAAAGTATGCAGTGAAAAAATCTGATTTTTGGACACATGGTGGTAAAATCTCAGCTTTCTAATAAAGCATTCACCTTTTCATAATTCGTAACAGTTGTTTTCAAATGACGCTATTTGTCAAGTGCCTGCGTTTGATTTACAAATCGCGTATTGAAAAAGTTGAATAGCAAGCAGCTTACTGTTCTATGCATTTTAGACCATACATTACACCGAGTGAAATGGAGATAAAAGTACAGAAAACTTTTTTGAAATGGTCGTCGCACTGATATCTACCTCCTTTCTCAAGTAATTACGATTTATCCGAGCGGCGTTATGCCGTGACCGCAAGCCTTCGATCTCGGCGGGGGTTGGGCGTAGCGTGAAGAACTGCAACACGGAAAAAATTAATTACTGGCCACGTGTGTCGCTTCCTCGTGATGTGTTAATGATCCATAACCAGAAAACAAGTATAAACTATTTTTCTTGGGTGGAGACCGATTACAATTGACAATGACCTGCTATGCTTTTACATATTTTATAAGAGGCATAACAACTGATTTCTTCTCCACATTATGCAATTAATGGAATACATGCTTCGTGTTTGGAACGACAGGAAAAGAATAAATTAGTGTTAACTGCGCCTTTCGTTTTGATGGACTCAAATAAAATTTTCTGGCATACTTTCTAGTTGGAAATGATAAAATTATACTGAAGTTTTAGGGACATCTATGCCTGAGCCATATTTAGTCATTTTTTTCTCGTTTGTAGCTCTCGAAAAATGTACCACAAGGTAAAAATATTTGTATACAGCTTGTAAAATAGAATAGATAAAAGTAACAAGTGTTGGCATACGTGAGAATTACCAGTTTTATGTGGGACATGTTGTACTGTATTTCAACCCATCTCCACTTTCAAATAACTCTACACAATTATCAGAACTTAATTATATATTTTGTTAAGAAGCTGTCTGAGGGGCACTGCATTTCTACGAACATTTTGCTGTATCATCTGTTGACAATTTTCTGTGTCTCAATGGTACTTCGACTTGTCTCAGAAACTACAGGTCAGGTCAGTAAAGGATGAGCAACATGTGCCACTTTGTTGTGTTTTGTTTTTTGCTTCTTGGTGGGCTTGTCCCCAGCAACAAGGTATCCTCACCCACTGTCATCTGAAGATCGAAGGTAACACGGTGGAGACCAAAACTCGTTCATTGCCGTCTACTTAGAGCCAGCTAACAGTTCACTGATTTTGTCATTCTATATCTATTACCACACTGTAGTGACTAATCGGGTTTTAATCACACATAAAACAGGTGGTAATGGACTCATCCCATAAATTTCGACTGGCATTTGGGAGGGTTTTATTTTAGGAGTACAGATAAGAAAACATTACTGAATTTTGTATTGATTTTAGACTTAATAGTAATACAAGAAAAATAATAATAACATATTTTACAAGTTTTATTTTAAGAAAAAGATGTCATGCAGAGAGACGTGCATTGGAAAGAGGCTGCAGGCGTGAGGTACTTGTGCTGCAGAAGCAATGCCGTAACCCAATCGGTTCGCGCCGGAAATATTAGACATTTCGAATGTCGTCGGCTCGGCGTGAGCTGGCTGAAGCGGAGTCCTCTCGGTCCGGCCGGCAGTGTGAACAGTGCAATTTGAAACAACGTGTTTAATCTGTCGGTCAGCTCGGCCCGGCCCGAACACGCCAAAACGGCCTTACTTGCCCAGGGCCCCACTAGGTTTTACCCCTAACGGTTGAGGGACTAACCGGTGGATTTGGTGTCTTTGCCGTCTGAGCAAAAAAGGAGTATTCATAGTTTGTATGAGTACGTTGTCATATGACAAATTGTTAGCGTCATGTACACTGGTAGCATAACGTATAGAAGTCGTTATGCTGATTGTTGTGACTTTCGTTGGTGGCGTTCAAGCTGTGTGAGAGATAACGTAGTTTTATTTTATTTTATTTTATTTTATTTATTTTCTGTTTGTAGTGTCGTGCGTCCGTTCGGCATTAGCATTGGCGGTGTTTTTTTTTATTTTTATTTTTTTTAAATCGGTATTTAATATTATTAGACTTTTTTATGGATGTCTGATAAATTTACGACCTATACTCTCCGGCTGCGTCGAATTTTGAACTATGTTCACCACTGTTCTCCTACTCTATTTATTTACTTACGTGCCGGCCGCGGTGGCCGAGGGGACTGAGGCGCTCCAGTCACGGTCTGCACGGTCACTACGGTCGGGGGTTCGAATCCCCTCTCGGGGATGGATATTTGTGGCGTCCTTAGTATAAGGTAGTTGATAAGTAGTTTGTAAGTTTAGGGACTGATGACCCCGTAGTTAAGTCCCATAAGCTAAACAAACATTTGAACATTTTTATTTACTTACGTCGTCCGCACTCTCACCTTGTCCTATAAGGGCAACACAAATGATCAATATTACAATTTATTGGTTTTTTAATTATTCCATGGACTTTAGTTAAGTCGCTGTAAGTTGATTCCTGAGAGTCGCAATAATGTGGTTGTAACACCTTTATGCACCTACTGCCACCACTCGTGTTTGCAATTTATCATGTGCATATATATGACAACTTCATATTGGTGTTTTGAGGAAGCAGTTTGCACCAGTGGTGCCAATGCCTGAATCTGGAAAGTCCCATCCAGGTATTCAGAATGTCCCTTTTCAGCATGAAGTGTCCCATGGCAAACAAAAACACGAGGGTAAAAAAACTGTTTTATAATTAGTGCTGTTTGTAGTCTATGTTGGATGGGAAAACGAAGATAAGAAGAAACAATTTTTTAACTTGTGTATTTTATTATTGCTTTGTGGATGGCAGGTAGCTACTAAATATCACGTTGTCATCTCACTTTTCGCAAAAATATCCCTTTCTAAAAAATATTCAAGATATTCCATGATATGGGACAAATCCCACGGGTTGGCAACACTGGTTTCCACTTCATTGTTGAAAGCTTGCGACAGCAATACAATTGTCAGGAAGCCGACCGAACTACGCAGATGGCAGTGTGAACGTAAGTGCAATACCATTTCATTTAACTCAAATCTATTTGCCAACATTCGCGACATATGTCAAAAAAAATCATGAGGACGGTCGATAATAAAGTTTAATATACAAACCGATAAATTTACGTCCACCCATCAACCTAGTGGGAACCATGATTTATAATTACTACACTAATAAACAAACTTTGATCGTGTTTAATGGCAGCTGCTTGGCAGAGCAACGCGCTGAAATAAAGTTTCTTTGTGCCCAAGGAATATTTTATATTCCGTCGCGAGAAGGTATAATATATGCCTATGTTTTGATGTCTCACTCGGTGTTCGTAAACAACTGACTCGCGCCGTTCGTTATCGTGACTCACGCTGATCGCTTACCCCGCGTCCACACATTGGTACCAACGCTGGCGCCAACATCGGTCAATATTTTTGAGACAGCGTCCACACATTGGAGCCAACATTCAGTTGAATTCGTCGAGAGCCAACGTAAACATATCTGTCGCACAGATCTCGGCCAATGCGTTAACGCTTTTGAGTGTGAATAATTACATTTTGTCATTGTATATCAAAGTGGGAAACATACGTAAAAGACTTTGGGGCGTTGTATCATTTCCTAGCGAACATTAATTATGGTACGAAATCATTTTTTTTAATATGCTACAAGTAAACGATACACCTTATAAAAACTTAGACCTTCTACTTTAAATGATTGAAAATAAAATAAAAAAGAAAGATGTTTTGGAGGGATGCTATTCTTTTGGTATTACACTTCGATTTCTTGCTAAAGGAGACAATTTTAGAAGCCTACACTTCCCTTTTTAAATAACTATGTAATTTATATCACTAATAGTGCTTGAAGTTTGCAAAACAATATTTAAAACTTGACAGGAAATATTAAGTACTGTAAATTTTAAAAATTAAAATTCAGTAATGGAGTGTGTCGAAAGTCTACACTTTTTAATTTCACAGTTCGCGCCTAAGTTTTACTGTGGCATTTCGTTTTTTGAGGTTTCTTTCACAAATGAATCACTTTCTGATACAGTTCTAATATTTACAAAGAGATTTCGAAACTTTAAAACGGCGACGAAGAACGAACGAAGAAAGAAACAGTTTCGAGTTGATCAGACGACAAAGACAGATTGAAACGTTGGCGCCAATGTGTGTACGACGTACCCATATTGGCCCAACGTCGTTTGATGTTTGGTCGAAATACCGACAAGCAACGGAGCCGTACCAACGTTGGCGCCAACGTTGGTTCCAACGCTATTTCACCGATCCACACATTGGACGAACACTGTTGGCGCCAACGTTGGGTCCAATGTGTGGATCCGGCCTTACACCCTACAGTACGTGTTGTTGTTGTTGTGGTCTTTAGTTCGGAGACTGGTTTGATGCAGGTCTCCATCCTACTCTATCCTGGGCAAGCCCATGGGCGTACCCAGCGAGGGGCAGAGGGGGGCAGCTGCCCCCCCCCCCCCCCTAGAAAATATTCGAACGCGTTCATGTAGCCCGACGTGGTTTTTTCTTTTCTTCCTTTTTTTTTTTTTTTTTTTTTTTGTCATTGGCACACACACACACACACACACACACACACACACACACATATATATATATATATATATATATATATATATATATAGCGCTTGATTACAAGTCAACTGGCTCTTGGACACTGCAAACACAGACAACACGCCGTCAGAAGTGAACAAGTGAAAATTGTAAAATTGTAGTGAATTGGTGTCAAACGCAGTTGAAATACCGATAAAATCTACCACCTGTAGGATGAAAAGTATGAGCATGGGCGCCCATACGACATTTTCCATGGGAGGGGGGGAGCAAACCAGGGAAAGGCGTTGTGCTATTTAATATTTGGGAAGACAAATGCCGAATTTGAAGTAACCATAAAATAGAGCCATTTCGAATCCTGCTAAAAACTTTATCCTGTTTCTAAAAAAAGACATTCACATCATTATTTTAAAATATCTCCTCTCTAAACTGTACTTTTTTTTTACCTGAGAGCCAGGGGCACCCCCGCCCCCTTGCCCATAGGTAGGGGCGCTCTTGAGTGTCAGTTAGCAACACTATAAATCGCCACTAATGATGCTTCAGTAATAAAAGAAAGGAAACGCTTTTGGCACAGACAAACTGCCTTTTCATTAGTTGCAAAACTGGTGATTAATCCGCTCCACTCTTGGAGGTAAACGCATCCGTTTCCAAGAGTGCCGTTTGGCGACGAAAATTATTTACCAAGACGTTAGTGGGGACTAGAATGGTATTGAAACACGAGTTTGGATTTGTGGCCAGCAAGTTGCGTCTTCTCCGAGCGTACGGGGTGCGGCCGGCAGCAAGTTGTGGCTCACGTCGGCACCAATGATGCTTGTCGCTTGGGTTCTGAGGACATCCTCAGTTCCTATGGGCGGCTGGCGGAATTGGTGAATACTGCTGGTCTCGCACGCGATTTGTAACATTGTTCCCAGAGTTGACGGGGGTCCTTTGGTTTAGAGCCGAGTGGAGGGTCTGAATCAGAGGCTTCGCCGACTCTGTGACAGCCATGGCTGCAGATTTCTGGATCTCCGTTATTGGGTGGGGAATTGTAAGACGCATTTATATAGATCAGGGGTGCACTACACTAAGGAAGCAGCTATTCGGGTAGCAGCGTACTTGTGGAGTGCACATGGGTGTTTTTTTTTTTTTTTTTTTTTTTTTTTTTTTTTTTTTTTTTTTGTAGGCTAGTCACTAGCTCTGATGAGCACTCGGTAGTCAACACTCAGGCAGCGAATTCACGAATTCAGGCCGCTTTCAGAACAATAATTCCACTATCAAAATATTAACCATAAACTTTCAGAGTATTAAAAAAAATCCCGAATTTGCCGCGCTTCAGAAAACTATTGTGCTGAGATAGTTTTAGGCACCAAAAGCTGGCTAAATCGTGACGTGGAAAGCTCGGAAATATTTAGCGAGGCGTGGAATGTATATCGGAAAGACAGATCAGACACAACTGGAGGGGGAGTGTTCATTGCAGTGAACAAAGATATTGTTTCTACTGAGCTCGAAGTCGAGAGTGACTGTGAAGTTATCTGGACATGTATAACTGGACTACCGTAGCAGTTTTAGATTCATTCAAAGAAAGTCTACGCCAGGTAGTTCGTAGGTATCCGGTCCATGCAATATTACTCGGGGGAGATTTCAACCTTAATAGTATAGATTGGGACCTATCTAGCTTTATTTCAGGCGGTACAGACAAGCGGTCTTGTGAAATACTATTAGACAAGTTTTCTGAAGATTATCTTGAGCAATTAAACCGACAGCCCACACGTAATGGAAATATTTTTGACCTTAAAGCTACAAACAGGCCCAACCTTATTAATGATGTCATTGTAGAGACAGGAGTTAGCGATGATGATATCGTCATAGCGTCAATGGTGACCAAATTTAACAAACCAGTCAAGAAGGATAGGAGCGTGTTTTTGTTAGGAAGAGCCGGTAAGCAATTGTTAGCATCACAGTGTGAAAATGAATGAACATCGTTTAGTTCCGGTACAATGGATGTAGAGTAATTGTGGACTAAATTTAAATGCATTGTAAATAGTGGCTTAGAGAAATATGACCCTATAAAGTAGGTTAAGGATGGAAAAGATCCATCGTGGTACAATAATAATATTAGACAGCTACTGAGAAAGCAAAGGCTGTTGCAGTGTCGGTTCAAGAAAGATCATGCAAATCAAGACAGGCAAAAGTTAGTAGAGATTCGTGCATCTATAAAAAGATCGTTGCGCAAAGCATACAATGATTGCCACAGCCATACCTTAGCAAAAGATCTTTCCGACAACCCGAAAAAATTCTGGTCCTATGTAAAATCGATAAGCGGGTCAAAGCCCACTGTCCAGTCACTAGTTGATCATTCCGGGGCAGTAATAGAAGAAAGCAAACGGAAAGCTGAAGTTCTAAATTTAACCTTTAAGAAATCATTCACGCTGGAGAACCGTACAAACATACCATCATTTGATCAACGCACTAACTCCCAAATGGAGGACTTAGTAATAGGTATTTCCGATGTAGAGAAGCAGCTGAGAGAGCTGAATAAAAAACAGTCTCGTGGTCCGGATGGAATACCAGTTCGGTTTTACAAAGAGTATTCTGCGGTATTGGCCCCTTACTTAGCTTGCATTTATCGCGAATCTTTAGTTCAGCGCAATGTTCCTAGTGAATGGAAAAAAGCGCAGGTGACTCCCGTTTATAAGAAAGGTCAAAGAACTGACCCACATAATAATAGGCCAATATCGTTGACATTCGTTTCCTGTAGAATTTTGGAGCATATTCTCAGCTCGAATATATTAAATTTTCTTGAGACCGAAAAGCTTCTTTCTATGAATCAGCACGGATTTAGGAAACATCACTCGTGTGAAACTCAGCTTGTCCTTTTCTCACATGAAATCTTGAGAGGCATGGATGAAGGGCAACAGGCGGATTGTGTTTTTCACGGTATCAAAAAGGCATTTGACGCGGTGCCGCACTGCAGACTGCTAACGAAGATACGAGCTTATGGAATAGGTTCACATATTTGTGACTGGCTGGAAGACTTCCTAAGTAATAGAACGCAGTACGTTATTCTCGATGGCGAGTGTTCATCAGAGACGAGTGTATCGTCAGGCGTGCCCCAGGGGAGTGTGATAGGACCGCTATTATTTTCTATCTATATAAATGATCTGATGGACAGAGTAACTTGTAATTTGCGGTTGTTTGCTGATGATGCTGTGGTGCATGGTAGGGTGTTGGCATTAACTGACTGTAATAGGATACATGATGACTTAGACAAAATTTCTAGTTGGTGTGATGAATGGCAGCTAGTTCTAAAGGTAGAAAAATGCAAGGTTATGCACATGAGTAGGAAAACCAGTCCCGTAATGTTTGAATGCAGCATTGGTAGTGAGCTTCTCGATACAGTCGCGTCATTCAAATATCTAGGCGTAACATTGCAGAGCGATATGAAATGGAACGAACATGTAAGGAGAGTTGTGAGTAAGGCGGACAGCCGACTTCGGTTTATTGGAATAATTTTGGGAAGATGTATTTCATCTGTAAAGGAGATCGCGTATAAAACACTTTTACGACCATGTCTTGAGTATGGGAATCGCTGGAGGAAAGACGACGTTCTGTTCGAGAAATTCTGTTGAGGGCCGGAATTTGATGCTGACTGCAGAACGATCTTGCTGCCGCTTACTTACATTTTGTCACAAAGACAAGATAAGAGAAATTTGGGGCTCGTACCGAGGCATATAGACATTCATTTTTCCATCATTCTATTTGGGAGTGGAATAGGAAGGGAAATGCCTAGTAGTGGTACAGTGTACCCTCAGCCACGTACCTTACGGTGGATTGCGGAGTATATATGTAGATGTAGATCCGTGTAGAACTCAGTATTTATCTACTGTCGTCTGTTTATCTTTATTTTCTTTCTGGGGCTAAGCAAGAGGAAAATTATATATGTAGGGTCTACATCTCAAGGAAGTAAAAGGAGTCGAAACAGTAGTAGCGGAAGCGATGAAGATGAAAAGAAAAATGAAGTGTCACAATCACAACATTCAACAGCAGCACCTGTAACTGCAGCAGTCCCTGTTCCTTATTCCCACACAACACCCCAGCTAGCTTGTGGGTCCAAAGATGATTCGGATTATGCAATTAAAAGTGACTGCAACGACAATGATCTGGGACTAACTACGCAGCAATCAGTGGAAAATAAGAAGGAGGTCTTACTAAATCCTTGGGTCCCGACAAGGGATTTCGATTCTGAAAGTGATGCAAGGCATTTGCAAAGAAAATTTAATCATGTTTGGCTAGACCAGTATGCACAATGGCTAGTATACTCCAGACTACTAAAGTGTGCCCTATGCAAGCACTGTGTTTTGTTCCCTCCTGTCACTGGCACTGTTAGAGGCATTTCGGGATCCTTTATCATCAGGTCATTCACAAAATTCAAGAATATGCATGAAGACTGTCGGAAACTTGCTAAAACTTCACTTAACAGCGTCAGCTGCAGCAAAATGAACCAGTGGACGTCCAACTGCATAATGTGCATCAAAAAGTGATCGATAAAAACAGGGAAATATTGTCATCGATTCTTTCTTGTATAGTTTTTTGCGGCACTGATGATATGCCTCTTAGAGGGAAATAAGCAGATGGAGGTGTTTTATTACATTTACTGAAATTAAGAATTTAGAAAAATGTCACCACAATGCCGTTTACACATCGCCGAAAATACAAAATGAATTGATAAATTTGTGTGGCGATACCATTAGGGAGAATATAGCCGCTGACGTTAAAAAGGCAATGTTTTACGCAGTCTTGGCTGATGAAACAGCAGACATAGCTGGGAAGGAACAGCAATCAGTAGGCTTGCGGTTCTACGATGAAAGTTTTGTTGAACTAAAGTCACAAGATGCGTCTTCAATCGCCGAAGTAATTGACAATTTGTTAACCAGTTACAATCTTCCAACAGAAAACTGTGTGGGATTTGGCTTTGATGGCTGTTCTACAATGGCAGGCAGAGAGAACGGAGTACAAGCCATTTTAAGAAAGAAATATTACCGTGCATCATATGTTCATTGTTCAAGCCACAAACTTAACCTTGTGGTGAATGATGCAAATGCAGTACCAGAAATTAGGAATACTGTTGCCACTGTAAAAGACACACAGAAAATGACAGCGAATACTGGCGACGTTCATTAGTAATTCCATACACTGAATCCCTCATGTCATCGTTAAAATGTTCGATTTTCACAAGAAAATACTCCTCCTTATGCTTTAAATAAGCTACATCCATTGAACATGGCAAAAACCAGTACATCAGACGTCCACACAAATGCAGAATTGTTAAAAAAAATTCTATGGTCTGGATGGAACTGACAGAGGACTGGACCTATGGTACAATTTATGGAGGAAAAAGAATCTACCTGAAGCAAAATTAAGGGACATAGAAGTCGTTGACCTATTTAGCGAGACCAATATTTTTTTCCCCAGGCATGAGGAAGGCACTAACAATTTTGTGCACTATTCCATGTACAACGGCGACTGTGGAACGTTCCTTCAGTACACTTCGAAGAGTGAAGACCTGGCTTAGGAGCACTATGGGAGAAGAAAGGCTTACTGGGTTGTGCCTGATGAGCATAACAAAAATTACGTAAATGAAAACTGAGAGGTCTTCGTAAAGAAAGTAATTGACAAATTTACAGCGAATCCCAGGAGGTTATTACTCAGTTAAAAAGTTGTATTTTTGTTTAAGTGAATTCTTGTATTTAGGATGTTTATTAAAAGGAGTTTGCACTTATTCCTGTTTTCTTTATTAAAAAACTAGCGTTAGTTCCCGGTGTTGCTCGGGCGTTTATCTACTCCTTTCTTATGTTACTCTATCTCCTTCTTTTCCCTCTGTCCATCACCTTGTACCCTACTCCATTTCAATTTCAGTTTCGGTTCCCTGCAGGACAATCCTTATGCTATCATGTCTCCTGAACCATGTAATATAATTTTTAGTAATATAATTTTCCAGGTTCATTGTAATATTCGTAAACTGCCTGCAAAATGTGTTGCGAATGGAGCTGATATTAAAGCTGTAGTGAATTACAACCTCCTGTGTGATGGGGCAGATTTTCATACAGTTCTTTGTTTTTTGGAGTGGTATCTCCTGAACTATGAGTCATACTATGATATAATTTCCTAGATACGTTGAGTGATATATGCTCATATTGTCTGCAAACATGTTGCGAATAGGGACAGTAGTAAAGGCATAACAAATAGAAACCTTATGCATGATGAGCTGGTTTTTCATGAACCTTATTGTGTATCACGTCATATCTCATGAACTATGTGTCGTACTACTGAGTAATTTTGAGGTATATTCAGTTGAAATATGTTCAAACTGTCAGTAAAATGACTTGCGAATATAATTCTTAGTGTAGATATAATAAATTGTAACGTTATGTCAAATGCCGTAGTTTTATAGCACGAACGTCGGAAAACTAATAAGGGATAAACATTATTCCTTTCATGATTCTTCTGGGGTTGTCAGCGGAAAAAATTTTGGTAAGGTTTGAAATTATATGTCAAGTTTGCTGTTATTCTCTAATCGGGGGTTCGAATCCCCCCTCGGACATGGATATTTGTGCCGTCCTAGTTCGTAAGTAGTTCATAAGTAGTTTGTAAGTTTAGGGACTGATGACCCCGTAGTTAAGTGCCATAGACTATACAAACATTTGAACTTTTTTTTTTTTTTTGTTATTCTCTAATAGTGGACGGGTAAGTAGCGTCATTCACGCCGCCAGTTCTCTGCAACCCTCATTGTTTATGACGTCATATATCCTGAAATATGTGTCGCATGTTGTTCTTCCTCGACAGCGATCGTTGTCGGATAATAAGGAATATGTGTACCAAATTTACCTGAAATCTGTCCAGTAGTTTAGGAGGAGATTTGGAACATACAAACATATATGTATACATACATACACCTAATTTTATATGATGTATTAATCTGCTTGTTGATCCTGCTCCCTGTTCGTCCAAGATAGTATGGCCTGCCCCCCTCTAGCTCAGATCCTGGGTACGCCCTTGGGCAAGCCTCTTCATCTCCTCGTAAGAACGGCAACCTACATCCATTTGAATGTGCTTACTATATTGATCTCTTGATTTCCCTCTGCAATTTTTACCACACACTTCCCTCCAACGCTGAATTCCCAATTCCTTGATGTCTAAGAATGTGTCCTACCAATCGATCCCTTCTCTTAGTCAAGGTATGCCAGAGATTCCTTTTCTCCCCAATTCTGTTCAGTACCTCCTCATTAGTTACGCGATCAACCCACAAAATCTAAAGCATTCTTCTGTAGCACTACATTTCAAAAGCGTCTATCCTCTTCCTGCCCACATTGTTTTTCAAAAACGTTTTTCTTCCCATTGCCATTCTGCATTTTATATCCTCTGTACTGTGACTATCATATGTTATTTTACTGCCCAAGTAACAAAACTCATGGTAAAACTGCAGAGTCTGTTGCCCGTGTTTATAGCAGGCGCGTATGTTGGCAACTGTAAATCAGTCGTTTCTGGACCGGAGATTCGGGCGCTACGCGCCCTCACATAATAAAAAACACCCTTGTTTAACCTATACCTAACCCAACTTACACTGAAAATGATCATTGTTTCGTACAGATCACAAAATAAATAAAACATATACCTGCTTTATGGTTGACTGCTGTGGTGTTGCCAATATTTGCAACAAGTGCGCAACAGACTCTGCAGTTTAGCCAAACTCATTTACCACCTTTATTGATTTTTTACCTAATTTAACTCCTTCAGCATCGCCTGATTTTCTAAGACTGCATTCCATTACCCCTTTCTTGCTCTTGTTACTGTTCATCTTATATGCTCCTTTCAACACACTGTCCATTTCATTCAATTACTCCTCCAGGTCCTTTGCTGTCTCTAACAGTATTACAACGTCATCACCAAAACTCAAGGTTTTTATTTCTTCACCCTGAACTTTAATTCCTTCTGGAAAATTCTCTTTGCTTTCCTTTATAGCTTGCTCAATGTACAAATTCAATAAAACTGGGGAAAGGCTACAACTGTGTCTTACACCCTTCCCAACCACTGCATCCCTTTCATGCCCTTCAACTCTGATAAATGCTGTCTGGTTTTTGTAAAAGTTGTACATAACCTTCCATTTCCTATATTTTACTCCTGCTGATTTCAGAATTTGAAAGAGTGTATTCCAATCAACATTGTCAAAAGCTCTCTCCAAATCTACAAAAGCTAGAAATGTAGGATTGCCTTTCCTTAATCCATCTTCTAAGATAATCCGTAAAGTGAGGATTGCCTCCTGTGTTCCTGTATTTCTCCTGAATCCAAACTGGTCTTCCAAAAGGTCGGCTTCTGCCAGTTTTTCCATCCTTCTGTAAATAAATCATGTTAATATTCTGCAACCATGACTTTTTAAACTCATGGTTCTGTAATTTTCACACCTGTCTGCACCTGCTTCCTTTGGAATTGGGATTATTACATTTTTCTTAAAGTCCGAGGGTATGCCTCCTGTTTCATACATCTTACGAACCAGTTGACATAGTTTTGTCATGGCTGGCTCTCCCAGAGACTTCAGTAGTTCCGAGGCAGTGTCGTCCGCTCCAGGGGCCTTGTTTCGACTTAGGTCTTTCACTGCTCTGTCAAATTCTTCTCTCAGTATAGTATTTCCTATTTCATCTTCATCTACATTCTTTCCTTCCTACAATATTGTCTCTAAGTTCATTTCTTTTGTAGAGCCCCTCTATATACTCTTTCCACCTTCAACTTTCCCTTCTTTGCTGAGAACTGGTTTTCCATCAGTGTCCTTGATATTCATAGAGCTGCTTTTCTTGTCTCCAAATGTTACTTTTATTTTCATGTAGGCAGTACCTATTTTTACCCTATTTTTACATTCTTCTACAGACTTGCATTTGCCTTTTAGCCACTCCTGCTTAGCTATTTTACACACCCTGTCAGTCTCATTTTTTAGCCGTCGGTACTTAATTTTGCCTGTTTCATTTACTGCAATTTTATATTTTCTCATTTCATCAATTTAATTTTTTCTGTGATATCCAAGGAGTTTTTGTAGGTCTTGCCTTTCTACCTATTTTGTCCTCTGCTGTCTTCATTATTTCATTTCTCAATGTCTTCTACTGTTTTATTTCTCCTTGTTTGTGTCAATTGTTGCCTAAAGCTCCCTCTGAAATTCTCAAGAACTGCAGGTTCCTTCAATTTATCCAGGTCCCATCTTCTTATTTTCCTACCTATTTGCTATTTTTTTTTCAGTTTCAGCCTACAGTTCATGAGCAATAAGTTATGTACAGACTTTATATCTGCCCCTGGGTATGTCTTACAGTTTATAACCTGGTTTCACAATCTGTGTGTTACCATTAGAAAATCTATCTGGTACCTTCCAGTGTTTCCTTGTCTCTTCCACATATACAACCTTCTTTCATGATTCTTAAACCAAGTGTTTCTTACGATTAAATTATGTTCCGTGCAAAATTCTATCAGATGATCTCCTCTTTCATTCCTTTTGCCCAGTCCATATTCAGCTACTATTTTCCCTTCCCTTTTCCTACTACCGAATTCCAGTCTCCCATAACAAATAAGTTTTCCTCTCCCTTAATTGTATGAATAATTTCCTTTACCTCCTCATACATTTCTTCAATCTCTTCATTGGCAGAGCTAGTGGGCATATAAACTTGTACTACTGTGGTCACTGTTGTCTTTGTAGCTATCTTGACTATGGTAATGCGATCACTGCACTGCTCATAGTAGTTTATCCGCATTCCTGTTTTCTTATTCATTATCAGACCTACTCCTGTAATATCCCAAACTGATTTTGTATTTATAATCCTGTACTCGCCTCACGAGAAATCCTGTTCCTGTTTCCACCAAACTTCATTAATCTCCACTATATCTAATTTCAGCCTTTCCATTTCCCTTTTTAAATTTTCTTTCTGTCTGAACTTCCTATCATCCACTTTTCACTCCCAGACAAATTCCTGCAGAAAGGCTGTCCTAACATTTTAATTAACATTGGATGTCAATTTCGATTCTTCAGAAAAGCTTTTCTTCCCATAGCATTTCTGCATTTTATACCTTCTATACTTTGATCATCCAAAATCAGAAAACTCATCCACTATTAATATTGTCTCATTACCTAATCTGATTCTTTCAGCATTGCCTGATTTTCTGACACTACATTCCATTATCATTGTTATCATTAATCTTATACCCTTCTTTCAAGATACTATCCATTCCATTTAGGTGCTATTCCAGGACCTCTCATGTGTCTGGCAGAATTACAATGTCATCGGTAAACTGCAAAGTTTTTATTTCTTCTTTCCTCTCAAAATCTTTCGTTGCATTCCTTCACACCTTGCTCAATGTAGAGATTGAACAACATTGGGGAAAGGCTACAATTCTATCTTACACCCTTCCAACTATTACACCCTTTTCATGCCCTTAAACTGTAATAACTGCTGTCTGGTTTTTGTAGAAGTTGAATAATACTCTTCACTCTATATTTCACCTCTGATACCTTCAGAATTTGAAAGTGTGTATTCCAGTCAACATTGTCAAAAGCCTTCTCCAGATCTACAAATGCTAAAAATGTAGGTTTGCCTTTCTTTAACCTATCTTATATATTAAAAGAATCTATGAAAACTAAAGTCAGTCAGCCAGACCAAACTACCCAGCTGATTTCCTTCATGTTTGTTTTAAACGGGAGGCATTCATCCACAGGTTTGTCATCAGGTATCAGAATTAACTTAAGTCTCTCCATCCTTTATTATTATTAAAATGTGGTATCCTTCTGTCCTTGCATAGAGTATTTTAATTAGTTTGTTTTGTGACATCTTCGGTTCTAATTGAGGTATGCAGTTCTTTCTGAAGTGACAACAATCAGCCGATCTAGCTCTTTCATTTGCACTTATAACACTTCCATTGATTGATTCTGAAGAAAGCTATGCATGAACATTCACCTTTACTTCAATTTTTCCCAACATTTTTGTGCGAATTATTCGCACCGGGTCCTCTAGTCTTTTAAGATAAGTCACAATCTGAATACTGCCTCGCATGTTTCTACATTTCTCGTAAATCCAAACTGATTGGACCAAGGTTGGATTGTACAAGTTTTTCCATTCATCTGTAAATAATTCATATTAGTATTTTTCATCTGTGACATATTAAACTGTAATTTTCACATTTGTCTGCACTTGCTTTCTTTGGAACTGGAATTACTATATTCTTCTTGAAGTCAGAGTGTTTCCTCTATCTTATACTTCTTGCGTATGAGGTGGAACAATTTCTTCTAGACTGGTTCTCCTAATGGATAAGTTTTGAGTAAGGGTTTGGCTTGCAGTTGATACAAATTGTAGGTATCTGGTGAATTGTTTTCCTTGCTGAGATATAGGTGAGCAGTAATCTCATAGTTTCTTCCCTTGCAGAGCCTGTTATAATGTGTGTTACAGAGCTGTTTGTTTGTGCAGAAAGAATATTACATGTGACTTTTTTTTTACAATCTAAAGCCATGCTGTAAGTTTGAAATGTGAGAGTAGAAACTTTGTAGACATAGTGACGAAATCTAAAAGGAAAATACCACAAAAAGCAACATCTATTGTTGCACCTTTACACAATTTGTGTACAGCAGGTGGTATGACTGACATACTAACAGCAGAAAAAGAATACAAATCTGTCTTCTCAGTTTAATGCATAACATAAAACCAACAGAATCACTGGTGTTCTATAAAAGTACCAAACAATTTTGGCATCATTGGCCAAAAGGCTTTAAACTGTGAAATGTGGATGTTCCAGAAGGACCACTCTCCCTACAGAGCACTGGACCCAGCAGCTATTAATGCCTGTGGACTGTTACATGGTAATAGGTGAAAAGGAAGTAGATGTTGATTTATTAAGGAATTGACAGCAGAGTTCACTTCAGTATATATGGCCACATTGTAACAAAATACACTTCCTAATACTGTAGCCTGCTGTAACATTCACCAGACTTAAAAAAACTGGTGAAAAATATTTACAAGTTTGTGTGTACAAAATGCCACAAGGGTGTTTGTGGATCATATGACTGAATAAAAATCAAGATTATAAAATTTTCATCTACTAAATATTGTTCTGTTTAAAATTTTTATGATAAAACATTTGCATTACAATGTTTTGTTATTAAATCTGTTTGGATTAGGTATAGTTGTAAGGAAAAGGTAAAATCATAGTCTGGTACAATGTACAAAAATAATATGAAAAATTTATACATATTAAAATTTGTTTACTATTTTTCCAAAAGGCAAATACAAATACACCAGTCAAAATGAATGGTCAATCCTAAGTGGACTGTAATTCATGCCCCTCATGGAGTTAATTAAATTGTTTGCAGTGGTGAATCATGCATTTTCTGCACACAAAAGAGGGGGGGGGGGGGGCATTCCATACACTATTAAAATTTCCAATTTCATACCTTTGCAAAAATGGATTTTCTGTGTTCGCTACTTTGCAGACAACATATTGATCTCAGCTAAACATACAAAAAATATGTAAAGTGCCTACTTTTAATATTAAAACCTTGATCCTGCAAGCCAGGCCCAAACGAGTCACTAGAAATTGCTAAATAAATAAATAATAATTTAGTTCAAAAAATTAATAATTTTACTGTGGAATTATGATATTCTTTTATAATGCATAACATCTTTGTCTCAACAAGGAAAACCACTCACCTGGAATGTACATCAACTGCAAGCCCAAATCAGAATCAAAATTTATCCATTTTATTCCTCCTATATTGCATGGAAGCAGTTGCTCTTCCACTGTGATATTTTAACTTGCATTGTAACACTTCAAGTTATGGCCAATGAAGGGAGTCCACAAAGGGAAAGCAAAGGCAAACTGATCTGTCTATAGTCTCCAGGACCAAGTGAATAGTTTATTATGTCAAAATGCATTTTGTTTTGAGCAAAGTAATCAGTTTAAATTGCACTTTTTTTATGATACACCTGCATTAGGCATTGTTGGGGGGGGGGGGGGGGTTGAGGAGGCCAAGTTAAGAATATCTTCTGTAATGCATTGGAGAAGTAAAATGAAAGTCAGTGGCAAGTCACTAGAAGGATGAAGTACATCCTCATCAATATTTTTTGTAAATAATATTAGCACTCACTATGTGTAACACTGCATGTGAATCAATACTATAATTCAATAGTTACAACTAATTAGTAAAAACCTACTTATGGGTAGACACATCATTGATATGTGACGCAAGTTGGTTTTTGGCATAAACATTCTGTAGTCACATGAAGTCGGATGAATTCTGCTAATTAAAGAGGGGGTCAAAATAGTCTGCAACCAATGTATTTTTCATAATTCATATTGCTTTTGATCCAGTTCAAGGACTAAGAGTGAGGGTGGGTCTTGTTAAAAATCTTGTTACTTCATTACTACATATGTTATTTAAAAGTCATGACTGGACAGATAGCACCAAGATTACATTCATACAAACATATAAAGAAAAACTTTCACAATTACAGATGAAACAATATTATTTTATCTATTACCTATTGAAAAATTCTCCTATGGATTATAAAACACTCTTTCAGGTTCTCTAAAATTTTCAATTTGAATGGTTGACTGAGTGAATGTAGGTTTGTGGTCCTACAGTCTTTTGCTTGATGAAGTGATACTGAGAGTCTATCTTTGTAACATTACTACATCCTTGCAATCTGTGGTGTGTTCCCATAAGTTTAGGTCATAATTACCTCAGAAGGTATATTGCATGGGAGAGCTGGGAGTAGGCATACACTGTATGTTTGTTCATTGATAATTTTTTGTGAATAATGAAGCCCAGCAGTTTGAAAATCTCCACATTATTGTGGCATCCAACGTTACTACAGCTGCATGTAGACTGTGCTTTTTCTTCATGCTTTTTCATTTTACTTTTGATGAACCTCCCTTTGACATTTGTCCCCAGATGAAATGTCCACTTTGCTGGCGAGTGTGCGCTGAAACACAACCACATGCTACAGTTTTCTGATGACACAATTTTTTGTGAAAGGAAAAACTACTGCTAAACCTTGGCAAGTAACAAATATGCTGAAACTTTCTTGCAGATAATAACTATGTGCCAGAACTTGGATTCGAACCTGGGACCTTTGCCTTTCACCGGCAAGTGCTCTACCGAATGAGCTATCCCAGCGCATTTCACGGTCTGTCCTCACAGCTTTACTTCAGACAGTACCTCCCCTCCTAATTTCAAACTTCACAGAAGTTATCCTGCAAACATTTGTTACTTGCAAAGCTCAGTTGGTAGAGCACTTGCCCATGAAAGGCAGAGGTCCCAAGTTTGAATGCCAGTTCCGGCACACTTTTAATCCACCAGGAAGTTTCACATTGGCACACTCTCCGCTGCAGAGTGAAAGTATCATTCTGGATGCTCAAAATTTCTGGCAAATTAAAACTGTATGCCAGACTGAGATTTGAACCGAAGACCTATGTCTTATGCGGGCAAGTGCTCTACTTACAAAACTATCTGATGTGGCAAAACCAAAGCTGTGAGGAGGGGCCATAAGACATGCACAGGTAGAGTGCTTGCCTACTAAAAGCAAAGGTCTGGATTCAACTTGCAGTCTGGTGCAGAGTTTTAATGTACCAGGATGTCTCAGCACATTTATTACTTGCCAAGTTTTTGCAGTCATTTTTCATTTCACAAAAAGAGTGGTGTCATCAGCAAACTGTAATAGGTGCCTGTTGCAAACCATATTGTTGACATAAATACAGAACACAAAAGGTTGCATAATGGCACTCCAACTTTTGTTCTTGGGTATTTTCTCCAAGGACTGATGCCACCTACTTCCAGTTTTTACGGTTGTACTACTGAGTTACCACATCACCAACTCCAACACATTAACACTTCAGCTTATGAAGCAGTATCTCATGTTAGATGCTTTGGTAGCAATAGCCGTAATCGACTATGCACAAACAATCATATCTTT
This sequence comes from Locusta migratoria, assembly GCA_026315105.1. Classification (NCBI taxonomy): domain Eukaryota; kingdom Metazoa; phylum Arthropoda; class Insecta; order Orthoptera; family Acrididae; genus Locusta; species Locusta migratoria. The sequence goes on along the minus strand of CM048747.1, from coordinate 51,764,909 downwards.
AGCCTACGATTGCCTTTCGGCAAGCTGCGTCTTGGCCACCACCAACAATCAGTCTCAGTCTGAGTTAAGCTTGTGAACTGTCGGTTCAATAAAGTGTTGTTACACAGAAAAGTGTGTTTTCTGTGGCTCAAACCCTGTGAAAAACCCACAGGACCCCGACATGATGTGAACATGCCACCTTCTGAGGACCTTCGAGGCACTGTAGCCGAATTTGTCTATGGGCAATCCCTACTTTTACCTTTCAAACTCATCTCCCCCTCTCCCATTCCTCACTTGGCTTACCTTCCCACCCTTTTAGACCGGGTGCATCTGCATTGTGCAAGGATCTGCCCTCCAGCTCCATCTAGACACACTCCTCCACAGATCATTGTTACCAAGAACGTGGAATCTTGTGAGTTTGTCATGCTACGGGACAGTACGGTCCATCCTCCGCTCAGCCCTCCTTACTCGGGCCCTCATCGGGTGCTCAGGCGCTCCCCCAACACCTTCACCTTGCTTATCAATAACTCTCCCTTCACTGTGTCGTTAAGCCGCATTAAACCTGCTCATGTTGAGCCCTTCTCCTTACCTCCAGTCAAGGGCAATCCTCCTCCTCTCATAAAGTTTGAGGCAGAGTCCTTTCTTCCAGCCTCTTCGGCTTCTCCGTCGTCTCCTGCCAGCGCACCTCTGCCTTCTCCCCCTCCTGCTTGGGTTGCCTCTCCCACTCCTCCTTCCCCCTCCTCTCCGTTCATGGTCTCTCCTCATTCTCCTGCCTCCCCCTTCTGAGGCTTCAGCATTCAACCACTTCCTAAGGCTGTGGTCCTGGAATCTGAGGTTTCTATTCCTCCCCAACTCTCTTCTGACATTGCAATTCTTTTGCACAAAGGCTCAATTTTCATACTATGCATGGTCTTCAGCACTCCCCGCCCCCCTCCCCAGTAATGTAGGTACAATTTATTAAAATGTTTCTCCCCTCCTGTTTCATTTAATCTGGACGTCACACAAGCTTTTCTGCTCCCCTCAGGTATGGTTAGAGTCGTACTTCCTCTCCTGCTTGCGTAACCCTCAGCCGCACGCCAACTGGTGTATTGGGTTCGGCAGCTCTCTCACCTGAGGCACTTCGAGGTTTTTGGTCCCACTGCTCGCCACCTCCATGGACTGTCGCCTCTGCGAGACGACTCCGTGGAGCTGTCCATCATCCGGACTCCATGCACACAACCATCGCCGGCTGTCGCCCCACCCTCCACCCTCACATCAACATGGGTACTCCGTACTGCGTGGAGTGGAGAGGGGGGGGGGGAGCTGTATGCCGACAGCCATAATCGACCACGCACAAACAATCATATCTCTACAATTGTCTTTGGGCGAGCCGCCTCACAACCACCACCAACAATCAGTCTCAGTCTATGTTAAGCTTGTGAAGAACTGTCAGTTCAATAAAGTGTTGATACGCAGAAAAGTGTGTTTTCTGTGACACACACCATGTGAAAAATCCACAATGCATTTACATGTCTTGCTGAGGTCAGTGTAGTGCTACACTTTGCCTGTCTTCAAACCCTTACCCTATCTTTCTAATTAAGTCTAGTGCTGCTGTTGACATTCTCTTGTGGCAACCATGCTGTGTGTCCTGAAAGGCTTTTTCTTAAAGTCAATCTTGTATCTTGTGTTTCATCAGGCACTCCATGGTTTTAATTAGGATGGGAATTATTGAAATTGGTAACTGTCCATACAAGTGTCAGGAATTATGGAAAGACACCACAATTTTCTGCTGGCAGTTCACAACAGACAAGTCTCTTTCAAGGTCGGTTCAATTCAAATCTTTTATTATACTTCTACCGAATGTGTAACTTGAGTGTTATGTGCTTCTTTCCAATTTACTCTTAATCTGCATACTGAGCTGCAGTACAAATGTGTTGTGTTCTGAAACCATGGGTTCACTTACACTAATATTATAATCCCAAATATTGAAGTTGGTGACCACTATGTCTAGGCAGGCACATACATGTTGGGAGTTGATATGATACAAACAGTCCATAGCTGCTAAGCTGTTAAGTTCATAATGACTAACACTTACAGCACCTAAAAGGCCTACCTATTCAAGTTGAAGTTACACTCAATGCAATTTTAAATTTAAGGCTTTCATGTAACATAAACCATTCTCCATCTGTACAGTAAATTTTACAAAACTACTATTGGGTGAATGGTATACAGAGATATGAAATAATGAGATTAATATTTTCTGACAGTAGTGAAGCCAATTCTAGATCCAAGTTTGTACAAATATTTTTCAAAGCAATTTCCTTTACACTAAGATTTCTGTTTCCACATGCTAAGGAAGTGGATGTGTTGAAAGGCTAAATATAATACCACTGATTTTTCACTAAAGGATAATGACAAGTTTTATTAACAACGAAAGAAACTGGTACATTATCTTCTACTCAAGAGGCACATAACCATTAGACAAAAGACAAAGAGCAGTAAATCTACAAAAAGTCTATATATGTGTTTACTCTTAGCAAAGAACTATTATGTCAAAGCATAGACAACTTCAAAGTGGACAAAACATAATAGACAGTAGCACAGTACTTAGAAAACATAATAATAAAACATTTTAATTGATTATCACAATACTCCCACTTCAATTAACAAATGTTTAACACTTCTGTAGTCTTGTCAGCAAGAACTTTAGCATCACCAACATAAAGTAGCTGTCTTATCTTTTCAAAATTGCTTCTAGTAAGTGGTTTGGTAAGAATATCTGCTTGGTGATCTGTAGAGCTTACATGTTCAAGGTTGAAGATTCCCAACTTAAATTTTTCTCGTATGAAATGATACTTCCAGCTATGTGTTTTGTTTGTTTGTGATACTCGGGGTTCTTGATCAAACGGATGGTACTTTGACAGTCCATATACAAGGTGGTAGTAATTTCTTTCTGGTTCATAATTTTTGTAAAATTGACTGTATCCATACAATTTCTTACAGCCTGACAAGAAGCTAAATATTCTGCTTCAGTTGTTGATAAAGCCACCACTTTTTGCCTCTGAGAGCTCCAAACTATAGGAGCTTTACCAAACTTAACAAAAAAAACTTGTGGCCGATCTTTGAGTAAGAACATCTCCTGCATAATCTGAATCACAAAAAAACAGACAAACGAAGATCCTCATTCCTTGGATAATACAAGCCATAAGAAATAGTTCCCTTTAGGTACTTGAAGATTCTCTTCACAGCATTCCAGTGCATCTTTTCTGATTTTTCGAGATGCTGACTAGCATTATGTACTGAAAAAGTGATGTCAGGTCTGGTTGCCACAGACAAATATAGTAAACTTCCAACAGCCTGACGGTATGGAGCATTGATAATTTTTGAGTCATTCCCCATCTCAGAGTACATTTGTCCATGATCAGCAGGAATAGCTACAGCATTGGTATTTCCCATGTTGTACCGTTCCAGCACAGCTCTTGCATATGCCTCTTGGTATAAGGAGATGGAGCCATCTTTGAACTGCTCTATCTGCAAACCGAGATAATGATTAACACTGCTGGTTGTTATCTCAAATTCTTGTTCCAAATCACTCATTAGTAAATTAATTACTTCCATAGATTCTGATACGATTAGTCCGTCATCAATGTGAATGGCTAGAATGGTCAAGAATTCACCCTTATTATTGACAAAAACACAGGGGTCTGCACTTGTTTCTGTCAGTCTAAATTTGTTCAACACACTGGTGAATCGTTTATAACATAGTCTAGAAGCTTGTTTAAGTCCATAGATACTTTTCTTCAGCTTGCATACCATTTTGGTACCATCCTCAAACCCTTCTGGCTGTTTCATATATATTTCAGTATCTATTTCACTGTATAAAAATGCAGTTTTCACATCAAACTGCCTCATATGCATTGCTTTGGATGCTGCAATAGACAAGATTATTCTTATGGAATCAAATCTAACCACTGGACTGAAGGTTTCAGTATAGTTCATGCCTAATTTCTGTCGAAATCCTCTAGCAACAAGTCGAGCTTTAAATCTATCCACAGTTCCATCAGTTCTCTTCTTCACTTTGAACACCCACCTATTGTCAAGTATTTCTTGGTTTTCTGGGGGCTCAGTCAAGATCCAAGTTTCATTAAGATTAAGAGAATACATTTCTTCTCGCATAGCCTGTTTCCAATTTTCTGCATTGTCACAGTCTATTGCATCTTGATATGAGATTGGTTCATAGCACTTCGTTATGCAGGTAGAGTTTACAGTAGTATAGTTGGCGTATCTGATAGGCTTTTTGATTTTTGACCTGTCTCGTAGGCTGCTTCTAATTTTATTCTCAGATTTGATGACCTCTTGATTGTCATTTTGCATAGAAGATCTACAGTTGGATTCAGTATTTGATTCTTCTTCAAATATTCTAATTTCTTCTCCTGTTTGATTCAGGCTTTCCTCTTGAGTAGTCTGCTTATCATCAGTTGTCTCAGATATTAGGAAAGGTACACATTCAGTATTGAAAGTTTTCTCTGATTGACAGTCCTTGTCTAATTTGCCCATGAAAACAATGTCACAATATATTTTAACTTGATCTTTATGAGAAAACCAAACACAATACCCCTTTACATCTGTATCGTAGCCAACTAGAAAACCTTTTTCACCTTTGGAATGTGTGTATAAACCATCTCTCCAAATATCCTGAGTTTGGTCACATCATAATCCAATCCATTCCACATTTTGTGAGCTGATTTGCCATTGACACTGCTTGTACCTGTTCTATTCAAAATATAAGTTACTGTATTAATGGCTTCAGCCCACAGTCGTATTGGCAGCCCACTTGCATGAATCATTGTTCTTGCGGTTTCCACCAAAGTTCTGTTCTCACGTTTGGCTGCACCATTCCATTGAGGACAGTAAGTTACTGATTTTTGATGTGTTATCCCATAATTCTGCATTATTTTTCGCACTTCTTGGTTAATGAATTCTAGCCCATTATCAGTTCTGATCAATTTAATGCCATTTTCAATTTGTTTTTCAGTAGTTTTTATGAAAGATTCCAAGTGTTCCGCAACTTCCAATTTATTTCCTAGAAAATACACAGTTCCCCAATGTGAATAATCATCGTTTAACAAAAGAAAGTACAGTAGAACCTCTCAAACTCGACACAATGTGGATTAAAGGTTTGCGAGTTTTGAGGTTGTCGAGTTTTAGGGAACTTAAATAAAAATAACTAGGAGCTGAATAAAAACGCTTATTCAGAGTATTAAAATTGTACATTTATTGATTTATTATATACAATTATATATTTACATCAACATTTATACTTACTAAAAATTAAAAAAAACTTTTAGTAGGAAGCATTGGAAAGTTTAGTCCTGTCTCATCTGCATTGCAGATTTGATCACCTGACAGTCCTTCTTTTTCAATACACTCGTTTGGTCTTGAAGTCACTCACATTGTTAGGGTAAGCTGAGAGTTTTTCCTCGCAGATACTGAGCAGCTTGATTCCATATCGTTGCTTCCAGCTTGACAACCAACCATTGCTCGCTGTAAACCAAGGCTCCTCTTCATCCTTAAACTGTTCATAAAACTGAAGAGCTTTCTCTTGCAGGATGGGTCCAGATATAGGCGTTCCCTTCTCCCTGTGCACACGAAACCATTGGTAAAGAGATTCGCCGACTTTTTCTAACTATGCACTTCACATTGTTTTTCGTTCCGCGATGGATTCTGTACACTGTCTTTTCAAATATCACGATTCAATTTCAGATTTCTGTTTCTTCCAACCGAGCACTGTAGACCTATCGATGTTCAAGTCCAACGCTAATTTATCTACGCTTTCACCACGCTCACGTCTTTTTAGGGCACCAAACTTTGCTTCCATTGACACTGACACTTGTTTCCTCTTCTTCTCCGCCATACTGTCGCACAAAACTCGTTTAAACAATTGTCAACCACTCTCGAAGAAAAGCAACTGACCACAATTGTGTCTCAAAACCTTGCTGTTGTGCGCCAAAACATCCTATCCTATCCTATCCTATCCTGTGTCTCAACAAACACTAAACTGAACGCCCAGTGACGACAATGTACCGAGGGTAGTTTATGGCCTGCCCTGGAATCCCAAGTCAAGGTGCGGCCTCACGATAAGGAAAGTGGACACACAAATCCCCGAACGTGTGTAAACAATAGCCTGCCCCAGCTGGGCAGGTAAAGAGTGCGTTGAACGACCTTGGAAAACCCAGTAACCTAGTCTGAGTCTCTAGTGCTCTTGGGCGGCCTGTGTACTGATGGAAAGCTTTACGTTGTGGGTGAAGTAAAAAAAAAAAAATTCACCAGCCCCGTCGAGTTTTACGGAATGTCGAGCTTTTGTGAATCGAGTTTGAGGGGTTCTACTGTACCTTGAACCACCAATAGAATCAACTTGCATAAGGCCACATAAATCGCTGTGAATCAGTTCACCTGGTCTTTTTGACTTTGAATCACTTTTATGGAAAGGTAATTTATGAATTTTCCCAACGACACAATCTTCACACAGTAGCACAGTACTTAGAAAAACATAATAATAATAATAATAATAATAATAATAATAATAATAATAATAATAATAATAATAATAATAAAACATTTTTAACTGATTATCACAACAGGATGGTTAGGGAAGGTAAACCTTCCCTATTCATGTATACCATCACCTGTATGAGCAGTGAAAGTGTACCATAAATGGGAAAGAGACATTTACTAGTGAAGGTGTATCATCACTGGCCCTGGTTAGTGGATGTGAGCAGTAGACGGTTATTAAAAGTGCAAGCTAAATCTTTGGCTGTGGACAGTGGTATCAGGCATCAGCACGAATCTTAATTGTCATTGTTATGCAGCTGTGCATTTATTGTGCCAGAACGGAGAGGAATTTTGTACTTTTTTGGTGAGTGCCTCTTTTTTTTAACTTTAATTTCATTTGAATTGTAATGACAATTAAGTCCATAGGTTAGGGTGCACATATTTTCAGATCCAAAAAGCAGGATCTCCCAGTTACTCAACATATCTCAGATCTATTGAAGCACAAGATACCACCCCTCGGCTTTTACATCATGGGTCAAAGCCGACGGGTGGTATCCCATGCTTCAATTATCCCAGTGGATCAATTGAGCTGGGGTTACTACCCATCGGCTTTGACTCATGGCATCGGCGTGTTGTATAGAAGGCTATGTAGTGGCAAGCTGTTCATTTTACGAGGGCAATTACTTTTACTGAGCAGACAAGGGTACATCAAGAACCTGTCAACCATAGAGCAGGAACAACATTATTTATTTGCTTTATGGTCTGTACAAAAAACTAAGCAAGTCATTCTATGTTTTTCAGATTTCTAAGAATACCTTGGCAAATCATATGAGGCCACCAGGTCAGGAAGTAAAATTTTAGTGAGCACCATGATTTAAATAAAAACACTAACCAATTGAAACATTGAGTATTTGCAACTGGCTATGTCTGAAATATGAGTTTTCCATTTTGATGGCATTGTCGGTCAATGCCAACAGAGTATCCTGTACTTCAATTATGCTCATAATTTTACCAAATTTACCTCAGCTGTTACATTTGATTTTTTAAAGTGATTAACAGAACGTGCAACAAGTATAATAGTCATCCACTCAAGGTCTTGTTACTCTACATAAGGCAAAACAAATGGTAATGATTAAACAAAACCTGAGGTTAAATTTTACTTCCCTCCACAGCAGCCTCACGTGACTATGTTTGCAACAGATGCTGAGTGCCAGTAGTCATGTGAAGCTTTCATTAGGCAGTCGTGTGACAATGCAAATATTTTGCCATGAAATCTTTGGGATTATGAGGGCAATTACTTTTACTGAGCAGGCAAGGGTACATCAAGAACCTGTCAAGAAAGAGCAAGAACAACTACGGATATCCCTCGAATAAGGCGATAATGTAATTTCGCAGGATGTTTCGCAGGATTACTACTGAAATGCAGGATTTTTTTAAAAGTTTTTCTGACCATTCGCGGGTCGCAGGATAAGACCTAAAAAAGCAGGAGTATCCTGCGAAAAGCAGGATATCTGGTCACCTTACTATAGATGCAACCTATAGCTCCACACAATTTACCTTTATTTGCATGCATTATAGAATACTCCCACTCCCATGAACCACAGACATTGCCGAGGTGGGGTGGCTTGCATGCCTCAACAATACAGATAGCCGTACCGTAGGTGCAACCACAGCGGAGGGGTATCTGTGGAGAGGCCAGACAAACGTGTGGTTCCTGAAGAGGGGCAGCAGCCTTTTCAGTAGTTACAGGGGCAACAGTCTGGATGATTGACTGAGCTAGCCTTGTAACATCAGCTAATGTGGCTTTGCCACACAGCTACTGCGAACGGCTGAAAGCAAGGGGAAACTACAGCCGTTACCTTTCCCGAGGACATGCAGCTCTACTGTATGGAAATATGATGATGGCATCCTCTCTGGTAAAATATTCCGGAGGTAAAATAGTCCCCCATTCGGATCTCCGGGCAGGGACTACTCAGGAGGAATGGGATCATCAGGAAAGACAATACTGGCATTCTACGGGTCGGAGCGTGGAATGTTAGATCCCTTAATCGAGTAGGAAAATTAGAAAATTTAAAAAGGGAAATGAATATGTTGAAGTTAGATATTGTGGGGATTAGTGAAGTTCGGTGGAAAGAGGAACAGGATTTCTGGTCAGGCGAGTACAGGATTATAAATACAAAATCAGTTGGGGGAATTACAGGAGTAGGATTGATAATGAATAAGAAAATAGGAATGCGGGTAAACTACTATGACCAGCACAGCGATCACATTATCATTGTCAAGATAGATACGAAACCAACACCGACAACAGTAGTACAGGTTTATATGCGCTCTGCCGATGATGAGGAAATCGAAGAAATATATGAGGAGCTAAAGGAAATTATTCAGACAATTAAGGGAGAGGAAAACTTAATTGTTATGGGAGACTGGAATTCGGTAGTAGGACAAGGAAGGGAAGGGAAGGGAAGGGAAGGGAAGGGAAGGGAAGGGAAGATAGTAGGTGAATATGGTCTGGGCAAAAGGAATGAAAGAGGAAGCCGCCTGGTAGAATTTTGCACAGAACATAATTTAGTTATAACAAACACCTGGTTCAAGAATCACAAAAGAAGGTTGTATACATGGAAGAGACCAGGAGACACCGGGAGTTACCAGATAGATTTTATAATGGCAAGACAGATTTCGGAACCAGGTTTTACAGTATAAGACATACCCAGGGGCAGATATAGACTCTCACCATAACTTGTTGGTTATGAACTGTAGGCTGAAATTAAAGAAACTACAAAAAGGTAGGAAAATAAGGAGATGGGACCTGGATAAATTGAAGGAACCTGAGTTACTTAAGAATTTCAGAGGAAGCTTCAGGCAACAATTGACAGAAACAGGGGAAAATAAAACAGTAGAGGAGGAATGGGTAAAATTGAGAGATGAAATAGTGAACGTAGCAGAGGACACAATAGGTAGGAAGGCAAGACCTACAAAAAATCCTTGGATATCACAGGAGATACTAAATTTAATCGATGAAAGCAGAAAATATAAAAATGCAGTAAATGAAACAGGCAAAATGCAGTACAGACGACTAAGAAATGAGATTGACAGGAAGTGCAAAATGGCTAAGCAGCAGTGGCTAGAAGGCAAATGCAAGGATGTAGAAGAATGTAAAAATAAGGGAAAAATAGATACAGCTTACAGGAAAATAAAAGAAACATTTGGAGATAAGAAAAACAGCTCTATGAATATCAAGGACACTGATGGAAAACCAGTTCTCAGCAAAGAAGGGAAAGCTGAAAGGTGGAAAGAGTATATAGAGGGGCTCTACAAAGGAAATTAACTTCGAGACAATATTGTAGGAAGGGAAGAGGATGTAGATGAAGATGAAATAGGAGATACTATACTGAGAGAAGAATTTGACAGAGCCCTGAAAGACCTAAGTCGAAACAAGGCCCCTGGAGTAGATGATATTCCCTCAGAGCTAGTGAAGTCTCTTGGAGAACCAGTCATAACAAACCTGTTTCACCTGGTGTGTAAGATGTATGAGACAGGAGAAGTACCCTCAGACTTTAAGAAAAATGTTATAATCTCCATTCCAAAGAAAGCAGGTGCGGACAGGTGTGAAAACTACAGAACCATCAGTTTAATAAGTCATGGTTGCAAAATATTAACACGAACTATATACAGAAGGATGGAAAAGCTGGTAGAAGCCGACCTTGGGGAAGATCAGTTTGGGTTCAGGAGAAATGTAGGAACACGGGAGGCAATACTCACTTTACGGCTTATCCTAGAAGATAGGTTAAGAAAAGGCAAACCTACATTCCTAGCTTTTGTAGATTTGGAGAAGGCTTTTGACAATGTTGATTGGAATAAACTCTTTCAAGTTCTGAAGCAAGCAGGAGTAAAATATAGGGAACGTAAGGTTATTTACAACTTGTACAAAAACCAGACAGCGGTTGTCAGAGTTGAAGGGCATAAAAGGGATGCAGTGGTTCGAAAGGGAGTAAGACAGGGTTGTAGCCTTTCTCCAATGTTATTCAGTTTTTACCTTGAGCAAGCTATAAAGGAAAGCAAGGAATTAAAGTTCAGGATGAAAAATTAAATACATTGTGTTTTGCCCACGACATTGTAATAATCTCAGAGACAGCAAAAGACCTGGAAGAGCAGTTGAACGGAATGGACAGAGTGCTGAAAGGTGCATATAAGATGAACATTAACAAGAGCAAAACTAGGGTAATGGAGTGCAGTCTAAGGAAATCAGGTGATGCTGAAGGAATTAGATTGGGAAACGAAGAAATAAAGGAGGTAGATGAGTTTTGTTACTTGGGCAGTAAAATAACAAATGATTGTCGCAGTTCAGAGGATATAAAATGCAGAATGGCAATGGGTAAAAAAGCGTTCTTGAAAAAGAGAAATTTGTTAACATCGAATATTGATTTAAGCCTAAGGAAGTCCTTTCTGAAGGCATTTGTATGGAGTGTTGCCTTGTATGGGAGTGAGACATGGACGATAAACAGTGCGGACAGGAAGAGGATTGAGGCTTTTGAAATGTGGTGCTACGGAAGAATGCTGAACAGAATTGGGGAGAAAAGAAATTTCTGGCATACCTTGACTAAAAGAAGGGATAGATTGGTAGGGCACATTCTTTGACATCAAGGAATTGTGAATTTAGCATTGGAGGGAAGTGTGTGGGGTAAAAATCGCAGAGGAAGACCAAGAGATGGATACAGTAAGCAGATTCAGACAGATGTAGTTTGCCGTTCTTATGTGGAGATGAAGAGGCTTGCTCAGGATAGGGTATTGTGGAGAGCTGCATCAAACCAGTCTCCGGACTGAAGACCACAACACAACACATAGAATACTCTTTATAGTGTGTTTTTTGTGTGAATGTCTGTGGGTCCAGATGAAGCACAGTGCACAATAAGTGTGACCTCGTCATTGGCTGAGGAGATGGAGAAGTACTGAGCTGGCTCATGTCACTGCTGTATTGTAGCAGTGCTCATGTCACTACATTTGGTTGACATCAGTGCAGCAACAGTTGAATCTGTCAAGTTCTATGAACATCTTACAGTGGAACATGGATATTCCAATTGCAATTACGTTTTTGTAGACAGAGAAAAGTAATAGTCACTTATCAGCAAGGTTAAACCACTGAAATCTGTACAAAAGATGACTGTTAATCACTACAAGTTTTTGAAGGCATTCAAAATGCTCAAAGTAAATGGAATAACAAAATTAATAGAATCTGTTACTGAAGGAGGCAAGATTAACTACTATGTCTATGATGAAGAACTGTATGAATGCTTAAAGTCAAAGTATCATAACATACAAAGATGTCCAGCTTTATCTTAGTTTAGGGGAACCTTGTTTATAAAAACAAAAAGGTCAGAAGAAAGGGATGGTAGCCAAAGAATTAAATTCCAGTTGCAACTAGATGTAGACTACAAATTTGTAATGATTTATCAACACTATCTTACTAAATTTGTTGTTCTGAGGCCACAAGTCGAAAACAGCTGAGAAGGTATGCGATAACATTATTGATATTTTTGCAGTGTTTGGCATTTTCTCAATGTTGCAGTGTGACAATGGTTAAGAGTTCATTAGTAATGTTATGAACAGCTTAACTGAAATATGGCCCAATTTTGTGATTGTGCACAGTAAACCTAGTCACAGTCAGAGCCAAAGCAGCATAGAGTGGGCAAACCAAGACATAGAAAATATTGTGATGTTACTATGTTTCACAGAGTATTCCCGAGCCATCACATATTTCGTTTTAGTTGTTTTGCAGGTTCTTCATATGATGTAAATTATTAAATGTAACTCCTTTTACATTTAATAACGGAAGGTCCAGGTTGTAATTAACAATATTGTTATAGGACAGTTTACAACTCACCGCAAAGATGTGACGATGAGTCACAACAGGCACATAAAAAAAACACATGCAACACTTTCAGCTATTGGCCATGGCCTCCTTCAGAAATAGGAACATTCAGAGATAGTATCCCTGACTTCCACAATCCTCTGACACCATCCTTATGACTTAGGTTGTCAATTACCTTCCCCTTCCTTTTTTCTTCTTTTCCCTTCTCTCTTACCTGAAGAAGGAACACAGTTCCAAAAGCTTGTTTTACTTTCATCTTTTTTTTCTTTGTGTAACTATCGGCGATACAGCAAAAAGGTAAGTATTGTCCAGCCAATCTATCTCTTTTGAAAAATGATTTATCATCTCTGGAGAATTTCCATCATTAATCAAACATTCAGAAAATCATACAGTCCCACAACCATCATCTTCAGCTGCCACACTATGAATCACACTCTGCAGTGTGGAAATAGGAGAGGGGAGGAAAGATAAGAAGGTTGTGTCATGGTGGTGGGGTCGGATACAGCACAGCCTTCCAGAGTATGTATGTATTAGATGGGAGGAACGATATGCAGCTTATAGATGGAGTGGGGAGACAGTTGAGTGGAGGAAAATAATTTAAATAAAACAAACGAATGCATGCCTCCTCCCCCTCCATGGCCAAAAACAAGGTGGACCATCCTGTGGCACAGCATGTAGCAGAGAATATGCTTCATTTCAATGGCTGCTTCACAACCCGGGCCATCTTGATCCCCCACCACCAGCTTTTCTGAATTGCACAGATGGGAGTTCTCTACAGTACATTTTCCAATCCCAAAATTATACCGGCCTCAACTTACGATAACTTCCCTTTTTTCCACACCCAACAGTTTTCACTCGTCTATCGTAAACCTTTGCTATTTTGAGTGGGGTGTGTGTGTGTGTGTGTGTGTGTGTGTGTGTGTGTGTGTGTGTGTGTGTGTGTGTGTGTGTGTGTGTGTGTGTGGAGGGGGGGGCAGTCATTCATTTTATTTCATTTCATTTTCCTTCCATTCACCTGCCTCCCCACTACATCCACAAGCTGCTTATCGTTCCTCCCATCTAATACATACATAATCTTGAAGGCTATGCTGTATCCATCCCCACCACCATGTCGCAACCTTACTATACCCCCCCCCTCCCCTTCCCTATTTCCACACCACAGAGCGTGATTCGAAGTGCGACAGCCGGAGATGACAGTTGTGTGACTTTTGTGAATGTTGCTATTTCTGAAAAAGGCTGCGGCTGATAGCTGACAGTGTTTTATGTGTGTGTCTTTTTTTTATGTGGCTTGTCATCACATCTTTGCGGTGAGTTGTAAACTGTCCTATTACTATATTGTTAATTCCTTTTAAATTTAATGAGTTGAGTCCAGCTAGATGTGCCCATTAGGAGTTCAAAGTTATTTTCCATTTATTTCATCAAATTCACTCCTGAAGTGCTTCCTATTTAAAGAGATACTTTTAAACTACTTTAAATAATTGTGACAAGTTTTTATAATAAATACAAGGTTTTTTTTTTAACTCCCAATACAAACAGATATACCACATGAAACTAGATCAATGAATGAACAATTCTGAATACCAGACAGAACAAAGGTACATTGACATTGTTACACAGATATTACTGATCTTCCATGAACTTTGTGCTCCTTACTGATATATACTTCGTCATGACTGTCAGCCATTATGCTGGGGCAGTGCAGAACCTGTTCACAGTTCTCAGGACAACTGCCTCCATAACTGATACACCCGAGAAGACAAATTAATTTGATGTCTTGGGTTGAATATGTATTGTAACCTGTTGCAGTTCTGGAGAATCCTTCCCTTGTGCATGCACTCCTTCCACTCCTTCCTTGCAATGATGATGGCCGGTGCCAGACCCTCCTGTCATGGTTTCATCAGTATTGTAACGGTCTTCAGAGTCCTTGAACAAGAGTGTTTGTTCTTTGGAACCATTTTAAGGCTTCAAACAGAGGACATGCACAACGTCTCTTCGTTTTTGTCGTTTTGAGGATGGCTCAATCCTCGACTTCGTATGCGACATCTGACAGGTAGCGTATGACATGATACAGACCAAAGTATCACTTCAGTAACTTTTCCGATAGTCCAGTTTTCCATACAGGGGTAAAAATCCATACGAGATCTCCTGGGTTGTACACAACAGGTCGGTGTCATTATACCACTGGCGGTCCTTCACTTGGGTGTTCAGTGTCAGTGTGTGAAACAGCTGTCTTGCTTCTTTGCCCCTGGTGATGAGCTGTTTAACATAGTCATCCTGAGTAACGTCCGGATGGAACGGAAACAGCATATCCATTGTCATCTCAGCCTCACGACCGTGGAGCAGGAAAAATGGCGAGAAGCCTGTGGTGTCTTGCCTTGCTGTATTATAAGCAAATGTTGCGACGGGCAGTTTTGTATCCCAGTCCTTCTGCTCAACATTGACGTACATCGACAGCATATCGCTAACGTCTAACGTTCTGTAAGACCATTTGTCTGAGGATGGTAGGCAGTTGTTATTCTGTGGATAATGTCGCAACCTGACATTACCTCCGATACTAGTTTTGACATAAATACTTTTCCTCGATCAGACATCATCACACGTGGTGCACCATCCTTCAAAATAATTTCTTCTACTAGGAATTTTGTAATCTGAGGCTTCTGCAGTCGGCACAGGTTTTGTGACAGTGTAGCTGATGAGGTAGTCAGTGCAGACTATTACCCCAACAATTACTGGCTCTCGACTTTGGGAACCTACCCAAAAGGTAGATTCCAATCTAATGGAATGGAGCTGCTACTTGTGGAATTGGTACCAGATGACCTGGAGGTAACTTAGGCACATGCTTCTCTCACTGGCACTCCTTACAGTGACTCACTTAGTGCTTGACGGATTGGTAGAGACCTTGCCAGTAATGCCTGGGTCTGATTCTGTCTAGGGTCTTCATTGCATCATACTCTTCGAGTCTTAGTGCCCCTCTTGCTAGTCGACCTGATGAATCCTTCAAATTGGTCAGCCAACATAAAGAATGGTGGTCTGTCAAGAGGGTGAATGGTTTACCAAATAGATACGGCTGAAACTTGTTGGGAGCCCATATAACGGTGAGACACTCCTTCTCGGTTGTAGAGTAGTTCATCTCTGACAGAGAACTCTTGGTGCATAAAGTATCACATTTTCAGCACCTTCCTGAACTTGCCACAAGCACTGCACCAATCCCATAACCACTGATGTCTGTGTGAAGTTCAGTTTCTGCATTCTCGTCATACAAGGCTAGAACAGGTACAAAAGTTAGAGCCTCCTTAAGTTTCCAGAAAGCTCATTCTTTCATCTCATCACAGTAAAACTTGGCATCTCCCTGCAGAAGTTCTTGCATTAGCCGTGCCTTGTTACAAAAACCTCTGAAATGACGATAGTATGACCACAGCCCGAGGAAATTTCTCACATCACGGATGTGCTGAGGAGTTGGATATGCTGTAACTGACCTTACCTTATCTGGATCATGACACGCCATCTCTGTTCACTAGGTGCCCCAGGATTTTTATTTCTTTGGCAACAGAGGTGCACATCTTTGGATTGAGGTGGAGTCCTGCTGTCTGAACACATTTCAACACAGTTGACAGGCAGCTTAGATGTTCTTCAAATGTCATTGAGAAAATTACAATGTCATCTAGATAACAAAGACATGTCATCCATTTAAGATGTCAAAGCAAGTTGTCCATAATGTTTTGAATGTGGCTGGGGCATTACACAGTCCAAACAGCATGACCTTGAATTCATAGAGGCTGTCAAGTGTAATAAAATCAGTCGTCTCTCTGTCTGCTTCATCAACCTCTATTTGCCAGTAACCTGTCGGCATGTCGATGGTTGAGCAGTATGTAGCTCCTTTCAAACTGTCTAATGTGTCATCAATACATGGTAATGGGTAGACATCTTTCTTTGTGATTTTGTTCAGTCGCCAATATTTGACACAGAAATGCCACATGCCATCATCTTTCATGAAGACTGCCTGAGACAACCAGGGACTCTCTGAATGTTGAATAATGTCATCGTGCATCATCATCTCCACTTATTCCCAAATTATGTCTTTCAGCTGGTGACACCCTGTATGAACTCTGGCTAATTGGTGGATGATCCCCAGTATTGATACGGTGTTTTATCGTGGGCTGTTTCATCTGATTCTTCTCCTGTCTGGCCTGCAATACACCTGAAAATTGGTGTAGTATGGTTAACACCTGCTGACATTGTTCCTGCATGAGATCGGGCAAAGCCATAGTAGTTTCCTCTAGTGTGTTGTTGGCAGTAACAGCAGAGCATGAGACTGTCGATGACATTGAGCTTACTGTCCTGGACTGGTTCGGCTGTACCAATACAAATTCCTTTAGGAATGAGTAGCGGTTGCTCATGAAAATCAGTGATCCAAAGTTCTCCTTGACCACCTGTAATGCTTATGATAGCCACTGGTATGTAGATTTCCTGTGTTATACTAATTAGCTTTTAGTGACTGACAAGCACTTCACCGTTCAACTGATCATCTCGGCTGCTGACAAGCACTTCTCATTGTTAACTGTGGGATCTCAACATGGTCAACAGCAAACAACCTCCTAGGGGAGTCCATGTTACCTGTACTTGTCGGAATGGCATCCTCAATTTGTAGCTCAGATCTTCCACAGTCAATGACAGTCTGGGATGCCTGAAGGAAGTCCCATCCAAGGAGAATGTTATGGCTACACTATTGAAACCACAAATTCAAAAGTCTGTGTCCTGTTGTTGATAGTTATTTTTGCCATCTGCTTCTTTCCATTTGCGACCTGCAGCACAGTTGCTCTTGTTTCACAGAACATTATCTTCTTTAGTTTGTGGTGATAGTTATTTGAAAATATAGAGAAGGAAGCTCCGGAATTGACTAGTCCTGCACAGATTGGCTGTCGATGATGAGTCAATGAGATTTCCCGACATCTTAGTGACTGTCATCCATGGAGGATTTTCATCTGCGGTGGCCTCACCTCTGTAGATGGTCGCCTCACCTAGTTTTCCTGAACATGGCAGCTAGGCAAGCAGCTGGTCTCTCTTAAGGTGATAGTGAATGGCAGCAGCATGTTGGAGAGCGACCACATCCAGGATACGGGGAATGGCTTTGTCCCATAGGTCGACAGTAGTCATCTGCAGTTGACTGCTGTTGAAAAAGTTGCTCTGATGGTTGGCATCTTGTGGCATAACAATTGTCAATACCTGTCATGTCCAGGAAGACCACAGTGAAAGCACAGTGGTGTATTGTCTTCTGTCCTGCAAGGCGAAATAGTTGCCAGAGGTGTTGGTTGTGGCCACGTCGGTTGGTTCCTGTGCTGCTGTTTGCAGCTGCGGCGCCTGGCACCAATGAATAATCTCTTTTGTCATCAAAACATCTTTAACAGAAGAGCTTGATACATGAAGGGTATTGCAGAAGACATCAGGTGTGAAACTTTATTGCCTCCGTCATATCTGGGTTAACTACATGACATAGGGCCATATAGAACATTCTCGAAATAGTAAATACAAAATAAATTTTCTTCTGCCCGTGGTGGGATTTGAGCTAGGGACCGCAAGCACAGCGATCTGCGATGCTAACCACTGGACCGCGCATGCTGCATCTCCTAAAATACAACTTTCTAAAATGACTTCATACTGTTATTACAACGATGGTTCACATTTGCTACATCTTGGCAGTGAGAGTATACCTTTACTAACAGTGGTACACATTCCCTATTGAATGTGTATTTTTTGGGCAATGCCATAATGAATAACCCACATTCACTACAGGGGCCAGTGAAGGTGCACCATCCACAGTGGTAAGTGGGGGACTTTCACATTTGCTATCAGCAGGCTGTTCAGATTTTTGCCACCCTTACTGATCCATACATTTTGGTACCCTATTTCACAATCTTAGTAATTATAATTTTTTCACAGTCAAATTTTAGCTTTGTTCACTGCTGTCCTAATTGTACTATCTTTTTTCATAATTAGTATGACTGAACTTTGGGATTGAAGTATCTTGTCCTAGATTATTGTTTCACCCATTCTATTTGGTTAAGATTGCACAAGAAATAGTGTGTGTGTAGATTTCTGAGCTAATAAAATATTATTCACATACTACCAATAATGTGGGGGTTAAGGTATACCTTAATACTTCTTATAAAATAATGTACATTCAGTAAACATAATTAAATTTCTTTTATTACAATTACTTACAGTTTAAAAATTTTGGCCAAAAATCTGCCACTCTAGGCTACCACCTACTGGTAAATATTCAACTGTTGGTGCTTGCTACCTTCACTGATACTTTCACTGATACTTTCACTTAGACTATAAACATATATGGATATTCCACCTTGAAATGTAGTAGTTTGATACCGTGCATTTACCATATCGCGATAGTCACTAAATCTGTAATAAGATAATTTAATTAAAAACAGTCTAAGATTGCAAATTTTATTTTTAGAATGACTGGTTTCAGCAACAATGGTCATTCTAAAAATGATATTTTTCTATCTTACACTGTTTAACTAATCTTGTTATATCAGATTGCTGAAATCCCACAATAATGTTTTCTAAAATTATTAAATCTGTAATAGACACCTCATGCTTCAATAAATAGGGACTCACAGATGGGCAAAGTATTATTTATTTTCATTTCCTGACCTAGTCCACAAACAATTTCCATGCCACATCCCCACACACCATCAATCCTCCCTCCAACCCCAAAGGAATGTCTTTGTCACCCACTACCACCAGGACTGGAACTAAATCACACTCTTCATCTGGACTTTATCTGTCATGTCCTGAAATGACACATCCTACCCCAGGTCCTTCTGACCCCTCCTAAAGTGGTAACCCATCACCCACTCAATCTCCACAACGTCCTATTCAGTCCCTATGTCACTCCCAATCCCAATCCCAACCCCAACCTCTTACCACTGGGATAATATCCCTGTGGAAGACCCCAATGCAAAACCTGCCCAATCCACCCACCTAGCATTTCCTATTCCAGTCCTGTCACAGGGTTATTTATCCTACCCCCTCAGTGATCGGACCACCGGTGAAAGCAGACATGTGATATACCAACTCTGCTGCAATCTTTGCAGAGCATTTCATATTTGTATGACGATGAACCAGCTGTCTTTCAGATGAATGGCCACTGCCAACTGACAAAAAGCAAGATGGCACAGCATTCAGCTGAACATGGCACTCTGGTTTCAGTGGCTGCTTCATTGTCTGAGCCATCTGAATCCTCCCTTCCACCACCAGCTCTTCTGAACTGTGCAGATGGGAGTTGTCCCTTCAACACATTCGATGGTCGCACAATCATCCTGTCCTCAACCCAAGAGAACTTCCCATCCCTGAACCCTATGCCTGACATCTCTCTCCTTCCTTCTCACTCTTTATCCTGCATCTCTCCAATTCATGTCTTTCTTGCAACTGTGTGTTGCCCTTTCAATATCCTATTAATCAATTACTTTTTATTTGATTGTTTCCTATCTTTTTTCCTATTTGTATTTTTTCTTTATTTTTATCATTTAAAATCCCCCACTCTCTCCCCACACTCCTCTACACCTCCCGTTTATCTTTTCCCACCACTTCCCTTCACTGTATCCATTGCCACAGTTCAAATTACCACCTATCAGAGCCTTTACAATCAATCATGCAACACAGAACTTTCCATCCCCACCTTTACCTGGCATCCTTTCCCCTACACTCCCCACCTCACTCACCGTCTAGATGCTTGTGGTGTTGGAGTGACCGGACAGGGTGGCCGAGTGTCTATAGTTGTCTGAGTGATTGCGTGAATGTATGTGTTTTGCCCATGACCAAAAATTTAAGTTGTTTGTATGTGATTATTTTTGTGCACGTCAGCAGCTCGGCAAGGCTCTTCACTGTGAGTTGTTATCCATTCTCCATTATTGACATTTATTTTTATTTTATTTATTTATTCATTTATTTATTTTAATGTCAAGTTGCTCCCTAATGTGAGTGAATCACTAGGATGTTGATTGTGCCAGGTAATTACAGCAATAGCCCATGAAAATGTTTATGAGGCCTACAATGTAAATAATTATACAATTAACAAAAATAAAAATAGAAAAGAGATGACTTACCAAAAGGACCGGCTCGTCGAGAGAAACAAATAAAAAAACAAATAAAATCACACACAAACACACATACAAGCTTTCGCCACCACTGGCAGCTTCTTCAGGAAAAAGAGGGAAAAAGGGGAGGAAAAGGGAAGGATATGGGTTTTAAGGAAGTGGAAAAGGAGTCATTCCAATCCCAGGAATGGAAGGACTTACCTTAGGGGACAAAGAGGAAGGTAAACAAATACACACACACTCAGACATATCCATGAACAAGCAATAACATGGATTTTGTATATAACCAATAATTATAATAATTGTATAAACAAATGAGGAAGATTACATGAACAAATTCAGTCTCACATTGTTACACATGTAAAGGTATGTACTAACAAGTGTCACACCAAAGAGGTTCTTAGTTTTATTGGTATCTATTAAAACTAAGCATATAAAATTTCTCTAGAGAATAAAAAGAATTATCCAACGTATAAGTTTAGCGTTTTTTTTTTTTTTTTTTTTTTTTTTTTTTTTTTTTTTTTTTTTTTATTTGGTTATATTCCCAATGACTGATTTTGGGTGAGAAGGAAGTTTATTGAAGACCTTTAGGGGGAATGGGGCTAGAGTGAACATGGGATAAGATTGGACATACAATTGTTTCAGTGATACAATCTTTGGATTTATTATTATTATTATTATTATTATTACCACTGAATGTGATAAAATTTGGCACATATCTGGTTACTGCTGCATGCTATTGAAGTGAAAATAGCATTTCAGCACTTTTGTATTAGATTTTTGTGATAAATAAATTTCCAGATAAGTCCAAAAGGTTAGTACTGAAAATATTAAATGTTGAGGTTTATGAATCTATAAAAAGTGGCCTATCTTTCTCTTGTCTAATACTTCATCTCCAAAATGTCCCCTTGTGGTAAGTACGGACAGATGAAGTGGGGTTAGTGTAAACAGTGTCCACTCTTACCCCTCTTCCAACTCAGATTAAAGTTAATGTAAGTGAATTATCTATACCATAATATAGTAAAGACAGTTTACAAGGCACTGCAAAGATGTGGCTATGAGCTATAACAGGCTGATAGCTGAAAGCGTTTTGTGTGTTTTGTCACACAGGCACACAACACAGTCATACAACCATCACCTCCAGGTGCCGCACTTTGAAGTGCGGCAGCCGGATGAGATGGTTGTATGACTGTGCGAGTGTTCTATTTTCTGAAGAAGGCCATGGCTGATAGCTGAAAGTGTTGTATTTGTGTGTCTTTTGTATGTGCCTGTTGCAGCTCGTTGCTATGTCTTTGCAGTGAGTTGTAAACTGTCCTTACTATCTTATTAATTTCAACTGGGACTCTCCATTATTATATTATCTATATTATAGATGGTGAGGACAATAGATGTATCCAGGATATGATTTTGGGAAGGGTTTCACTGCCTGGACACTGTAATAACGTGTGCTCGCAATAGAACTGCAAATGGCACTAATACTGTACATGCTATATTATTTTTTCATTGCACCAAGGACTGGATACTAGAAAGTTATCATGACATCACTTATTGCATTCATGGGCTTTTAAGGCCTACAGCAGAATTAAAAAGGTACAACCACAGCTATAAAGGAATACAGACTGCACATTATAAAAAAAATTCAAAAGGTGTATATTACAAAAATAAAAACAAAATAAAAATAAAACATCAGTCAGTCAGTCACAGTCTCAATACAGGACATTTATTGCAGATTGCAGTCCAACATTCTCGGTCCCCAGCTTCACCTTCTGCTGCTGTTGGCTTCACTTGTTTGTGGACTGCCAGAACCTGATCCTTCCATTGCGTCTTCAGTCATCCTGTTGGACGTCTTCCAGTAGGTCTGGTATGGAGAACATGGTTTGGGAGGGATCTGTTGGCTCGGAATATGTCCTGATACCATTGTAGCTGCTTCTGTCACAAGTTTTAGGTGATGTGTGTAGCTTTCAGTATCACTGTTGAAAGTCTTCTTTTGCTCTTCATTCCCATTTACCTACTATGGTATTGTATATGGGTCCATATATTTTTCTGGAATATCTACTATTGCTGAAGGAAAGTTCAGAGAGCTCAAAAAAAGTGGAGGGAGTATTCAATGAACTGCAGAGATATATGGAATGAAGGCGTCTATTCTGCAGAAACCCATCACCACAGCTACGAAATATAGAGCTGAAAGCATGTTATAGTGGAATGGTTTTAAAAATACTATTGTCATTGTTCCTGACTAGATTATACAGGGCCCAGTTACTTGTTTCGAGATCCATGTGATTCTGGAAATTCGGACTGTGAAAAATTCCAGATGCTGCATAAGACAGAATCCAAATACAAAATTTGGAAGGTATTTACAGATCTTGAAGAGGAATTATTAGCTCAAAACTTCATGAAGGCCTCCAGTTTACATCATGGACTCACATGAACTAGCATACATGTGCGCTAAAATAATAAACTTAAAGAACTACCCTAGGATCTGGAATGATATTCACTGAAGATTTTAGGCCATCAGAAGT
This sequence comes from Locusta migratoria, assembly GCA_026315105.1. Taxonomy (NCBI): domain Eukaryota; kingdom Metazoa; phylum Arthropoda; class Insecta; order Orthoptera; family Acrididae; genus Locusta; species Locusta migratoria. The sequence goes on along the minus strand of CM048747.1, from coordinate 51,741,897 downwards.
AACTCAGCAGCAAGAAGCTTCTACATCAAATTTTAATACACCTTCACCTGGAGAACCTACAACTATGTCTTCAGGAAATACCAACTCCTTAAGATTGTACACCTTTTCCAAAATTTGCAAGGTGAGAAGCAAAATCAATGCAAAAAAATCAGTTTACGCTACATCTACATGCATACTCCACAATAGGGAGGATACACTGTACCACTACTAGGCATTTCCTTAACTATTCCATTCCCAAATAGAACAAGGAAAAAAAAGAATGCCTATATGCCTTTGTACAAGTATTTCTCTTATCTTTTCTTTGTGATCACTATGCGAAATGTAAGTAGCCGGCAGCAAGATAGTACTACACTCAGCTTCAAATTCCGGTCCTCTAAATTTCCTCAACAGAAATTCATGAAAAGAACGGTCGTCCTTCCTCCACCGATCCACAATTGAGTTGCTGGAGCATTTCCATCGCACCTTGGTCGAACCTACCAGTAACAAACCTAACTGCTCGCCTCTGAACTGCTTCTACTTCTTCCTTTAAAGTGATCTGCTGCAGGTCCCAAATACTTGAGCAATACTCAAGACGTGGTCGTACAAGCATTTTATAGGTGGTCTCCTTTATACGCTAGTACTCCAGTCAAAGATGAACTAGAAGCAGCAGCAGCAATGGTTAAAATGAGACTATCTTTAGAGGAATCATATTTTTTCAGGACAAGAAAGAACTTAAGGTATCTGCAAAAAATAAAATCTGTGATACAGACAGTGAATCAGAAACCCTTCCACCAAGTTTACTGGAATCTGAGGATGAAGTGTGCTGTGAAACAGATGATGATGAATCCAAAACCTTACAAAAGTTGACAGATGATGAAGCAGTGAGGTCAGATGATTTTGTTTGTTTGTTTTGCCACAGAAAACGCTTTAAATATTATGTAGGCCAAGTTAAAAATACAGTTGAGTTTCCTATTTGCAGAAAAGGGGCTATGGATTGGAGCTCCCTGTTGCTGACATGTCAATAGTGGAGAGATCTGACACTGTCTCCTACCTTCTGTAAAATCATCAGGACACACAGACAAGGGGACATTCCAGTTCAATGTTAATTTTGAAATGTAAAATATTTGTTCCAGCAAAAATTCTTTGTTAATTTTGATTTGTATAACATTTAATATGGTATAAATAAAACTTTTTTCTGGATATTTGCTCTTATTTATACTAACAACATACTGTCCACTTTAACCCCATGGAATTTCATCCAATGGTCACACTTACCCACCATGGGGTACTTGGTGACAGATTGCAGAAATCTTTTTTAATTGGTGGTCAAAATATTGAAGATACAAAGAATTATTTCAATAATTCTTTTAGGGTGGAAACCGTTTAATTATAAGATAGTAAATTCCAAAAAATCTACATCAGTTTGATGCACTCTTTTCTGTACCATTGAGATATTATAAATAAGAAAATCGTGTTTGTCATATCGTGCTCATGATACTGGTATGTACTATTTATTTTGTAGCATTAGTGAAAAAATGTATTGGTATGGCATGGTGAGTATCTCCAGCTGTTTGAATAAATTCCTTCAAGAGGTTCTAGGACCTCCACTCAATTCTAATGACCATCTTCCTTGCAACACTGACTATTTGCTTGTGTGTCATTTCCCCAGAATATACCAACCGGCATGTCACAAGTGGAAGAAAACACCAAAGGTATTCAGTTTAGATTGTTTCCATGTCACCAACAGATACAGTTGAGAGTGGAAAATGCTCTTTACATAGGTCATTCATGTGGATTGGTTTCATTTCTACAAGATTCACAAAAGATCCACCTTGATTCTTAAATAGTACACAACTACTATAACTAAAGGGAAAGGTATTTTATGGTTATGTCTAAGTGTCCTTCTACATAATGTTTTGTAAACCTGACAGTGTCAGATTGTTTTATTGGGGTAGTGGTTGATCTCTGGAATTAAAAAATGTCTGATTATAATATTCTTAGCCATAAAGTAATGCCCATTACCTCATTTAGATGGAAACTGACATCAATCTTGAAGCAGTTGTTTTCAATATTAATTTCTAGTTTCTCTGCCTGAAAGTTGCTATTTTGTGGAAAGATCTTCTCCAGAAATTTAACTAGACCTACATTTTCAGTTGTGCCATTTTTTTCACTTTTCCCAAAAGGAAGCATACTATTTTCTCTTCATATAGAGTTCCTTTCTCACTGCCAGTGCCTATAACTTTTTCCCTTATTGAATGTTTGACAAATACTAAGCCAGTTGCTTGGAATTGACCTATTGGTCCCTCTACAGGTTTCTGGTGTGCAGCTATATGCAGAATTTTTGGTTTTTCCATAAGAATTCAGAGTCATTTCATGCATGTTTTGCTATAGTGGGCGATATTGGTTATCTCTAAAACGAGAAATTCTTTTCCCATAAAATGTATGTCATTCCAGTAGACCTACAGTACACATTTTTATGTGGGGAAATTTTTCTGTTTTGGAAGATTCGCAGAGTTGAGGAAAAAAGGATAAAGGATTGTGATGTAGGCCCTAGTGTCAATTCGAGATACTCAGATGGGAATATCTGGAATCAGATTGTCAGTTATGAAATTTGTCCGAGTACCGTACGGTACAACAAAGTGGCTGAGAATATCTCTTGATTACTTTAGCTTAATGCACGGCCGCCGATGCCGTGCTCAGTTACAATGAATTTAAATACGCTACTTATTGCTCTCATATAAAATGTACCGTAAATATATGCCACGAATTATGCCTGTTTTATCTATCAGCTAATACTACTATTTTGTTTGGTAGCTGTCATAAAAGCGTTATAAATATAGACTAATATCGCACATCTTACACTGCTATTTCGTATTCCTCTTAACGCTAAAGGTCGTCACTTGACGTGGCTTGGGTAACGAATCTACAAAAACAACTTTCATAAATCGTAAATAGTAGGATTAATACACGGAAGAAAAAGAGTTACAAATTATGTTGTATACTATTAATTAGCCTGGTCTTCATCAAGTGGTAGCGTGGCCGAGCGGTCTAAGGCGCTGGTTTAAGGCACCAGTCTCTTCGGAGGCGTGGGTTCGAATCCCACCGCTGCCAATATTTTTTTTCTTATTAAATGCTTCTCCTTTACATACTTCTTAGCACATAATTACGCTTCGTAATATTTCCTCAAGCGTTCATTGTTTGGATGAAAGAATTTATTCGTTCTGTCTACCTGTTACACTTCGCAAACATTCGTGCGCCATTTCTAGCTTCATCAATCATGACTCACTTGGATAATTTCTTACCTGTCGGAAAGATGCAATTTTAAAATCATTCCTTTAAGCTTCGATTCTTAATTTCAGATTTTGAAAACATGCATTATGTTTCAAATGTGGTTCGGTTCAGAGAGTCAATTTGAGTCAAACTAAATTCCCAGAATACGTTTGAGAAGTTAATGTCTTACTTAACCAAAGCCGGCTTTAGGCATGTGCAAACGCTGCAGTCTCACAGCGCCTCCCCCGCTCAAAACATTAGAACGTAATTTGAAAACTGTCATTCGTAATTTTGTACTGATACTACTTTTAATGTAATGTAATTCAAGTATATAACTATTGTGAAACGAATGTGACCACTGGAATGTGTTAATAAACTTCGAATGTTTTTTAACCAGATGGTGTATAACCTCTGCTGGGGACGGGGGATGCGGGAGAGCCCTGCGCAGTTTTGCATAGAGCTGAGAGTAACGAAAAGATTCGTATCCATATGTATCCGTTACTAAAAGAAACAGTACTCGTTACAAACGTATCGTAAATCGTTACTTTCGTCACCAGTGCCACCCAGAAAAACTTCCGCTGCACTGTACTAGAAACCGTGAAAAAATTTAACTGTTACTGTTGATAATACGTCAACATTTAAATTTGCCACGTAGATTCTGTATGCCTGATTTTTGCGGCAATTAGGTCTATACTACTTAGGAAAGGATCAGTACAGTTCATTTCCAATGTGATTATAATAGAATTGTTATACAAATTTATAAAATTAGCGATACGGTACCCATCCGAGACTCATTTTAAGTACTGTTCCCGTACTTTGAGGCTTGGAATATTTCGTGACGAATGCCAATGTGACCGATCATAGTAATAGTAGCAGCACTATATTTGCGAGGAGCGGGACTGTTGTATTATATGAGATTAATAATTAAGATAATACTGTCAATGAAAATGTATAGATGGTAACTTTCGAGTACATTTTAGAAAACTTTTTGTAGATCAAAACAACCAACCATTAAATGAAATCTTTACAGATAAACAACGAAACGTATGTTTGCGTTAAAAACGGACGTCAGATCATGGAGGATTAACACGAGCCAAAAGGTATAATCCAAAATGTTTAAAAACAAAAATAACTATCTAAAGTCTTAGAGCTATGCAATATGAACTTAAAGTTCGACACGGATATCTAGATAAATTGATATTATGATAGTATAACTGAATATACCCATTTTCCGTATTGGTTTCAGTTCCAGAGTTTGTATCGACACGGTAGATGCGAGTAACGGTCAGTATTTCGTGTCAAAGTATTCTTTACTTAGACCGAATATATACGGTTTGTACAGCTCTAGTTTTCCACAGTGCCCAGAGCAATCAAGGGCCGGCTCTCTACTAAATCTTTAATCAGTTAAAGTCTAGCAATTAGGTTTTACTAAATTTGATACCCGATTATTGTATCTGGAACATTTGATGTGACAGACTTGAGCAAACGTAGCTCCACTATCGTGGACAAGGACAAGTACGCAAATGGAGTCAACAAACTGGCCTCAAACCAAAGACTGCAGACGTGGTCGTGTTCAGAGCTTTGCAACGCGGTCGGTGAGCGTTCAGAAAGGATCACGCGCGACTGATTATAAGCGGTCCGCACCACTCACATGCTGGTAACTGTCAACTCATTTCGCACCTAAAGTAGTGTTTTCCAGTCATTTTCATCTGGTGAGATACCACAACGGAGACTTAAAAGTATGTGTGAACAGATTCATGGCATTTGTCCACGTACCAGCAATCGGTAGCTGGCCACCAACATGCACCTCCCAAACGCTGAATCTTGTTCAGATACATCTAAGCGGAGACAAAGTATGTCACCAGTTTTCTTTGAAGATTTTTGTCACCCTACCGTTTGGTTTTACTAGAGCGTTTTTGACTTGAAGGTGTCGACTTTGTTCTTGTTCAGTGTACATACACAGTGTCTTTCGAGCGAAATCCTAGGAATCTTAGGATAAGCTTTATTCCGCATGTCGTTAGTGTAACACTTCTAGCACCATGTGACCCCGTTCCCTTTTATGTAAATTCGTCAGCAAAAGCTCCATCCACGCTGACGGCTGGAGCGGTTCTGGAAGACAGTTCATCTGTAGGGTAATGACGTTCCTGTATTCCAGGAGTGCACTAGGGAAGCCGCGCGGGAGAGACCGTGCGCACTAAGGTATCTTGCTGTGGAGTGGAGAGCGCGTCTGCTCCCCGAGGTTTGAGTGTTTCCTCGGGCGCGCGCGCGCGCGCGCGCGCGCGCGCGCGCGCGCGCACGCACGCGTGTGTGTTTTGTCCTTAGCATAAGTTAATGTAGTTTGTAAGTCTGGGGACTGATTACCACTGCAGTTTGGTCCCATAGCTTTACAAACATTTGAGCATTTGCACTAAGGAGGAATCAATGCCACGCACTATCACTTTTAATATTGCCTATATTTCACATCATATAAACAGTAATTTTAAACAACTTATGGGTATGCTGCCGGGTGACTTCGTCGACTACCGCCGATATTTAGACAGAAGCACACCATGCCATTATCAAGGCACAATTGCACCCAAGGAAGTAATGTGCAAGCGAATTTAATACCTCGGTTTGCAAAGGGTAAACAAGGAAGATAAGTCACCACAGAGTCAACACAACCAAAATTGAGCAAAAAAAAAAAAAAAAAAAAAAAAAAAAAAAAAAAAAAAAAAAAAAAAAAAAAAAAAAAAAATCGACAGTGACTTAACAGGTGAGGCAGCATTAATTTTGCCCCTAATTTTAAAGAATAACCTGACTCTCGCAGAGGTTTTTTTCCCTTGGCGCTTGCCTTGGCACTTTTTTTCCCTCTGCCCTTAAAACCGCTCTTCTTTCGAAGTTTTCGACCAATACTATCTCCCGATATGGACCGTATTAATGGGTAATCTTATCCACACGTACGGAACACATCACAGTACCCGCTCCTGTGAAGCCTACATTAACTTACTAACACATGCAGAGGTGACAGTAGAACTCTTGAGTTGGTCACCATGCTAGTGCGAGCGTGGAGGGGCTCCACTCTTCTCGCAAAAACAGGGACTTCGAAACTGCCTGTATTGCATACTATTTATTCAGTTTATATTTCTTATTATATACTGCTTCGGTTTTTATTCAGTATCCACCTGGTATATAAAGTATAAAAGTTTCGGCCGGCCGCGGTGGCCGAGGGGACTGAGGCGCTTCAGTCACGGTCTGCACGACCACTACGGTCGGGGGTTCGAATCCCCCCCTCAGGCATGGATATTTGTGCCGTCCTTAGTTGTAGGTAGTTCATAAGTAGTTTGTAAGTTTAGGGACTGATGACCCCGTAGTTAAGTGCCCTTAAGCTTAATTTTTCTTTTTAAGTTACGAAACCGGTAGCATGCTTCAAATAAATTTACACGACTCCAGCGGGATGTTTTCCTAACATGATTTATATTGGCGGTGTATGAGGTTGTGCGGCAAATTCAAATGTTTGTAAATCTATGTGTCTTTGACTACTGTGGTCATCAGTCCCTAGACTTACAAATACTCGTTTAAGTTTGAGAACATAGATACAGTCGTTACCCATACACAGCCGAGGTAAAAAAATAAACTGCCAAACTACACCCCAACTGCGGCAGTCACCAAAGAGGCGGCAAACTACACTGCCGAGTAAACTACACACGCGCCCGAGGCAGGTAACCGAACGCGGGAGGCCAAGACGGCAAAAATATGGGGAAACAGAAGAACATAATGCAAGGTAACCATCGTCAAACTATTGACTATAACAACCCACGGGTGCACCGGTAAATAATGAAGTGTCATCCAATCTAACTCACTTCCACAAACAAGGCACCGGACGCTCAATGTTGACAGAAGCACAAAACCTTCCACACAAATGACTTCCGTTGAAGCACTTAACTTGGCAGACGTTCCATGAATGGTGCGAAAGAGTTGGACTAGGAATCCGTTCTCATGATGTCCGAACTACACGTTGCAGGCGTGGCGTGTTCTCAGACAGACGCCACAGCAGAACGGCAGGACCCCGACGAAGACCCAAACACAACGACGCGCGTCGCTAGGCCGGAAGAGTCGCGGGACACATGAGCAGAGAACTACATGCGCGCCGCCCGGTACGCCCCCCTCGGGGAGCAGAGGAACAGCTAATTAAACTGGCGCTAGTGCGCAGGCGAATAAGACACGGCTCAACCTCCTCGCCTCAAATGGAAACGATGCCCGCCAATTAATTAACCGAAAATAGATCACAACAACGAGATTGCGTGTACTGTTGCTGCCTGGAAGGTGCGTTGCGGCTGAGTGGCATTCAGACTCCTGTGACGACGGCTGTTAACCGGAGATAACGCCTATTTTAACGGTTTCTGTTGTCTCAAAACGCGTCCAGGTCCTGAAAATTACAGTTTAGGACACTCCAGTGCCTCGGCGGAGTGGCCGAGCGCATTGAGGCGCTATGCCCTTATGCGCGAGGCCGTTCCCCGTCGGTGGTTCGAATTCCCCCTCGGCATGGATGTTTGTGCTGTCTTTAACATAACTTAGTTTATAAGCAGTTCGTAAGTTTAGGGACTGATGACCCCACAGTTAAGTCCCATGCGCTTAACAAACATTTTTGACACTGCAGTAGCTGCAGCTACCTTCGTTTGTATCTGTTCCACTTCCAACCTTCCTATGACTCTCCATGCCATAGCTTCGGGTAAGTCGCATGGTTGTTGCATTGCACTACCTTCTCATTACACTAGCTGAATCCAACTGCTTGTGTAACTCGTTTGGTAAACACAAGACAACAACAACGCCCCCTGAGGCAACTTTCTGTTATTATAACTATCTCGGTTGCTGTAATGTTGTTGTCTCCCTTTCGTAGAACCGACAGAAATACATCAAACCATCTTAGTTTACTCTGCCGATGACAATACTTCAGAAACTACATATCTCAACAGATCCCTTGATTTTTTGGACCAGTTTATTTAGTTGAATTGACGGCCGTCATATTTGACTAGTTTATCGCTCGATCGTTGTAGTTGATTTCTAAGAGAACAATGTGTGCCATTTAGGCATTTAAATAATTCGTAAAGAGTTAGTGATGTTAGTATAGTGGACAAAAAAATTCAGCAATGAAGATAATAAAATGTTAAGTGTATGAACTGTAGACTAGCAGTCATTATTTATTTAACCTGTGAGAACTCGCGCGTTTAAAAGTTACGCGATCAATCGCAAGTATAGCGTTTTTCTAACAGACAAAGAACAGTTTGTAATGTACTTCATATGTCTAAATAAGTATTTCTAGTTGCAATTATAAGAAAACACACATATTTGACTATTTAAAATTGGTAAAATGCCGACTGTTTTGAAATTACTGTGAGCAAAATGCTCAGAGCGCGAGTGCTCGCGGGTTAATGGTATTCATTTGTAAAAGCATGAAATGCGACAGTGATTGATTAGTCAGTTTTATGTCTTGCCATGTCACATAGAGAGGGAAAGTAGATTCAAATAGGCATATGTAAAAGGTATCCAATTTTTTCAATGAATTACGGTATGTAGCGGAACTGCTGAAGAATTTTCTTTTGTGTTTCACAGTTAAAAACATAACCTCAGCTACAGTAGCATTGATCGTGACGTGTTCAGTGAAAACTTTTCGTTTTCGGAGCCGCGACTTCTCAATCAAGTAGCTCCTCAGTAGGCCTCACAAGGGCTGAGTGCAGCCCGCTTGCTAACAGCACTCGGCAGACCCGGACGGTTACCCATCCAAATGCTAGCCAAGCACGACAATGCTTAACTTCGGGGATCTTATGGAAACCGGTGTATTCCCTGCGACACAAGTCGTTGGCTCGAGTATTAAAACATATAAAGACATTTGTGTTGACAGTGTATGAGTAATATGTTTTTATAGATAGTAATTATACGAATACTATTATTTAACATTTGTTATTCTGTACGGCCCTTATTTTTCGTATTTATCCCATATTTTCATTTCTTTTATGTACTATTTTTCCTTAATGTTCAAATGTTTGTAAAGTTATGGGACCTAGCTGCAGTGCCCATCGGTCCCTAATCTTACAAACTACTCAAACTAACTTATCTTAAGAACAACACACACACCCATGCCCGAGGAAAGGCTCGAAATTCTGACGGCGAATGGCCGCGCGCATCGCAGCAAGGCGCTTTAGTGCGTACGGATTTTCCGCCGCGGCGCTATTACTTATCTCTACTTTGAAAAGGCCGAGTGGAGAATCACGATTTTGGGGTGTCTGTACCTATTTGAGCTAGGATTATGGCGTGAAAAGGTTTTAATTCATTCCGGAACAAAGCCCATTAGTATTACCGTGAGAACATTTGTCTTACCGTGGCCATGTTACAGTATAAGCAAAGCTGGTGTCCCGGCACATTATGAGGATCGGTTAATTTCTGTTGCAAAAGATGTCAGATGGGCTGAAATTAATACTCAGCTAATGACAACATTTTATGTACACCGTTCCGATTTTGTGTACAAAAAACTGTTTCCAAAGAGGTCACTTCTAGCCTTTAAACGTATACGAATCAGTCCAAACTTTGCACGAAAGTAGATAAATTGATGAAGTCCAAGTGACTTTGTATCAAATAACGATTAGCTAGTGTATAGGGTTATGGTTTTAAGTCGAGCTACAATTAGCACGTGCTGAGACTCACTGGACGTTCAGAAAATGGTGGAATTGATAGTACTTTATTAGCTGGCAATTGTTTATAAGTGAATTGAAGCCTGATTTTAAGTAAGTAATTTAAAATAATCGACAAGCCGGCGTTTATTTAAATTTTGTGAAGAAATTTTGAAGAAACACTAATTCACAACCCCTGTCGACTACGATAACTAATAAAGTATGGTAAATTAGGGAGCTAGAATGAACCAAAGGTGAATCAAAAAATGTTCAAATGTTTGTAAATGTTATGGGACTTAACTACGGGGTCATCAGTCCCTAAACTTACAAACTACTTATGAACTACTTACGAACTGGGACGGCACAAATATCCATGCCCGAGGGGGGATTCGAACCCGCGACCGTAGTAGCCGTGCAGACCGTGACTGAAGCGCCTCAGTCCCCTCGGCCACCGCGGCCGGCAAAGGTGAATCATTTCTGGGTAGAATAACAGATGTATTAGGGGGAGACTAGCTTTTAGACTAATCTGGCAACATCAAAAACATTTAAATAGAAACATTCGCTAATTCTTATGAGTTAACAGTAAAGCAAGTATCCCTGAGCAGCAATGCATGCATAGCAAACTTCAGTGGCGTGTAGTGAAAAACTGCATACTGCACGACATGGAAAGTGGTATGTTGAATGACAGTTTGCTAGTTGTCATGTTATACGACTTGATATATGTATCATATGAAAGTTCTCTAAAAAAAATTGAGATTCTGATTTATAGTTGAATAGTGGATTTTGAACGTGACTGCAGAACGTTAATCTGTGCTAATCTGTGTTCTTTGTATATCTTTGCTGTTCGTTTGCAATACGAAACTGTGTGTGAATCTTAATTCGAGCTGCATTTGATAACACAAAGAGCTGTAGAGTTATTAATAGATTTTTCTCTTATTTTTGCTCGTTTTTATTATCTTCGCATAAGACGTTTTGAAATAAGACTGTAAAATGAACATGTAAGCCTTACGTATCAATAAAATAAAACTGTTCCATAATCTTTTCATCAAGATCTGCTACCCAAAGCAATTTAAAAAAGTTAATAAAAATATATTCCGTCTTTGTTTTACAGTGAAAATGAAAATGTCTGAAAACGTGAAACAAAACTTTACTGGTAGCTACTATGTCCAACTTGCTTCATCACTGATGTGACTTGGGCGAGAAATAAATCGCAAAATACGCAGTGGTAACTTGATTAAAAATTCCAATTCTATATTTAAAGAAATCGACTCATTTCCTAGCATAATTAGTTAACATTTTATTCATGTACAAAAGAGTTACTTATTGTATTCATTACTTATCATTTCTATTCCTTGCCATCAAATCAACTGCATTCCAAAAGTCATCTTTTTTAAACTTAAACGTAAATGGTATTTCAGAAACAGGACAAAATCTCATTTCAAATTACTTTCACATATAGTTCAACTTACCAAGAATTAAAGATTACAACTCCCTTGCATTGAATATCTGCTAGAACCATGATCAGCTAAATTATTCATCGTTGCCAACAAACCAAATAAGTGAATACCTCATAACAAAGGCAACCTACATCCATTTGAATTTGTTTACTGTATTCATCTCTTGGTCTTCTGCGGTTTTTACCCCACACACTTCCCTCCATGCTAAATTCACGATTCCTTGATGTCTAAGAATGTGTCCTACCAATCAATCTCTTCTTTTAGTCAAGGTATGTCAAAAATTTCTTTCCTACCCAATTCTTTTCAGTACCTCCTCATTAGTTATGCGATCTATCAACCTAATCTTGAGCATTCTTCTATAGCACCACATTTCAAAAGGTTCTATCCTCTTCCTATCTGAACAATTATTTTTATCGTGCATGTTTCACTCCCGTGCAAGGCAACACTCCACTCAAATGCCTTCAGAAAACACTTCAAATGTTTGTGAAGCTTAAGGTACTTAACTGCGGTGTCATCAGTCCTTAAACTTACAAGCTACTTGTGAACTATCTTATACAAAAGACGACACAAACATCCATGCCCGAGGGGGGATTCGAACCCCCGACTGGGAGCGGCCACGCGCATCGTAGCACAGCGCCTCAATGCGCTTGGCCACTCCGCTGCGACAGAAAACACTCCCTTACACTCAAATTAAAATTCGATGTTAGTAAATATCTCATTAAAAAAATTACGCTTTTCTTCCCATTGGCATTCTGCATTTTATATCCTCTGTACTGTGACCATGATATATTTTACTGCCCAAGCAGCAAAACTGATTTACCACCTTTATTATTTCGTTAACTAATTCCTTCGGCATCGTCTTATTTTCTTAGAATGCATACCATTCCATTTCGTTCAATTTCGCTTCTAGTTCCTTTGCTGTCTCTGACAGAATTACATTGTCATGATTTGTCATCAGCAATACACAATGTTTTAATTTCTTCACCCTGAACTTTAATTCCTTTTTCAAATTCCTCATTGGTTTCCTTTACAGCTTGCTAAATATACAAATTAAATAACATCTTCTCAACCAATGCTTCCTTTTGATGCCCTTCGAGTCTAATAACTACGGTCTGGTTATTGTAGAAGTTGTAAGTAACCCTCCGCTCCATATATTTCCTCCCCGCTGACTTCAGAATATGAAGGAGTGTATTGCAGTCGATATCGTGAAGAGCTTTCTCCAAATCTACAAATGCTAGAAACGTAGGTTTGCCTTTCATTAATCCATCTTCTAAGATACGTCGTAAGGTGAGTATTGTATTCCGTGCTCCTACATTTCTCCTAAATCTAACTGATCTTCCCTCAGGTCAGCTTCTACGAAATTTTCCATTCTCCTGTAAATAATTCGTATTAAAATTTTACAGTCATGACTTATTAGTCTGATACATAATTACTTTTTGCTGTTTTCATTCCGGTATTTTCCAAACATTCGCCTCTGGTCATCATGCTTTAGGATGACTATATGGTGAAAAAATTGATTTTTGCATATCTCTCAGTTTGACACCTTCGCTCGATAAAGGGTTGAATCTGTTTTCGTTATTCGTTCAAAAATGAAATGTTCAAATGTTTGTAGAGTCTATGGGACTTAACTACGGGATCATCAGTCCCTAAACTTACAAACTACTTATGAACTACTTACGAACTAGGACGGCACAAATATCCATGCCCGAGGGGGGGGATTCGAACCCCCGACCTTAGTGGCCGTGCAGACCGTGACTGTCGTTATTCGTCACAGTTACTGTGCTACATCAAATGAAGTAAAATTACTGAAATAAAATTTAAAGAAGTCACAGAAGTACAATCGTATTGCGTAGACTTTGGACATGGCTAATGTTTTACGTCAAACATTGCAGTACGCTAAATTTAGATAAGATAATGGGATTTCATTGAAATGTGAGAGCAGAACGATGTCACTTTCCATTGCGTTTTACATCTAACCGTCGACGCGTACCAATTCAGTCCGTGAGGAAGTTTCCGGATATCGAAATCAAGCTTTCTGCGAAAGGTAGCTCGCCTATGTTGTGTGAAAAATTCGTACTCGAATCACAGGGATATGGAAGAAACTCGTGGGAAGCAGTAAGAGGATCGGCTGAACGGTGCGTGTAGACTCGTCTAGGGCACTTGACGGAAGGACCAAATGCGCGCGTCAGTACGTCTAAAACCGTCACAGGGCTAGTCTGGATTGTAGGTGTGCAGAGGAATGGTCCATGAAACATTCAAGCACACTCAAAATATAAACAGTATTCGAAATGACTGTCGGTCTGTTAACTTCCACTCATTTGACAGGTGATAACCGTGACTTTGATTTCTTGATGCTTTATACACAAATGTTATATGCGGCGGAGTGACCGAGCGCATTGAGGTGCTATGCTCCGATCCGCGAGGCCGTTCCCCGAAGGGAGGTTCGAATCCTCCCTCGGGCATGGATGTTTGTGTTGTCTTTAGTATTAGTTTATAAGTAGTTTGTAAGTTTAGGGACTGATGACCCCGAAGTTAAGTCCCATACGTCTAACAAACATTTGAACATTTTTTGTTATACGCAAATGCAGCATCTAAAAGTATTTGCACGGCGGCATTAAATGTCACTCCGTCTTGAAACACCTGCAGGTGCTGTTCACTTAACTGCGGGCGCTGTTTACTTAAGTTCACTTACGTTAAACACGAGCCTGTACGAACTTGACGTATTAACTACGACACTGGCTATGAATGTCAACCTACGTCCTTGTCTGCGCGGCACTGAACGTCACACCCAGTGCACAAGGAAACAAATTCATTACAGTAAAGCTCCGGTGTGCTACTGTGCTCATCAGGAAAATTCGACGAGTCTCGAAGTAAGCGGAACTCGAAACTGCACTTACATATCCGGGACGAACGTATTTGAAAAGGGGCCGTGTTGCAGTGGCTTGCTCCACGCTCTTAATCGGTCTGTCACTTCTGTCTATTCTGTGTAATTGCTCTTCTATGTCTTTTGCTGTCTCTAACAGAATTACTACGTCGTCAGCAAACCGCGAAGTTTTTATCCCCTCTCCCTGGATTTTAATTCCCTCTCCAAACTTCTCCTTGCATTCCTTCACAGCTTGCTAAATGTACAGATTGAACAACATTGGGGAAAGGCTACAACTCTGTCTTACTCCCTTCCCAACCACTGCGACCCTGTCATGACTTGCTGTCTGATTTTTGTACACGTTGAATATAACTCTTCGCTTCCTATATATTACCCCTGCAACCTTCAGAATTTGAAACAGTGTATTCCAGTCAACATAGTCGAAAGATTTCTCCACATCCACTAGTGCTAAAAGCGTAGGTTTCCCTTTCCTTAATCTATCTTCTAAGATAAGTCGTAATGTATTACCTCGCGTGTTTGTACATTTCTCCTAAATCCAAATTCATCTTCCCCAAGATCGGATTCCGCTAGTTTCCAAACATTTTCACTATGAAAATACATTTTTGGTTCCATTCAACGCATTGAACTGTAGTTAGATCAAGTAACTCCTCCACAGATATATTTATGTGCCTAACCCTACCATCATGATACTTTCATCGCTTTAAAAACAGAAACACTCCATTTTACCGGAAGTCTCCACATTAAAGCTTCAATGAAAGGGAAAAAAAACTATTTCACATATTTAGAGTATTTATTCTTAGAGGAACATTAACAAGAGTAAAACGGGGTAATTGAATGTAATGTCAGAAAATCAGGTGCTACTGAAGGAATTAGATTAGGTAATGAACAATACAAGTAATAGATGAGTTTTGTTATTTGGGTAGCAAGATAACTTCTGATGGCGGAAGAAAAGAAGATATAAAATGAAGAATGGCTATGGGAAGAAAAGCGTTTCTGAAGAAGCGAAATTTGTTGACATCCAATAATAATTTAAATGTTAGTAAGACCTCCCTGAAAGCATTTGTCAGGAGTGTAGCATTGTATGGTAATGTAACGTGGACGGTAAGGAGGTCAGACAGAAAGATAATAGAAGCTTTTGAAATGTGGGGCTACAGACGAATAATGAAAATTAGATGGGTAGATCATGTAACTAATGAGTAGGTGCTTAACCGAATTGTGGAGAAAAGGAGTTTCTGACACATCCTTACTAAGAGAAGGGATAGATTGGTGTGTCACATTCTGAGACATCAAGGAATTGTCAACTTAGCATTAGAAGGAAGTGTGTGGGCTAAGAATCGTAGAGGGAGTCCGAGTGACGAATACAGTAAGCAGATTCAAAAGGATGTAGGTTGTCGAACGTATTCTCAGATGAAGAGACTTGCACATGACAGGGTAGCGTGGAGAGCTGCATCAAACCAGTCTGCGGACTGAAGATCTCAACAACAGTGTTGTAGTTATGCACGCTACTATTGTCTTTGAATTGGTTTGGGTTATTAATAACAAATTTCATAAGTGAATATATACGAGGGTTCAAACAAATGGTGAGAACACTGCTATGGAGACACTATGCAATGGAATCTACTATTGTAGCACACTTTGTTGACATATCTACGTTACCTCTGGGCACATGGACTCCCCGTCCCACGGCAACGGCGTGTGCACAATCGAGGGAAACACAGTAACTTGTGAGCGAGCGGTCTAACGTGACAGTGCCCACTAAGTTTTCCAAACAGGAAAATCGGAGTTGGATCAAGATTGAATATGCCAGAGGTCGAACAGCACGACCGTGTTACCAAGGTCTTCAAGAGGAATCCTGGGGTCGGCATTGCCGTACAGAACAGTAGCACGTTGGATAAAAGCTTTCAACAAAGGTAAGCAAACTGTGGCAGACATGCATCGGGCAGGTCGTCCTAGCGTCTCTGAAGAAGTGCATGCTATGCCGCGTTAGTGGACAATGATCGACGCCAGACGATTCGTGAGCTCGCTCACGAAACCAGATTAGCGCATACACGCAAGCTGTGGCTACTCTGTGCGGTCGATGGGACTGGAAAATGCTGTACCCCTCCCCGGACGTAAGTCCTTGTAACTTAGATTTGATTCCGAAGATGAAGGAACCACTTCGAGGCATTCACTTCAGATTTGTTCCAGAAATTCGACAGGCAGTAGACTGCTTCATGCGCACTATCAAAAGAACAGGCTCTACTAACGGAATACTACGCTTTCCACATCGCTGGCAACGGGTTCTACACAAGGCTGGTGACTACTTTAAAGGATAGTAACAGGTGGGCACATGTAACGCTTTTGTATCGGTTGTGAATAAAAAGTTGCAACTATTTAAGTTCCAACCTTCGTATACTGTAAGGGTAAATAAATGTCTACAGGTTGATATTGGGTGGGCTCCAGAAATTATTCAGGCTACACGTTTTTGTGTGGTTCATGGTGTGGGTTTCTGCAGTCATGTCCTAGTTCGTGAACCACGGGAAACGTTTGAGTGGCCAAGTAAGTGGTCCTGACAGTTGGGATACCAGTACTTTGGAATAAGGTTGGGCATCTCGGACATTTTCTGGGTCGTGGCCACCTTTGTGCTCAGACGGCAAAGACTACCATATCCACCGATTAGTCCCTCAACCGTTAGGGGTAAAACCCAGTGGGGCCCTGGGCAAGTAAGGCTAGCAACCTGCTTCCCAGGTACTTCAATATCATGCTGGCAACAATCAGAGCAAAATGCCTCGGACCTTTGGAGGTGATGGAGTCCCACCTCTAATTGACAGACCAGGGACTCCTCCGATACGACTTGGCAAACTATCTGGAATAAGATGGGGAGCTATTAATATCAATGGGAATTACACTGGGAAGAAGGTTGTGCTGGCGGAGGCTTCAAGTAAGATGGGGTTAGATGTCTTAGCTGTTAGTGACGTTAGAGTTATGGGAGAGAAAGAGGAAGAAGTCGGAGAATACAGGGTCTACCTGTCAGGAGTCAAAGTAGGAAGAGCACAGTGGGGTGTAGGGCTTTACATCAGGAAAGCAATCGAACCCAGCATAATTGCAATAAAGTATGTAAATGAACGACTGATGTGGATAGATTTGGCCATCTCCAACAAGAATATTAGGATTGTGGCAGTTTATTCACCCTGTGAAGGGACAGATCAAGATGAGATGGACAGATTTTACAACGCACTTAGTGATGTAGTTGTTAGAGTGAAGGATAAGGATAGTGTTTTACTCATGGGTGATTTCAACGCCAGGATAGGAAATCGAACAGAAGGTTATGAAAATGTTATGGGTGTGTTTGGAGAGGATATGGAGGCCAACAGGAACGGAAAATTGCTCTTGGATTTCTGTTCCAGTATGGGCTTACTTACCACAAACTCCTTCTTTAAGCATAAGGACATTGACTATATAATAACAGACCAGGAATTCAGGAAGACAGTCAAGGGCACACGTTTCCAGAATTAAACTTTCACTCTGCAGCGGAGTGTGCTCTGATATGAAACTTCCTGGCAGATTAAAATTGTGTGCCGCAACCAGGACTCGAACCTGGGACCTTTACCTTTTGCGGGGAAGCGCACTACCGACTGTGCTATCCAGACACGACTCACGATGCCGCCTCACAACTTTACTTCCGCCAGTACCTCGCCTCCTACTTTCCAAACTTCACAGAAGCTCTCCTGCGAACCATGCAAGACTAGCACTCCTGGAAGAAAGGATATGGTGGAGGCATGGCTTAGCCACAGCCTAAGGGATGTTTCCAGAATGAAACTCTGCAGCGGAGTGTGCGCTGATATGAAACTTCCTGGCAGATTAAAATTGTGTGCCGGAAACGGGACTCGAACCTGGGACCTTTGCCTTTCGTGGCCAAGCGCACTACCGACTGTGCTATCCCGACTATCATTCTGGAAACATCCCTTAGGCTGTGGCTAAGCCATGTCCCGGTTCCGGCACACAATTTTAATCTGCCACGAAGTTTCAAGGACACACGTGTTTACAGGGTGTTCTTTGATGATACTGATCATTATTTAATCTGCAGTAAAATTGGTTTTGTGAGACTAAAAGAGCAGAAAGTCAGGTCCATGTGTAGAAGGATAAGAGTGGAGAAGCTTCAAGACAAGAAAATTAGGCAGAAATACATAGCAATGATCTCGGAAAGGTACCAGTTAGTTGAATGTAGTGATTTACAGTCACTGAAAGAGGAATGGTCAAGGTACAGGGACACAATACTGGAAGCAGCTAGAGAATGTCTTGGAACAGTAGTGTGTAAAGGTAGGAAGAAGCAGACAGCCTGGTGGAATGACACAGTCAAGGCAGGCTGTAAAAAGAAAAAGAAGGCGTTTCAAAAATGGCCCCATACTAGAAATCAGGCAGGATTAACAAGTGTTTTGTACAGTTCAGGAAAGCTGCTAGTCAATTCTGTGGATGCCTTGAGCAGATGGAGGGAATATTTTGAAGAATTGCTCAATGTAGGTGAAACGGTCAATGATGTGTCAGATTTTCAGATAGAATGGGATAGAAACTACGATGGAAACCGGATCTCATTCTACATCTACATCTACATGGGATACTCTGCAAATCACATTTAAGTGCCTGGCAGAGGGTTCATCGAACCACAATTATACTATTTATCTCCCATTCCATTCTCGAATAGCGCGCGGGAAGAAAGAACACCTGAATCTGTCTGTTCGAGCTCTGATTTCTCGTATTTTATTCTGATGATCATTTCTACCTATGTAAGTGGGAGTCAACAATATATTTTCGCATTCGGAGGAGAATGTTGGCGATTGGAGTTTCGCAAGTAACCCACGCCTCAGCGATAAGCGCCGTTGTTGTAATGATTCCCATCCCAGATCCTGTATCATTTCCGTAACGCTGTCTCCCCTGTATCGTGACAATACGAAACGAGCTGCCCTTCTTTGGACACTTTCGATGTCCTCCGTCAAACCCACCTGATAAGGATCCCACACTGGGCTGCAATACTCCAAAAATGGACGGACAAGCGTAGTGTATGCAGTTTCTTTAGTAGTTCTGTTGCATCTTTTAAGGATTCTGCCAATAAAACGCAGTCTCTGGTTCGCCTTTCCCACGATATTATCTACGTGTTCTTTCCAGTTTAAGTCTGAAGTAATAGTGATTCCTAGGTATTTTGTGGAGTTTACGGCGTTCACATTTGATTGATTTATGTTGTAAACAAAGTTTAACGGATTTCTTTTCGTACTCATGTGGACGACTTCACACTTCTCATTATTTAGAGTCAATTGCCAATTTTTACACCATACTGATATCTTATTCAGATCGTTCTGCAGTTGGTTTTGATCTTCAGATGATTTTACTAGACGGTAAATGACGGCGTCATTTACAAACAACCTAAGAGAGCTACTTAGATTTTCCCCTAAATCGTTTATGTAAATAAGGAATAGCAGAGGACCAATAACACTACCTTGTGGAACGCCCGATATCACCTCTGTTTTAGTCGATGCCTTACCATCGATTACTACGAACTGTGTCCTCTCTGACAAGAAATCCCCTATCCAATTGCAAATTTGGGGCGATATACCATAACCACGCAATTTGATTAAAAGCCGTTTGTGAGGTACGGTGTCAAATGCTTTCTGGAAATCAAGAAATACGGAATCGATTTGCGAACCTTTGTCGATAGCACCCATCACTTCGTGTGAATATAGAGCTAGTTGTGTTTCGCATGAACGATATTTTCTAAATCCGTGTTGACCTTGGGTCAATAGATCGTTCTGTTCGAGATAATTCATAATATTTGAATACAGGATATGTTCCAAAACCCTGCTGCAAATTGACGTCAATGAAATAGGCCTGTAGTTTAGTGGGTTACTCCTACTGCCTTTCTTGAATATAGGTGTGACCTGTGCAACTTTCCAATCTTTTGGTACAGATCCTTCTATGAGAGAGCGGTTGTATATGACTGTTAAGTAAGGAGCTATCGCTTCAGCATAATCAGATAGAAATCTAATGGGTATACAATCCGGACCAGAAGACTTGTTCTTATTAAGTGATTTTAGTTGCTGCACTACTCCGATGATATCTACTTCTATGTTACTCATTACGGCATCTGTTCGTAATTCGAAATCTGGAATATTGGTTTCGTCTTCTTTAGTGAATGAGTTTCTAAAAGCTAAGTTTAGTAACTCTGCTTTAGTAGCGCTGTCATCGGCAGGATCGCCATTACTATCACGTAGTGAAGGTATTGTTTGTGACTTTCCCCGAGTATATTTAACATATGACCAAAATCTCTTTGGGTTTTCAGTCAAATTACGGGAAAGAGTTTCGTTGTGATAAATGTTGTAGGCATCTCGCATTGAAATCCTCGCTAAATTTCGAGTTTCTGAGTACAATCGCAAATCCTGGGGATTTCGTGTTCGTTTAAATTTAGTATGCCTTTTCCTTTGCTTTTTCAACAGTGTCCTGACCTGTTTTGTGTACCAAGGGGGATCGCCTCCTTCTTTTATTAATTTATTAGGTATAAAACTTTCAATTGCTGTCGATACCACTTCTTTGAATTTGAGCCACATCTGGTCTACACCTACGTTTAGTGTTAGAAACGAGTGGAAGCTGTCTTTCAAGAAGCAATGTATTTTGTTTCTATCTGCTTTTCTGAACAAATATACTTTGCGTTTATTTTTGGTAACTTTGGGACTTTCGATATTCAATTTCGCTACTACAGCTCTGTGTTCACTAATACCTGTATCCGTTTTGATGCTCATTATGAGCTCAGGATTATTTGTTGCTAAGAGATCAAGTGTGTTTTCACATCCATTTACAATTCTAGTTGGCTCATGAACTAATTGTTCGAAGTAATTCTCAGAGAATGCGTTGAGTACAATTTCGGACGATGTTTTATGCCTACCTCCTGATTTGAAAATATAATTTCGCCAACAGATCGAGGGTAAATTAAAATCACCACCTACTATTATCGTGTGAGTCGGGTACGTTTTTGTAATTAGACTCAGGTTTTCTTTGAACCTTTCTGCTATTGTATCGTCAGAGTCAGGAGGCCGGTAAAAGGAACCGATTATTAACTTCTTACTATTTTCGGGTACAACCTCTACCCATAATAGCTCGCACGAACTATCAACTTCAACTTCGCTACATGAAATACTACTTTTGACGGCGACAAACACGCCCCCACCTATTTTGTTTAATCTATCCTTTCTGAATACCGTTAGATCTTTTGAAAATACTTCTTCTGAACTTATTTCCGGCTTGAGCCAACTTTCGCTGCCTATAATGATGTGTGTTTCGGTGCTTTCTATTAACGCTTGCAGTTCTGGAACTTTCCCGACACAGCTACGACAATTTACAACTGTTATACCGATAGTTTCCGGATCTACATTTCTCCTGTGATCCACCTGAACCCTTTGAAATTGCCCATTTTCTATTTCCCCGAAGCTCTTTATCCTAAAAAACCGCCCAGTCCACGCCACACAGCCCCCGCTACCCGTGTAGCCGCTTCCTGCGTGTAGTGGACTCCTGACCTATTCAGCGGAACCCGGAAACCCACCACCCGATGGCGCAAGTCAAGGAATCTGCAGCCTACACGGTCGCAGAACCGTCTGAGCCTCTGATTCAGACCCTCCACTCGGCTCTGTATCAGAGGTCCACAGTCGGTCCTGTCAACTATGCTGCAGATGGTGAGCTCTGCTTTCATCTTGCAAGCAAGACTGACAGTCTTTACCACTTCAGTTAGCCGTTCGAAACCTGAGAGGATTTCTTCAGATCCGAAACGACACACATCATTGGTACCGACGTGAGCCACCACCTGCAGTTGGTTGCACCCCGTACCCTTCATGGCATCCGGGAGGACCCGTTCCACATCTGGAATGACTCCACCCGGTATGCACACGGAGTGCACGTTGGCCTTCTTCCCCTCCTTGGCAGCCATCTCTCTAAGGGGCTCCATCACCCGCCTAACGTTGGAGCTCCCAACTACAAGTAAACCCACCCTCTGTGAAAGCCCGGATCTTGCAGGCTGGGTGGTGACAGGGTGAGAGACACCATCCGACTCAGGAACGTCGTCCTGAGCAGACAGTGCCTCAAACCTGTTCGCAAGACGAACCGGGGAGGCCTCACGATCGGTCCCCCGGAATGTCTTGCGCCTCCTGCCACGCACTGGAGCAACCTCCCACGCAACCACGGGTGGGATGTCTGCCTCACTGCTAGCAGTTTCAGGGCATGTCGCTGCCGCAGGCCGATCGGTGGAGACGACGGGAGTCCGTTCGGTCCCCACCGCCGGCCAACAACAACGACGCCCATCGATCGCAGCTTCCAACTGTGCAACCGAGGTTAACACAGCTTGAAGCTGAGAGCGAAGTGTCACCAGCTCAGACTGCATCCGCACACAGCAGTCACAGTCCCTATTCATGATTACAGTGCCAACAAAAACAAAAACTACAGTCGCGATGCGTTCAAAGGAAAACTAAACTGTTCGTTAGACCGCTGATGTGAATCCAATACGCACGATAGCTCAGTATAACTTTACAAATTGAGACGAGAAAGTGTAGACGAAAATCAAAATACTATATGTCGCTTCTAATCAGAAAACAAAGACAGACGACTGTCAAGACGCGATTCACACGGCGGAATAACACACTAACCAGATATTTAACGCGAATATGAATCAAACAAAAACGCGAGCACACAATAAATTTAATGCACTCAAGGGAAAACGCACTGAAAAGTAAAAATATGTAGCTTCTAGAGAGAAGCCGGTTACACTTAGAACTGATAAATTACTGCTACGCTACTGGAGAGGTGTGCTCTGGACGACGTCCGCTGGGCGACTGACTGGAGTAAACAAACGGTAACTGTTTCAAAACAAAGACAGACGACTCTCGCGACGCGATTCACACGGCGGAATAATACACTAACCAGATATTTAACGCGAATATGAATCAAACAAAAACGCGAGCACACAATAAATTTAATGCACTCAAGGGAAAAGGCACTGAAAAGTAAAAATATGTAGCTTCTAGAGAGAAGCCGGTTACACTTACAACTGATAAATTACTGCTACGCTACTGGAGAGGTGTGCTCTGGACGACGTCCGCTGGGCGACTGACTGGAGTAAACAAACGGTAACTGTTTCAAAACAAAGACAGACGACTCTCGCGACGCGATTCACACGGCGGAATAATACACTAACCAGATATTTAACGCGAATATGAATCAAACAAAAACGCGAGCACACAATAAATTTAATGCACTCAAGGGAAAAGGCACTGAAAAGTAAAAATATGTAGCTTCTAGAGAGAAGCCGGTTACACTTACAACTGATAAATTACTGCTACGCTACTGGAGAGGTGTGCTCTGGACGACGTCCGCTGGGCGGAAGTGGAGAAAATGGTCAGTAGATTACAGCGCAATAAAGCGGCTGGGGTGGATGAAATTAAGCCAGAACTCGTCAAATACTGTGGAATATCAGGTCTCAAATGGTTACACAGGATAATTGAGAAGGCGTGGGAATCGGGACAGGTTTCGCCTGACTGGACGAAAGCGCTAATCACGCCAATTTTCAAACATGGAAACAGAAAAGATTGTAAAAACTATCGAGGTATCTAATTAGCGTTGTAGTCAAAATATTCTCAGGTATTGTTGAAAGGAGAGTGCGAGTATTAATTGAGGACAAGTTAGATGAAAATCAGTGTGGGTTTAGGCCTCTTAGAGGCTGTCAGGACCAGGTCTTTAGCTTACGGCAGGTAAGGAGGCAAACTTCTGCAGGCAATTAAAGGGCTTTACGTAGACTGCCAGGCAGCAGTTAGAGTAGATGGCAAATTAAGCTCATGGTTCAGGGTAGTTTCAGGGATAACACAAGGCTGTAACCTATCACCACTGTTGTTCATACTATTCATGGATCATATGTTGAAAACAGTAGACTGGCAGGGCGGGACTAAATTAGGTGAAAACAAAATAAGCAGTCTCGCATACGCTGATGACTTAGTTGTAATGGCCGATTCGATTGAAAGGTTGCAAACTAATATTTCAGAGCTCGATCAGAGGTGCAAGGATTAATGTATGAAGATCAGTAACTCCAAAACAAAAGTAATGCCTCTGGGAAAGAGATTTAAACAGATTGAGTGCCAAATAGGAGGAACAAAGTTAGAACAGGTAGACAGTTTCAAGTACCTGGGATGTATTTTCTCACAGGATGGCAACATAGTGAAAGAACTGGAATCGAGGTGCAGCAAAGCTAATGCAGTGAGAGCTCACCTAAGGGTCAATCCAAATGAAGTGGTACAATAAAAATTAAGTTGGTTGCTTGACCATTTTTAAATATTTTAATTTTTTTATATGTGATTGCCCTATATTTGAGATGTTCAAAACCGTTTTTTAAAGTCATTTATCTTGCACCTTTACTGAATGGCGGCCATTTTTATTTGTCGGCGCGCGGCGATTTTTCAGTCTGGACACATTAGCGAAAATTTGAATATCTCTGCACTGGGTTAAGTTACAACATTGCAATTGACATGATTGTTTTTAGAAAAGTGTCCTCTACAACATTGTCTATTACACAAAATACCCTAAATTCAAAAATAACCAGTCAAATTACCTCCAAAATTTGGTATCAAAATTTTCAAAAATCCACTTTTACGCCCAAAAATAACAAACAAGGAGTGACTTATGAGAGTCTATTTTTTTCCTGTAGTTGGATATCATACCCTACTAGCCTCATATAGAACAAGAACACTTACAAATGTTTCCTTAATTTTTTATGAATTTTTGAAATTTGAAAATTTTCATTTTTTGTAAAGTTTGAGGCTAGTTATCTCAGATGGGACTGAATATAAAAGTATGATTTTTGCACAGTTTGTACACCTATATGATAGCAACATGCTGTAAAAATTTCAAAATTGATATTTGAGTGGGAACAAAAATAAGAATTTTTGAAAATGAGGAAATAATTCACATTACTATACAACTGATCTTATGGCTGTTACCTATTCATGTGTGATATTGGTGGAATATAATCAATTATAATTGAAGCAAGGTACTGAATTATATACAAAAAGTGGAAACATCACTGAAATTAACATTTATGGTATTTTGAAATACGAAATTTTAAAATAAATATTCTCAATTAACATCCTTTGAGATGCGACTATTCCTGAACCTGGAGGTGAATGTTGTTTCCTTAAAACATTTTTCATTGGTATCCAAACTTAGTCACTATTAGATTTCTTGAATGATAATCTTGGGCCAGCAGGGTGGTAAAAATGCACAAAAACGTCATTGTTTTCCAAACTCATTGTTTCAACCTCAGAAAGTCACCACTGTCCATCATACACACATGGTACTATGTCATTCAACGTTAAAGAGAGAGATGTAATTTTACTGACAGAATGATCCTCATAAATTTCCATTTCTGGTATTACATAGTATTGAACTAAGTTTTCTGTAATGGCCATAAATTTGTGGAAATGTCTTGTTCCTTTTATTGCTATACAGTTTTCAAATCTGGTTTTAAGTGTTGATTTCATATGCAGAACCACTTCTTCTTTCTTGGTCTGACTGTTAAGAACACTTTTTTTCTTCTGGCAGCTTCTGTTATATAGACTAATGCCCCCCTCCCCCCCTTGCAAAAGGCATACATGTCTTGTACTGTGAGAAGTTGGTCTGTGATTGGGCTTTGTAGGCTGGCTTTACTTACTTCACATTTTGTTGTACCTCCTACTCCATCACATGCATTTTTACCATGGCAAGATGCAAAAAAGTGCCATGCAGCCTACAACCCAAAGTCCACTTTGTGGTTGCACAGATTTGAAAAATTCTCTTTGTTCTTATACTGATTACCACTTCCATCTGAAAAGTATATCAGCTTCTCAACCTTGGGAAAGTTTTCTTTTATGTAATTTATTGCATGGTTTTGAAACACATGTACAGCCAAAGTTTGTGCTACAAGTAGTCACTTAGAATGCAAATTGAAGAACTCCAAACTTCATCTTTGTCATCTTTAAAGTAGTGAATAAATGGATGCACTGTTGCCTTGTTATTGACCCAGTGGTACCCTTGTATTGCATCCTGAATCACAAATGTAAAATTTTCCGCAAAATCAGCTAGCACTATACATTCAGTTTCATAAAGTTGTACTTTTTTGTTCTTCAAAAACTGACTTTGGATTTTAGAAACATAGTGATGACTTTTGAGTTTTTGTAATTATCAATTAAAGATTCCAAAAGTACTCTTCCTGAGCTTTAACCACTGTTATCATTTCTGCCTTGTCAGTTGTGACCCACTGTTTGAAGGTAATACTGTCTGGCATTTCCTCATAATAATTGTTAAACAATTCCAGAACAGTTTCCTTACCAGGGCATTTATTACACAAACTCATCATGCAGTCATAACTGTTAGTGTCACAGTCCATTAAATCTAGTAACTCTTTGTAGTTCAGATCACCCACAATCATCAGTTTGACATTTTGATGATAGAAACAAACGCATACGGAGTGTTAGGAATATAAATGTCATTAGCAAGGTTACATGATTCTGGTTCTGGATTCACAACAAATATTTTTGAGTAACAATTTGGGCACAGGGAATTTCCAGGAATCACATTAAGTTTCACTTCAGAAACTGTTTCAGTCTCACATAACCAGGACAAATGTTCAAGTTTTATTTCCCTCAAACCTTTTGTAATAGGCTTTTTATGAACTTTAAGTGGATCACAGCACGTTTTTGTGCATTTTTACCACCCTGCTGGCCCAAGAACATCATTCAAGAAATCTAATAGTGACTAAGTTTGGATATCAATGAAAAATGTTTTAAGGAAACTTTCAGTGCTTGAACTTACCACAGCAACTGGAAGGGGGGGGGGGCATTAGTCTATATGACAGTAGCTGTCAGAAGAAAAAAGTGTTCTTAACATTCACCTCCAGGTTCAGGAATAGTCGCGTCTCAAAGGATGTTAATTGAGAATATTTATTTTAAAATTTCGTATTTCAAAATACCATAAATGTTAATTTCAGTGATGTTTCCACTTTTTGTATATAATTCAGTACCTTGCTTCAATTATAATTGATTATATTCCACCAATATCACACATGAATAGGTAACAGCCATAAGATCAGTTGTATAGTAATGTGAATTATTTCCTCATTTTCAAAAATTCATATTTTTGTTCCCACTCAAATATCAATGTTGAAATTTTTACAGCATGTTGCTATCATATAGGTGTACAAACTGTGCAAAAATCATATTGTTATATTAAGTCCCATCTGAGATAACTAGCCTCAAACTTTACAAAAAATGAAATTTTTAAATTTCAAAAATTCATAAAAAATTAAGGAAACATTTGTAAGTGTTCTTGTTCTATATGAGGCTAGTAGTGTATGATATCTAACTACAGGAAAAAAATAGACTCTCATAAGTCACTCCTTGTTTGTTATTTTTGGGCGTAAAAGTGGATTTTTGAAAATTTTGATACCAAATTTTGGAGGTAATTTGACTGGTTATTTTTGAATTTAGGCTATTTTGTGTAATAGACAATGTTGTAGAGGACACTTTTCTAAAAACAATCATGTCAATTGCAATATTGTAACTTAACCCAGTGCAGAGATATTCAAATTTTCGCTAATGTGTCCAGACTGAAAAATCGCCGCGCGCCGACAAATAAAAATGGCCGCCATTCAGTAAAGGTGCAAGATAAATGAGTTAAAAAAAACGGTTTTGAAAATCTCAAATATAGGGCAATCGCATATAAAAAAATTAAAATATTTAAAAATGGTCAAGCAACCATCCCTGTACCACTTCATATGGATTGACCCCTAAGCTCTACTCTCTTCTGCAAGAAGGAAGTAAGTACCAAGACTTAGCAGTGCACCGCTCTATCTTTCGACCCACTTTGTTGTATGGGAGTTAAATAGGGGGGATACAGGTTACCTTATTCACAAGGTAGATGTTACAGATATGAAAGTAGCAAGAATGATTACAGGTACTAATAGTGGGAACAATGTCAGGAGGGTGTACATAATGAGGAAATCAAACAAAAACTGGGAATGAACACCATAGTTGAAGCAGTTAGAGCGAACAGACTGAGATGGTGGGGTCATGTTACACGCATGGGAGAAGCAAGGTTACCTAAGAGACTCATGAGCTCAGCAGCGGAGTGCGAGCGTGAAGGTCGGGGTGAGAGTTTAAAATAGGGAAAGATTAATTTTTGAAACTGACAACCACCAGCTGCGAACCAAATTCCTAAACATGCAAAAACACTGGAACTGTTATTGCGACTGTTTGACTCGTTTTCTAGGGGATGATATCACACGTTCGCAGCTTTCCTTCCCTGCATATGATTAACAAAACAAATTCATAATAAAATCAAGTTCATGAGAGAAAAGGGTGTACTAACTACTATTTTTGAAAACACGTGAAAGTTCACTTTATGTTGTTTATTTCACAATACTTGAACCCTGTGGCTGATACGTCTGTACGTCGGCACATTTATCAAATAAAGTTATAGCTCGAGAGCCCCCAGACAAAATGAATATTTGTCACGAATTGTTTTCACACCATGTGGCTGTCTCAAACACCGTTTATGTTCATGCCTATGCGATGACACGTGTTACATTAAGAAATCACAGTCACTTTAATTCAATGCGATGCACACCTTGTTCCACCGGCTAAATATTCACAAACACACAGTAGCACTCGATTTAACTTAGTGCAGTCTATGACGAGCAACCACACGTGGCGATTGCCACAGACAAATCTCAAGTCACCACCTTGAGATCCACTTGCCGACTGATCAGAGCGACGCCGTCCGGCCAGCCACACCACGTGGTCCCGAGTCCTCCCTTCCTGCCCAGGCGCGCGCGTGCGCTCGCCTAAAGCTCAACTGCCGGGATTTTTTCCCCTACATCATCAACTTCCACATGTGAACTGTTCTAACCGATTTGCCAACGTACAGCGCTCAGCCAATACATTTCTAAAACTTTACTTAAAATCAAAATAATTACACTACACATTAAACAAATATTTTCTTACGTTTTTATATTAGTATAAACATCCTTTGTACTGTTTATCATAATCGTGCAATTTCTTATATCACAGATAACTGATTTAACTGAATATTTCAAGGTAAAATACAAAAGATTGATTGAAAATAAAATGAAAAATAGTTAATGTATTATTTTTATAAACAAACATTGCCATGCTAGTTGTGTAACTGTCTTGTCTTCGTTGGTAATTTATTACTTTTCATTGTCAATTAAACATATTACGTTAGATGTGACTATATCAGCTAATGTATTGTTTATTTATCAACAGGCTATTTTGTAATGAGGGCCTTAAAGGTTCCTAACTGCATCGTATTACTTCAAATGCCAGTAGTATTACAATATTTGTGCACTGCACTATGCCTGGCACTCGCCATTGTCCCTCTCTCCCCTCACCGGAAACGAACTGTAAGCCACCAACGTCGGCCTGCTCGCTGGCCTCCCGTCAGCTACAAGCACACAGCAAGTCTCAACGTGGAGAATTTCTCCCTATGGCCTAACTATAAATGTTGTCACCCAACTGTGTACATACATTGCTACCATAATTAATAAGATTAAAATTGTGTAACATTTAGTGCATTGGCATGGTCAATGTTTGCAGTGAACTTCATACTGTTTAATTACCAAATTCTATTAATTACCAGTATTTCTATTGGGCGGTAATCTCACAGGAGGGTAAGAGGAGTCGAGGTAGACCAAGAAGAAAGTACTAAGATTCGGTGCAGAATGATTTTGATGTAAAAGGCATAACATCAGACGAGGCATCAATGTTAGCATTGAAAAGGGGATCATGGAGGAATTTTATTAGAGGTACTATGCTCCAGACTGAACGCTGTAAGTCATAATCAGTCTCTAATGATGATGACGACACGTTTTTGTGCGACAAATACTTTTCTTACTCAGTGGTGAGCTACGAGGGTCGTTTGAAAAGTTCTCGGAACGGAATGGAAAAAAAAGTACATCACTGACACTTTTTTTATTTTTCAATGTAGTCTCCTTGTATATTAATGTACTTGACCCAACGACGTTCCAGTGTCTTGATTCCAACTCTAATATGAAATTCATGCAGGTCTGCAAAATAGTTGTCAACGCTGGCTATCAGTTCTTCGTTTGATGTGAATCTTTGACCAACAAGAAAAATTTTCAGTTTGGGGAAGAGATGGAAGTCTGATGGAGCCATATCAGGTGGATGAGGCGGGTGTGACAACAATTCACACCTTATTTCGTGTAATGCTGTCATGGCGACGGCACATGTGTGCAGTCACGCATTGTCGTGGTGAAAGATGACTTTCTTCTTTGCAAAACCTGGCCTTTTTCACGTATAATTTGTTGCAATTTGTCCAGGATGTTAGCATAGAATTCTCCAGTAATGTTTTACCCAGTGAGGAGATAACCTACAAAAATAATCCCCTTTACATCCCAGAACACTGATGCCATTACCTTAAATTGCATTTGCTTTCTTTGGTGGCGGATAATCAGCATGTTTCCATTGCTTTGACTGTTGTTTTGTCTCTGGGGTATAGTAGTGCATCCAAGTTTCAACTGTGCTCACAAACCAGCGCAAAACTTTGTTTTCGTTACTCCTAAAATGGGCCTAACATTGTTCTGATATGTACATTCTCATGCGTTTTTGATGCATCGTCAAGAGTTGCGACACCCATCTTGCAGATAATTTATTTTATTTGTATTCTTCGGTTAAAATGTGGTGTTCCCTTTCAGAGGACATCTGGAAAGCGTGAGCAATTTCACGCACTTTCAATCGGTGCTCTTTCATTACCATTTTGTGCAGTCTTGCAATGATTTCTGGAGTAGTTACACATCTTGGTCGACCACTGGGCACATCATCATCTAAACTCTCCCGCCCAAATTTAAATTCATTTGTCCACTTGGCAACAACTGAATGTGAAGGCGCATCGACATGAACGTCCTTTGCTTTCAAACCTTTCTTTAAGAGGAACTTAATTACTGCTCGAACATCGATTTTTTTTTTCCATGTCCACAAATTATTACGCGAGAACAACAACAGAGCCACGTCACCGCCACAGCTCTCTTCCAATAGCACTGACGTGGCACATGTTACAGGCACCCGTCCAATGAATATCACGTGAACAACTCGTTGCGCTAGTTCTGACTTCTCGTGGTGATTCTGAGAACTCTTCAAACCACCCTCGTACACCAAAATATAATGCCATATGAGAGAAGTAAATGAAAATAGGTATAGTACCCTAATTTAATAAGGTGTCTATCACCAAAATAAGCAACTCTAATAGTATAAGTAACTAAAGTCAAAGGTTTCAGCAGTTCATCAATGTGTTTCTTCCAACTGAATCTCTCATCTATGCATACATGTAAAAATTTTGATTTTCCATCTGAGCTTCAGATTCCTGTCCAAAGTCTATTAATGTGGTGTCATGCCATTTTCTGTACACAGCTGTATATACTGTGTTTTATCGAAATTTAACGAGGCAGTTCTCAGAGAACTCCTCAATGATTTCTGAAAGACATTATTTAGAATTGCATCAGCTAGTTCTTGTTTGTTCATTGCGATTAAAATACCTATCAGCAAAAAGCACTAGCTTTACTTCTTCGTGAATATAGTACGGCAAATCATTAATATACGTTATATTAAGAACAGCAAAGGACCCAAGATCCTGCCCTGTGGCAACCCATTATTGATTACTCCCCAGTTTGAGGAAACGGCTGATTTTTGTGCAATATGTAAACCACTTCTTTTAACTTCTGCACTCTTCCAGTTAAGTAAGAATTAAACTACTGGTGCATTGCCCCACTCATACCACAATACTTGAGCTTATCTAGAAGAATTCCATGATTTATACTAGTGTGTTTCAACCTTTTCGAATATGCAACCTCCCCCCCCCCCCCAAGTAAAAATTTTCTGGCGACTCCCCCTTCCTCAGAATTGTAACAAAACTATGTTATCTCAAAGAAAACAAATTTAATCTTCTTTCTTTTGCTAATTCTTTCTTTGAAATTGTTGGAAGAAGTATTTTGTGTATTTTTCGGAATGGAACATATTATCTTATTTTTAGATTATTTCCAACAGAAAATTATGTTATGTTTAACAAATGTTTCGCATTTCAGGCAAGAATAAAAAGCTAATTATGCTCATTATACAGTCAATTTCTTAAAAAAAAAAGTGTATCTTTTATCGAATTTTCCAGAATTACATATTGTGTCATGTTCTTGTACCTATCGATTGGTTTCTGAAAACAGTTTTCAGGCTGTAAGCTTATTCATCATTAACACACTGTATTATAAAACAATGTATGATATATTCAATTTTATTTTATGGTGCAAGTACTTCCTCCGGTGTCGGCGATTCCTGAGCAAGACTCTGCAAACCCCTGGGGGTCGCGACCCATAAGTTGAAAAACACTGATTTACACAATCAAAAGCCTTTGAGAGCTCACAAAATCCCAATGGATTATGCCCGGTTGTACAGAGTATTTAATATTTGACGATTAAAAGTGTATATAGCAGTTTCTGCTGAAAAGTCTTTCTGAAAACCAGACTGACATTTTATTAGCAGTTTATTTTTAGAAATATGTGAAGTTAGTCTTGAATAAATTAATTTTTCAAAAATTTTGGATAGGTCTGTCATAAATGAGTTTGGACGATAGTTGTTGGTATCATACCTATCCCCCTTCTTTAGTGGCTTTTTAGAAGCATATTTCAGTATATCAGGGAAAATAGCCTGCTTCAGAGAGCTATTACATTTGGCTGAGAATGCTGTGTAGTATACACAAACAGAATTGACACTCAATATTACGGATTTTGGCCGTTATCATTCTCATAAATTCGATATGTTTTGGTAAATTTGATCTGTTTACTATAATTTGTATGATTGGTATGATTGTTACTTCGTTTCGAGTTCGAAACACTGGTTCGATCATACACAGGGCGAATACTGTCTTGGGCTACATTATTCCAAGCCTTCTCGACCTCTTCACGTAGTACTGCAATAGTTGTGAGCTGACAAGTTGCGCGTGTTAAGTTGTCGTCCCATCATACCCCACACATGCAAGATCATATGAAAGTCGGTAGAACGTGTTGGTCACAAAAGCTGCTGCATGTCTAGCAGAGCACTTTGAGTTTCACGTGCAGTATGTTGTCGAGCATTATTCTGTTGTGACGATGCATCACCTTCCAGTTGCAAGGACAGCAACAGAGCGGCCTTACAGCTTCTGCAGGTACTATACTAAGCGCTGGGCAACATTCCTTAACAATCACCAAAGCTGCACAACGATTTGAGAGGGTAGGTTTGTGGGAGTGGTAGGTAGAAATACAAGACACAATAAGTTCAGAAATTTAAGCAAAAGTGAAAAGTTTTAGATGAAAGCTACCTTTGTAAATACAATAGAATTTACAAATGACTCCTGCAATTTAAATGAAAATAGCTCAGCTTACTTATCAAAATCACACTAAAGTGAGATTCCAAAATTTAAGAGAATACAACCATTTAAAAATACCAAAACACGCTAAAGACGAGCTCAAAATTTTAAGTTAAGTCTGAGTTTTACTTTAACTGGTAGCAGGAAACTGTGCTCAATGATATCAATAGGTAGAAGGCCAATAAAACAACACACAATTTAAATGGCTGCAGTTCAGCATAGTTAAAGGAAAATGACACCGAGGTGGGGAGTTGGCTACTCGTTAATTTAATACAGCCACACAGGTAAAACAGTTGAGCTGACGCCGGCTGCGGTGGCCGAGGTGACTGAGGCGCTCCAGTCACGGTCAGCACGGCCACTACGGTCGGGGGTTCGAATCCCCCCTCGGGCATGGATATTGGTGCCGTCCTAGTTCGTAAGTAGTTCATAAGTAGTTTGTAAGTTTAGGGACTGATGACCCCGTAGTTAAGTCCCATAAGCTTTACAAACATTTGAACATTTTGTTGAGCTGACTCAAAACAGGAAGGAGAGGAATAAGGGCGCCCAACGGACAACGAGAACTACAGCTCTGACACGAAGGGGCTTACACAAACTGATAGAACGCCAAATTACAACCGCGTGTTGGTAACGGCTCACGGAGGGAAAATTTCTGCAAGGAGGAGATAAAAAATAAAAAAATAAATAAATAAAAATAAAAAAAAGTTATGCAATTACTGCCCGTGCAGATGCGAGCTAGCAGAGGGGCACAAACCAGATAAAATCCCCAGTTACGTTAATCAAGTTAATGACTATAGAGTACTTGCTACTCAGAGCAAAGAGGAAAATATAATTCAACTGAACAGAACTAAAAGTGCGGTATAACATGAATAAACAACTAACTACGTAGACATAGGCAACGACGGCCCCTGGGGTACGACCACCGATCCTGACAAATTCACACACACAAATTGCGGAGCAGGACTGTATCAGTCAATTACTTATTTCTTAACCCACGAAAAGTGCAGGCACCATCGCGATGGTGTAGGAGGAGGGTGTGAACCAACGCCCGGAAACACTTCATAGATCACCGATGAAAAACGGCTGGAGCGACGTGAGGCGCAGCCGGTGCTGAGTGCGGAGTACCAGTTGTTGACAGGTTCAATCGAAGAAACAGCAGCCCGGACGGCTCAGGATTATACTTATCCTACCGCACACAATGAGTCCTGGGATGGGGCCAGTGTGTTGCACACTACGAGACAGTGCTTACAACGTCTACGTCGTACGCGCAAGTATGTCATCATATTCTGCTCGAAATGTTGAACTGGCTGTAAATGAAATGGATGGAACATTTGATATACGCAATGTCCACCATACTCTTGTATGTGGAACATAGAAATCCAACGTCCAGAAATTCTACGTGTGGTTTGGAAGGACTACAGACTGTTGTTGTCGACTTCAGTCCGGAGACTGGTTTGATGCAGCTCTACACTCTGCCCTATCCTGAGCAACCCTTTTTATCTCCTTATAAGAACGGCAACCCTCGTACATTTGAATCTGCTTACTATATTCATCTCTTGGTCTCCCTCTGTGATTTTTATTCCACAACGCTAAATTTACGATTCCTTGGTGTCTGAGAATGTGTCCTATCATTCAAGCCCTTCTTTTAGTCACGGTGTGCCAGAAATTCCTTTTCTCCCCAATTCTGTTCAGTACTTTGTAACTTAATGGAAGTAATGTCCGTATAGTCGGGAAATTAATATATGGTATTGATTGGAAAGATGAAACACTGGCAGTGGACCTCGGCGAGCGGTTGAAGCAGCTTCCAGACAGCGCAGGTAATCTGAGAAAGGCCCATGCTTTGTACCCAAAACTAATGAGTGCTGTTAGCCGAGCGCTTCTTAAGGGGTGCCTGGAGGAAATCTGTTCCACGCTCCAGTAATTCAGAATAAAATAAAATCATCTATCAGACTGTTTATCGTCAATATTTCAGACATCTATAATGTCGGAATAATTACCCACATCTTATGAGTCCAAAAAATAATTTAAGTATCTCAAAAATTGCAAATGTTTAACACTACTATATCAAAATATAGAAAAAAAGCTTACAATAACCAGCTTTTGAATGCGTCATGCAATTTCAACATATTCTAGTTTAGATGATAACTTATGGTCTCTAGATATCATCTTGAAAGCTTCACGTTTGTATATATTTATTTAATGACTGATTTCAACTGATTTAAATTCATAATGGAAATATAAACAGATCATCATATTCTCCACAGTAACACTGGAAATGCAACAAGCATGATTTATCGCTTGTATATTTAATTTAGTGTGTCGTTTTATTCTACAATTTGCAAGTAATTTACATATATTGTGTGGTATGAGCGTTCAATCTTATGAAAGCTAGTTTGTCTATTTATTTCAGTCTTTATGTAATACTAATTAATAGTCCTCAGGGGACTGAACATTAATATTTTGTGTATTTAGATAATGTTATATTAGTAAGGTAGAACACTTGTATATATTTAATTAATGACTCATTTCAACTGATATAAATTTATACTGGAAATATAAACAGATCATCATATTATCCACAATAACACAGAAAATGCAACCAGCATGATTTACCTCTTGTCTATTTAATTTAGTGTGTCGTTTTATTCTACAATTTGCAAGTATTTTACATAAATATTGTGTGGTATGAGCGGTCAATCTCATGAAAGCTGGTTTGTCTTTTTATTTATTTCGGTCGTTATGTAATACTAATTAATAGTCCTCAGGGGACTTAACATTAATATTTTGTGTATTTAAATAATGTTATATTAGTAAGGTAGTGATTTCAGATGATCAGTTTTTACTTAAAGAAATATCTCATGTTAAGGTGTATACGACTTTGGAAGGTTTGGCAATCGGTCAGTGAGGAAGCGTCCAAGACACAGAAGTAGGGAGTGTGTGTTTGAGAGAGAGAGAGAGAGAGAGAGAGAGAGAGAGATGAGCGAAGGGGTCCGCGGAAAGGGGACTCCACGTCTAGCTCTGACAGAGGAAGGACCTTCCCGGATGATAGGAGTGATTCGATCGGGCAGAGTGTTAAGATTTGCGCAGCGAACGGCTGATTCTCGGGACTCTAAAGTTTGCGAGAACGATTATATGCCCGTGCAGCTAATATGTGTTTATGTTTTCACACAGGAACGTACGATTGTAGAAACGGTGTTCGGGAAACAGTACCAAATAATTTAACTGTTGACAATTTCATGTTGAGTGCTCGCGAAATACACAGTTTTTCTGTGTTTCTTAAAGTTACTTAGTTGGGGTAAAGTGCTACCAATTTCTTATTGCAGACGATACAACTGTTAAACAATTTTATTCAATTAATGATTAATAATTCATCTGACCGCTTCCAATAAGGACCCATTTTGACTGAATAAACCTTAGTAAACTAATACTCTAACTTTGCGTTAGAATAAAACCATTATTATTTATGTAATATTTCTTATTTGTTTCGCAAACGACATCCTGTGCATAGTTCTCACTACAGGAACACAGGTAAAATATAATAACTAAGGTGGTTGCTAGGGCCTGAAGCAGACATGTACTGTTCGACCGTAAGATAATATTTGAACCAAACTTCTAAATCAGAAACGTACATTGCCCAATACGCAGGATCTTACACTCGCTTTAATCTTAGCTGTGATA
This sequence comes from Locusta migratoria, assembly GCA_026315105.1. NCBI lineage: Eukaryota > Metazoa > Arthropoda > Insecta > Orthoptera > Acrididae > Locusta > Locusta migratoria. The sequence goes on along the minus strand of CM048747.1, from coordinate 51,704,530 downwards.
AATGAAGTGTAGGATTCAGCGCAACTTCCTCAATAGTTACGCAATCTATCCGCCTAATGTTCAGCATTCTTCTGTAGCACCCCATTCCAAAAGCTTCTATCCTCTTCCTTTCTGAACTATCTATCGGCCATGTTACCCTATCGTACAAATCAGTACTCCTCATAAACTTCCTTACACTTAAGTTAGTATTAGATATTAGCATATTTCTCTTTTTCAGAACTTCTTTCCCCACTGCCATTCTGCATTTTAAATCCTGTGTATTGCGACCATCGTATGTTCATTTACTGCTCAAGTAACAAAACTCATCTACCACCTTTATTATTTCGTTACTTAAATAATTCTTTTAGCATCGCCTGATTTTCTTACACTACATTCCATTACCAATGTTTTGCTCTTGTTAATGTTCATCTTGTATGCTTTCAACACACTATGCATTCCGTTCAATTGCTCTTTCAGGTCCTTTGCTGTCTGTAACAGAATGACAGTGTCATCCGCAAAACGCAATGTTTTTATTTCTTCAACGAGAACTTTAATTCCTAGGTCTGTCGTATGCATTGATCTCTATACTATCTGGATGTTGAACTTCAGCCGTCTGAGTGTGCCAACCATAAATGTTCATATTTCGTTTCTTGCCCAGTTCAAACACGGCTGTGTGAAGTGCTACAAGAAGAGGAAAAGAAAATACGTTTCGATTCCACTTCGTTATTAGGCTTTCACATAGCGTATTGACATAAACCTAAAAAAATGTTTGTAAATCTAACGGACTTAACTTCTTTGGTCATCAGTCCTAGACTTGCAAACTATCTAACTAGCTTTCGCTAAGAACTAAACACACACATCCATGCCCCAGGGAGGACTCGAACCTCCGACGGTAAGCAGCGGCGCGCTCCGTAGCAAGGCGCCTTAGAACGCTCTGCTACTCCACCGCGGCCATCAAGAGGTAAGCAAGCAATTGTTTGTCACGCAATAACTGATGGAAGTTCGTTTAACAAATTTAAACGTGGCTGACAATGGGAAAACGTTTGGAAAACCTTGAATGTGGCTGGCACGCCGTTAAGACACTAGATTACACATCCAGTTTGAATAGAGATCACTGGTTCTATGCTTGAGCTTCTTATATACATGACTGGAAAGACCAAGTACTACATCTTTTGAGAACCTGGATATAAATTCAGCATCGTCGAAATGATTTGGGCGTCTCCTCCTTGCCAATTCGAATTAAAGGTTTGCCTAAAATCTCGTCGTCACTACCTGACTGTATGACTTCTGTCATCTTGAAAACCTATTCCCTGGTTAAGCTCGCTAACCGGCCAGAAATTTCCGGTTCAAATTATCACGAGTTTTGTCTCTAGTTAGCCGTTATTCCGTGTTCGCACAATGCGTCTCTCAAGCTGTTATAAGAACGGAGCTTAACCGGCTGCTAACCCCTAAAGTACTGACTGTTCCCCCTGAAACACCCTCTACACACCTTGTGAAAAGATCAAAACTGGAGAGATTGAAGCCTAGACAGAGATTTGCCTGCAGTCGTTTAATCCCGCGAATCATGAGTGACTGGAGCAAGATAACGGGGAGTAGCAGCAGAGTCGTACATACACAGTCACGACACTCAGATTTTCGTTATACACTGCGACAGCAGCGCTCCAAGCGGCCGGCAAGCCACATTTCTGAATACGATATTGGATCAGTGCGAATTTTACATACTTTTTACATTAGGTATTTACATTAAGTATGTAGTGCCATAAAAATAGGCAATAACTTAAAAATAGTTCCATATTTGTCTTTCTTACGTTTCCTAAGATCCCTGACAAGGTACATTACAAGACAGTTTATTTACAATTTAATTTTTCCATGTTAGGACGGCATCTCCTTACTTTGAAGTATTTTAATGCCAAGATCGCAATTAATTAATTTATTTTTCTGATGACCGTTTATTTTATTTACAATTATCTTGTAACCTACAGGCTATAATGTTCCAGCCTAGCTATTAATTTAGGAGATTAACAAATTTACAGAAGGAAGTGGTTTGAAGTTAGAAGCTATGAAAGATCCCAATCAGTAAATTACGGGAAAAAAAATTTAGAAAAATTATTACATGCATTTAAATGAAATGGCAAGCTAATTAACGGTGGAGTGTTGTGCAGGCAGAACATTACAAAAGAATCGACGAGCAGTTACCTTTAACAAGAGATCCATCGGTGGTTGAAATTTGGCTGTAAATGTAATTTTAATAATATGATAACCACTCGCCGAACAGTGGATGGCAGTTCGTCAATATCAAACTACGACTCGTGTAGCAAACAGTAAAGTAAGATAAGTGACATGATATAAATCGGATAGGAATATTACGTAAGTCAAACACATCGGACTTCTAAACATTTACAAGAAAATCGACTGCAGGTTCTATTGCCAGTAAATGATAATATTATGGAATACATTTTGAAACAAGAGTGGCAGGCTACACGAAATATCACCATTCAGTATTAACTAAAAACTATGCCATCCATTGTTGCGGTGATTCAACAAGGCTGAAAAAGACATTATGGGCGGAGGGAGGATAGGGCAAAATTATTAATAAAAATTCATAAGAGCGAATTTAAGTGAGAGGTGGGGGTTTATTTATAAATTTAAGATACGCGCACATCACATATATTTACCTGAATGTACATAATAGCGGCCACAGAAATATAATAAAGTACAGCTCCAGTCTGCAAGATGCTATCGCTACGAAGTACAAAGCAAGAGTGTCTTCTTTCTTACAAAAAAAAATTGAAAGTGTTGTTCCTAAATTTTCTTTCTCTGACTTTCATAGATAACTATTTTAACACGCCGAAATAATATAAAAATACAAAATTTTCTCTGATAATATCGGGGAAAGGAAACCGTGTCATTATCAGGCTTTAACTGAATAATTAAAATTTCTATTAAATAAAAAAAATTGCTCGGATGCACCAGAAGACCTGACCGTTAACAGAGACACGTCGCTTTTATACGCAGGAAGGTTAAGATTTCTTCATTGATGATGATTTCGTGTGGCGTTTATGGCCGTTAAACCCCAAGTGGGGTCGTGTTCAGGCTGCCTGGTGCAAGTCTTCTTAGCGGACGCCACTTTGGCGACTTGCGTGTCAATGATGGTGAAATGATGATGAGGACGACAAAGCACCGTCTCCGGGCGGAGAAAATCTCCAACCCGAGCGGGAATCGAACCCGGACCTCTGCGTGGAAACCCAGCACGCTGTCCACTAGACTACGGAGGCGAACATTTCTCCATTACAATTCCAGTAAAATCGGTGAGGGTGGAACGTAGGAAACGAATATAGACTGCAATAACTACAGTATGTAACGTTCCAAATCAGCCACAACAGCTGTAGCTGAAGGAAAAACGTCACAGACGTGGCAATAAAACGACACAAGCAATCAATCTGTTTTCCAAAAGAGAAGAACCCAATTCCACAATTGTTACTACAGTTGAACCGCAAACGGCAAGTATCTTCAAAACATTGCCTTCTAAGCTACAGTAATTACGCTTAACAGAATATGCACGTTTAAGAAAGACGAGTGAGGTGTAAAAATGTACGAATCATTAGACTCCACACCGAATTGATACACGTCAAAAAACTGCCTATCATAATAACAAAAGACCACAATAGAAATTTATCATTGTCTTATCTTTATTTTCTACTTATTTTTAGCGGAATAAGCTGCAAATACACACATATATTGGTAAGTATTTGTTCTTGACGAAGTTGTTGTTTGGCCGGCCGCAGTGGCCGAGCGGTCTGCGGCGTGCCAGTCACAGTCTGCACGGCCGCTACGGTCGGGGGTCCGAATCCCCCTTCGGGCATGGATGATTGTGTCGTCTTTAGTATAAGGTAGTTCATAAGTAGTTTGTAAGTTTAGGGACTGATGACCCCGCAGTTAAGTCCCTTAAACTTAACAAACATTTGAACTTTTTTTTAAAGTTGTTGTTTATACCATAGAATCAGTTAAATTCGGCAGTTTTTACATTAATTTCCGTATTATGTATGTCTCTTGATGTTTTACTAATGCTTGTTTACTATGTCATTAATTTTGTACAAAAATAATTATTATCGAACATCACTACTTCGGCGGCTTGCCGTGGGGCGGATCCATGATGGCTTCCTGCGGGAGGGAGGGGGGGAGGACGGTGAAAGAATTTTTATTGTCAGATAACTCTAGTCAGTAGAAAGACTAGCACCGGCCACCCCTTTTTTACCTCACGCACCATTTAACAAAAATTTCACAGTTTTGAAGACTCGTCGCAGTGATAGCACGCTACGTCGCATTCTGAAAAAAAAAAAAAAAAAAAAAAAAAAAAAAAAAAAAAAAAAAAAAAAAAAAGCACTGCTGCTGGGGGGAGGGGGGGGCGGCGAACGACTCTACGTCCCCACCCCCTCTTTGGATCCGCCTATGGGCTTGCCCAGCGTTAGGAGCGCTAGTGTCGTTGCAACTGCCAGTTGGTAACAACTTTTACGCAGTGGGTGTCATGACTGTAGATTGTGGTAGCCAGAGGTACCCACGGGGGTTCGAGGGGGGGGGGGGTCGTAACACAGACAGCGTCATTGACATTTCTGGGGGGGGGGGTGAAATGTAGTACTTTTGGAGAACTTGGGGAGGGGGCTTTATAAAACAACTTTCAAAACGTGAAAAAATAATAAACCAATGTTTGGCATAAAAGTTTTCTGGGTATTGTACCGCGTCATGATGTAGGCTATTACTTAAATAACCGACGTTTCGGCCAACGTTACAGTGGTCTTCATCTGGGTATACTGATGTGAGCTGGTTGTTACTATACTTTATATTACTTTCATTTAGACATTACGTCATAATTTTTAAAAATAAGCGATGTTATTGGTGAATTTTTGGCGGAAGAATGGAACTTTATTTTGATAGGATGCTGAGGTGGAAGGGGTGGGGGTTAGCCGTTGCTTCTTGCGTAGCGAGACATGATTGGTGTTCATCGGCGAATGGGGTGAGGGCTTCCGTTTCTCTCCTGCTGGCCGTGGGCCGCGCGGCGGCAGTAGCTTACTAGTGACGCTCACGTGTTGTGATGTCAGTGCGGCCTATTTCGCTGTGATGGCTGATAGCCAAGAGGGGGCAAGCCTGAGTCCATCTTCTCTATTCATGTTATTAGGGTGTTTTACAATTTCGATGGCTTCCCTTATCTTGCGTTTAACCATCCCTGGTTGCTTGGCGAGTATTCTGGCATCGTTAAATTTTATCTTTTTACTGCAATCTTGCTGGTGTTCGGCTACTGCAGATTTATTGTGTTGGCCTAATCGAATGTAGCGTTCATGTTTGCGTATGCGTGTTGCCACTGCCCTCCCTGTCTCACCTACGTATACTTCCCCACACTCGCATTCCACCTTGTATACTCCTGATGCGTGTAGTGCCTCTATGTTGTCCTTTGTGGAACCAAGTACATCCTTGATGTTGTGACTACTATAGAAGAAAGGCTGGATACCAACCCGGCAAAGATGTTTAGCAATCCGATCTATGACGTTTTTTACATACGGCAAGCGTGCTGCTGGCTGCTTTTTATTGACTTTCTGCCTACTGCTGTTTCTTTTATTTGTGTGAATGGCGGTGTGAATCACTCTATGGTTGTAGCCATTTGCCAGAACTGTTGTTTCTAGTTTGTTGAGCTCAGCTGTTTTATTATCTTCATCACTTAGTCGCTGCGCGCGAATCGTCAGTGACTTTTATGTCATCTGACTCTGGCCGCGGAAGCCTACGTAATTAAACCAATGTTTATATACAAAATGAAGTTATCTTCCGAATCCATGACCTAATATCTCGGGTGTGGGGGAGGGGTTGGTCGCAGTTTGTGAGTGGGCGGCGGGTGAGTCATCGGCCAAGAGGGGCGGGGAGGGGGGCACCTATGGTGGTAGCAGTGATATCCTGGCTTGTAGCACAGAGTAACATATAACATATACAGAGAAGAAACTTCCTCCATACCATTGTCCTACACTCCCCTCGTAGTTCCGTTAAATGCCAATAGATGTCAAATGGTTCCCCGACTTAGTACCGGTAGACGATACTAGAGGCGCTTCCGAGGGTGCCTCTCGCATGTCAGAGGGTAGCGTGGAGGGGAAACTGAGGGAGAGCTCGTGCAGCCTGCCATGAGGTCACGGCTGTGTCCGACTTGCCGGCGTTTGAGGGGAGGTGGTGGTGGGGACAGCCACTACCTGCCGTCTGCTCTGGCCAGTTTAAAGGGCTGCTTGTGACCTCAGCGGCATCATGGGACATATTACGGAACCTTCCCTCCCCGCACCCCTGCGCGTGTGACCGGACCCTTACGGAGGTTTTCTGTCTGTATATCTTTATGCTTGTAGGCTGCAGATGTAGAGGGAGGATATTTGTAGCCGATCGCTGCTGGGCCCCGCGTCTGGCTGTGAAAGGGAACGGAAGTACGGCGATAGTGAGGCTGTGGGCGCGGTCGCGACTGCCGGACGTCGGACAATGCGGCCGCGGGAGTGGCGCAGCTGCCAGTGGCGGCTGGCGACTGACGCCAGTGCTCAGTGCTCAGTGGTCAGTGCGCGCATGAGCCGCGACTGGTCCACCCGCGACCGCTTCGGCGGCGGCGCCGGCGTCGCGGCGTCTCGCGCGTCTGGCTCCTGGTGCGTGGCGCCGGCTGCCGCGGGCTGTCTGCCGCCACCGCAGGCCGCCACCGTGGCCGTCTACAGCGCTGGCGCCGCGCACCTGCTGCCCGCGTCGTGAGTACCGACGCACTCGCCTGCCTGCACCACCTGTTCGTCTTTAAAGGGCCTACACACGATACGATTTATTGGACCAGTTCGTTGGTAATCCGATAAATTGGGCGGTTTTAGGCGCTATCCGACCAACTTTCCTTGTCGGCCGGTTGGTTGCGCCTGACCACCCGATCTCCGATTGCACCACCACTTCACCCTACAAATTGTATCGTGTGTAGCGCTTCCCGACCTACTTCCATGCCTGAGGTCGACTGCACAGCGAACACGCGAAAACAAAAACAGTTCGACAAACAGACACGTGAACAGGGTAGTGCGGCGTGCAGTTGTTCGGAACGTGTGTTGGCTGCTACCAATTGGACATCTTGTTGGTCGTACTATAAATCGGACCATGTGTAGGAGCCTTAAAGGTTGCGAACAACACAGCCCAGCGGCGGGGCGTGCGCCAGCGCCCCAATAAATTGAGCGAGTTTTGATATTACTCTTAATGAGTATGCAGTACATTATTTCTGTGGTGTTGTTTGATAATGATTCAGATCACGTAACAGAAGTGATCTGGATAATATTCCAACAGCTGGACTCCAGCTCTGCTGACTACAGCCATTCTCGTGCTTACCATTAAGCGCTTGGCAGAGCTAGCAACGGCTTCACCGCTGCACAGTCTCTCACTGCGCATGCGTCAGCCCCGGCCACTGGACCAACGCCTTGGCCCACTGCTGGATGGCCGAATGCTACCTGATGTGTTGCTTTCATCTTGTGTTTCTTGCGTACATGAAGACTGCTGCAGTTTTGAAATGTGTGTTTACACGTTGTGCTCAAACTCCTACATGCGTTTTTATTACTCATTGTATTGGTGTGGTGTCTGTTCTTTCGGACGTCCGTCGACGAAGTTAACTTCAGTTATTTCGCCGCAGATGCGGTTCTACGTCCGACCTCGCACGGGAATCCGTAATGGCGAGTGTAAGAGGGCATCAACGATAGGGGCGCTATAAACATAGCGTGCGACTTGTGAGAATTTGAGACGGACGGGAGGCGAGCACGGGTGGCCAAGAGGTTGAGCCGGGTGCCGTGGCTCAACGCGTCCGGTCAGAGGGCTGAACGCCCTCTGTAATAAAAAAAAAAACTCAGCCAAAGATCACATAGAACCGAAACGAACAAACACGATCAGCGTCCGCAAGTACAAAAAAAAAAAAAAAAAAAAAAAAAAAAAAAAAAAAAAAAAAAAAAAAAAAAAAGTAACGCCACTATTAGGTACGTGGTGTAACCTAAATACGCAACAGTGCAGGCAGTGACGGACTAAAGCATTCTGCGGCATTGGACCCTTACGTAGCTTGCATTTTCCGCGAATAATTCAACGCAAAGTTCCTAGTGATTGTAAAAAAGCGCAGCTGACTCCCGTTTGCAAGAAAGGAAAGAGAACTGACCCACATAATTACAGGCCAATAATCGCTAACGTCTGTTTCCTGTAGAATTTTGGAGCATATTCTCAGTTCGAATATAGTAAATTTCCTTGAGACGGAAAAGCTTCTTTCTATGTTTACGAAACATCGTTCATGTTAAACTCAGCTTGCCCTTTTCTCACATGACATCTTGCGTGTCATGTGTGAAGGACAAAAGGCGTTGGACATAATGCCACACTGCAGACTGCTAACGAAGATACGAGCTTATGGAATAGGTTCACAGATTTGTGACTGGCTGGAAGACTTCCTATGTAATAGAACGCAGTACGTTGTTCTCGACGGCGAGTGTTCATCAGACACGAGTGTATCGTCTGGCGTGCTCCAGGGGAGTGTGATAGGGCCGCTATTATTTTCTGTCTACATAAATGATCTGATGGACAGAGAAACTTGTAATTTGCGACTGTTTGCTGATGATGCTATGGTGTATGGGAGGGTGTCGTCTTTAACTGACTGTAATAGCATACAGGATGACTAAGACAAAATTTGTAGTTGGTGCGAAGAATGGCAGCTAGCTCTCAATGTAGAATAATGTAAGGTGATGCGCATGAGTAGAAAAGGCAATCCTATAATGTTCGAATACAGCATTAGTAGTGAGCTTCTTGATACTGTCGCGTCGTTCAAATATCTAGGCGTAACATTGCAGAGCGATATGAAATGGAACGAACATGTAAGGACAGTTGTGAGTAAGGCGGACAGCCGACTTCGGTTTATTGGGAGAATTTTGGGAAGATGTATTTTATCTGTAGAGGAGAGCGCGTATAAAACGCTTGTACGACTACGTCTTGAGTATTGTTCAAGCATTTGGGACCCGCAGAAGATCATTTTAAAGGAAGACATAGAAACAGTTCAGAGGCGAGAAGCTAGGTTTGTTATTGGTAGGTTCGACCAATGTGCGAGTGCCACGAAAATGCTCCAGGAACTCAATTGGGGAAAGATGGAGGAAAGACGACGTTCTTTTCGTTAATTTATGTTGAGGAAATTTAGAGGGCCGGAATTTGAAGCTAAGTTTAGAACGATCTTCCTGTCCCCTACTTACATTTTGCATAAAGATCACAAAGACAAGAGAAATTAGGGCTCGTACAGAGGCATATAGGCACTCTTTTTTTCGTGGTTCTATTTGGAAGTGGAACAGGAAAGGAAAAGCCTAGTAGTTGTACAGTGTACCCTCCACCACGAACCTTACGGTGAATTGCGGAGTATGTATGTAGGTGTAGATGTATAAGGTTATCGGAGGCCTGGGGCGGCGGCAAAATAAAGCCACCCGTCCACTTGCAAGAACATGTATTACTATAAAAAAAGTAACGTTTGAGATTTGGAGGCCCCCCAGGACGAGAGGCATAGGACAGTCTAAAACAATAGCTTTCGAGATTTGGAAGCCCCATAACGAGAGGCCTAGAGCACTCAAAAACGCGTTTTCGAGGTATTTGGAGGCTCCCCAAGACGAGAGGCCCTGGGCCAAGGAATGGGTCCTAGAACATTCTACACGTAATGAGCACTGGTCAGTATTACCTTCACAAACACTGAAGACGAACGAGAGTTGTAGCTTATCATACGCAGTGCTTTAGTTGAAAAAAATTAGGCGGTACTCTGCTCGGAGGAAAAATTTTTTATTGGTTACTCTGCTCATTCCACATGAAATGAGTCAAGTGAACATTTTTAGAAAATCAAGAAAGTAAAGATTTAGGCATGTGAATACAAAAAAATATAGCTACAATTTACCGATTTGAAGCTCATTTTTATTGTAATCAAGGCTTTAGTGTAGATGAGGATACCACCCATCGGCTTTGGACGACATCTTATCGCAACTAATCAGAAGACAATAAGAGTGGGTGTTGCTACCGAGAATTAAAAGCAGACATATCACACGAAAACCACTACAAAATTCGGTCAATGGAACCGCATGGAACTTTTAAAGACGGAACCAAGCGTTTACCTCCGTAAGAAGCAACGTTACCAACAATTGAACATGTACACTTCCAGCCAGTTGAAGAAGCATTGGTCAAAGAGAGAAAAATTCACTTCTATTTTAGTTCCTACTAGTGCTAGGACGCGCTATTTTATAATCTTAAACTGATTACAGTGCGAAAAAGACGGTTAAGTAAACATAATATATATGGTATATATTTTATATTGACCATGAGTTGCCGCGGAGGGGTGGCCGAGCACATTGAGGCGCTATGCTACGATGCGCGAGGCCGCTCCCCGTCGGGGCTTCGAATCCCCCCTCGAGCATGGATGTTTGTGCTGTCTTCAGTATAAGTTAGTTCATAAGTTGTTTGTAAGTGTAGGGACTGATGACGCCGCAGTTAAGTCCCATAAGCGTTACAAACATTTGAACATTTTTGACCATGAGTCGTTCTCAAAAACTGTCGTGCTAAGTATGAAAACATACGTAACTCGTGCAGTGTTTCATGATTCAATCAACGGAAATTAAGTCAAAATGTTGCGATGTACTGTCCCTTAAATATTTAAAAGAATTGCCGGAATTTCGCACTTGATTTCTTCAACGAATAAGCAACGATATAGCATACAAGAGGCTTTGCATATGTAGTGGCTTATCTCTTTGGAGCAAGGTTCTTATACGCTTTGGAGTCGGTAAGAGGCATTTCCTCTGTCTCTGTTCAGACTAGTGGGAACTCTCCATTGGCTAATTCGAACATTAGACCGCCAATCAGATTCCACTGGAATTGTGCAAAAGTGCAATTTCAACAATTCGACGGTTACGTTCGCAACTCAAACGAACTTAAAACTTTCCAATTTTTCTTTCCGAAATGCATTCGTCAATTTACAGTTGGTCTATTTTTTACGGATTTAAGAAAGAATTTTAGCCGGTACGCCAATAGCGAGTCTGAATTTTAGGCGGTAAGCCGTACCGCCCCAACTAAAGCACTGATCATACGGCAGACCATAAGACCTGGGGTGGGCTCAGTGCAACGAGCTAGAATTTCAAGCTCGTTGGCTCAGTGTGTCGTGGACTAACGCACTCTACAAGGAACCAGTCGCCAGCTTTATGTCGTACGCGCAAACATCAGTTACGTGCGGGCAGACCCCGCTTTCAATGCTGAAGATCACGGCCGGCCATTACATCTTTCGAGTGACCCTCTGACGACACACGTCGATCCGTGCACCTCGATGCTGCCGCCGGAGCGGAGGTGTCCGTGCCCGTACTCACATTGCTGGTGAAGCCCGTTTTACACGAGCGAATTTCTGCTGAAAATCGACTACTCAAAGTGCGTGCGCCTTTCGTGCCCGCGTGTAAATCAGTCGCCTACCACATTGCGAGTACGTCTATGACGTCAATGATCTATAGATTGTGCCGACTGTGGAGTTCTAAATATTCCACTGTGATACAGAATGCGTATGCACAGAAGCAAGAAATAGTAGGCCTGGTGGTGTCTGTTAACATCGGAAGTTACCTCTTCTGGTCGAGGACATTCGCATCTTCTTTAACTTTATTCTTTTGTTCGCTTTGTATTTTTATCCCACTAAAAAAGTTGCACCAAAGCCTAATATTACTTTTTCTACTACAAAAGAGATTAAATATCTGTAAGCAGAAAAATATTTTCGTTTTATGGGGAAAAAGCCTACACTATGTTTATATACGAGCGTAAATATATAAACGTGTTTTACCGAAAGTTATATCAATACGAGAGTCAGAAGTATTGGATGAGGAAATTATTTATGACGCTAGTTTTGACCGTTAGCAAGAAAACAAGATATAAAAACTAAAGTAAATAGTTGCTTTTTACTGCATTTTCGATATTGTTTCTTGTGTTTGCCAGTAAAAAAATTCTTCAGCAACCAATGTGTAAGTTTTCAAAAGTTTCAGTGCCACTTTCCTACTATTTAGGTTCTCAATTGTGTACAACTTTTGCTACATTTGAGGAAAACATCAACTATGTATTACCCTTTCGTCATTAACAAACTACATTATCCTTTTCCTTATGTAAAAAGTACCCTCATAACCTCAGTTCTTCATGCAGTTGCGAAACCACTTCGGTTTTTGAGTTTACGTCTAAACGAAAACTACTCGAATCAGGCGAGACGTAGTACGGGAATAACACGCCAGGGGCGCTACAGTACACCCACTCGTCGCGAATAGTCGACTGAGACTTAGTAAGTCTATGACTGAGAAAAGACAGTTCGTCGTGTAAAAGGGCTGTAACTGGTTTGTAACAGTTTGTGATGACACTCCTGGGCTCCTATCTCAGCTGTGGTAGCTGTGTGATCTGTAAGTGCAGGGTTGCCAAACGTCCCGGATTTTACGGGACAGCCGCATATTTGCATATGTTCCGCGTCTCGGACATTACTTAACCGGGATATTATTTGTCCCGTATTTGGATTTGAAGAGAAAACCTCCCAATATTTAGTATGTTTACTATTATTTCTAATTTCTTTCTTTTCAACGCTGCTCGGGTATTCATAACGATGGTGTTAAAAGCAACATCGTATGTAAAAAAAAAAAAAAAAATAAAATAAAATAAAATAAAATAAATAAAAAAATAAAAAAAATAAAAAAAATAAAAAAATGCACTTTTTAGGAGAGTAAAATAAGCTCTATTATTTACAGTTATCTCAATTGCAAATAAATAAAAAACAATTATTATCACTATAAATTATTTCATTAATAAAATATTCCATGAAAATAATTTTCAGGCCATAAATTAAATAAAAATTGTCAACAATGTTCTTACATGAACAAACTGACATAGGAGGTTGCAGTTCAACACCATTGATAATCAGCTTTTGGCTAGGTTGGCTAACCTTTTATATTGCTTATCATTTTTCATTGTTGGTAATTGAAACACGGTAGCATGTTTTCTCGCGCGTTGCGAAAAACTAAAGAAAACTGATCCGCATTCCGTGTTGTTATACAGCCATGGATGATCTATATTAGGAAAACATCGATGTTGACATCGACATTAACATCGTAAAAAAATCGGTGTACGACAAAACTAGAAAAGCAAATATCGATATCTGATAACATCGATGTTTTTAGTTGCAAAAATAAACAATCCTAAGGAAGGTGAAAGTTCTGACTACCGCTAGCGACACTGTTGTTGTACTTGTTGCAATGTCGTTGAAAGCGGTCGCTGAGCGGCATTATGGCAAAAGCTGCGCGAGTCTGTTTGCTTATGAGCGTCAGGTGTGAAAGCGCTGTTCCGACGAAAAATATAACGTATTAAATTTTCACCACACTATAGTATCCATTACAAATAATAATTTTTAATTAAAATGGGGCACGGTAGTGGATGCCTGAAATTAAATGGACCAGTTTGCATTGTAAGAAATAATGACGCGTTCTTAACAAATAAGGTAAATGATTAGGTTTCAAATGATTAGTGTCTTTAATTTAAACATGGAGCTCGGTAGGTAGATTGGTGAACGTAGGTGGGACAGGTTGTATTGTAAATAGTAACAAAAGAAAAAATGATTATTGATCTCGCTTAACTCCAACCATTTAATCGACTGGACTGCCGTGACGTCGCGACATTATAAGACACTCTCAAAAACAACAAAGCAGACAGTCGCTTTAATTCCGGTGCTATAAACATATTCAATCTTTATTCGCCTGTCATACGCGAAATCTGGTTCGCTGCCAATCTTTGTGACTACGGATGCGACGCTGGCGCTTCCGTTACATGTGATCTCTACATCAGCCCCTTTGCAGATCAGCTGACGTACACCACTAGACTGGCAATACCTCAAACAGTATCATTGGTGTCACTGTCACTTTAAAGAGCGTGTAAACAACTATTTTATCCGGATAAAATAGCCGTAAGAAATTGAGATAAACTGGTAAAACGTCGACTGTTAACTTTTACTTAACGGCGTCGTCTTAGTGTGCTTATGTTGGTCACAAAATGTTCGCTTCACTAGTAGCATTTCGCGCTCGCTACCAACTTCAGCATACTACGCCACCGCTGCCATGAATAAAATTTTACCTTCTTCTGGAGAAATAGGTCGCTTATAATTATTATAAGAAAATTGGCTGTGTCTCATAATAAACCAAAATTTTGTTTGATCATCGAGTTGAATCAACATGGAAGTATCGATAGTCCGACGTTGTTTCCATACCATTTATGGCTCAATGTTTTAGATGACGTAGTATCGATGTAAAAAAATCGATGTTTTCCTTCTAAATATCGATGTTTATTTAACAAAGATGAATATCGATCATTCCTACATGCAGCCGGATCAGCTATTGTTGCTTTTTGGTAGTGGCTATGGAAGGAAAACGTAGTGAGGAAGAGCCTTCAAGCAAGAAGAGATTATATGTTAACGTAAGGAGTGGCACGATGAAAACAATTTAAAAGATAGGTTAACATAATCAATTGAGAGTCAATATAAATCATTTTGCAGATTTTGGAGAAAGTGTTTCCCCATTGCACATGGGGGACTAAATTATGTTACGCAACATGCACGGGGAGCTGAGCACAAAAAGAATAAAGTTGACGTGGTTTCGTCGCTTCCACAAGTAATTTCTTTGCTGTTAAAAACAATGCGGATTCGCACTCTGTTTCAGAAGGTAAGTTACATTGTAATAAAAAGTTAGCGAATAAATTACAATTTTAGATTACGTAAGTCATAATTCGGATTGTGGATTTCGAAGGCAATGAATCCAATTTAGAAGGCCGTGCCAATTTTTGCCTGGGAAAAGAATGTAAAATTCCATGCTAGTAGCAACTGAAGACACTGAAAAAGAATATCACAAAAATCTTTTCTGTAGGTCGTTTTACTTCTTATGAGTCAACACTGTTGGACTGAACGTATTCTAATGTTACTAGCGATCTTGGCATTACTGCTTCAGTAAAGGCTAAATCGTAGTTTGGTGTCGCCAGCTTCTCTTTGATGTGCAGATGTTAGTATCGACGAGACAACCAATCAGAAGGTGTCGTTGAGAGAGCCAATGATAATTCGTGGTTCATACCATGAATGTAAAGGCGTGTAATTTAAATTCCGTTTTGAGATTTACGCGAGTCGTATATTTTATTGTAATATAGCCCTATAATTTTCCTATAGGAAACGAAGTATGATAGTGCTTATTGGGCGTGCATTTTTGAGATTGTTTATTTTGTGGAATTATGTTTCACTGTAAGGGGAGATAATTTTATATTACGCGCCGTGCGGGAGTAGCCGAGCGGTGTGGAGCGCCACGTTGCGGATCGCGCGTCCTCCCGCCTCGGAGGTTCGAATCCTCCCTCGGCCTTAGATGTTTGTGTTGTCTTTAGTATAAGTTATATCATAAGTATTTTGTAAGTTTAGAGACTGATAATCCCGCAGTTAAGTCCCATAAGCCTTACAAATATTTGAACATTTTTTTGATATTACCGAATTAAAGCGGAGTCAAAGATGTGCAAAGGAAAAAAAGAACTGTTACACCCAGGTAATGACTGGTCTCAATTTACGTCTCTAAAATCGCTACAGAACAGTCAAAATACGTCGTTTTTAGTAAGAAGCCGGTTACACTTACAGTAGCGGTGTGCTCTGTACTGCGCTCAAAGGAAGGCTACACAGTTGCATAAACGCGAATTTGAACCTAATATGCACGAGGGAACAGAATACATATACAAACTGAAAGGTGCGTGATGGGGCAGATTTTCATGAAAGTCACTGTTTATGTCCTCATATCTCATAACAACGTGCCGTACTGTGATACAATTTCGAAGGCACGTTTAGCTGCATGTGTGTTTACTATCCGTAAATTTTCCTGCAAGTACATTTTTAGTGTAGAAATTATAAATTGTAACGACGTGCAGAATCCCGTAGTTTTATTCCATGAACAGCGGAAAAGTAGTAGGCGAGAAACTTTGTTCCTTTCATCATTCTGCTGTGATTGTCAGCGACAAAAAGTATAATAACCGTTTGAAATTATGTTTAAAGTTTGTTGCAATTCCTCTGTGATGCAGCAGATTTTCAAATGTTTGTGAAGCTCTAAACTTACAAACTACTTATGAACTAACTTATACTAAAGACAGCACAAACATCCATGCCCGAGGGGTGATTCGAACCCCCGACGATGTACGGCATCGCGAATCGGAGCGTAGCTCATCAATGCGTTTGGCCACTCTGCCGCGGCAGCAGATTTTCGCGCATCTCATTGTTTGCAAAAAAAAAAAAAAAAAAAAAAAAAAAGTTCAAATGTTTGTATAGTCTATGAGACTTAACTACGGGGTTATCAGTCTCTAAACTTACAAACTACTTATGAACTAACTAAGACTAAGGACGGCACAAATATCCAAGCCCGAGGGGGGATTCGAACCCCCCACCGTAGTGGCCGTGCAGACCGTGACTGAAGCGCCTCAGTCCCCGCGGCCACCGCGGCCGGCTCATTGTTTGCGTTTTCATATCTTATTAACTGTGTTGTACGTGTTCCCATACACTTCCAGCACCGTCATCTTGGTTTGAAGGTGAAGTGTGTAAAATTTCATAGAGATTTGAACAAAACTGTAGATTTGTATACAATACGTACACACGAATTCGTGGATACCCTCGTTATATATATATAGTCACACTAGTACATTAGTTTTCCGATTGCCCCTCTCCCCCGCCCCGATATGGACTTCCCATATTATCTTTTATGCAAACAATAGCCTAAAAATCAGGAAAATAATGGAACACGCATTGCAATCTGTCAATTACACCCTAAGATATTGAAAAGCAAAGTTGACGCTTGAAATATATGAAGCGCGCATAGCACGTCCGGAGACTCAAGCGTGAATCTCACGCTGCCAGTAATCGCGTGCTAGCTGCCCGCTTCATTTATTCGATGCATCAAATTCGCTTTGCAGTTTTGTGATACAACCTGTGCTTCTCTTTTCCTGATTTTTCATGCTATTGTTTGCATAAATAATAATATGAGATGTCCTTTAAAAATACATAATTTTGTGTTGAAAATAATATTTGTTTGCGTTTTATAAATTTTTATTATATTTACTTTCATAAGCTCCTGCCGTACGTTCATGCCCGTGAAAGTCGATATCTATTATGCTCCAGAGACATTTGGGAGATACTCGTATATCTTTAAAAACGACATCTTTATTGCTGGCTTCAAATATTCAAAATATTTGTAAATCTATCGGGCCAAACTGCGTGGTCATCAGTCCGTAGCTTACAAACTACTGAAACTTAGGTAAACTAACCTAAGGACAACACACACCCCCATGCTCCAGGGAGGACTCGAACCTTCGACGGCGAGCAACCGCGCGCTCCGCAGCGAGGCGCCTTAGGCCGCTCGGCTACTCCACCTCGGCCGCTGGCTTCTCAAAAATTTCGTATATTTTTTCATATTGTATTTTCTCAACCAATAGATGCAGTCTTATTTCCCATTTGTAGGTGCAGGTAATGTACAACCATTAAACTGTCAGAAGGCCTGTAGATTTGGTACTGAAGGCTATGTACAATCTTAGTTGAATGTTTCGCCATACCTACGTCATCGTGGAAATAGATTTGACAGTCTGCAACCTATGTACTCGAACAAGGGCTCTCTGACCCATCATTGCATTTAATATAGGCTCATGGTACAGTCTAAATACCATCAGGGGTAAACGCAACTCCCTTTGAAACAGTTAATAATTCTTCCTTTCCATTTTCCAACCTTGGCATTAAGTCTGGGTTATTTTAACCGACAGATCTAAAAGCCTCCGTTGAAGTACCGCATATGTTGTTGTGTTACTGGATTTCGAGGAGTTTGTCCCATTACTTACAAGTATCAAAGTTCTCAGCGTACACGACAACTAATAGTTAATGAATTTTTATGCATGCAGCACTAGAGGATTCCACAAAGTGTGAAGTAATATGATTTCAGTGAGTGAAACAAATTATATCAGCAGCAATTCATCGTGATATTTCTGAAGTGTACGGTAACATCAGGAATGACAGTTGTTAGACTTCTTAGTCGAGCAGTTAATCTTGGACGTCTTAATGTCCATGATGAAGAGTGAAATTACCGTACGTTTGTTGTGAATGATGAACTTCTTCCGAAGGTTGACGGAGTGGTTTCAGCATTTCTGAACTCGGAGAGCAAGGAGAACATCACTGGGTGATTACACCCAGAGTTTTATGCGGAAGGAAGTATAGAGTTTAACGTCTCGTGGAATGCGTGCTCATTGGAGGCGGAGCTCACGCGCGAATTATTTGGGTAAGGTTGCGAAGGAAATCGGCCGTACTCTTTCGCAGGAACGATCCCGGCATATGCCTGGCGTGATTAAGGGAAATAACGGAAAACCTAAGTTAGGATGGCCGGAGGTAGATATGAACCACCGTCATCCCGATGCGAGTCTAGTGTGTTATTACTGCACCATCTTGCTGGGTTATACGGAGCGGATTAAGAAGATTGCGAAATAGTATGACACATGTTCTACTGAATGTGGAAATTATGTTGGCAAATAATTTAAAGTATATATTGTTCACTGGTATCTAATAAAAGCGTTTTCCAAAAAAGGCTTGTGGTACAAGGATAAATTAAATTGAACTATTTAATCATCTTAATCACTATACATGTTACACATTACATGTGGGTCTGCAATGTTCAGTGCTTATCTAGGGTAAGTGGCACTTTAACGCACTGATGTACTAATTAGTATTCTTTCCAGAATCTTACCCAGAACATTTGTTAGTTGAACTGACGTATAATTTGTTGATAATGCGGTATTTATGTTATACTTTTTATTTACAACTACATCTTCTACGGTATTTCAATATTGATGTGTAAAATCCGGCCGGCTGCAGTGGTCGAGCGGTCTGCGGCGTGCCAGTCACAGTCAGCACGGCCGCTACGGTCGGGGGTTCCAATCCCCCTCGGGCATGAATGTTCGTGTCGTCTTTATTATAATGTAGTTCATAAGTAGTTTGTAAGTTTAGGGACTGAGGACCCCGCTGTTAAGTCCCTTAAGCTTAACTAACATTTCAACATTGTAAAGTCAGTTGATCATGCTTTCACCAATGTAATCTGTTCGCGTGAAGACCTAGATAGAGACTTAATAATTATTATATCTCCTCGCCCCGTATGCAACGAAAGTCTTGAATTCTTGAAAAGATAGTTAAACCGATAAGCCTGTAATTATTTCTTCACTCGAGAGGTGGAGACGCAGTGCGAGCAGTTTGTTATTTTATATTTCAAGAAAGGCGGAAACTGAAACAGCTGTGCAGTCACGTCAACATTTCTGGGAAGGAAGAGCGATACTAGTTGTTACATCACTGACAAGCTTGTGGGGATTGCTACATAGACTGAGACTGCGTCCTGCGTGCCAGAAAGGCAGCTGTCACTTCTGCGAATCATGCTGGCCTATCTTTCTCTGATCTACCATGACTTCGCGTTTGTTTGGGTGGGGGGCGAGGGGGGGGGGAGGTTGTGCCACACACCTACGAAAGGAATGTTGTCACACTATTTCTTGGAATACGAAGAATTCGCTCCATCTGTGTAATTTTTGAAATTCCAACATGTTGGATGGTTCCAGGATAGCAACTTACTATTTTTATTAATAACTAGCTTAAACCCGCGGCTCCGATCGCGTGTTGGTTGATTATGATAGATAATGCGCGAAACGTCAAATCGATTTTTTTTAAAAGAGATGTATTGAAAGAAATTTCTTTTTTACTGCTTTATTTATTTATTCTTATATTTCCTTATTCGTATGCTTATCCTTACAGAGAGAGAGCTGAAGACGTTGTAGCACGCATAGACCAAAGATATGGTCTGTGGCATCACGTTTCGCTGTATGTAACCACCTTGCTATAGAGTCGCAAACGTCATCGCTGGCCTTCAGTCCGAATTTTTTTATAATCTGACGATTTTCAACCACCATATCTTCCACCCTCATATAGCTATCGGCATGGAACTGCTATGGTGTACAACGGGAGACTTTGGACAACAATTACACACAGACCATTCGTTTGCGTTCTGTAGGTTTCGCTGCAGAGCGAAATATTAACACACACACACACACACGTAGAATTTTATATACACCGATAACTTTCCATCCAAATATACTCCACCATTTTATGATTATCAACCCTCAAGCAACAATGCAACTAATAAAACCATTTTCAAACAGTAAATATAATTTTCGAAGAGTAATTATTGTTGCGCATTTCGCGTTATAATCTTCAAATTACTAAATATCTATCAAATCGCTATAAAACCGTGCCTAAAACCTTTCTTAGGTATAAATAACTGTACAAATATTTAAGTCTCTGCGTCTTGTCGCTCGGACGTGATAAGCGTATATCGAACAGACATTCACTTTAATATATACATTGATAAAAAGCTATCCGATCGCCATAAAACCGCGCCTAAAGCCTTCCCCGGGTATACATTAGTAACTATACAATTTTTTAGCTCTTTATGTCTTGTGGTTCAGACGTGATAAACGTACACCGAACAGACATTTACATTATTTATAGATATAGATTTCAAAAAACAGCCAAAGTTGCACACAGCTGGTTCTTTTTATTGACGACTAGTTTCGTAGTTTCGGGCTTGCCTGAGCCCCTTATCACGTAAAACCTATGAGGGAACATAATCACGTATTACAAACTTTAAAATTTGATTCACATAACATGATCATGTTATTTACAACTTACGTTGCAAATCTAATACATATCAACTCAACGTCATCACCAATATACAAATGATACATCATCACATGTAAAGTTTTTTTTTATATTCCCTTTTATGAAATGTGTCATATTATTCCTCTTTCAATGCCAGGCATCAACTGGTAACGCCATCCTACGTCGTTTTGCCAGGAGGCCTTATTATAGTAGAGGGCGCTACATAACACCTTTATTTGTTTAATTCTAAGATTAACAAACTTCATACAAAATTGTAATGTCAAAACTAAAGACCCTTTTTTCCTTTATCATAATACTAGCTGCAAGTACCCGGCTTCGCCCGGGTTTAAAATAAGGTTTTCTGTAGAAGCGTACAAAACCGTTTATTTGCATGTAATAAAAGGTTACATTTATGTTAAAGCAATGTGATAAACAACATTTTTGGCCAAATAGACAACAAATGCGTCTTACATGTATAGAGATTGCAATCAAAATCTGTAAGTAAAGTACTCTCCCCCATGCACCGAACGAAATTTTATGTAGACAGAAACCTTCATCTTGTTTCCAAGGTCAAGTGTACAAAATTTCATCAAGATCGGAGCAAAACTGTGGATTTTTGGAGAAATCCATAAGTACCCTCCACCATGCACTAAACGAAATTTTATGTGCCCTTCCTCTTGTTTTGAAGGTCAATTGTGCAAAATTTCATCAAGATCAGTGCGAAGATATAGATTTACACGGACACATTCAAAACGCACTTTCACTTTTTCTCAAATTTTCCAAAAAATGGAACTAAACCTGTTTAAGAACTTTCCCCATGTAATTTTGTGTACGTGTACCAAATTTCATGTTATTTAGTTGTCTGGATCTTGAGTTATAAGAGAACAGACAGGCAACCAATGCGTCTTATAAGTATAGAGATTTTAACCCAAAAAACATAAGCATTGTATGCAATCAATTTTTCATGCTGTTCACGTCATGTATGACGTGTATCATTATGGTCAAAACAAATGTACACGGATATGCAAAGTTGTAAAACATCGACCCAGGTGTATACAATGCTTCTAATAGGCAGTATCCATCTACACGTTTTTGTACAATTCTTTGCTTTTGTTATACTAAGATTACAAACAATCCCTCCTAAAGATAACATTCTAACATATTAAACAAATTCTATATCGTTTCCACCCAATAGTATTTAGCACTATAGCTACATTATTTATATATCGGATACCTTTTCGAATGAAAGCAACGGAACATAAGGATCCCTTTGAGGTGAGAGAAAGGGGGTCGAGGAGGGGGTGGGGAGGAAGGGGGGTTGGAGGAGGGGGGAGGAAGGGCACCAAAGATTAGTGAACTGTCAATAACAAACATTTATCTCTTCTTTGGCTCGTTAAAAAATAAAACTATATACAATCCATTTCTTGTTATTCACTTCATGAACGGCACGTACCGCTAATAGCGGAATAGTTTTGTAAAGCTTCATATGCAACAGTGTAAAAGCTCAACGTAGGCATACGTATTGCATCCAGTATACAACATTTATCTATAATGTCTGTACAATTCTTATTATACAGAGAAGTATGGCTTGGAAAAAAATGACATTGTAACAGATTAAACACACTGTTATTCATATGGTAGGTGCGTCAAGAACATACACAATTTTTAAGTGTGCAATGCAGTTGACGATCCTCTTTTGTGATGCAAAATTTAATAATGCGCATTTTAATTGTCTGACAAAGTTCTGTTCCTTATATTACATTTTTACAAATATCTCTCATTTTCGGAGAGAATTTACGATGTTCTCTTACATCGTAAATTCTCTCTGAAAACGATGACATAGCTCATTGAAACTGGTAAAAAACAGCAAATAAAATAAATTAGCGATCTTGGCTGAAGTAAGTGTGCTTTATATAAAACATTTATCTCTTTCACAATTATATAGCTCGTAAAACAATGCAATTATATATAATCCATTTTTTATGATTTACGTCACGAATTACACTTACCGCTAACAAGCAGAATATTTTCATAATGATTAATATGCAACAGTGTAAAAGCTCAACCTAGGCATACGTACTGCATCTAGTATACAGTATTCATCTACAGTTTTTATCCAATTCTTACTATACAGAAAATAAGTACAGGTTTTTTCAAAAGGTTGATACTGTAGCAGATTAAACACATGTTGTTTCATATGGTATTTTGATGTATAGCATGCTCCTTAGAATGAAAGCAACAAGAAACCCTGGGAGTGGGGGAAAGGGGGGGAGACTTGGGGGGTTAGGGTGGCAGACAAGGAAGGTAGATAATCAGTTGTCATCCAATCTTAATGCTACGAATACCAATATATAATCATCCTACGTGTAATTTTTGCCCCCTCCAAATGTTGACGCGTTTTCGTACTCGATATGCGCTGTGTTAAATACATGACTTACTTCTCCTTAAAGCCCCGTACAGAAACAGCATCTTTGCATGGAGAACTAAGTAATGACTGTACGTTTAACTGGAGTTCACTCCAGTTTACTAAAGACATTCTTTTTGCAGGTCAACTAGTCGCACCTGGCATTTCTTTGTTCTAGTAAAAAAGTCATGTGACCTCCTAATATCGTATCGGACCTTATTTTGTCAAATGTTTATAAATCTATATTTACTCCCGTCTCCAGACCTTATTTTGTCAAATGTTTGTAAATCTATACTTATTCCTGGCTCCAGAAACCGCAATCGCTTTTTGGCCTCATCCAGGAGCCTCCTCCATAGTATTCTGTACTCGGCTTCTTCTTCCCTTGCCACCAGTACTTGGAGATCCTCGGACACCTGGTCTCTCAATTTTTTATTGCCTTAAGTATTGTGGTGTGAGTGGGACAGTGCACAAATAAAACTTCCTGGCAGATTAAAATTGTGTGCCGTAACCGGGACTCGAACCTGGGATCTTTGCCTTTCGCGGGCAACCGCACTACCGACTGAGCTATCCCGACACGACTCACGATGCCGCCTCACAACTTTACTTCCGCCAGCACCTCGCCTCCTACTTTCCAAACTTCACAGAAGCTCTCCTGTTGTGAGGCGGCATCGTGAGTCGTGTTCCGGCACACAATTTTAATCTGCCAGGAAGTTTCATATCAGCGCACACTCCGCTACAGAGTGAAAGTTTCATTCTAGTACACAAATAGTTTAAATCATAACTGGAAGAGTGCAGAAATTTGAAATAAGTAGATCACATGATACAAAGGAACAAATTAATTCCTCTAACTGGGGAGTTATCAAAAATGGGTCCCACAAAGTTCGGTCTTGGGTTCTTTGCTGTTCTTAATATGTATTAATGACTTGCTATTCTACATTCACGAAGATGCTAAGCTAGTTCTTTTTGCTATCACTCCTAACAAACAGGAATTAACTGATGAAATAGCAAATCATATCTTTCACGAAATTATTAAGTGGTTCTCTACAAATGGACTCTCATTAAACGTTGATAAAATCCAGTATATACAGTATCATACAGTAAATGGCATGACACCATTAATAAATTTAGACTTTGAACATAAATCTATACCTAAGGTAGAATATTAAAAAATTTTAGATGTTTACATTGACAAGGGTTTGAATTGGAAGAAACACATTGAAGATCTACTGAAACGTTTGAGTTCAGCTACTTATGCTGTCAGGGTCATTGCAAAATTTGGTGACATACATCTCAGTAAATTAGCTTACTATGCTTATTTTCATTCACTGCTTTCAAATGGGATCATATTCTGTGGTAATTCAACATTGAGTAAAACAGTATTCATTGCCCAAAAGCGTGTAATCAGAATAATTGCTGCAGCCCACCCAAGATCATCCTGCAGACATTTATTTACGGATCTTCACTGTAGCTTCACAATTTATATATATTCACTCATGATATTTGTTATTAACAATCCGATCCAATTCAAAAGTTATAGCAGTGTACATAGCTACAATACTAGCGGAGAGGGTGATATTCACTATTCAAGGTTAAATCTAACTTTGGCACGGATGAATTATGCTGCCACAAAAGTCTTCAGTCACTTACCAAGTAGCAACAAAAGTCTGGCAGATAACCAACTAGTACTTAAAAAGAAATTACAGGAATTTCTGAATGGCAACTCCTTCTACACTTTAGATGAATTTTTAGATAAAACTTAAAATAAAATAAAAAATTAAATTAAAAAAGTAAAGTAAAATAAAAAAGAATACAAAAAATAAAAAATGTCCTTAAAATATTGATTGTCATGTATAGACAACATTTACTAAACTTACACGTTCTACATCATTACGAAATGTATATATGATCTATGGGAGAAGTATTAATCTAATCTAGTGTCATCTGCATGAAGGTCTTCGTCCTTCCGGCTTATCGTCCAAGTCTTATTTGATTATACATCTCAGCTCTTTTCTATAGATCTGACCGACCCATCTCAGTCCTTGTGTTCCGCAAAACATCTGTTCGTTGTACATGCTTCCTCTCTAGCTGTCCACAGTTGTGAAAGTTTTGCCGGTGCAGGATTTTGTGCGCTGTTTGACCTCTCAATTATTTCCCACAAATGAATGTCCGGTGATCCGTTCCAGAATATTCTTCCAGCTAATCGCGAACAGTTGCAGAGTTGTTTGCGAACATCAAGTCCACCAATGACCGTAAATCGTCTCAAAGTAGCCATACATAACCTTTTACAGTCAATGATAGGGTAGTTAGACCACAGGACACAATTAATTACGTGCAAAACTAGCCCACACCATAACGGAGTACCCACTAGTTTGCTCAATGCCTTGTTGGTAACTTGGATTCAAGACTTCGCGGGGTCTGCGCCAATCTACCGTCAAATCTTACTTACTAAAATTAGCACCCATCTGACCGAGCTCCGGTTTCTATCCTGTGTGGTCACGAGCATAACAGAGGCACAGAAGGCACAGTCGCGAGTCAGGAAACGCACTCAGGTCGGTCACCTCGTACCATAACTCAATGCACCGCACTATTGTAAATGATACTATTCTCGTACGCCACACATTGATTTGTATGGTTATTTCAGTGGTGTTGATCGTTTGTTAGCCATAAGAACTCGACCCAAACGTAACTCCTCTACCTAATTAAGGGCAAGCCATCGCCTACTGTGTTATCTGTGGAGTGAGGTAATGCCTGAAACGTTGTATTCTCGGCACACTATTGACTCTGTGGATTTCGGAATATTGAATTCCCTAACGACTTCTAAGATCAAATGTCCCATGCTTCTGGCTAAATTACCACTGCGGGTTCAAAGTCTGTTAATTCCTGTCGTGGGGGCCATACCCTTTGCACATGAATCACCGGAGTACAAATAACATCTCTGACAATGCATTTGTATGCAGAACTACCGTCCTCTTTATCTGTGCACATGACTATCCCGTGACATTTGTTACCCCACTGTACAAACATCCATTACACTCACCTTCATCCACACATATCACATGCGTCATTACTGTCACATACATGTAAGGAAAGAAGAGTAAGATGACACTTATCATCTGGCAGCTGAACACAGGCCCTGAAATTTCCTAGCCAATAATTCGATACGAAACTTACGTTTTTACCGTTAACTATAATTCAGTAGGATTTCCAACTATACAAACATAGATATTTTGTAACAGATTCGATGAATAACAATATAAGGACCGCTTCTTCATTTTTAGCAATTAATATATGTGTATGAATAAAAACCTGGCTGAACTGGTCTTGAAGCTTCAAACAAAAGAAAAGAAAAGAAAAGAACATTGTAGTATGTAATAAGTGACACAGATGTTTAACGCGTAGACAAAGAAAAATAATCAGATTGTAGTAGGTGCTAAGTCTTACAGATGTTTGAGGTGTAATCAGAGATGTGCCAGAAGAACCTGTAAGCTACATTTTACATTAAAATTTATCTCCAGCTTACTTTTATTTGACATGAGTTTCGAATTAGTTGAAAGTTCACCACAAGCAAACCTTGGAACCAATTTCTCATCAATTTTTGTTCCGTTTTAAACGTATTTTTTTGCGATTTGAAGTGCCTTATGGATGTCACAACTAACCAGCACTTAACTACGTAAGTGATGCAACTGTGTTGTGCTCTCAAAAAAGCGATGTCGTCATCCTGTGCTTATAAGGTTGTAGTCAATATTTCCTGGGTGCAGAAAGATATATCTTATTAAGAGTCTTTTAAATGGTAAAAAGTAAATATTTACAACATTGCTTCCGCCGTTTTTCCCCCAACATTTGAGACTTTAATGAAACAAACTAACAACACATGAATCATTCAGAGTATTTTACATCTCTGACCACTACTTTCTCCCATCTTTCGGGCAGTGCACGAACCCCGCGTCGAAGAAATTATTCATCTTTTGAAGCGATCTACGAATCGATCCAGTTTGTGACTTCTTCATGAGATCGAAAGTGTTGGTCAGCCAGGCCCTGCGCCATTGATCTGAAGAGGTGACAGTCAGAGGGAGCGATGTCTGGAGCATACGGCAGTTGGCGTAGGATTTCAGTTTTAACGTTTCTAAGTAACGTTTTGACCTCTTTTTCAACATGGAGTCTAGCGTCGCCGTGTTGCAGATCACTTTATGGTGCCTCTCGTTGTTTTGCGGCCGTTTCTCTCTCAATGCTCTGCTCAAACGCATTAATTGCGTTCGATAACGAGCACTTGTGATTGTTTCATTTGGTTCTAACACCTCATAGTAGACGACGCCGAGCTTGTACCACCAAATGCAGAGCATGATTTTGGGGCCGTGAATATTCGGTTTGGCCGTCGACGTGGAAGCATAGCTCACGTACTTTCACTAATGGCGCCCTTTCCATACTTACAAGAGAACATTCGATGAGCCTCAACAGCTGTTTTCTTTATATTGAAACAAAACAGTAACACTTCCCGCAAATGACGAGACTTAGGGTCGTAAACTGACATTTTCAGTCAAAAACAACTTTATGGTGCAAACACAAATCGACTAATGTTTGAATTAGGTTATGTTGACCGAGGCCCAAGCTAACTGCCTGTTTACGTTTTAGAATACCAACTACCTAACGTCTGCGATCTATTTCTTTCGACCGCTACTTACCGTTGTCGCCAACTATCGGCAAACGGCGGAAGCAAAGTTGTACACCTTGTATCCTCTATCAAACAAATAAAAGAAGATAAGAGAGACAAAGTAATTTTTCTCCATACCGTGCAATTGTTCGTAAAGATTCTTTGCCATAGGAGAAAGTTGTGACATGGAACCCCCCTGTGTACAACAGATTCTCCTTATTGTCTTATTGAATCCATCATTGGTGGTGGAAACGGGATAGCGGCTGGTCAAGAGTCTGAAGGAACTGAGGTACCAACAGCCGTATGTATAATAAAATATTTATTCTATCACAACCAGTTTCGGCATTCCACTTGAAGATGGCATAGTGGAATGCCGAAACTGGTTGTGATAGAATAAATATTTTATTATACATACGGCTGTTTGTATCTCAGTTCCTTCAGACTCTCCTTATTGTGTCGTGGAAAATTTGCGGTTGGACAATATTTAAACCCCACACATAAATGGTTATTTCGCAGATATATAAACACCACACGTCGTTAATATACGGAGCAAGCTCAGACCGTAGCTGTAGCCATAGGTGTGCAACTCCTCTAGCGGGAAATTTACTTAGCATCAGTTTAAGGGGTTTTTTTTTCCTATAAACATTCCACGTAAATATGTTCCTCATATTTACGATAGTTTCCCCTTGTGGTTCGCAGACGCTGGACGAAAGTCGAGATAGCCGAGCGGTCTGGAGCGCCACTTTGCGGATCGGACGGCCTTCCGCGTCGGGGTTCGTATCCTCCCTGGGGCATGGATGTGTGTGTTGTCCTTAGGTTATTTTAACTTAGTTTAAGTAGTTTGTAAGCTGCGAACTAATAACAACGCAGTTGAGTCCGATAGATTTACAAACATTGGAACATCTAGAGTCGAGATAAATTATCGGGAGCTTCAATGTTCAAATGTTTGTTAAGCTTAAGGTACTTAACTACGGGGTCATCAGTCCCTAAACTTACAAACTGCTTAAGAGACTAGCTACAACTAAGGACGGCACAAATATCCATGCCCGAGGGGAGATTCGAACCCCCTACCGTAGTGGCCGTGCAGACCGTGACTGAAGCGCCTCAGTCCCCTCGGCCACCGCGACCGGCTATCGTGAGCTTCAAAAGTTCCACTCGTCAGTTGTCAAGGTCAGTGAGAACAGAATGAAATACGAGCTTAATTGTATTATCGCTATTCTACAGAACAGGAATGGTCAATCCTAGTATGTTGGAACTTACTCTTCTTCTTCTTCTTCTTCTTTTTTTTTTTTTTTTTTTCCTCTACCCATTAAATGAATAGATGTTTAAAATATCCCCTACCCCAAGCCTCCTAGAACTGATGCCCAGGTTTGTTTGAGTGCTCACAGCTGAGTACATAACGTTTCATAATGCGGTTGTAATCTAGCAACTTGGTATTTCCTCAAACGCAACTTTTCACAACTACGTCTTATTATTCAGACACAACAAGGACAGAAATGCGACTGGTATTTACGCGCTGGAAACTCAAAAATTCATACGTTTGACTTAACTGCTTATCAGCCTCTTGCCTTACAAACTAAGTATGCTAATGACAATACAAACACACACACACACACACACACACACACACACACCCAAGCGCAAGGGAGGACTCGAACCTCCGACGGCGAGCAACCGCGTGCTCCGCAGAAAGGTGGCATTAGAGCACTCGGCCACTCCACCGCGGCTTTCGCGCTGGCCGCAGCTAAGATTGTATTGGAGACGGAACTTCTCTCGAATTTCTTACTACTGGAGGAGAACCATTCCATCTTCAACCTAGAGTATGATCTAGGTGCCCACAGAAAACTGATATCTCGATGGCCGATCCGAGAACTTAAAACTGGGTCTCTCGAATGCTAGTTGAGAGCGATATCTACCACACCACCTTTCTCAGTCATAATTCGCTAAACTGTACACTGTGCAATGTCGGTGACACCCATGAACATTGGTTCCAGTGTCTCCGTGTGTCAGCTGCATGGGATCTCTGCCGAGGAGTGATAGCCCTTATTAATGAAACCACCACAATGAGTGTGACTGTGAAGTGGTTCACCATGCTGGACACGTAGCACGTGGTTTATTTGTGGAATGCCCACCAGCAAACGAAAGCACTCCAAATCTATGACGACCTCTACGCCAACTACCTCACAGTGGTGCAACTCTGCCATTGACTGGAACGACTGTTAAGTACGAAAACTGTCGTAAGATTATCTTTCTTGCCTCGTTTTGTCCATTTAATGTCGCGGGAAATCAATCTCTCATGTACTTTAAGACCCGTTGGAACAGGTCGCTTTGTGTTTCCTTCTTACTTGCGTACCATGTCGAACAAGGTGTATCCCCTTGCGTTCAATAGCGACATATCTTTGTTAAATTTGTCTTTCCTTTCCGTCCTTCATGTTTCTCTAATGGTTTCGCCACTCAACATATATTTGGTTTATAATATACTGTAATAGTTTTTCTGCCAAAGGATTTGGGTTTCTTTTCCCTTCGTGGAAATGGAAGTTTTTATATTTACAAGCAACTGTTGAATTTCCGTTACGTTACAGCACAAGATCATTTTAGTTCCTGAATTTTCTGTCTTGTTTCCTTCGATATGATGTGTGATCGGACGGTTTGAAGGGGCGGCAGGAGACCAAAAGAAAGTAACATTTTTTTTTCTTTTCTTTTTTTTTTTTTTTTTTTTTTTAGAAAAAGGGAATGTGAGTAATTTGGGCGCAAAGTTTTTGCTAGTCGGGACTGCGTACACGCTGTCCCGGTCTTTAATTTATTTCGAGACACAGCATTCAATGAGCTCTGGCCATCAGAAGTTTGCCAGTACCCAATAAGCTACAAATAAAACTAGGCAGGCGTCAAACGTCTAGCTGTGCGGCAAGCATCTGCACCGACCTGGTGTCGAACCCAGAGCCATCCGACATGCGGTCTGCTAAATAACGGCCTCAGACGCGCTTCTTAGCAGCAGAAGCCACGAGATGGCCAGACGACCCAACCTCCGCACAATTTCCGAAAATAGCAGTACCACAGCCACTTTGACGTCATATAAATAAATGAAACAAAAAGAATTGAGATAGCACTGAATTACTTTTTGTTCACATTTCTATATCTTTGGCTCCTAATGCGTTTAGTATTAGAGGAGGTTCGTGGAACTGATGTTGGGTCTCTGGAATTTCAACATTTACAAAATATTTTATAGTTAAGTCGCTGAAAAACAAGAAACTATAAAAATGGATACTGGATATTTCCTACGATTTTCATGGTAGAATTACAGAATACATCAAAAGTCAGTCTATATATTACTTGTGCACTATTGTAGCTTATCCGACACCTTACTTAATTCGAGAGTTTGATGCAAAACTACAACAGAGGAAAGAATAACGCTGGCGTCTTCTGCGTACAGACGTAAATTTAGAGAGATTTGGATACTACTGCCGGACATGTGCCTTATTACTACAACCCGATGGGTGGGGCCCGTGTGTCATGAATGGATGCACCCTACGAGACAGTGTAAACTATGATGACGTAAGTGCTGCTAATCTGCTTTCATCGCTGAAGGCCACACTCCGCCACTCTAAGTGGTCCTCTGATGACACCAGTCGAGCCGCGCACGTCGATCCTGTGAGTGGAAGCCGGGCTACAAGTGTGCGTGCCCCTAGTCCCACTGGTGGCTACAGTTGGTGTTGACACTTCTAGGCTCACAAACCCTCTTATCTGCGCTGTAGCAGGTGTAGTACCTACCACTACTGCCCTTACAATACGACCGTCATGGCGGACGTCTGTGCTGCGTGTACATCGAAAACCTCTTCTACAGGTGTGAGGATGTTCACCTCACCAAAAAAAAAAAAAAAAAAAATCAAGTGTTTGTAGAGCTTATGGGACTTAACTACGGGGTCATCAGTCCCTAAACTTACAAACTACCTATGAACTAGCTAATACTAAGGACGACACAAATATCCATGCCCGAGGGGGGATTCGGACCCCCGAACCTACGTTGGCCGTGCAGACCGTGACTGGCGCCTCGCAATCCCCTCGGCCACCACGGCCGGCGTTCACATCACCAATACAACTAACATCGTTGCGCAACTGACGCAGCACATCCAACTTGTGTGGAAATTCTCCTGTAGGACTATCACGCCACTCGCAAGGTCATAATCTGATCCTACAAGTCGCTCAGTTGGAACTAGTAGGTAGAAGTGCATCTCCGTGCATGGCACCTGTTTGCACGCACGTTAATGTCACACAAAGTCCATGGCTGTAAACACCTATTGAAGGGCACACACTGACGGTGCTCTGACAGCTGTGTCACTACGCTGTCTGTTGCTGCCAACGAGCTAGAATTTCATAGAGTGGCGACAGGTCCGCCATGTTTGAGGAAAATTGAACTGGCGTCCGCCATGTTATTTGGGGTATCGGCTGACAGCTGGTACGCCACATCCACTCGAGAATTTTACCTAGTTACAGTTACACGTTTTAAATATAAACTGACTATTGAATAAGGATGTGCTTCAAGTTCCGTCAGACTTTATCGAATTTGCGAATTGACGAGACTGGTAGTATATACTCTAAAAATGCTGTAATGAAATATCATGAACCTGTCAGTAATAGAGTTCAGTTCGAAGTATAACAGTTAGCTGAGGTTTGCAATAACAACGAAAGTGCTACCGTGAAAACATTTGTGTTGATTTTAATACAAGTACATGGTGTAAACGGGCCGTGAAACATTCAGTGAACAGTAACTTACGACAAATAATCATGAACACGGATTTTCATCTGTTGTTAATGTGTGTAACAACTGATTTCATAAAGTCTAGTATACATTTATCTTGTGTTTACTAAACGCATTAAGTCTACGAACTTGTAAAATTACTGTCCAAGTGTTTGGTTGTGAACTTTGGTGGACGAAAGTTGAGTACAAAAACGAAAGTGGCTACGAAATACTGCACTTAAAAATACGTCTTCCTAATCTGTCACAAAATTATTCCACGTCGAAATATGGTGTCGTTAGTAACTTTCCTTGTTGTCATGCTGAAACAAGTAACGTTTGGTACGTGAAATTTGAGTACAAAGACGAAAGTGATAACAGAATACTCCAATAAAAATACGCCTGTGTCAACTGCCACAAAAGCATTCCACACCGAAATAAGGTATCATTAATATCTTTCGTTGTTGCCACGCTGAAATAAATATATATTTGTTGTAAAGAACACAGACATATACAAGTGAAAAAATCTGGCTATTACTATTGCTTCCACACTTTGTACTGGGTACATGTCAACCATGCTTGATCAGTTATTGTCAGCAACAAATAAAAATATTTTTAAAGAAGTTGTATACACTTAAAAGTGTGTTTTCATCAACCACTGGAACAACAGAAGAATAAATATCTGAAAAGCACAACAACACTAGGTAGAAAACTGAGCATTTTTTTAATGGTGTATACTTCAAGGGAATTGCAGGATAGATCATCTGAAACTTCACTCTTGGGGCAGCTGAGTGCCATTAGTCAGGAATTTTGTCTAAGTATAGACAGTCTGAGCCCAAACAAGGCAAAACATTTGGTGTTCTTGAGTGACGTACTTGTCGTTTTATTACTTCGATTTGTGCATTTACATGTTGAACACACTTTAGACGTATTTCAGCAGCAAAAATTGTACAGACAAGACACGGTAAATACAATATACACTAAATACAACACTTCAAGCTCAACAACAACACACGATAGACTCCTGTCAAGTGTACTGACCACCAAAAATATGGCGGCCGAGTTTGCACAGGTTGCTGCAAAGAGCGCTGTAACTGGTGTGTCAGCCACTCTATGAAACTTAAGCTCGTTGATTGCTGCGGGCATTGGAACCATGATCGATACATCTATAACCCCCTCCCCCAAGTGGCATTTTGTATCATCAGATCAAAATCGACTTTGTCTTTCCAAATGTACTATTTTTTCTGGCAGTGTAAATAGGTATCTGTCTTTTTTTATTTAATTAATTAATTTACAATTTGTGTGGATCTGCACAGCTTAGAAAGGAAACTAAGGCATGCCCCAATCCGAAACCTCCCACTGTCAGTAGTATAGTGACCAACACATTTTCGCATCCCTGGTCCCAGGGTGGTATACTCCATCAGTCCAGATAATTTCAAACTGGAATAACATATCAGGTGCGCCACTTATGTGTCGACCGCACGCGCACCGCACCAGATGCCGGCAGGCGAGCGCTCCGTGCCCGGCCAATCAGAGGCTGCGGCGTGGCGCCCATCTACTGCCACACTGGCCGGTCTACATCTACGTGGATACTCTGCATGGCACGTTGAAGCGCATGGCAGAGAGTTCACCGAACAGCTTTTATGATATTTCTCTACAGTTGCATTCTCTAATAGCTCGCAGAAAAGAAGAACAACTAAATCTTTCCGTTTTCGATCTGATATCTCTTATTTTATTTTGATGACCATGTCTTTCTATGTAGGTTGGTACTAACAAAATATGATCGCATTGGTGAAAGAAATTTCGCAAGTAGATCTCGTCGCAACGAATAACGCCTTTCTTTTAATGATTTCCATCCCAATTCGTGAATTATTTCCGTGACACTGTCTCCCCAATAACGCGATAATACAAAACGAGCTGCCCTTCTCTGTAATTTCTCTAAAAAATTATTCAAATGTTTGTAGAGCTTATGGGACGTAAGTGCGGGGTCATCAACTACTTATGAACTAGCTAATACTAAGGACGGCACAAATATCCATACTCGAGGGGGGATTCGAACCCCCGACCGTAGTGGCCGTGCAGAACGTGGTTGGCGCGCCGCAGACGGCTCGGCCACCGCGGCCGGCTGTAATTTCTCTAAATCGTCTGTAAGTTCCACTTGGTGATATTCCCACAATACGCAACAATACTCCAAAAGATGACGCACAAGTATGGTTTAGGGTGTTTCTTTAGTAGAAATGCAGCAGCTTCTAAATGTTATGCCAACGAAACATAGTCTTTGGTTCGCTTTCCCTACAATAAAATTAAAATGTTCAAATGTTTGTAATCCTATGGGACCAAACTACGTTGGTCATCGGTCTCTAGTGTTACACACTACTTAAACTAAGTTAAACTAACCTAAGGAAAACACACACATCCATGCCCGAGGGAGGATTCGAACCACCGACGCGGGAGGCCGTGCGATCCGTAACGTGGCGCTCCACACCGCTCGGCTACTCTCGCACGGCTCCCTACAATATTTTCTATGTCTTATTTCCAATTTAAGTTGTTTGTAATTGTTACTCCTAGGTATTCTGTTGAATTGAAGTCCTGTAGATTTCACTAATTTATCGTGTAAGTGTTTAACGGATTTCTTTTAGTTGGGTTGGTTGTCTGGGTTGTTTGTTTGGGATAGGGGGACTAAACTTCTGAGTTTATCTGTCCTCCGTTGGGGAGTGGAACGAGTGAGGATAGGAAAGGAGGGGAGGGGAAAGGAAATGCAGTCCGAGAAGTAAAGAAGGAAGGAAGACTGCATTAGCTCGGGGCCCCGTGCTCGCCACGCACGTACTCACGAAAGAACCGTGAGGCCCCTGGGGGCTTTCTTTTAGTGGTCATATGAAGGACTTCACACTCCTCAATATTAAGGGTCAATTTCCATCTTTTACACCACGCAGATATCGTATCTAAATCATGTTTCCAGTTGTTTTTTATCTTCTGGTGACTTTACTAACCGATAAAAGACAGAATCATCCCCGAACAGTAGAAGTGAGCTACTCATATTGTCTCCTAAATAGTTTATACAAATAACGAACAGTAGGGGCCCTGTGACACTTCCCTTGGGATCGCCAGTTATCACTTCTACTCTATGACTTTCCCTCAATTACAAAGTACTGTGTCCTTTCTGATAGGAAATCACGAATCCAATCTCACAACTGTCGCGTTATGTCGTGGTCGAATGGCTTCAGCGCCTCCCTGCTAATGCTCTTAGAAGCAAGTTTACAACCTTGAGTGCCCTGCCTGCACTGCGCATCTTTTCACCCAATGAAAAACATTGGGTGTAACAGTCAAGTCTGCAAGCACAACGATGGTAAGACCTAATTATTCCGCGCCACAATGAGTGTTTAAATATGATTCGTATGTGTTTTACAGAGTCGGCTCCTATTGTCCACAGACTGTTTGAACAGAAATTTCTTGGTGTTAGAATTCCGGGTCATGATGCAATTCACAAATTAGTAAATAAATTTTGTGAAACGGGAAGTGTTTGTGACAAGAAGCTCAACTCGATGATATTGCTTACCCCCTTCAAAATTCCCATAAAAAGTCTCCTAGACATCTTTCACAGCGAACACAAATTTTCTCGCGGCTCTGTAGAAAGAGCTTCTAAGTTACTTGGCCTAAGGAAGTATAAAGTAACAGTAGTGCAAGAACGTAAACCTGGTGATAGCGCGCACAGGGCTAGATTTTAGGAATGGACTTTAAAACGCGTGCATGACGATGAAATGGATCCTTACCTCATTCAGTTTTCAGACGAGACCAGGTTCCATTTACACGGGTATGTTAATTCTCAAAACTCTCATACATTGGAGTGCCGAAAAACCAATTCAGCTTCATGGGGTACCCCTTTATTCCCAGAAAATAGGAGTGTGGTGTGCAGTTAGTGAATGAATAATAGACCCAATTTTAATGACACGATTAACAGTAAAAGATGTATGCAAAACATTTTGCAACCATTTTTTAACCATATTAGGGAAAGAGAATGAAGCTTCTCGACAAGATTCAATAAGGGCTCATACAGCCAATGTTTCTTTGCACGCAATTCGTGAGGTGTTCCATGAGAGAGACATCAGCAACAATATCTAGCCCGCGCAAACTTCCGGTTTAACCCCGTGTGATTTCTATCTGTGGGCAACACTAAAGGATAAAGTATACACAACAAATCCCCTTACGTTACAGGATCTCAAGGATAACATTCACGAGTCTATTAATTACATTTACCAAAGAAAATTACTACGTCTGATGAACAATTTCTTGAGCAGATCCCAGAAATGCGCCGAAGACAATGGGAAACAATTTCCGCATGACATGGGTGTGTACAAAATTTACTTCGAAATATTTTGAATTTAGTACTGTGGTCATCGGCGGGCATCTGATGCGCCGCTTGCACGCTCATCAGATAAATGAGGCACCCTGTATATACAGGGTGAATCACCTAAAACTTGCACCGCAAATATTGCGGAAACGGAAAGTGCGACTGATCAGCGGTTTTCACAGAATGGATTGGTAGTCTTGGTCTCGTGTTTTTAGCCAACAAACAGATGGTATACTTAGAAAGTATATTTTTATGCAAATATACATTTTTAAAAAAATGAAACAATGGTTGTTTCTATCGTGCACTGGAATTTTTGACACCAGCTGTGTACAAAGAATTTTGAATGACATTTTTATCACGTTTAGTTTGACAGCTACAACCGCTCAAATTTTCGGGGGGCAGAGGTTGAGTGGCTAGCCCCTGGGGAACGGCCCACTGTCTCATGACCACCAGCCAGTGAGCTACGCTGTCGTAGCCTCCGCTCCCAAAACTTTCAATGGTTGTAACTGGCAAACTAAATGTGATAAAAATATCATTCAAAATTCCTTGTACACAGCTGGTGTCAAAAATTCCAGTGCATGGTAGAAACAACCATTGTTCCGTTTAAAAACTGTATGTTTGCATAAAAAATACACTTTCTAAGTAATATTACAATCTGTTTGTTGGCTAAAAATACGAGCCCCTGACTACCAACCCTTTCTGTGAAAACCGCATTTCAATCGCACTTTCCGTTTCCGCAATATTTGCGGTGCAAGTGTCAGTTTTTTCACCCTGTATATTACATTATATTCCAGAGATATTTTCGGTGAAAAGTAGAGTAGGCACCGTACATATATATGCAGGTTGATTCACGAAGATATGTAAATGTTTTAATATGTTACTCTACAATTTAAAAAAGCGTTCTATAAACAATGGCCCGCAAACATTTAGTTTCGGATAATAAAAGATTTTTGCCTGAAATTTAGCAATCCCGCTAATATAAAGCCATAGCAAAACTGTACGAGGTTTAAGTAAAGCACGATTTCCATTTATTTTGTTATTGTTGATCTGGTGAATATAATGAAACTAGTCCTAACTTGTAATGCAGTATTTTTTCCAGAAATTACAGAGATTATGCAGATCAGTTTGTTTACTTTCCATTAAGAATCTTGGCAACCGTTAGTGTGTGCTTTGAGTCGTTTTAACCTTGAAACGAGTTACTTCTCTGTGTTGTTCAGTGAAAGAACACAATAACAACAGTATATTGAGTGAAATAGTGACACATTCATACAGTTTTAGTTAACTATATTACCATTACGTTTTAAAATTAAATTCTCTACAAGTTCGGTCGAAAATTTTCTGCAATTGTCTGGAATTAAAATTGGGCCATATAGTTAAAAATTACAAATTATGTCTTTGCTTATCTAGAACTCCTGAAAAACTACTGCAGATACACTTCTGACACTTGTTTCATTATTTATTTATTTATTTATTGGTGAACTTAAATAAATAAATGTAACGTATAATTTTCCACTGGCTTCATATTTGCGAGGTTGCTAAATTTCAGGCAAAATCTTTTGTTAGCCGTGACCAAACATATGCGGTACTATGTTTAAAATGTTCAAATGTTTGTCAAGCTTAAGGGTCTTAACTGCGGGGTCATCAGTCCCTAAACTCACAAACTACTTATGAACTACCTTATATTAAAGACGACACAAACATCCATGCCCGAGGGGGGACTCGAACACCCGACGGGAAACCCATGTTTATATATGAACTTTTTCCTGCAGTTTCTCCTGTATAAAAATGTTTTGTAAATCTATCGGACTCAACTAAATGGTCATCAGTCCGTAGCTTATAAACTACTTGAATTAAACTAACCTAATGACAACACAAACACCCATGCCCGTGGGGGGGGGGGGGGGGGGGGGCGGGACTGCAACCTCCGAAGGCGATCGGCCACGCTCACCGCATCACGACGCCCAGTACCACAGACAAATTACTCTGTGCCAGTACGCATATCTGCCGCGGCTTCACCTGTTGAAAAATAAATCAAAATATTTGCGTATCTTCATGAACTACGCTTTATATACTGGGTCGGGCATAACTGCAGACTGGGATACCACCCGTCTGCTTTGACCAATGACATCAACATGTCCAGTATACGGGATATCTTAATACTTCTGTATTGTACATGAATCTGTAGGTATCCTCGTAAATTATAGATAACAGAATGTACCTTCGATCACAGGTCTTTGCCCAAAAATTCGCGCCTTTGGCGCTCACATGCGAAAAAAAAAAAAAAATAAATAAAAATAAAATAAAATAAAATAAATAAATAAATAAATAAAAAATTAAAAAAAAATCTCTCGGTTAACCTACACGTAATCACCAGAGAGAAGCTACAGATCACCTTTTAAACACAAAATCATAACTATACCCTGTTCTGCTTGTAAACAAACTGTCGTCTTTAAATCGGCGACCACATAATTACTCACGCCTTCTACAAACACGCATGCACCTCAAAACTACCGAACGAGGTGGCGCAGTGGTAACGCACTGGACTCGTATTCGGAAGGACGGTGGTTCAAATCCACTTCCGGCCATCCAGATCTAGGTTTTCCACGTTTTCCCTTAATCACTCCAGGCAAATGTCGGGATGGTCCTTTGAAAGGGCACGGCCGATTTCCTTGCCCCATCCTAACCCAAAAATCCGTCTCTAATCACCACGCTGTCGACGGGACGTTAAACCGTAAGATTCCTTCCTTCCCTTCCTCAAAACTACCGTGCTGCGATGACGTCAAGGGTCAAAGCTGACTGGCGGTATCCCCGTCTTAAGGTGTGCCCTGGGTCGCATAATGTTTTCCAGAAGTATTGTGCCCTTACGAATAAAAGTGGGTTGCCTACCACTGCCATAGTGGGTTCCCCTTTCATCGGTTCCCTCGTTTCCTGTGTAGGCATCGGACGGAGCCGAGCGTTCTCGATGTTTGGCGGGTAACGCGGCTCGAGGCAACAAGTGAGACGTGGGACGTCTGCTGCGGCGCCAGTATTGCTCGCGGGCTGCGACCGACGCAGTCGGTTTGGCGATGCTCTGTGGTGTAAGCGCGTGGTGAGCGCTGCCTCTTTGGTGTAGCGGGAGCCGCGGCAGCAGGTGGGAGGGGCAGCAGCCGGCCAGCGGCTGACATCGCCACAGCAGCCAGCCAGTAGCGCGCTAGCAGCAGCAGCAGCATGATCGCACTCGCAGACGCCAGCCAGACCGAGCCTCCAGCACAGCCGGCGCCGCCGTGAGTACCGCCTCGCCTCTGGCATTCACAGTACCTACTCCTCCACTTGGCGCTGCACATTTGACAGTAAACGAAAGGGATGACACCAACCACCAAATCTTTAACTTATCCACCACCTGTACCACCTGCCGTGTTTTACCAGTAAAATTTTACGACGCTTCTCTCAGTGCTTATGTTGGCAACAGATGAACAATGAAGTGTCAAATTGCGTTCGTATTTTTCACGAGCTATAGAGTAAATATTATTGCTGCTCGTTTCACTCGCAGCAAAATTAATACAGTACCTACTCTATGGTTGACAGGTTCTTGTATGTACCCATGTCCATTCAGAAAAAAAAAAAAAAAAAAAAAAAAAAAAAAATTCGTTTTAATTGAAGTTGTCACGAAAAAACATTTATTGGTCATCTGAGTCATTACCATTGGTGTCAAACCACTGCAGCCCGGCGAGAAGCGTCGTACAATTTTACCGATTTACCTGCTGGGTACCGATCTTATAGTTTACTAACTGCAAATACCCGCTGCACCGGGTTTTTACTTTGTCGTATATTTATTTATATATGTTACAGTTTTTTGTGTATGAAGGACACGAGTAACTTCCTAGGAGCTGTACCCTGTCGACGATAGTTTTCACGGAGCAGTGCTAGACGTGCTTCTGTTGTCAGTAGATTCTTTTCAGCTCTGTATTCAGTCATTTCGATAATGCTCGAGAACGCGAAAATTCTTTCTTACCCTTTGGCATCTTTCTTGATAATCTTTTGAAACGGCACTATGCACTTGCAGAGAAACTGAAGAATGTATCACAGGTTGTTCTCAATTATCACAGATTACGCATAGACCAAAGATACGGTCTGTGGCATCACATTTCGCTGTATGTTAGGATAAAAATCGTCTTAGAACTGGAACTTAACCATGTTTAGTGTGATGCTCAAAAGCATCTTCGAAAGTTCTTGGCCGAATGCTTTGAAATATTGATACAACGTACTACTGGAATACGTACATCTTTTTACATACCTATTTTTTAATATGTCATATGAATTTATATAAATTTTACAATATGGAAAAGTTGTTACCAAAAACAGCAAAAATGTTATAAATAGGTATTCAAAAATCTTCCTGTATTACAGTGCAACGTTCTGACAAATTTGGAGCTCAATCGGTGAAGCCCTTTTTGAGATTTTGAAACACACACAAAGAACACGAGAGAGAGAGAGAGAGAGAGAGAGAGAGAGAGAGAGACAGACAGACAGACATTGGATAATTTTACGACGCGATTTCACCCGTCTGCGTTGAACCGTGACTTCAGCAACATGTCGGAAAACCCGCATTTCAGTCGTAGCCAACTGAAAGTAATCAATGTCTAAATTGATTAGTGTTTTTAATTAAATCACGGGGCTCGATAAAATTTTACTGGTAATTTGGAAAAAGCGTTCCATATCGTACTTGCTGCCTATCGGAACATTTCAAACACGCCTGCATCGCATCGCCATCGTTGCTTGTTCAATCGCAGCAATTTAAGTTGTAGTCTTAGATTCGGGTCATTTATAGGACGCGATTCTATCCGTCAACTCTGACCCGTGGCATCGGCGTGCTTTTGTGACGTCATCGGCGCGTGTTTGTAGGTGGCATGAGTAATTATGTAGCTGAGTTAAAGACGATAGTTTTACAAGCAGAACATAGAGATTTTGTGTTTAAAGTGATCTGTAGCTTCACTCTGATAGTGAGGTATACGTTAAGAGTTTTTTTTTTTTTTTTCCCGCAAGCGAGCGGCGGAGGCGGAAATTTTTATAGTGGCCTGTGGTCGATGGTACATTCTGATGTGGTAGTCTATTATTTACGAGAATAACCACAGATTATTTATTATCTGCAGTACAAAAGTATTGAGATTATCCCGTATAAGGGCTTTCCGACATGAATCAAAGCAGACGGGTGGAACCGCATCGAAAAATATTGCCTTAAATTCTTGCCAAAACAGTGTTTAAAATTTAGGTTTTCGTAAAAAATATTAAAGTACTTTTGTCAATGTCTAACTTGTCAAAAGTACTTTGTCTACCACACAACACGCCTTGCCACAGGTCAAAGACAGCCGGTGGAATGGCGTTTCATAAATGACGCGTTTATTTTTAAGGCTTACAGCCAAGATCGCATTTTTTCAGTGTTTGAAATTACCGTTTTCAACGCTTAAATCGTCTTAAGATTACTTTTGCAATATAACTTTATTCATTTTACATTACTACGAGAGATTCTTTATTTATGCAACATATCTAAAATTTATACATGAGGCAGGAAAATAGTGTAATCTGGATTTATATGGTTCACACCTGTAATATCAATAAATAAATAAATAAAAAAATAAATAAATTGCGGTGTTGGTTTTTTTAAAGACCGTAAAAACATGTATACAATAAACATGTATATTTACTTTCCAACATAATTTTGGTGCATTATGTCGACAGAATCTTAGCAAAGCTGTAATAATCATTCGGGTGAACATAGCCTAAATGTTATTTCATTGGTATTAGTATGTTTGTGATTAGCAGACTTGGACGTTGTTAAACGATTACCGTGAAAGATGCCACAAATATACAGCTTGCCAGCGTAAACATGACTGGGGCCTCGAATATTGTTGTATGGATGGTAACATCCACATTTGTAAACAGGGCCGTAGATAATTTATACTTTTTGACGTTTTGGGTGAACTGAAGTCTGTGATACGACACGTCAGTTTTGACCAATGACGTCATATGGATGTTAAAGTCGATAGTTTGTTTACATGCTGAACATGGATTATAGATTACGATTATGTGTTTAAAAAGTGATCTCTAGCTTCTCTTATGATTAGGTATACGTTAAGATATTTTTTTCCCCCGCAAGTGTGTGCCGAAGTCACGAATTCTTGGGCTGAGATCTGTGACCGATGGTAATTTACAAGTTTAATCACAGATTATTTATTATCTAAATGTTCAAATGTTTGTAAAGCTTATTGGACTTAAATGCGGGGTCACCACTCCGTAAACTTACAAACT
Source organism: Locusta migratoria (assembly GCA_026315105.1). Taxonomy (NCBI): domain Eukaryota; kingdom Metazoa; phylum Arthropoda; class Insecta; order Orthoptera; family Acrididae; genus Locusta; species Locusta migratoria. Next base: position 51,661,370 of record CM048747.1, on the reverse strand, counting down.
ACTTATGAACTACCTCATAGTAAAGACAACACACATCCATGCTCGAGGGAGCATATTTATTATCTACAATGCGTAAGTATTAAGATATTACCCAGTATGTTTATGTTCGTTGACAGTGTTTGTTTCGCTAGTTGGTGTTTCAACGTAGCGTATCAAGAAGTTATGGCATCATTGGTCAAAGCCGACGGGTTGTATCGCTGTCTTCAATTATGCCGAAGTTTTTATAAAGTACATACTAGCTTAAACCCGCGGCTCCGCTCGCATGTTGGTTGATTATGATAGATAATGCGCGAAATCGATTTTTTAAAGAGATGTAATAAATTTCTTTTTTACTGCTTTATTTATTTATTCTAATATTTCCTTATTCGTGTGCTTATCCTTACAGAGAAAGAGCTGAAGACATTGTAGCACGCATAGATCAAAGATATGGTTTGCGGCATCACGTTTCGCTGTATGTAACCTCCTTGCTATAGAGTCGCAAACGTCATCGCTGGCCTTCAGTCAGATTTTTTTCATAATTTGACGACTTTCAACCACCATATCTTCCACCCCCTTATAGCTATCAGCATGGAACTGCTATGATGTACAAGGGGATACTTCGGACAACAATTACACACAGCCCATTCGTTTGCGTTCTGCAGTTTTCGCTGCAGGGAGAAATATTAACACACACACGTAGAACTTTATATACACCGATAACTTTCCATCCTAATATACTCAACCCTTTTATTATCAAACCTCAAGCAACAATGCAATCAATAAAACCATTTTCAAAGAGTAAATATACTTTTCAAAGAGTAATTATTGTTCCGCATTTCGCGTTATATTCTTAGATATAGATATAATTTCTTTTAGATCGGTGTCCGTTATATCTGTGACTCAACTGCCAAACCTTTAAGTTCACTTAACGAGGGATTATTATTATTATTATTATTATTATTATTATTATTATTATTATTATTATCAAAATCATCCAGGCTATCACCCGGATGGGGCAGGGAGGGAGGGGGCTGGACGGTGGCACTCCTAGAGGGAGATTTGGCTAGAGGAAGACGTAAATACCGGGCGGGTATTAAAGTCCAAGCATGTCGGGGTTTAAGCAGAGTTTCTGCGTGCGCTTGACGTTTAGACTTCGCCAACGGCGCGATGAATGACGGAAGATGAAGGCAGCTACATGGAGTCGCGTTCTGGTGGCCAATAAGTTTGCTTGTTTGATGTCAACTAAATTGGACGTCAGTTTTAAAATTTGATCTGGCGTTTGTATGCAGCGTTTTTGGCAACGTAACAATTAGTTCTGATTATAAATGAAATATAAATTAAATTGCCAAAAACGCTGTACACAAACGCCATAAATTGAAGGTGCGATTGTGACGGAGTGATATAACGAACAAACGACCATTGACGTGTACTATTTACGAGGATAATTAGTTTACTAGCCTGACAAGGGTACAACAATCTGTCAGCCATAGAGCAGGAACAGAATTACTTTATTTGATGGTAAACAAAAAGGTACATGATCTTTCAAAAATTGACAGTGGATGAGGGGAATAATATTTTGCGCATGTCATGAAATAATGATGTTCCTGCTCTGTGGTTGACAAGTTTTTGATGTACCCTTGTCCGGTGAGTCTATTAACAATCCTCGTAAGTAATACGTGCTTACAAACCATATTTCTTAGCGTTCGCATGAACTCCACTTTAATCTATATCCGGATACAAACGTTTTCGTTAAATTTTACTCAGGGTAGTGTCGTGTTCGTGCGCTATGCTGGGAACGAAATGTTCGGTTCGTGGAGCACTTATGTTCATAACTGCACAAGGAAACACAGCAGAATGAGTCAGCCAGAGAGTAGGCACAGCATTAATTTCATGGACAATACGATAAACTGCCCTCATTCTGTGAGAATGGGTTTTCAAACAGCAATCAAAGGTCTAGCCAACATCAGAAAATTACCTGATCGTTAGCGTAAATACAATTTTACCGAAGTTGTAATACGTGATCCTAACATTTACATTGCGGATACATGTCCATGTAAATATTAAAATCACGTGTTGCAACTTCGTATCCCGACATGCGTGAATCTATATGACTACGTAATGCACCAATCTGACTGCCATACTAGAACTCGATCATTGCAGTAGATCAGATTTAGCGCAGATTGCTATCGTTCCTTGAATTTGTAAGTTAAAAGGACGCTGAGCAACGTTTTCCAGTGGATTCCAACCCAATCACAATTTGATAACAGCTCTTGCGTGTAATGGATGATTTGCCTCAGTATGCGGGGTAACCCGGACTCCGAAAATTTTTTTTAGTATTTATGTATGAATGTCTGATAATCTCAAATTTTAGCATTTTATATAGGACAAACAGGACGAAATTTCAGTATTAGCTACCACGAGCACACGAGATTAAGTGATAATAACCCATCTACATTTTTATCCACCTGAAAAATGATCATCACAGTGCAGAACGAATGGAGATTGCAATGAAAATTTTACACATCATCCCTAAAGGTCTTAATAATGAACATCCTAGAAGAGAGAGAAATATTTATAAACACAACACAATGATATTTTAAATGAACAATCTGATTCTAAAAACAAAAACTTATCTATAATTTTGATTTCTTGACCAAATAAAACGGATAAATACGACCACTGACAAACCAGACTGACACACATATCGATCTCAAAGATTATTAAATTATCAATCATAACGCGATCTTCCACAGCAATCATATTAATAAACATCTCTGCACGTCTGCTAAATATTTTTAACATAGATATCGAATAATCATAACCCACAGGTCAGACATTTAAACAACAGTATAAATTTATTGTAGCAACTGCAAACAGTAAACATGTAACATCTTTGGCCAAATGTCATAACATCACGATGAAAAAAAAAAAAAATTAAAATTTTATTTAACGATATTTGTATAATACTACGTGTGACATAAAAGTTCACATTATTGTTAAATAAACAACAAAACATTGCCAAGGATGTTACGTGGTCGTAAAGAAAAATCTTTATATGGAAAAAACACATATCACAAAACCATGATTATAATATAAAAATTTTGTGTATTTCGAAGATTGTCTGACGATGGCTAATTGTGCCGAAATGGATCCATAACAACATTATAATAAAAATCTTTAAAGCAGCGTATTGGTATAATTACATGATAAATCTTGGTATTGTTCTGAAATGTGTGCACAACAGTGAAAAGGTCGTCAGTGTGCACTACGTCTGTTTTTAAACAAACGTGTTCAGTTCGCTCATGGCCCTTGCAATGCCTCTTGAATCTGCCTCCTAGTTTGACTTCAGCACTGAGAACGCAACTTCGTTTATCCGGCACTATTGGTCGTACAGTATACGCAAGGCAAATGGAGGCGTGGCTCGAGGACGCTAAGCTGATCTCGCCTGTAGGCTGCAAACGAAATACTTCTGCATCTGACAGAAGGCTTCTGCTTTACTCATTTTGTGTTGCATGTTTTGTTGGTCGGATATTACAGGATTTTCCAACAACAAAAAATAAATAATGGAGTAATAGAATCAAATATACAAGTAAATTATCACCCCCATGATGATCCACTGTAGTCCGAATGTCTCTTGTAGGAAATACTGAACTGAAAACTATGAAACTGTATCGGTGGAGTTGGAGGGTTCACCCAGTATATCGCGTACTCCGTGACATTTCGCACGCCAGCAACACCAGTGACACACCTCGAAAGCAAAACATGAAAAACGGTACACTGGTTTTGCCGTGCCGCGGCGGAGCGGCCGAGCGCATCGAGGCGTTATGCTACGATGTGCGAGGCCGTTCCCCGTCGAGGGTTCGAATCCCCCTCGGGCATGGATGTTTGTGCCGTCTTTAGTGTAAGCTAGTTCATAAGTGGTTTGTACGTTTAGGGACTGATGACCCCGCAGTTAAGTCCCATAAGCTTTAAAAACATTTGAACATTTGGTTTTGCCGTGACAAACCATGAATTTGCCTATTGGTCTCGGCGGACAATTTGCGATATAGACACGAGGTTTTCGTGCGCGTTGAGGCTAGCGAGATTTAAGTTTCAGTAACATTAACTAACCCCCCAGGGGGCCCACAGCTCTTTTGTGGGTACGTGTGTGGCGCGCACGGGTCCCCGAGCCATTGCAGCCTTTCTTCCTGCTTTCCCCAGGCTGCATTACCCCTCCTAGTTCCCCCTCCTTCCCATCCCAATTCCTCCTTCCCACCCTCTCCAACCCCGTCTCTCGGTGGTAATCTGGATGACGGCTTGGCTATCCCATGGTACCGATTGTCCTGCACTTTGGTTTTGTCTGCTGTGTACACCGGTTTTTGGTCCAGTTTGGTCCCCCTCGGGGTTTGACCTTCCATACCAAAATTGTCCGATAATGTGTGAGCCAATTGGGGAAGAACTCCCGACCTAGCCCCTACAGCGCGGGTCCTATCCTTTCCTTTCCACTTCCTTTCCTCGCTGTAGCCCCCATCCCCCGCTAGGTCCCCAGCACGTGTAGCCAGTCCGTGTGGGGGGGCTGTTATGTACCCTTTGGCTGAGCCCCCTGACACCACAGGGATCACACTATTGGTGTCTGAGCTGCGACCTCTCCATGCAAGCCAAGGAGTTGATGCCTGTCCTCGGGGGTATCAGAACTCCCGGCAATGGCCATCGTGCCAGGTGGCCTTTGCTGAGGCTGGGTGGCGCCCATGGAGAGAGCCCCGGTTTCGGAGTGGGTGACACCAGGGCGGACGTCTAGCACTATGAAAAGAGTTAGACTCCAAAATGGTCGTGCATCGGCCGTCTCTCAAGACAGGAAGAGATCGTTTAATGCTGCTACTGCGGATAAGAGGATGTTTCCCTCCCTTGCTACCCCTTGGGAGGAAGGCCAGGCTCGCCGGTTAGGAGCAAAACCCTTTCCTCGCTATCTCGTTTGCTCAAGGACTGATGGAGGAACTTTTACTTCCACCAAACCTCTGTTCTTTGTCGAGACCATAGAGGACAAGTTTGGTGAAGTGGAATCTATGGGTAAGCTTAGATCTGGTTCATTACTCATTAAAACAGTCTCGGAAGCCCAGTCTGAAGCTTTGCTCGCTTGCACCACCCTTGGCGACATTCCAGTAACAATTGTCCCGCACAAATCCTTGAATATGGTACAGGGTGTGATATTCCACCGGGACCTCCTCCTTCAAACTGATGAGGAACTTAGGGCCTATCTCGAGCGGCGTGGTGTACATTTTGTTCGCCGCGTTCAGAGGGGACCTAAAGATAACCGCGTCGATACTGGGGCCTTTATCTTGGCCTTCGAAGGGGACACACTCCCAGAGAAGGTCAAGATAATGCTATATCGATGTGAAGTGAAGCCCTACATTCCACCTCCCATGCGGTGTTTTCGATGTATGAGGTTTGGTCATATGTCCTCTCGCTGTACAGCAGTCCCAGTATGCGGTGATTGTGGACGCCCACTACATGAGGGGAGCCCCTGTGTTCCTCCGCCGGTGTGCGTCAACTGTCAACAACACCACTCTTCATGGTCGCCAGATTGCCCTATGTTCAAAAAAGAAAAGAAGATACAAGAGTACAAATCCCTGGAGCGTTTGACGTACCCTGAGGCCCGCAGCAAATATGAACGTCTGCATCCCGTGCAAATGGCGACGACCTTCGCTACGACGTTATCGTCTAGCCTTTCACCCTCCCCTTCCCACTCCCATCTCCCCCCTACACCCCGTCCCCACCCCTCCCTCACATCTCCCTCTCCTGTAGCTCCTGTAGCCCTCCCTTTGTGTCCCACCCCTTCCCAGCCGGAGAAGTGCACCCCTTCTCCGTCGCCTGCCGGTGACAGTGCCCTATCTCAGGGCCTTCCGTCCCGGCGTTCCCCAGATCGGAGATCTTCGACCTCCAGCCGGCCATCGGACTCCGTCAGTGAGTTCAAAGGTCGCCCGATCCTCGTCAGTACCAGACCTAACTGACAAGTCCTCTCTCTGGGGTGGGTCCTGCCCGTCCCACACGAGAGAAGGAGAAGGAGAAAGAGAAAGAGAAGGAGAAGAAGAAGAAGAAACCAAAGTTACAAGATAAAGCCCCTCCGGTACCACCGGAGGTGCCGACTGTGCTTTCGCAACTCGCTCATCCATTGAGCCTGAGGCTGATCAGCTATTTATGGATGTTGTCCCTTCTTCTTTGGTGACGTACGCTGACAAAGCAGCGTGACAGACGTTATGCCATTCGCTTCCCGCCTAGATCCTCGTGATGTGATCATCCAATGGAACTGTAATGGTTACTACCGTCACCTCTTGGAGATTAAACAGCTACTCTCTCTCTCTTCTGCGGCCTGTGTCGTCCTGCAGGAATCGAGGTTTATGGATGCACATTCACCGACCCTCCGTGGGTTCCATGCTTTTTGTCGGAACCGGGTTGGTCCCCTCCAGGCGTCTGGTGGGGTTTGTACTTTGGTCCGGACAGATATTGTCAGTACCTGGATTCCTCTCCAAACTCCATTGGAAGTGGTTGCTGTCCGGGTTCACTTGGACACTCCATTGACCATTTGCAACCTCTACCTTCCCCCTGACAGGCCACCTACACTCGCTGCCCTAGTTGCCCTCCTTCAGCAACTCCCCCCTCCTTACCTCATCCTTGGGGACTTCAATGCCCACCATCTTTTGTGGGGCAGTGCTTATACATCTAGCCGGGGCCGCCTCATAGACCAGTTTATTGCTGACCACAATCTGGGCCTTCTCAACGATGGTTCCCCAACTCATTTTAGTGCCGCTCACGGCACCTTTTCTGCCATAGAACTCTCTCTCACTTCTCCTTCTCTCCTTCCTTTATTTCACTGGTCGGCGTATGACGACCTCTGCGATAGCGACCACTTTCCGTTGATCCTTTCACTTCCCTCTCGCCTACCACGAGCCAGGGTACCCCGCTGGGTATTCCGTCGTGCTAATTGGCCGCTATATACATCCCAGGTTGTGTTCCCATCTTCCCCCTCAGGCTGTATAGATGATATTATAAGCCAAATGACCAACATGATTACCCAAGCTGCCTACGCCGCTGTTCCCCGGTCGACAGGCCCTCCTACTCGCCGGCCTGTCCCTTGGTGGAATGCAGCTGTTGCCGCAGCCATTCGCGAGCGCCGTAGGGCCTTGCAAGATCTTAAGCGCCACCCATCGCTCGCTGGTCTAATAAATTTCAAACGTCTGCGTGCCAGAGCTCGTTACTTAATCAAACAAAGTAAGCGGACATGCTGGGAGCATTTTGTCTCCTCGTTGGGTTCTTCTGTCCCTTTGACAAGAGTGTGGGCTATGCTCCGATCTATCCAAGGTAGCTGGCGGCCGTCTTCCGTCCCTGGTCTTGCCCTGCCTGATGGGGTCTGCACGGAGCCATCTGTTGTTGCAGAACATCTTGCCACTCACTTCGCCAATGTCTCAGCGACAACTTCATATCCGGCGACCTTTCTCCTTCAGAAACACCAGGCCGAAACCTTCAAATTAGGCTTTACTTCTCACCAGGTGGAACCATATAACGAACCTTTTACTGACTGGGAGCTGTCGCTGGCCCTCTCCTCTTCTCGTGATTCAGCACCTGGCCCTGACGATATCCATAATCAATTGCTGAAACACCTCAACCCCTCACAACGACAATTTCTCCTAAAAGTTTTTAACCGTATTTGGCTTCAAGGGGTGTTCCCCTCCCAGTGGAGGGAGAGTATTGTGGTCCCTGCCCTCAAGCCTGGAAAGGACCCGTCGGCGCTGGACAGTTATCGACCAATAAGCCTGACAAGTGTCCCCTGCAAACTACTTGAGCGGATGGTAGCCCGCAGATTATGCTGGGTTCTTGAATCCCGGGGACTTCTCTCACCTTACCAGTGTGGGTTCCGGGAGGGACGATCCCCTATTGACCATTTACTTCGACTGGAGACTGCGATCAGACAGGCATTCTCTAAAAGACATCATCTGGTAGCAGTCTTCTTCGATCTGCATAAGGCGTACGACACTGCTTGGCGTCATCATATTTTACGTTCTCTTCATGACTGGGGCCTCAGAGGCTCCTTACCAATTTTTATCCGTCAGTTTTTATCCCACCGCCTGTTCCGTGTCAGAGTTGGCTCTTCCTTTAGCTCCCCTCGGATACAGGAGAACGGTGTCCCCCAGGGCTCAGTGTTGAGTGTTACACTTTTTCTAATCGCCATCAATGGGTTGGTGAGCTCTGTTGGGTCACTGGTAACCCCGGCATTGTATGTCGACGACTTTTGCATATGGTACAGCTCCTACTCATTAGCCTCTACTGAACGTCAGCTCCAGAGCGCCATTCGGCGGGCTTCAGTGTGGGCTACGTCCCATGGTTTCCAGTTTTCCTCATCAAAAACGAGGGTGGTGCACTTTTGTCGTCGTACTACAGTTCACCCTGATCCAGAACTGTTCTTGGGTAATCAGCGCCTGGAAGTTGTAGCACAGCATCGTTTCCTGGGTCTTCTCTTTGACAAAAAATTGACTTGGGTGCCCCATATTCGCCACCTAAAGATTAGTTGTATGAGGAAACTCAATGCCCTACGTTTCCTTGCTCATTCATCTTGGGGTGCCGACCGAACAACTATCCTCCGTATCTATCGGGCTCTAATCTTGTCCCGATTGGACTATGGGTGTCAAGTTTATGGCTCGGCAGCTCCTTCTGCCCTGAAATTATTAGACCCGGTTCACCATTATGGTGTCCGCTTGGCTACAGGTGCATTCCGGACTAGCCCGGTCGACAGTCTCCTTGTTGAGGCGGGAATCTGCCCTCTTCAGGTCAGGCGGCATCAGCTTCTGGCGTCTTATGCCATCGCCATCCGGCAATATCCTGCTCATCCCGCTTACCAGGTTCTTTTTGCATATGAAGGGCTTCGACCCCCTGATACCCGGCCGCGGGCGGGCCTTCCCGTCGGACTGCGGCTTGCCTCTCTTTGCCGGGATTTCCATTTCCCTTCGCTAGATTGCGCCCCCCATTTTACTGCACGCACACCTCCGTGGATGGTGCCACGACCACTAATTCGGACGGATCTCTTCCAGGGCCCAAAAGCTTTAATTTCCTCCATGGTCTTTCGGCTTTTGGTGCGCCCAGTACTAGAAGAGTTTCAGGGAGCCTCTATCTTCTACACTGATGGCTCGAAAACAGCGGGCCACTCCGGATATGCTTTTACATCTCCTGTTGGGGAGGAATGCCATTCTCTGCCAGAGGCATGCAGTGTGTTTACGGCAGAGCTGATGGCGATTTATAGAACCCTCTGTTTTATTAAACATTCTGCCGTGGAACGTGGTTTAATCTGTGCTGACTCCATGAGCAGTCTGCAGGCCATTGATCGTTGTTTCCCCTCCCATCCTTTAGTTATTTCCATCCATGAACTCCTTGCTGACCTCCATCGTGCTGCCTGCTCCGTTACCTTTCTCTGGGTGCCAAGCCATGTTGGTATTACAGGGAATGAAGTTGCTGACCAGTTGGCTAGATCGGCAATTACTCGCTGCCCGTCTCCCTTTCAAATTCCGGGTGCGGATCTGCGGGTGCAGATCAGATCTTTGCTTCACTCCTCATGGGATAGCAGTTGGAAAGCTACTGCCCCTTCCAATAAACTCCGCACCATCAAAGATACGACTGCAGCTTGGAGTTCATCTTTACGCCCTTCCCGGAGAGAATCAATTGTCCTCTGTCGCCTCCGTCTTGGACACTGCAGGCTGACCCATGGATTTCTTTTACAAAATGACAATCCACCACATTGTGATTGTGGAGCCGTACAATCCGTGTCTCATATTCTGACTGAATGTCCTCTCCATTCGACACTTCGTGGCGACTATGGCCTACCGCCTGCATTGCCTTCAGTTTTGGCGGATGACCCACGGATGGTTGATCGCGTCCTTGCCTTCCTCCGTGAAAGTAGATTTTATTGTCAGCTCTAGGACTCGCTTGGTCGGGGTGAGTGGGTTTGTGATTCTTGGCTGATTATGGGGTTTAGAGCCTTATCCCCATCAGCCCCCCCCCACTCTTTTACATTTTAATGTAGTTTTATTTCTCCCTGCTCTGGAGCTATGATACGTTGACCACTGTGCCATTAGTACCTTGTGGTTGAGGCTAGAGGTCGCTTCCAGAGCTGTGGGATCGGACACTGTAGCATTTGCTGCCCTGGGTTGGTCTTAGCCTTGTTGGCGAGTCGATTTTACTTCCTAGTGTAATGGTCTTTTGGCTTTCACCTATTTTTCGTTGGGTTCCGTGGCGTATAAAATTTGGGGTTGAAGGGACTGATGACCTCGTTGTTTGGTCCCTCATGTCCACCACCACCACCAACATTAACTAAAATTCTCGTGTTTCGAATTGCGTCACTTTTTTTCTGCTGAGTGCGATCGGTAAAGTTTATCTCAAGCAGTGCAACATGGCATATCACATACCGTGTACTCTGCAAATCGTAGATAAAAAAAAAAGTCAAATATTTTTGAGATCAGAATGTGACAAAAAGTTCATTGTATATCTTTGTGGATAACCCTCGTAACGTTTTTGCCAATGAACGTACTAAAACGATTCCGATTAAAAAAGATTACTTGTTCGCTTGATGCAATAAGAGATTTTGCATGGAGTCAAAATACCTAAAATGAGCATAGCTTACTGTATATGTCGTAAACATCAAATGTTACATGACGTTTGGTGGAAACGCCATTTAACTTTTTGCAATAACACCAAATCTTTAATGTTAAACTATTTGGACAACTTTTGAACTATTATTAAAAGGAGTGCTGAAATACAGTTTACTGAAACGGATTTAATTTTAAAATACACGAAGCGAGGAAATCGCACCTTTATGAAGGCTATGCTGGCGACAAAATTTTGTTAGGCGCATCTAATCACGATATGCTTGCTCATTTATTACAAACAGGTGTTCAAGTGGCATCACCTTTACAAATTTTTGAACGGGAACATGAGCAAAAATAGCATTCATCGACACTTGAGTCCATGTAATAGTTACGACTCGGGCTGTCAATGACAGCTGTAGTATTTCACGTCTGTAACAGCGGTTGCTCCACTACACACACTGAATTTCAGGTCTGAACAGGTGCGTTAAGAGCTCTAGTATAGTACATATTGGGGGAGAGGGGTGATTATATATAAACGCTCTGTGCTCAACAGGCTCCCAGTATCAGTGCAAGTAGCAGTATAGTGGAAGTGCTTGTATTTTATCATTTTTCTGTAATGCTGTTTTACACTGAGGGTACGAAATTCCCATTTCAGATTGAATTAGAAGTTTCCCAAAACATCGACAAAATATGGCAACAGGTTCGTTACACAAAAATCTAGTAAACATGGGCACTAAACTACATACATTAAGAGCTGTGAGCACTTCAATAGAAGTGTATTTCACAGAGCATCAAAGCTGAATTGCTCAGATATACATTTTAGAGCTCATGTTGAATGGATATTTTCCCTTTATTTTTGGCACTTTTTACGTCCTCCCAAAATATGTGGAAGTGATTGCAGCAGATGTTTTCCCAGAGTCCCGAAGATAAGAACTCATAGCTCGTATCTCTTATGGTATGCATTTTAGCATTTTTCAGTCCACGTTTATCGCTCATTTTTAATGTGTGTGTGTGTGTGTGTGTGTGTGTGTGTGTAAAACATGTCCCCAAATTTCGTTTTTTCCTCTGGGAAGAGGGAGACAAGACAACAAACTCTGTGCGCATGGAACTTACAATTTGATTAGTAGGAAAAGGCCTTCAAAGTTTCGTCAGATGTTGAACGTAACATAAAAAATACACTTAAGCAGCTAGTAATACATTTTACCTGCATCATTCCTGTTTGAAATCAGTAATCGAGAATGTAGTGTTGTTAGATCATATATTTTTCCTGTTTTTGTTCAAAATGCTTCGCAACATGTTCAGTTTCCTGCCGAAATGTCCTCTGTATGTCGCTAAGTTTTATTCTGATTATACCAACCATTGCTAATGAACTGCTGTTTCTTGTCATTAGTATTCCCAAATGAGCCAGAGCTACCTCACCTACACATTGAGAGTATAAAAATTTTCTCTGGTTTGTACGACCTTGTACTCTAATACAACTGATCGTATAACGAGTAAATCCTTTCGTAACGTTCGCATTCCTTTCCACGCCAAGAATTCTCCATTTCCGGAGGTAACATGACAGGCTCTGTCCCTCATGTTTTCCGCTTCTGACTGTTTTTTCCCCAACTGATTCGTTGTCAGACCATCGCCTTGGCCTCATGACGACGCACACGCCATGTTCATTATCAGAAACGATGACGCTACTGTGCAGTAAAATCAGAATTTTTCAATACTGAACTGAAAGTTTGAATGTGTGCAGATTGTTAGAGAGCAGTTCTTTCTGAGCCCCGTTGAGATGCCATTCCGGTGTGCCTCCGTTTGCCTTGCCGTTCGCTATCGGGACAGGTTCTCCGCAGAGATACTGTTATTGATGGTTCCTTAAAAGCGGTCCGTTGTTCCGTCCGGCGAGGTATTGGCGGGTTATTCCTCACGCCTGTTGCAGAAACTGGATTTTCAAATCTGATTTTGTTGCTTTCAGCACACTTCTGCGAGATTTTTTTTTCCCTCCAAACTACAGATTCCGCTCCATCGAAACAACCACCATTTATTATACAAGGAGGCTAACGAAACTTGTGTAATTCAAAGAGGCTTTGCCGTAGGTGTGCACATAACAAAATCATGTGTGTACGCAACGGTTAAAGGAAGTGATGTTTTCAAATTACACTATGATTCGCCACGAGAAGTCCAGGTGTAACACGACAAACACCTAGCGATAGAATAGGGGTAGTACAGCGAAGTCGGCCGTGTTGTCAGCAGTGAAAATAAAAATTTCGCCATAGCGGAATAACGTTATTTATTGGCGTCACTACTTCGCGTATTACAGTGGAAGAATAGCTTTGTGGTCATACGCTGCTGCTACCAGAGAATAACGTAACTTTGTAATTTTTAATCCCTTTTGAGAAGTTGCGACTTACTAGTTATATGCAAATGTAGGGTTCAGGTAGGAACTAAGAATCTGCGTACCACCGTGGCGGAATAGCCGTGCGTACCAAGGCGCCTTGCTGCGGTGCGCGCGGCCGCTCCCCAGAGGTTAGTCCTCCCTCGGGCACGAGTATATTTGTCGTCCTTAGTTTAGTTTGTAAGTAGGGACTGATAACCTAAGTCGTTGAGTCCAATATGATTACAAACGTTTATCATTTATCTAATCTACATACATGACGTCTGTGTTAACTTGGACCTTCATTCTCTTCCAAAGGACTCCACACCTAGTTTCCCCCCCAGGGGGCCCACAGTTCTTTTGTGGGTACGTGTGTGGCGCGCACGGGGCCCCGAGCCGGAGCAGCCTTTCTTCTGCCCCAGGCTGCTTCACTGTCCCTCCCGGTTTATGCCTTCGCCCGGAGACGGGCATATTTCGTGCGCTACTGTGGTTCTTGTTGTGGTTTTTCTTCCTTCGTTCCTTCCCTTCTTACCCCTTGTTTTCTGTCTTTCTCTCCTTGTACTCTCCTGGCTTTCTTCTCCTCATTAGTCTCCGCTTCGGCGTTTGAGACACTTCTTCCTTCTTTCTCTTCATTTCCTATCCTCTTCTTCTTTCCTCCCTGTGCGTGTCTGAAGGCCGACCCACGCATTATCGTGCGTAGCAGGTGACGGGGTAACGCGTAATTCCCCGCCCCGGGTAGACAAGTAGGGCACGTACGTACCCCCTGGTAAAGGCCAGGCCCAGGGAGGGGTGATTACCCGAGCTGGTACCTTCCGAACGTGCCGATTGGTCCCTCCGTCAGTTCTCGGGAGGTGTGACCTGAGGTGTGAACAATCACCTAAGGCGGGTAAGCCCTCGGAGAGGGCCCCCACTAGGAAGGAGCGCGCCATCGGAGACGCCGGTAATCACGGGGGACACTTCCGCGATGACTTCCTTATCTTCTTTCGTGACGTTGACTCACAAACGTAAGTTAGACTCGCCTCAGCCTAAAAAGACTCTGCCTAATGTGCCTAAATTTCTGGTTGTCTCTCGCACCGACGGAAAGGATTTCAATTCTGTCAATCCTTTCGTTATACAGAAAGGTGTAGATGCAATTGCTGGCCCTGTTAAAACCTGTTCACGTCAGCGCAATGGCACATTGTTGCTGGAAGTGGACAGTGCCTTCCAAGCCCAAAAACTTATACGTACTACGTTGTTGCACACGTTTCCCGTTAAGGTAGAAGCACACCGCACACTCAACTCGTCAAGGGGGGTAGTTTTTACGAGATCCCTTGACGGGCTGTCTGATGAAGACATCCAATCGTATATGTCCGATCAGGGTGTGACAGCCGTCCACAGGGTGATGAAAAAGGTCGATACCCAATTGACACCGACTCGTACTGTGTTTTTGACGTTCGACAGAGTTGACCTCCCGTCGAAGGTCAAAGCAGGGTATGAAGTCATCTCTGTCCGACCTTATGTGCCTAACCCAACGCGCTGTTTTCAATGCCACAGGTACAATCATACCCGTGAACATTGCCCAAATGCAGCAAAGTGTGTCACTTGTGGTAGGGACGCCCATGAGGGGGATTGCCCACCTCCGTCCCCTCACTGCCTAAACTGCAACGGTGACCATGCGGCTTCCTCTCGCGACTGTCCTGTATACAAGGATGAGAAGGTAATCCAGCAAATCCGGGTTACGGAGAAGGTATCAACATCTGCCGCTCGTAAGTTGTTGGCGAGTCGAAAGCCCACTGTCCTCCCAGCGGGTACATACAGTAAGGTACTCATCTCACCTCGACCTACCAAAGATTCCAGTACCCAGACATGTGATTTCACTTTCGCTGACACAGTTGTGCGATCCGCCAGCCCGAAGATTGCCCGTTCCACGTCCCCGCTTCCTCCTGCTGCTTCTAAGGTACAGTCTTCGTCAACATCTAGTAAACCGCGGGCACCTAAACAAGATGCCCGGACCTTGAAAAAGGAACCCGTCCGCGAGGATTTTCTGCGTTCTCAGGCTTCCCAACCGTCAACTGCCTCTTCCCGCCGTCACTCTTCCAGAAGAGCTGACAAGAAAAAGAGTTCCTCTCCTTCCCCGCCGAGGCGTGACCCATCTGTCGCGCCGTCCAACAGTTGCCGGCCTCGGCCGTCTTCTGTTTCACCGGGACGCTCCGTTTGCCGGGCGCCCGGCCCTTTACCGGCGGTGGAAACTGCCCCTCCTGATCAACTCAGGGAGGTGGCAGGCGCGTCGGTCGAACCTATGGACCACGACCCTTTGCCCCTGGACAGCGATAGCAGTGCTCCCTCGAAATCCGGTCCTCAGCGGCCGTCGAGGTGACCCCGCTCGCTACTTGGTTTTTATCCTTATTTCTTCTCTCATTTTTATCATGGCGCTCCTTCAATGGAACATTCGCGGCATTCGTTCTAATCGGGAGGAGTTAAAATTACTCCTTCGATTGCACTGCCCGCTTCTAGTCTGCCTCCAGGAAACTAAGTTGCGTCCACGTGATCGTGCAGACTTTCCACACTACACCTCTGTGCGGTTCGACCTGCCACCTGTGGAAGGTGTCCCAGCCCATGGAGGGGTTCTGATGCTCCTTCGAGACGATGTCTATTTCCATCCCATTTCCTTGCACACTCACCTACAGGCAGTTGCCGTCCGCATCACCTTATCCACATTTACCTTCTCCCTCTGTAATATATATTCGCCATCGTCATCTGCCCTTACTAGGGCAGATTTGCTAAACCTTGTTAACCAGCTCCCTTCACCTTTCGTGTTGGTAGGCGACTTTAATGCCCACCACCCCCTATGGGGCTCTCCGGCACCTTGTCCGAGAGGCTCCCTTTTGGTGGACATTCTCCACCACCTCGATCTTGTCTGCCTCAACACCGGTGCACCGACCTTCCTTTCTGACACAACACACACTTATTCCCATATAGACCTCGCAATATGCACTCCTCAGCTTGCCGGTCGGTTTGAGTGGTATGCACTTTCTGACACGTACTCGAGTGACCATTTCCCTTGTATCATCCACTTCCTACATCATTCCCCATCTCCACGTCCCACCAGTTGGAACATTTCTAAAGCCGACTGGGGGCTTTATTCTTCCATGGCTGTATTTCACAATCAGAATTTTCCCAACTGTGACAGTCAGGTCGAATACCTCACAGAGGTTATCCTCACTGCTGCTGAACGTTCCATACCTCGTACATCCTCTTCTCCACGTCGTGTCCAGGTCCCTTGGTGGACTGCAGCCTGCCGCGACGCGCTTCGAGCCCGGCGCCGTGCTTTACGCACCTTCCGCCGCCACCCAACTTTGGAGAATTGCATCAATTACAAACGTATGAGAGCGCAGTGTCGTCGTATCATAAACGACAGCAAGAAAGCTTGCTGGACAGCTTTTACTAGTTCTTTTAACCGTTTTACTCCCTCCACGGTTGTCTGGGGTGGCCTACGCCGTTTGTCCGGCATCAAGGTCCACTCCCCGATTCCTGGCCTGACCGTGGAGAACGCGGTCCTCGTGGACCCAGCTGATGTTTCAAACGCATTGGGTCGTTTCTTTGCGGAGGTTTCGAGCTCTGCCCATTACCACCCTGCCTTTCTCCCTCGCAAACAGGTAGAGGAGGCACGGCCGCCTTCTTTCCGTTCTTTTAATCGGGAAAATTATAACGTCGCCTTCACCATGCAGGAGCTAGATCGTGCTCTCGCCCTGTCCCGGTCTTCTGCTCCCGGGCCCGATTCCATTCACATTGAAATGCTGAAGAACCTCTCTCCTGCGAGCAAGTGCTTTCTTCTTAGTACCTACAATCGCATATGGACTGAAGGTCATGTTCCCACAAGTTGGCGTGAAGCCATTGTTGTCCCCATCCCCAAACCAGGGAATGACAAACACCTTCCTTCCAGTTATCGTCCTATTTCTCTGACGAGCTGCGTCTGTAAGGTGATGGAACGCATGGTTAACGCTCGGTTGGTCTGGCTCCTCGAATCTCGCCGCCTTCTGACTAATATCCAATGCGGTTTTCGTCGACACCGCTCTGCTGCTGACCACCTCGTTACGTTGTCGACCTTCATTATGAACAACTTTCTGAAGAAGCGTCAAACAGTAGCCGTGTTCTTCGACTTGGAGAAGGCATACGATACCTGTTGGAGAGCGGGCATTCTCCGCACGTTGCACACATGGGGCCTTCGGGGCCGCCTTCCTCTTTTCATTCAAGCGTTTTTGGCGGATCGCAAGTTCCGGGTGCGGGTGGGCTCTGTTTTGTCAGATACCTTTTGCCAGGAGAATGGGGTACCACAGGGCTCCGTCTTGAGTGTGGCGCTCTTTGCCATTGCAATCAATCCGATCGTGGACTGCCTTTCAGCCGACGTCTCCGGATCTCTTTTTGTTGACGATTTCGCAATTTATTGTAGCGCCCAGCGGACGTGTCTCTTGGAGCGTTCTCTCCAACGCTGTCTTGACCGTCTGTATTCCTGGAGCATCGCAAACGGCTTCCGATTCTCCACTGAGAAAACTGTGTGCATCAATTTCTGGAGATACAAGGAATTTCTTCCACCTTCTCTACGTCTCGGCCCTGTTGCTCTCCCTTTCGTGGAGACTACAAAATTCTTGGGACTCATGTTGGATCGGAAACTTTGCTGGTCCACACACGTGTCCTACCTGGCTGTCCGTTGTGCCCGATCCCTTAACGTTCTTCGTGTCCTCAGTGGCACGTCATGGGGAGCGGATCGTACCGTCCTGCTTCACCTTTACCAGGCCATTGTTCAGTCGAAGCTCGACTATGGAAGCCTTGTATACTCTTCAGCACGGCCGTCGATTCTCCGCCGTCTCAATTCTATCCACCATCGTGGATTACGTTTGGCGACCGGTGCATTTTATACCAGCCCTGTTGAAAGTCTGTATGCCGAGGCTGCTGTATTACCCTTGACCAATCGACGTGACATACTCTTGTGTCGGTACGCATGCCGCCTACGGTCGATGCCCAACCATCCATCTTACAGATTATTTTTTGACGACTCACTCGATCGCCAATATCAGTTGTCTGCGATTGCCTTGCTTCCACCGGGAGTTCGGTTTCGCCGCCTGCTGCAGCGGCTCGATTTTACCCTTCCTTCCACCCTTCGGTTGAGCGAAAGCCCATTGCCACCGTGGCATCAGGCCCAGGTTCACACACACCTCGAACTTAGTTCGCTCCCCAAGGAGAGCACTCCGGATTTGGTATTCCGCTCGAGGCTTGTCGAACTCCGTTCGCGGTTCGATAATGCCGTATTTATTTACACTGATGGTTCCAAGAGCACTGCCGGTGTCGGATCTGCCTTCGTCGTCGGGGACAACCGTTTCCAATACAAGCTCCCTGACCAGTGCTCAAACTTCACGGCTGAGCTTTTCGCCCTCCACCAGGCCGTTTTGTATACCTGCCGCCACCGCCACCCTTTCTATGCCATATGTTCTGACTCCCTTAGTGCCCTGCAGAGTCTTAAGGACCCTTTCTCGAACCATCCTCTCGTGTATCGGATCCAACGCTCCCTCCAGTTGCTGGCTGATGACAGCTGTCACGTTTCTTTCCTGTGGGTTCCTGGCCATGTGGGTGTGCCCGGGAATGAGGCCGCCGACACAGCAGCCAAGGCAGCAGCTCTTTTGCCTCGCATGGCTACCTTTTGCGTCCCATCGGACGATGTTCAACGGGCTCTTCGCCGGAGTATCGTGTCGCAATGGCACAGTGTGTGGCTTTCACTGTACAATAATAAATTGCGAACTGTCAAACCGATCCCGACCGCTTGGAGGACATCCTCACGCCCCTCTCGGCGGGAGGAGGTCATCCTGGCTCGGTTGCGGATCGGTCATTGCCGTTTCAGCCACCGTCACTTGCTGTCCGCCGAACCTGCACCGCTATGCTCCTGCGGTGAACTGTTGACAGTGCGACATGTTTTACTGACTTGTGTTAATTTTAATCACCTCCGTGTAGCCCTTCACTTTCCGTCTACTCTGGAGGAAATTTTAGCTGATGACACACGAGCAGCTGCTCGAGTTTTGCGTTTTATCAACTTGGCCAACCTATCCAAGGATATTTAACCCTTTTAATTGTCTTTTATCTTTCGTTTTTTAGCCTCTTGCTGATGTTCTGACAGTCACCATTTTTTTAGATCATAGCGATTCAATGTTCTTAGCTGGGCGCTAATGACCATAGAAGTTGTGCGCCCTAAAACCACAAAAAAAAAAAAAAAAAACACCTAGTTTCGTTTACCGGAGAGAATTTCTCGCACTCCGGTTCAAATTTGATGACAATTTGTTCATCTACACTGATGGCTCAGACAGACCAGGGTGTTGGATGTGCCTATGTACTTGGCAAAGCCTCGTTTAAATATCGTCTCCCTGAGTGGAGTTCCATTTTTACAGCTGAGCTGTATGCATTATATCAAGCCACCCAATACGTCCGGCGAAACTCGCTCAATAAGACTATTTGCTCTGACTCTGAGTGCTGTGTTGAGCCTTCGCACGCTATATCCTGTCCATCCCCTGGTACAAAGCATCCGCAATTGCCTTACCTCTCTTTCAGCGAGCGGAACTACTGTGACGTTTCTGTGGGTGCCTGGCCACGTGGGAGTGTTGGGGAATGAGTCTGCGGATACGGCTGCCAAGGAGGCAGTTCTCCTTCCTCGGCTATCTACCTTTTCTACTAGCTCTGATGACCTTCGCGCTGGTGTCTGCCAGCGTATTATCTCCCGTTGGTTTTTACATTGGTCATCCCTGTCGGGGAACAAATTGCGAGCCATTAAACCTGTGCCTGATCTCTGGTCAACGTCATCTCGACCCTCTCGCCGAGAGAAGATTGTTGTGGCCCGGCTTCGTATTGGCCACTGCCGTTATAGCCACCAGTATTTACTTCGTGGTGATCCTGCTCCCTTATGTGAGCACTCTGATGAACCTTTTACTGTGTACCATCTTTTAGTGCAATGTCCGTTTTTTAATAGTCTCCGTCATGATCTACGTTTACCATTTTAAATGTCTGATATTTTAGCTGATGATCCGCATTCTGCTAACAGTTTTGCTTTTTATACATCGTGCAAATATGGCGAAAGCCATTTAAGTTCTAACCCTGGTTCGATTTTACTATGGGCAGTGTTGGGCGCTAACGACCTCAGCAATTGTGCGCCCTAAAACCACAAAAAAAACAAAAAAAAAAAAAAAAACACATACCAATAAATTTCAATTACATTTAAAAAATTGTTTTCTTAGTTTTTGAACTTACAGACAATACTAATTTAATCAAAACTCGTAAAGAAAAGAGAGGAGCTTCGATTTTTTCATAACAAAATATCGGTTTCCAGGCAATTAGTGTTAAATTTATATAGAGATGCTGTGCAAACGGCATACTCAGTGGCTTGCGTTAAGTCTGAAGGTGTAGCTCTGAGTTAGCGCTTGAATCTGTGCGTTTGCGTGTACGCTGTTATTTGATATGCCGTCGTTTTCCCCCCTCAGTGATTATGATGTACGACTCTCCACAGAAACCACAGCAATGCGTTGTATATAATACTGTAAGCACGCGTTACCCGTAGTTACTGGAATTACTTGTTTACAGGCTGCCTACACGCAAACACATAACATAAACAAGGAGACCTCAGGGAGAAAACGTTCTAAGCGCAACAACGACGAGAGGGCCACAGTAATTACATTTCATTGTTTCGTAGAAAACGGATAGACTTATTATTAGTCAACCCCTCGAAAATTCTCTTCTCTGGATAGCAAATTAATAATCAGCCATCTGGTTTAAATAATAGTAGTTTAATGAACATGACCGCGGTTTCGACGAATATAAACCAGTCTTCAGAAATTCATGTGGTACAATAGTTGCATAACACAGAGGTTAAACATCCCTAGGGAATGTGATTCAAGACTAAAAGATACGCCAGCGCATTTTGAGTCATTCCCTACATCATAGGGATGTTTAATCACTATGATAAGCAACTGTAGTATGACATGTATTTCTGAAGAATACGGGCGTATATCCGTCGAAACCGCGGGCAAGTTTAATAAACCAATATTTTTGCAACTGGTTGGCTGATTATTAATTTGGTATCCTGTAACCGCTGCTGAGACGCACTCATGTTTAAAATACTGAATCTTCTCTGGATGAAAAACGTAAAAGTGTAACTAGCAACCAAACGGACATTTTGCGGTCGCGGCAGAGTGGCCAAGCGCATTGAGGCGCTATGCTCCGATGCGCGAGGCCGTTCCCCGTCGGGGGTTCGAATGCCCCCTCTGGCATGGATGTTTGTGCCGTCTTTAGTACAAGGTAGTTCATAAGTAGTTTGTAAGTTTAGGGACTGATGACCCCGCAGTTAAGACCCTTAAGCTTCACACACATTTGAATATTTAGACATTTAGCAGCTCACGTTTCCAAAAGTATCACTTGCCCTGCAAGGATCCATTGTGAACGGTCAGGTCATTACGGGTGGTATGGCCTGTTTTGTGTCTCTTTTAAACGTTTAAAAACTTCAAAAACGACGTGACGCTGAGACAAGTAATTTAATGCAGGACACACGGGGGAAATGTCGGGAAATTCTTGGAAAGTGGAAGAGAAAATGTTGTACATGTGACGTTACCAGCTAATTACGTCGAAGCACATGAAGCGGGCGATCCTATCGATGTGTCGCATCTCATCATCTCAAGTATTCACGTTGCAGTCTCTGAGACGTCCGAGATTTTGGCGCCTGAGGGACAGAGTTCGGGTCTTGCTGTTAGAGGGCAATACTTTATTTGCATCAGACGTGTGTTTACAGTAAGGTGAGAGCATTTAATTTATCGATCTCGCAAGGTCTAGCTTTGCATACGCGACAAGTCATCCGGTATGTTGCATGTTCAACATCCGTCGTTTAGTTTTGTGGTATTTCCAGACATTTTCGGCCCCTTGTCTTATATTAAATTGCGGGCCCAAAGTCATCTACTTCATTTCGGAGATTTTTTAAATTTTACTAAGTAGCACTGTATTAGACTTGTGTGGTGTCTGTTCTTTCGGACGTGTCACCATTGTTTTATTCCAATGTGTTATTGCAACCAAAGCCACTCCTTTCTTTCCCATCACTAATGACCAAGGCGTCGACGGGACGTTAAACCCTAAGCTTCCTTCCTTCCCCTCATTAAATGTGCGAACTCTGTATCAACACAATGGGTGATGTGTGAAATAAAGTGGTATTGAAATAAATGAAACTTAACCAAGATGTCAGTAATGCTTCAAAATCTGCTTAATTAACAGACGAGTTAGCAATGAGGTTGAATTATTTTCCAGATTTTATGAGGGCATTGAGTTATGTGAAATTTAAAAATCCTGGCGTGCACATTGTTCAATGAAATTTCTGGAGGACTGTCGTTTGTCATTAACTTGATGGCGTGGTGTTCTGGCGCGGTCTTCCATTTATCTTCGGGTTTATACTGATGAACGCAATTTCATTTAACAAGGCTTTGCGTGTTCCGGAGCTGGAAGACCCTTCTACGCAATTTTTCACAATTAACGTAGAAGTCGTATAACCTGTAAATCTCGCCCAAAGAACTAATTCCGAGCAGATTAATCTTAGCATTATATGTAAACAATAAATTAAATATAATCAATTACTTCTTCGTGATTTGTATTTTTGAAGGAGCTCTGTTACTTAATGTAAAATGGAAAATTTGTGGCGAATAGGTTCTCGAACCCGGAGCTCCCGCTTATCGCGAGCGGTCGCCTTAAGTCGGCAGACTTCGCAAATTGCAAAGGAGTAATTGATTATTTAATTTCTAGGTATGTAGTTGAGAACGATCTACAATCACTGCGCTTCAAAAAAGATTTTCACAGTAATATTGAATATCTATATAATAATAATTAATAATGATGATGATGATGATGCAGGAGCAAAAATGGTGTCCTGATGATTTAATCAGTTTGAACCTGCACCTGCTTTAATCGTACCAACAGTTGCTTTGTCAGAGTTTTTCCTGTTCTGTTTACATCAAGAGATCACAATTTCCGAAAACGGCAGCGAAATGGTTCGTAGAGAATTTATAGATACTCCGTTCTTTGGCATCTTTATTTCTGGGTCCGTCTCCTATTTGCTTAAGGACGTAAGTGTTTATTATAGAATTCATTTTATCATTTCCATTTAAAGGAATACTGAGAAGCGATGTAACGTTACAGTGGAGCGAACCTCGCCACCTTAGATCCGTTGTGTACCTTGATTCAGTAGTGCAACATGCCTAACGGCCAGGGCTCGTGTACAACCTAACATAAATGTAACTTGGCTCGCCTACTAAGGGGCGGTCGTAACACTGTTGCTTTTACCCTTTAAAGTTTATGCCTGTAACTATGCTTTGAACTAACAAGATACAGTACCGTTAACGAATAAGTCCACACTTGTGCTTCTACGTTAGTTTATTTTCTTTATTCACATTTACACTATATATATATCACAATTTACAATAAACAACTTCGCTACTCAGGTAACTATTGGAGCCGAGAACGGAAGACATTCGCGTACGAGCGCACTTACTAATTCCGGAACGCCACACGTGGCGTATAAAGTGTGAACCGCACTGATGCCGCTATAAGCAGCTACCTTACCTACTCGGCGTCCGGCAAGCAGAAGACCACGCGCCTTGCCTCCCTTGCTCCCAGCTCCGTGTAGTCACGTGATTGACCACTTTATGTATATTTAAGTTTACTAAACATTGAAATCGCGACATTTTAGTATTCTCTCACACTGCATATATAAATAAAAAGAAAACAAATTTGTCACATTAAACTGGTCATAGTAAATATTTGTTCTGTAATGTTATAGTAGGTTCTCGGTAGTGTTACTGTAAGCGGCCATTTTTCTTGAATACAGGTATTTAAAATGTGTGCCGCATTTGAGGATCCCGCGAATTGTGAGGTATGCCGAGATTTCTGTAAGCAAAACATGACACCAGCAACAATTCAGAAACATTTTGAAGAAATAGGCACAGTTGGGGAGGTGATGAACAGAAAGATTAGGGGAAGCCAGGTGGGATGGGTGTCATATTCCCGTCCTTATTTAAGAATTGCGAAACATTGAGTTTTCTATTTATCTATAACAATTTACGGTTGTTGGTTGCATTCGAATGTAGCTTTTAGAAGGGAAACATTGGAAAAGGGTAGCGAAATGCAGAATGATCTGCAACGAATTGACGCAACATGTAGGGAATGGCAACTGAACCTCAACGTAAGTGTACAGCGCTCCGTTCACATAGACATAAATATCCTTTATTATATAACTATGCAATAGCAGGACACACACTGGAAGCAGTCACTTCCATAAAATATCTGCCAGTAGACTTTAGGGCCGTGGTGGAGTAGCCGAGCGGTCTAAAGCGTCTCGCTGCGGAGGGCGCGGTTGCTCGCCGTGGAGGTTAGTCCTCCCTGGGGCATGGGTGTGTGTGTTTGTCCTTAGGTCAGTTTACCTAGGTTTAAGTAGTTTATAAGCTACGACTGATGACAACGCAGTTAGGTCCGATAGATTTACAAACATAGACTTTAGGGGCGATTTGAAATGGAACGACCATATAAAATCATTCGTGAATAAGGCAGATGCCAGACTGAGCCACTGGAAGAATGCTCAGGAAGTGTTAGTGCAACAAAGGAAGTGAGTTACAAAACTCTCGTTCGGTCGGCGCTTCAGTATTGCTCATCAGTGTGGAATCCGAAACAGGTAAGGTTAGTAGAAGACACAGACCAGATCTAACGGAGAGCAGCACGCTTCATTACGGGCTTATTTAGTAAGCGAGAAAGCTTCAGAGATGGTTAAGACTCAACAGTGGCAAATGCTGCAAGAGAGGATTTCTGTATCGTGATAAGCGCTTCCAAATGTTCAAATGTTTGCATAGCTTATGGGACTTAACTACGGGGTCATCAGTTCCTAAACTTACAAACTACTTACGAACTAGCTAATACTAAGGACGGCACAAATATCCATGCCCTAGGGGGATTCGAACCCCCGACCGTAGCGGCAGTGCAGACCGTGACTGGAGCGCCTCAGTTCTGCTCATTGCGGACGCTGTTCGTATTTGTTCGTTGATGTGTTCGAAGTGTTCTTGGCTCAGCTTTTTTATTATAGAGGGCGTTGAGCCCCCTGACCGGGCGCGCTGAGCCCGGCAAATTAAGCATATACATTTAAATAAGCAGTCAACAATCCAAAGATTTGTTTGAACACAACAGTGCTTTACTAGGCATGGTCCTGTTTGGAGGTGGTATGCCGTTGCCTTCCTCCGACCTTCGAACTGTCTTATCCAGCCAGTTTACCTACAGTTTAACGTGGGTTCCGAACCACGGTGCTACTCGGTATTTTTCACATCAGCAACACTGCCAGAGGTGAAAGAAGTGACAGATAAAAATCCTAGGACCTGGCAGTGATCGAACCCGCGACCTTCGGATTTGTAGTCCGGCACTCTACCACTGTGCAACCGAGGCGCACACCCCTCGGTCATCGCGGCCGGCTAAGCGCTTCCATCAAAGTTCCAAGACCAAACGTTTCATGACATCAATGTATTGGTTTATCGTTCATATGTCGCGAAGCGAACAGGACAGGATAAGAGAGATCAGGAGCCACACAGACATGCAGGCAGTATTTTTCCCGCGAAGCATTCGTGACTGCATTAGCAGGAAATGACAATGGCACGTCAGCCACCCATCGTGAGCTGGCTTGCGGAGTACGGATGTGGCGTTTGGGCGAGCAAAATGACTTTAGATTGTTGTGTAGGCAGTGGACAGAGGGTAGGACTGTCAACACGTGTGCCGTCTAGGCGGCGTGTATTATTTTTAGAGACTGTGGAGTGTGGCTGGGCCGGTGAACGTCCGGTGCGGCTTTCCCGTTCTTGTGGCCGGCGGCTGCAGCGGCACTTTCTCCGTTATTCCCACAGCAGAGTGTTTTGTGGCTCCCGGCTGCACACGCGGGCCACACTGCCGCGGGTCTCTCTGGCCACCGCTCACTTCCTTCTTACACCACCTGACGTCATCACTGTAGCCTCCAGGCTCGAGACATTCGTTGCGGCTGTCGGTGCTAGCCTGTGCTTGGCAAGCCTCTGCATACCTACTGCTACCTACTCTGTGTAGTGTAATTGCTTACCTGACTATTTAGGTTTGAAAAATTGGTCGTACAGAAGTTGTTGAACTATTTTAAAATAATAATCGGTGACTAAGCCTTCAATTTAGACGAACTGTTAATTAAAAAAATGAAATGAAGTGATATGGCCAAACATTTAATAGTTTAAAACATCTTGCAGAGCAAGCAACCTACAGAATTCGACGAATAGTTACCTTAAACAGCGGTATAGTTGATCTCGTTGATAAGCTGTAGCCGGCCGCGGTGACCGAGGGGACCGAGGCGCTTCAGTCACGGTTTGCACGGTCACTACGGTCGGGGGTTCGAATCCCCCCTCGGGCATGGATATTTGTGCCGTCCTAGTTCGTAAGTAGTTCATAAGTAGTTTGTAAGTTTAGGAACTGATGACCCCGTAGTTAAGTCCCATAAGCTTTACAAACATTTGAACATTTTTGATAAGCTGTAGTGAGATTGGTTGTAATCCGCGTAACTATCCGCCGACATTGGATGGAGGTTCAGAATTTTAAGATCCAATCCACGAGTAGCATAATTTTGAATGAAGGTAATTTAATGAATGAAAATTAATAATTGATACAGATTAATGGCTAATCAGACTTCGAACTGTTCATTACATAAAAGTGATTGCAGGTTCTAAGCCAATAAATATTCCAAAATGTTAAATTACAGTCAAAGATACTATGGCAAGCTACACGAGTACGTAAGTTTAACATGTTTAATTACCGAACCATCCAAAATCGTAATAGTTTGTTATACCTGAAAACAGCATGATCACTAAATGGAGGGACTGGAAAAATAAATAACTGAAATATCTGAAGATTTTGTACAATCAGTTAAGAACAATAATCAATAGTTAATAATGTTCGTTTCAGCATATTGTAGTGGCAGATCTATTGCCGGTTACATTCTCTGAACTCTTGGAGTCTGTTGTCCTTTCAGATCTTCGGAGCATGCCATCGGCCACAATGCAACACAACGCTCGACCATACGTGACAGTGTTTAGAGTTCTCCGTAGCCCATCGGACTGCAATGCCGCCTTCGCCTCGTTGTTCTTCCAATCTCTTATCTACTGCAAACGTCTGGACGATGTTCGCTGAATAACTGCTCCGGCTACCGGGAGACATATGACTGCCACACCAGTAAACTTCGATAACATGTCGAAGCATCACCTTGTGACGTATTTTATGCACTACACTAAAGCCACATTATGAATACTTCATTTGTTCAAACAAACGGGATTTTGTAGGGTATAAACATTACAAGCTACATCTGCATATTTACTCTGCAAATCACATTTAAGTGCCTGGAAGTCGGTTTATCGAAACGCTTTCGTTCTCTAATAGCGCGCAAGAAAATTGAACTTCTGAATCTGAATATTATGATGATGATCATGGCTGCCCGTGTAAGTGAGCGCTAACATATGTTCGTATTCAGAAAGAGTTTTTGACAGAAATTTCGTAAATAGGTCTCGTCGCAACGAATAACGCCTTTCTTTTAATGATCTCCACCCAACTCGTGCACTATATCCGTGACACTCTCCCCTATATCGCGATACTACAAAAAGAGCTGCCCTTCTCTGAACTTCCTCTACATCGTCCGTCAGTCCCACCTGGTGTGGATCCCACAATACGCAGCTTTACTCCAGAATAGGACGCACAAGTGTAGTGTAGGCAGTTTCTTTAGTAGAACTGTTGCGTTTTCTAAGTGTTCGATCCATGAAACGTTGCCCTTAGTTCGCCTTTCCTACAATATTTTCTTTGCTATAATTTCGGTTGTTCGTAATTGAAATTCCTGGTATTTAGCTGAATTTACGGCATGTAGATTAGATTTATCGTGTAAAAGAAGTTTAACGAATTACTTTGGTGCTCAAATGGCTAATGTCACGCTTTTCATTATTTAGAGTAATTGCCAATTTTGCACCATGCAGATATCTAAATCATTTTGCAGTTGCTTTTGATTTTCTGTGGATTTTACTAACCGATAAATGACAGCATCACCCGCGAACAGTCCAAGAGCTAATCAAATTCTCTCCCAAATCTTTTATAAAGATAATGAACGGTAGAGGCCAGACATCACTTCTGTTTTACTTGACGACGTATCGTAAACTACTACATATTCAGTTTTTTTCTGACAGGAAATTGCGAATTCAATCGCACAACTGTGGCTACTTTCCAGAGGCATTCAATATGATTAAAAGACGCTCGTGAGGTACAGTGTCAAAAGCCCTCCGGAAACCTAGAAATATGGAATCTATTTGACATCCCTTGTCCATAGCACTCATTATGTTTGAGTAAAGAGCTAGCTGTGTTTCACAAGTCGATATTTTCTGTGTTGACTGTGAGTTGAGCATAGACTCGTATACGCCAGTAACACTCCCAGAGCCTCTTCGATACAGTACCGAGGTGTGGACTAGTGCTTACAGCCAGCAATTGTGGCAACACTCAACACTCAATACTCGATCCATCATCTTTCTCATTTCACATGAGGCTGTATATCCAATCATGTGAAGTTTGTACAACGTGTTACCTCAATTTTCCTGTGGTGTCTCCAGTCGTTCTTTGTGTTATTTGGTTGGGCAACAATAATATTGACCCTGACTGTAGAAAAAGGCTGAGGTCTTTGGAAAGAGTACTAAATGAAATCCGTTAAATTTTTCATAGTCTCAAGGCTGTTAGTTCACCAAATGTGTAAGAATAATTACGAACAAATTTAATAAATAATAATTTTCGGAAGGCGAACCAGAGATGGTGGGTCATAAGCAGTAATAAGATTCAACAAATCGTCTGAAGAGAGATCGTTCATTACTCTTGTCTGTCTTCCACTGAATCGTACTGGTCAATATAGGATAATTTTCAATTACGATTGGCGTAGTTCACCGAAAAAGAACAAAAAAGACCTTTAGTTTTGTATTATCACACAAAAGGGGGACAGTTTCACGGATATGATGCACGTGGTGAAGTGGGAATCGTTAAGCCTATGACGTATTTGTTTTTTGACGAGTACTGTTTACAAAATTTCAATCGCCAGCTTTCTCATTCAAACGCGAAACTATTTTGTTGACATCCAGAGGAACTGATCCTAATACAACAGATCGAGGGGAAACGATTTAGATTTTTTTCCAGAGTGCTGTTACAGAGTGGAACGGAAGAGAAATATTCTGATAATGGATGGCCGAAACAGCCTGGCAAGAAAGCAGGAATCGCAGAACATTTGTGTCGATGAAAAGCTAACTACAGAAGACTGCGCGAGAACAGTGATGGTAAAAGGCAGGGAACGGGGAAGAGCGTGAAATTTTTCCAGTCAGCATCGCTGTCAAACGGGTGCCTTGCAAAATCCCGCGTTTCACAGCAGCGCATAAGGGTTTACCTGAGTGGAGCATGTAATACAGATAGATCAGGCATTCATCCTGCGGAGGTGTTTGTGGTGTGTTGAGGATGCTGACTACCCCAGTCAGTCCACCTCGCGTTCGGGTTACTGTGAACATGAACGGGGATATGTTTCAACTTTTTCAGTGACCGTCTGTTGTCCATCTTCTACACCTTCATGAGGAGTATGCAGTGGATACAACTGCCTTCCATGTACGCATACATTCTCGTCCTGATAAACGCACAGGCATTCTGTCTCATCTCTACTGGTCCATAATTGTCTTCGTGTTATAAAAACTATATTGCACTGGTTTCACTCATATGGGAAACTTAGCAAACTAGCATCACCAACATTTAGTGGTTATCGCGAATTCAATCACCGATAATTAGCTTCAGCTGAAGAAACTTCAATTTGGCTGCGCCGTTTTGATCCTGTAGCGCTGCGACTTGAAAGTGTACCAGAACTGCAAGTTTGTAGCTGCAAACAACCAAAAGGGCGATGACCTGTTTGTGCACTCTGACACTTCCCAAAAACTAACAGAAAACTCGACGTTGCTCGGATATGTATTGATTTATTCAAGCCTTGAGTTAGTACTTCTGTCCCGTCTTTCTGTCCGACTCCATTTTCCTAAAGAAAGTAGTTTTATTTTATTCTAAAAAGCGTGTTTCGTTGTTTGTAACAGGGGACCAAACTGGTAAGATCATCAGTCCCCCGGCAGGTAGGGAAAGGAGTGAGGATAGGAAAGGAGGGGAAGGGAAAGGAAATGCTGTCCACGAAGGAAAGACGGAAGAAAGGCTGCACTAGTTCGGGACCCCATGCTCGCCACGCACCTACTTACGGAAGAAACGTGAGGCCCTTGAAGGGGTAAAATAAAGCTGTTTTGATAATGCACAAAAGTACAGTATCCAAAGAAAAGAAGGTAGTCATCAAAATACAAATGTCACATTCATTCATACATACATTTCATTCAAAATGTGATTATAAACAGTACTTATTGTTGCTTGTTCTGGCACTAGTATAAAAAATTATACTAGCAATTGAGCAAGCAACATAAAATTGTTCGTGTGAATGACATGGATATGTCAAATCCACTCCGCAGTGTTTAATAGTTTGCTCTGTGATTTATTAATCGTAATAGAAAATCAAAGTATCGCTGGAAACTGCAGTGTCTTGAAGTTAAAAGGTAGATCTGTCTGAAATGTGTGTATTCGTTGCATGTACACTGTTCAGTTCTTTCTTTCCCTGTAACTTTGTAGAAGTCTGTTCCTTTCACCTCCAGCAGAGTGCTCTTAACAGTTCAAAAGTTGTCAACAGCAGTGTCAACTTTTAGGAATTTCCTTAATGTTACTGGAATGTAAGAGTGTCTTCGTAGTAAGTAAGAAATGGATTAAAACGCGGTGCACGATTTGAAAGGTTTTTAAGCATCGCAGTATATGTGATCTCATATTTATTGATCTTGTACAGTTGTATAATTTTGAAGCTATATATTGATTTGAATAAGTGCCGAATGTCTGTAAAATCTGTTGCGAATCCAGTTAGTAGTAAAGAAGTAATAGATCAAAAACTGATGCGTGATGGAGCAGTTTCCCATGAACTTTACTGTTCATGTCCTCATATCTCATGAACTATGTAACGTACGATGATAACATTTCTAAGGTACATTCAGCTTTCTGTGTGTGTAATTTCTGCAAAATTTCTTGCTAGTACAATTTGTAGTGTAGAAATTGTAAATTGTAACGTAATACCGAATTCCGTCGTTTTATTCCATGAACAGCGGAAAAGTACTAAGCGAGAAACTTTCTCTTTCGTCATTCTGGTGTGGTTGTCAGTGAGAAAAAGTATAATAAAGGTTTGAAATTATGTTTAAAGTTTGTTGCAAGTCACTAAGTACTCTTTCTCGTACAATTTGCCTCGTCCCATTATGTGAAAGTTTTTTGCAACTCTTATTGTTTACGACGATGTACTTAATGAACTATGTCTTATGTGGTTATTAGCCTTCCAACAAATGTTGCCTTACGGCAAGGAATGTGTGTACCAAATTTGGTTGAAATCGCTTCAAATGTTTGTAAATCAATGAGACTTTTTGGTGATGAGTCCTTAGTCTTAAAAACTATTTAAACTAACAAGGAGACCACATGGGTATCGGATTTTAGAATTTGTTTATATTTATGGTACGTAAAGTTCAGAACTTAAATATCAAAGCCATTCGGCGCAAGCCTAAAAAAAATTCTCGAGAAAATCGACTTTGAAGGTTTGCAACTATACGTAAGTACCAATATAAAACAGTTGCCTTATCTGTTGGTATAGCTCAGGTGGTAGTGTTTGGCCTCATCACCATAGTCGGTAGTTCCAATCCCACTGTGACAATTTTTTTTCGTTTTATAATTGTATATTTTGTCAGTTTTTGGTTTGTGTTTATGGAGACGAGCGTAAAACCTTGTAACCTAAAACGATGGCTGAGTAGGTTAGCTAGTTGGATAGCCATTAGTAGCTATTGAGATGACTTCCAAAAAACAGCGTCGTAGCTCTTCACAAACTGAACAATCAAAGACAATCGTCGTCAACTAATAGTGAATCCAGTGCTATAAAAAATGTAAATTATGTTTTCGTGATTGAAACCGTCATTATTAACAACCTTTTATAACAATAGGAAATTGCGAAAAAAAAACCTAAATTTTTCGTAAAAATTAGCATTAGATATTAAAATTGTGTAAACATTCGAACACAACGAAAAAAAGTCTATTAAGGCAGGATTCGAACCGCCGACCCTAGGATTTTAAGGCCAGAACGCTACCACCTTTTAAGCTCTAAGGGTAGTTCCGTTCCTTGCGGTCGCTGATCGTGTTGTTCGATGCGTTCTTGGCTCAGGTTTTTTTATTACAGAGGGCGTTGAGCCCTCTGACCAGGCGCGCTTAGGTACGGCGCCCGGATACGCCTGAGGTACTTGGTACTTACTTGCAAAACTTCAAAGTCGATTTTCTCGAGAATTTTTTAGAGTTACTTCGTATGGCGTTGGCTGGTTGTTAATCTGAACTTCACGTACCACAAATATCAAAAAATTCTAAAATCAGTTACCCATGTGGTCTCTTTGTAAGTTAAAGGAATTTATGGGCAACAGACATTTCCATGCACCAGGGAGGACTCAAACCACCGACGGTGAGCAACCGCGCGGTCCGCAGCAAGGCGCCTTAGACTGTTCGGCCGCTCTACCGCAGCATAGAAATCCGGGGCATTGTCGTGTGATGCAGCGGATTTTCGCGCATCTAATTCTTTATCGTGAACTATATGTTGTAACTGCTCCTTACAGTCCTCTTGGATTGAAAGTTATATGTACAATATTTCATAAAGATTGGACCAAAACTATAGATTTGTATGCGATACCCTACGCACAAACACACGGTCGCTCTGCTTTATGCATAAAAACAAGTCGTACTCATTTCAATGGAAATATTTGATGTCAGGCTGGAGTATTGGAGCAGGTGTGAGTATAATGTGCTTTGTATGGCGCAGCTGTCGCGCACCACACACTTGGCTCGCTTTGTGACGCCCACGCCACTGCCACCAGCTCTTCCACGCAAGCTGTCGGCGCCTGCGGGGCAGCCAGCTGCCGGCAGAGGCGGTCTGTCTGCCTGTCTGTCTGTCAGTTGGGTTGCGTTCCGAAGATCGCTTTATGCGTCATCCTGCGTTCCATTCCAATTTTCTTTCAACAGCGTAAATGTAAATACTTCCAAAATATACTTTATTTCATCCGTCGCAGTTACAACAGTTAGTAGTCTGTTGTGTGATTATGGTTTCGGACTTGGTCTATTTTCACTTTTCCTTAACCATAATTCTACTAAATACTGACAATTGTCAAGGTGCATCTGGAAGCCTCTGCATATTTCGTTTGTGTTGAATCTTGCTGACACCCGTTAACTGAAATGCTACCGACTGTCCGAGCAACCAACACATACAGATCATGGCTGGTTGCTCTGACATTCGGTAGCATTTCAGTTAACGGATGTCACCAAGCCTCTCTAACACAAAAGATATACGCAGAGTCTTCTAGGTGCATGTTGATAAATGTCAGTATGGAACAGCAGCGTTGTAAAAGTAAAATGATTGACTATGGATCCAGTCCGAAACCATATTCACACAGTAGACTACTAATGTTTGCAACAGGGACGGCTAAAATAAGTAATATTAAGATATCCAGTTGTTAATCAAATGTCCAAAAATGTAAAGTTATGGGACCTAAACTGCAGTTGTCATCGCCCCCCTAACCTTACTACTTAAACTAACTTATCCTAAGAACAAGACATACACAAATACACCCATGTCCGTGGGAAGACTCTAACCTCAAGTAAACACTACCTGTTACATTCATTAATTATTATATAAGTTCGTCTTAAAGTTGTTACTTACAGTTACTAGTTTAGTATAGGTATATCCACAGGTGTGTCGCTTCTGGAAAACATTTTGCAAATGACACCACACTGCACAGACATTGCCACAGATAGCAACTCTCACGTCTTTTACAAACAGTAAAAAAACAAAACAGTATCGTTAGACTACAGGCTAAGAAGTGTCGTTAATCTAAAGTGTCTCTTAGCCTGTAGTCTAACGATACTATTTTGTTTGTTTAGTGTTTGTAAAGACGTGAGTTGCTGTCTGTGGCAATGTCTGTGCAGTGTAGTGTCATTTTCAAAATGTTTTCCAGAAGCGACACACTTGGGAATATACTTATAATGAGCCTCCTAACTGTAAGTAACAACTGGAGGACAAACTTATATAATAATCAGTGTAACATAATACATGTAGTATTTACTTGTTCTCGTTTTTTGTCTTGCAACAGAAACACATCAAGCGTCACATAAAGTTCATTATACTAATAATGTTTTGTATGTGCCGTCAGATAAGCTGCTAGGCAGCTCGAAACAGATTATGCTCAGTATAAAACTTCATCAAAATAAGAGGCGACTGCTTGTGCTATTTTCTGAAACATATGTATGAAAAACTCTGCAAAGCTGTAATAAATGAAACTACCACGCAAAAACATTTGTGGAAATGTGCAGTCATCTACTTCTGTTTACTGGGAGAATTTCGGTACGATCTGATTCATTAACGTAGACCCCGTGTAGGAACTGACAGCTTCTAGTTACTGAGTACTGCTAGAGTGTATAGGATACCACCAGGTCGGCTTAATACAAGGCGTAGAAGCAATTCAGAGGCTCCATCAAAATAAGAGTATTAAGAAGATACTTTCTGAAACCAAATGAACGTACCTGGAGGGAAGGTGTGTTCTTGTAATTGTACAATAGAGGGTCGTTTTATGTATCCGCATTAAAATTTTGTTAAGGGTTAATTGCCACTCTAAGCACGAAGCGTAGTTATACCGAAGAAGGCATTTCGCTATGGTTTTCTAGCGTTGCGACTTTTCTGTACAGTACAGTATTATTCGCGAAAAGCCTCAAGGAACTAATCAGAAGTAATGATCCTGTAACACTCAATTGGGGTGCGTCAGTAATTGCTTTAACGTCGAAAGACTATTCTGTTTACTGAAACTCCAATCACACAGTTTTGTTCATTAGGGACCGGGCGAACGGTATCAAACGCCTTCCGCAAGTCAAGAAACAAGGCACGGCAGCCTATATTCTATTTTAGGGTTTTTAAGGAAGAATAGAACGAACTGAGTTTGACACCATAAAGATTTCCGGCTTTAAAAAAGTACTGCTGAACTTTCTATACATCGAATAAAATGTGTACTGACGTAAAACTATTATTGGGCGTCAACCTACAAACTAATTGTAGACAGTTCAGGCGATTTGTCTGTTACAAATTCAAATACCTACATTCCGCTACACAGTTCTAGTATCAAAATCTACTGGAGTGAAATACTTGCATCTAATATGTAACGCTAAATTGGCTCAGTCAAAAGTCGTTTTCAACAGCTATTTTGTGCTTGGCGTACAGCTCCTTATTTTTTGCGAGTTCCTATATGTGCAAAGCTACTGTGTGTGAAGCATGTATGTTTCTTTTGAAAGCGCACAACTGACATCCTCAAAATTTTGTATTCAGTCTCCAATGAGCTTACTCGAAGAGAAGTGAAATTCTAATTTTCCTTCTGTGTTTTTGACGACTTTAAGTTGAAACCGAGTCAGCCATTGAAATATCTTATGCGAACATCTGACTGCAATAAATTTTGTCCTTAAACGTGCTAGTTAATGTTCTCCGCCAGTAATTACGAAATTATGAATGCAGTTCAGTAAACACACCTGTATCTACATCCACGCTTTGCAAACAACTTAGATGGCAACATTGCACCATTTATTAGATCTTCTTCCCATTGGCGGTCGCGGTGGCCGAGTGGTCTGCGGCGTGCCAGTCACGGTCTGCACTGCCGCTACGGTCGGCGGTTGGAATCCCCCCTCGGGCATGGATGTTCGTGCCATCTTTAGTATGAGCTAGTTCATAAGTACTTTGTAGGTTTAGCGACTGATGAACCCGTAGTTAAGTCCCATAAGCTCTACAAACAATTGAACATTTTGATCTTCTTCCCATTTACTTGACATAAACAGCAATTCAAGATTAATGGAACGCCCCTGTGGTCTAATATTCTCTTCATAGTACGTAGAGCTTTTTAATGGATTTCTAGAGTAGTAAATTAAGGCAGGTTCTTCAAATTTGTGAGTAGGCAATATCTAAATAGATTACACCCGCCGCGGTGGAGTAGCCGAGCGGTCTAAAGCGTCTCGCTGCAGAGCGCGCGGTTGCTCGCCGTGGAGGTTAGAGTCCTCCCTGGGGCATGGGTGTGTGTGTGTTGTCCTTAGGTTAGTTTACCTAGGTTTAAGTAGTTTGTAAGCTACGGACTGATGACCACGCAGTTTGATCCGATAGATTTACAAACATTTGAACATTTTGATTACACCC
Source organism: Locusta migratoria (assembly GCA_026315105.1). Taxonomy (NCBI): domain Eukaryota; kingdom Metazoa; phylum Arthropoda; class Insecta; order Orthoptera; family Acrididae; genus Locusta; species Locusta migratoria. The sequence continues at coordinate 51,625,030 of CM048747.1, read as the reverse complement.
GCCAGAATTTAACAGCACAGTTCGTTTCTGTGGCTCTCCACTGCGGATCAAACGTACCTGTGACGATTTGTGCTGTCTTGCCGTGTATACGTTATCGTGCCCTGTTGTTGTTATCTGATTGGTGTACCACACATTTAAAATTCTAGCATGGAACGCGCATGTGATTCGTAAGCAATCTCATTTGTAGGTTGATAGAATTTTCCCACTACCCTGCAAACGAACAGAAATCGCATAACTGCTTTATTTCACACACAGTATGTTATCTTCTGACTTCGCATGTTCCTATATGAGTTTACAGTAGTGACTCACTGCTACTGTAAATATTACATATGTTATTTTTTAATTTTTAAGGAAGTTACGATTCGACCCTTCACATAGAATTCTGATTGAATATTTTTGCAGATTTCATCAGGTGGCCCATCATTATAGGCTTCATGTAGCATGAAAAGCAAGGGTACAATCCACTTAGAATGCTCCACTATTACTATAACATCCTTGCCGCGCGGGTTTGGCCCAGCCGTCTAAGGCGCCTTGTCATGGATTGTACGGCCACTCTCCGTCGTAGCTGGGAGTCCTCCCTGGGGCAGGGCTTTAACATAAGTCAGTTTAGGTTAAAGTAGTTTGTAAGTCTAGGGACTGATGATTTCAACAGTTGGTCCCATAGTTTTAGAAACATTTGAACAGTCACATCCGTCGACGACACACGATCACTTGATGGTACAGACACCGTTGGGGCCGGCCGCGGTGGCCGAGGGGACTAAGGCGCTCCAGTCACGGTCTGCACGGCCACTACGGTCGGGGGTTCGAATCCCCCCTCGGGCATGGATACTTGTGCCGTCCTAGTTCGTAAGTAGTTCATAAGTAGTTTGTAAGTTTAGGAACCGATGACCCCGTAGTTCAGTCCCATAGACTATACAAACATTTGAACATCGTTGGGTGACATTAAAATCCGTTGCGAATTCGAGATAGTCTCGACTGTTACAGGACACTGAAAAAAAAGCAATGCCGAAGTTGAAAAATTATGTTGGACCGGCAGTCGAAACCGGATTCCCCGCCTCGGACCAGTAGTCGCGTAAACGAATTAGGCTATCCTGGCACGATTCCCAAATTCTCAGCTTACGGAACACTAAGATTTCAGAATGAAAATAAGTCACGTTCGCAAAATGTTTTCACAATTTGATAACAGGGTGACCGGTTTCGATCTACCGTGAGACCATCATCAGACTGATTCGTTTCACCGTTGATGCCGAGGCGATGAGCGTGCGGCGACTGTCTCGGCATCAACGGTGAGATGAATCGGTCTGATGATGGTCTCACGGTAGATCGAAACCGGTCACCCTATTATCAAATAAATTATGAAAACATTTTGCGAACGTGACTTATTTTCATTCTGAAAAAACATACCAGTACGCTGATTTTAAAATAAGAAACTATAATTTCCAAACCGCAGAGACTCAGACCGCAAAATAACTGGAAGAGCAATTGAATGGAATGGACAGTGTCTTGAAAGGACGATATGAACATTAACAAGAGTAAAACGAAGGTAATGGAATGCAATGTCAGAAAATCAGGCGATGCTGAAGGAATTAGATAAGGTAATGAGACAAAAGTAGTAGATGAATTTTATTTTGGTAGAAAGATAACTTCTGATGAACGAAGTAAAGAAGACATAAAATGCAGAATGGCTATGGGAAGAAAAGCGTTTCTAAAGAAGCGAAACTTGTCAACATCCAATATTAATTTAAATATTGGGAAGTCCTTTCTGAAAGCATTTGTCTGGAGTGTAGCATTGTATGGGAGTGAAACATGGACGATAAGGAGTTCAGATAAAACGATGATAGAGGCTTCTGAAATATGGTGCTACAGACGAATGATGAAAATTAGATTGGTAGATTACGTAACTAATGAGGTGCTCAACCGAATTGGGAAGAAATGGAGTTTGCATATCCGGACTAAGAGAAGGGATAGATTGGTTGGACACATTCTGAGACATAAAGGAATTTTCAACTTAGCATCAGAAGGAAGCGTGTGGGACAAAAATCGTAGAGGGAGACCGAGGGAGGAATATAGTAACCAGATTCAAAAGGGTGTAGGTTGCCGAACGTATTCTCAGATGAATAGACTGGCACAGGACAGGGTAGCGTGGGGAGCTGCATCAAATCAGTCTGCGGACTGAAGACGACGACGACAACAACAACCATTTCCAAACTTATTTACTACGATTTTAGTGCCCCGTGGCCATTACTTTGTTGCTCGCAGCTTTGACTGTATTCCCCACTAGTGATCGGACATGTTTGTGCAAACGGACAGAAATTGTCATTTGTCTGTTGAAGACATACATAAGACTATGGATATATTGCAAGAGTCGGATAACAATGTAGCAGTCCAATGAATGCATATCCCACATAAGTAAATTTACGATTGTTCCGAAAGAACAGACACCGTATCTACAATCTCAAGTACGCCTCCAAAAAAATAACAATTCTGTGCCGAAATAGTTAAAGCTGTGAGGGAGAGGAAGTAGTGGGAAACGGGCACTATATACCTAAGACTACGCCCGAGGGAGGACTCGAACCTCCGACGGGGAGCAAGCACACGCTCTGCAACAAGGCGCCTTATAGAACGCTCGGCCATTCCAACTCAGCTGATCTATTTCGATGTTCGCTATTACAGCTTTTGTGTAGTTTTTTAAGTGATATAAGAAAAAATGCAACCAGTTACTTTACTTGAAATGACTGTTTTACTCCATTAACCGGTTTTCGAACCGTTTATTTCATCTTCAGATGGTGTATGTGTTAGTGTCGTTTTAAGCGTCATAATGGGTGCTGGCTCTGTGGTGGGAAGATGGAAACATTTATTAAATCGACTAGCACGTTGTTTAGATCGTGTTTTGTATCGGGAAGCCGGTCGCGGTGGCCGAGGGGACTGCGGCGCGCCAGTCACGGACTGCACGGCCACCACGGTCGGGGGATCGAATCCCCCCTCAGGCATGAATATTTGTGCCGTCCTTAGTTTTAGCTAGTTCTGAAGTAGTTCGTAAGTTTAGGGACTGATGGCCCCGTAGTTAAGCTCCATAAGCTCTACAAACATTTGAAAATATTTGTATCCGGAAATTTATGTAAAATTTGTTTGCTTACTGCGACTGTATGGCCCGCTTTTTATGATTAATTTCCATTTTATAGGTCTCCTTGTCATTAGATAACAGTACTAAATCACTCGATTTTTCACTATTGGGTTCTATAATACACTGTCAACACCAGTGGCGTTCAGCATGTACTTTTACAACTGATGTTATTTACAAACGTCTTCATTCGAAGATATAACACTCTTTGTACAAGTTTGTTTGCGTATGATACAATCGATCAGTTAGCAAATAATTTTGTTACTATTAAAGTGCAAAAGTGAATAAATTATGTCCATATTGTTGCCATAGGTCCTTAGCCTTAATTTGTATGTATATTATCATTAAAAGGATAAGAATAAAATTCATACTATTGCTTATATTTATTGAGACTAGTGTGTCATAGATTACTAGTAAAGACTAGGTTCTGTTTATTGTGGTCAAATGATAGGCGTATGATTATTCTATTATTGTAGAATAGGAATAGGTATTTAGATGTAGATGAAGTAATTATGAATTAGTTCTTTGGTAGTATTTTGACCTTATCAGAAGCATATGAAAGAGCTGTCTTGAGTGGTGGAGGAAGAGGGGTGGTGGGGGAAAGCGGTGTTTGGGGAGATTCGGAAGTGGTGGTGGAAGGAGGGATTTTTTTATTTATTTATTTATTTATTTTTTGTGGGGCGGCTTTGGTAATTTAGTTGCTTTATATTAATAAATTCTCGCATTTTTGGAGAAACAATTTTTAGTTCAGTCTGATTACTAAACATGTTGCTGGGTGCTGTGTTTGCGTTGGATGAGGACCTCAATTTCTTCAAGAAAAGTTTCATACCTTTGTTAGCAAAATGGAGTATTTGAACGTTCTTTTGAATGTTATCTGCAGAATAACCCTGTTGGGAAAGCTGTGTGTCAAAGACGAAGTGTGTCCGTCTGTTCTTTAAATCTTGTTGTGAAGCATCCTCCAGTTTGACCACTCTAATCACAAGAAGACCCTTGAAATGTAAATTATTAATAAAAAGCTGGTCACACAGTCGCAGTAAGTAAATGAACAAATTTCACGTAAATTTCCTGATATAAAACACGAACTAAAAGACGTGCAAGTCAGTTTATTAAAGTACGTTTCAATCTTCCCACCACAGAGCCAGCAGGCAACATCACGCTTGAAATGATCCTGTAACACATGCACCATCTGAAGATGAAAAGATCCGAAATCCATTTAATGGAATAAAACGGTATCATTTCAAGTCAAAGCTACTGATTGCATTTCTTTCTTAAATCATATTGACATTAAATCACGTGTTCTAAAATATTCGTATAGGCTAATCTAAATATTTTAAGTGATTTTTTTGAAATCCGGCCATTTTTTTGCGCACGTGAAGTCCACAGCATCTGCGCAATTCACTCGTTAGCGTCTGGCAGGGAGATCATCGAACCAATGTCGAACTGTTTGTCCAATGTGATTTTTCAAATTCTCCCGGCGTACTCCACGTCGAAATAGTACGCGGGCCGAAATAATGTGCCCGTTTGGAACCCAGCAGTTTACCCGCGAATTATTTAGACTAGTATTGTCTGTGGTCGTAAATCGACTAATTGCGTTTACAATAGTCACTGGGGGAAAAATTAAACATATGTAGGCGGCCTCGCGTGATTATATTGGCAACATGAACAACACGATAGAAAATCTTTGCCCATTTGTTCGAACCACATAGAATGACTCGATTAGTGTGTCGTACAGACCATGAAGTAAACAAATAATGCTGTTCCTGCTTTATGGTTGACAGGTTCCTGTATGTACCTTCGTCTGCTCAGTAAAAATAATTGCCCTCGTAAAGCGAAGATTCCATGAGAAAACATCAGCTTTGTCAACCGACTGGCTAAAATGAAGACTTACAGGATTCTTACTATTCAGCATCTGTTGCCAACATTATCATAGGAGGCCGCTGGATATTTGGTAAATTTAACCGACACTGGGAGGTATGAAACGGTATCTTTTACGTGTTAAGGGAAATGCCTGACACAATAACAAATACAAACAGAACTATATACTTCTCATGCCATTTTCGAATTATATAACTTTCATTAGCCTAATATTTGAAATAGAACTAAAATTTCGGTGTTCGTGTATTTATACAACCCCAAGAAATATTGTTATTTCGATACTGTGATATTAAGAATTCCAGAGCTGACAACATCTCGACTTCGTAGTTCGCCGCGGTGGAGTAGCCGAGCGTCTCGCTGCGGAGCGCGCGGTTGCTCGCCGTGGAGGTTCCAGTCCTCCCTGGGGCGTGTGTGTGTGTGTGTGTGTGTGTGTGTGTGTGTGTGTGTTGTCCTCAGGTTAGTTTCCCAAGGTTTAAGTAGTTTGTAAACTACGGACTGATGACTACGCAGTTTGGTCCGATGGATTTACAAACAAAACTTCGTAGTTCCACCCGTGCACCGCTACATGCCTCTCCCGCCGCATCATTTATATCGGCATTCTCGACTTTGTAGTTCCACCCGAGCACCGCTAGATGCCTCTCCCAGCGGATCATCCTTTATATCGGCATTCATATGAAAAAAAAAAAAAAAAAAAAAAAAACATTTCCTTTAACCACTCTTAATCACTGCGAAAATGAAGCATTTGAACGGCACAAGGAAGTGAGTTGGGAGCACTCCATGTTTCGACATCACTTATTTCAATACGTTATTTTAATACTGCAGATGCGCTGTATTACAGCGTCTTTGGTCGAGGCGAATAGCCAATCAGTGAGCTGATTGTTGGAGAACGTAGAACTTGATCCAAGCTGTAGATACGGAAATTTCTATTTCCTTTTACCACTTTTAATGGCTAAATGCACACACATTTATATACGTGAAATCTACTACAAACAATCTTTCGGGTTATGTAACTTTCGTTGGCCTTCTTGTACGAATAAATTAGTAATCTGTACCACAATTTTCGTGTTAGCGTATTTATATAATATTTGTCTGTTACGGGCTGTAACCTCACGGTGAATACGGACAGCTAAATTTTTCCGTGCGACCTCTGGTTTCTCTTACTGTTGTTGCTTTAAAGATGACTTGTCCCTGTGCAGTTATACGACAGCAGAGTATTTGCGCAGTGGAGTCCGCCGTTACCCTGGAGTGTCGCTGACGCAGACCTAGCCAGGCTCTCGAGGCCGCGTCATCAGCGCTGCTATGCTGTTTGTTTGGCGAGAGCTGCGTCGCTGCTGAGGCAGCCAGACCGGCCGCCCTGCACTGGGTGGACGTTCACCCTCTGACGAAATACGCGATCTGCGCTATTGTTGCCGCCACAAAAGAATGCTTGTTACCAAACTCCACGTGTATCAATGCGAAACACCAGCTAAGTCGTGTGTGCTTGTAGCGGCGCAGGGCGGATTGGGGATGAGGCGGCGGCGATAGAAAATAAAATGTTTGTTAAGCTTATGGGACTTAACTACAGGGTCATCAGTCCCTAAACTTACAAACTACTTATGAACTACTTACGAACTAGGACGGCACAAATATCCATGCCCGAGGGGGGATTCGAACCCCCGACCGTAGTGGTCGTGCTGACCGTGACTGGAGCGCCTCAGTCACCTCGGCCACCGCGGCCGGCACGGCGATAGAAGGTGCCAGGGTATTTATGGTTTTGTTTATAAATATTTTATAGTTTTTATTTATTTAGCACAACGCGTTTCTGAAAGTAATTCCCATTTTCAAGTGTGGGTTTCTATGCTATGTGCTAAGCGCACTTGAAAATGGAAATTTCCAGAAACGCTTCATAATAAATAATAAAAAAAGGATAGCAGTATTTACAACAACAAAAAAACTCGATTTATACCACAGTCGTAGACTTTCTTGAAAGTATTTTCTATTACATCAAAGTATACATGGTCCTCCATTTTCTTGACCACCCAAAATATATCCGGAACAGCAGCAGATATTGTACAACAACAGATACTGTAAAACGACTTTCACGGGTATCAATGTAAGGCAGGGGTTGTTGATTGTAAATATTTTGAAACATTCTAAAACGAAAGCAAGTGTGGTTTTTTAACACGAACTTATGTTCGTAAATGGACATTCTATATTATTTCATCAGCAATCTATAGTATGTCAAATCACAAAAATGGCGTTGATTGCATCGCAATACGCCAATTCCATCCCGAGATATTGCGAAGCGAAGCTGATATTTGAAATATGCAAAATGCGCGGCTGGCGCACATCGAGACACTCGGGCAAAAATCCTGTGCTGCTCATGACATGCGTATTTTTAACAGCAATTGTGATACAATCAACGCCATTGTTTGTGATTTGTCATGCTATAGATTGCCGATGAAATAATATATGGTATCCATTTAAAAACACAAGTTTGTTTTAAAAAAATCGCACATGCTTTCGATTTAGAATGTTTCAAAATATTTACTTTCATGACCCCCCCCCCCCCCACCACCACCACCACCACCACCACCACCACCTTACGTTGATACCGGTGAAAGTTGTTTTACAATAGCCGTTGTTGTTCCGGATATATTTTGGGTGGACAAGATAAATGGGACACCCTGTATGTTAAATCTACTAGTAAAAAGTAACCGAACATGATTTATGTTAAGCAATTCCCCAGCAAAGAGTTACTCTATCACAGTTCAAACATGGTATCCAGAAAAGTGCTCCCTGATTTCAAAATTAAATATCTCGAAAACAGAGATCGGTAGAGGAATGCAGTAGACGGTATGTTTATTGTGAAAGCTGTAATAAGTTTATACAGTAGTATAATAATAGTTAAAAAAGCAGCTAACAGAAGGCGCTGTACGCTGTACAGCTCATGTCAGCATACATAAGTGAAATAATCGTATGAAAACACTCTTTGCAAACAATCACATCACAATGTTTTCAAAATGTTCACAATTGGCACTACAGAGGTGACGCACACGAAGAATGAAATTCGCCATCACATTTCGTAGTGTCTCAACCGAAATTGATTCACATGCCACAGATATCGCCGATTCAAGCTCGTCCAGCGTGGCGGGATGCTTTGGGTAGACCATGTCTTTCACTTGCCCCACAAAAAGGGCACAGGGAGTCAAATCTGGCGAATATGGAGGCCAATCCATGCCTGCAAGAGTAAATTTTGGGTATTCCAAAGCAATGACTCTATTTCCGAAGTATTCCTCAACAAAGCGAAACACTTGAACACTTGTTCGGTCCGATGTGGTCGGGCTCCATCTTACATAAACCATTCAGTACCTAGTCGATCCTCTAACGCTTGCTGTGTGGCGACAAATTGTTCCAAAATTGCAACGTAACGTGCACCAGTGACCGTTTCTAGAATGAAAAAGGGCCAATAATGCCTCTGGTGCATACTGCAGCCCACACAGTAACTTTAGGAGAATACAGGGGTTTCGCTTCACACCAATAGGGTTTTCAGAACCCCAAGATCACCAGTTCTGCTTATTCACGTATCCATTCAGGTGGAAGTGTGCTTCAGCTGTAAACCAGATGCAGCCAACATCAAATTCTTATCATTGTGAGCATCTGATTAGCAAAGGCAACCCTTTGTTGTACAGCTCGTACGGTTATGGCCTGGTGCGTTTGAATTTTGAATGAAAACATGTGTATGCTCTTTCTCAGTATTTTCTGCGTACTGGAACGCTTCAAACCAATCTCAGATGTAATTCTACGGACGGATGACATTGGATTTCGCTGAATAATTTCAGAAACTGTGGCGATATTTTCAGGCTTAACTGCGGTTTGCTTGCGACCAACATGCCCCAGTAGATCATCAGTTACGCTGCCTGTTCATTGAAACTTTGCGAAGAGCGTACTAATGGTTTCCTCATCGGGTCCTTTTGGAACATTAAATCGTGCTTGAAAAGCCGTAGGCCTCGCTTCTAACCTGTGGTACTCTAGCACCAGAAAAACGCCTTGTTCAATGGAGTACATGGTTTTAATCTGTTCCTTCGGTACGCTAACCTCCTTTCAGGTTTCAGTTGTGGAACTGATCGCTCTGGCCTTCGGATCATTATTTACACAAGGCACTACGTATGGCGATTACAGCGCCATCTGTTAGCAGCTTTTCTAACTATTTCAAACTGCTGTATAAACTTCTTACAGCTTTCACAATAAATATACCGTTTACTGCATTCCTCTATAGATTTTTTTTTTCGAGATATTTAATTTTGAAATCAGGGAGTCCTTTTATGGATACATTGTATTTTAAAAAACATAGTAAGCACATAGCAATACCATAGTACGGAAATCGTACGTAATTCGGTGATGTCACTGTATCATTAAATTTTCAACCAACAATGCCCAAAATCCTCTGTTGAAAGTATTATAGTAGCGCAAAACGCACATGGCGGACACACCCGATGTCTACATTAGTCTTCAAAGAGCTTATGTCATATTCCGATGAACTGCTTAAAGCAAAATGCTAAACATATAGTATTTTTGTTTCATCATGAAACGTTGGTCTGGGAACTGCAATTTTCTGTGCAAAGCCTGATTTGCAGTTTGCCTGGCGAAGACAGTTTGACATTGAAATACCCGTATTATCATTTCACAATGTAATTAGTGTTGCTTTAGTATTGGAAAAATGCGAATATCTAAACTGATTTTGATTGTAAAAATGTCGCTCTAGTGACGAGCGCGTATTGTTCTCCTAAACTTTGTTTTAATGACTTCATGAAAATCCCGCACCAAATCGTTAGCACTATCTACATAGATACTCTGCAAATCACATTCAATTGCCTGGCAGAGGGTTCATTAACCACTTTCATAACTTTTCTCTACCGTTCCATTCTCTAATAGCGCGCGGGAAGAAAGAACACCTAAATCGTTCCATCTGATTTCTCTTATTTTATTGGGATGGTCATGTCTCCGTAAGTATGTGGGTGCTAGCAAAATATTTTCATCCCCCAGGGGGCCCACAGTTCTTTTGTGGGTACGTGTGTGGCGCGCACGGGGCCCCGAGCCGGAGCAGCCTTTCTTCTGCCCCAGGCTGCTTCACTGTCCCTCCCGGTTTATGCCTTCGCCCGGAGACGGGCATATTTCGTGAGCTACTGTGGTTCTTGTTGTGGTTTTTCTTCCTTCGTTCCTTCCTTTCTTACCCTTTGTTTTCTGTCTTTCTCTCCTTGTACTCTCCTAGCTTTCTTCTCCTCATTAGTCTCCGCTTCGGCGTTTGAGACACTTCTTCCTTCTTTCTCTTCATTTCCTATCCTCTTCTTCTTTCCTCCCTGTGCGTGTCTGAAGGCCGACCCACGCATTATCGTGCGTAGCAGGTGACGGGGTAACGCGTAATTCCCCGCCCCGGGTAGACAAGTAGGGCACGTACGTACCCCCTGGTAAAGGCCAGGCCCAGGGAGGGGTGATTACCCGAGCTGGTACCTTCCGAACGTGCCGATTGGTCCCTCCGTCAGTTCTCGGGAGGTGTGACCTGAGGTGTGAACAATCACCTAAGGCGGGTAAGCCCTCGGAGAGGGCCCCCACTAGGAAGGAGCGCGCCATCGGAGACGCCGGTAATCACGGGGGACACTTCCGCGATGACTTCCTTATCTTCTTTCGTGACGTTGACCCATAAACGTAAGTTAGACTCGCCTCAGCCTAAAAAGACTCTGCCTAATGTGCCTAAATTTCTGGTTGTCTCTCGCACCGACGGAAAGGATTTCAATTCTGTCAATCCTTTCGTTATACAGAAAGGTGTAGATGCAATTGCTGGCCCTGTTAAAACCTGTTCACGTCAGCGCAATGGCACATTGTTGCTGGAAGTGGACAGTGCCTTCCAAGCCCAAAAACTTATACGTACTACGTTGTTGCACACGTTTCCCGTTAAGGTAGAAGCACACCGCACACTCAACTCGTCAAGGGGGGTAGTTTTTACGAGATCCCTTGACGGGCTGTCTGATGAAGACATCCAATCGTATATGTCCGATCAGGGTGTGACAGCCGTCCACAGGGTCATGAAAAAGGTCGATACCCAATTGACACCGACTCGTACTGTGTTTTTGACGTTCGACAGAGTTGACCTCCCGTCGAAGGTCAAAGCAGGGTATGAAGTCATCTCTGTCCGACCTTATGTGCCTAACCCAACGCGCTGTTTTCAATGCCACAGGTACAATCATACCCGTGAACATTGCCCAAATGCAGCAAAGTGTGTCACTTGTGGTAGGGACGCCCATGAGGGGGATTGCCCACCTCCGTCCCCTCACTGCCTAAACTGCAACGGTGACCATGCGGCTTCCTCTCGCGACTGTCCTGTATACAAGGATGAGAAGGTAATCCAGCAAATCCGGGTTACGGAGAAGGTATCAACATCTGCCGCTCGTAAGTTGTTGGCGAGTCGAAAGCCCACCGTCCTCCCAGCGGGTACATACAGTAAGGTACTCACCTCACCTCGACCTACCAAAGATTCCAGTACCCAGACATGTGATTTCACTTTCGCTGACACAGTTGTGCGATCCGCCAGCCCGAAGATTGCCCGTTCCACGTCCCCGCTTCCTCCTGCTGCTTCTAAGGTACAGTCTTCGTCAACATCTAGTAAACCGCGGGCACCTAAACAAGATGCCCGGACCTTGAAAAAGGAACCCGTCCGTGAGGATTTTCTGCGTTCTCAGGCTTCCCAACCGTCAACTGCCTCTTCCCGCCGTCACTCTTCCAGAAGAGCTGACAAGAAAAAGAGTTCCTCTCCTTCCCCGCCGAGGCGTGACCCATCTGTCGCGCCGTCCAACAGTTGCCGGCCTCGGCCGTCTTCTGTTTCACCGGGACGCTCCGTTTGCCGGGCGCCCGGCCCTTTACCGGCGGTGGAAACTGCCCCTCCTGATCAACTCAGGGAGGTGGCAGGCGCGTCGGTCGAACCTATGGACCACGACCCTTTGCCCCTGGACAGCGATAGCAGTGCTCCCTCGAAATCCGGTCCTCAGCGGCCGTCGAGGTGACCCCGCTCGCTACTTGGTTTTTATCCTTATTTCTTCTCTCATTTTTATCATGGCGCTCCTTCAATGGAACATTCGCGGCATTCGTTCTAATCGGGAGGAGTTAAAATTACTCCTTCGATTGCACTGCCCGCTTCTAGTCTGCCTCCAGGAAACTAAGTTGCGTCCACGTGATCGTGCAGACTTTCCACACTACACCTCTGTGCGGTTCGACCTGCCACCCGTGGAAGGTGTCCCAGCCCATGGAGGGGTTCTGATGCTCCTTCGAGACGTCTATTTCCATCCCATTTCCTTGCACACTCACCTACAGGCAGTTGCCGTCCGCATCACCTTATCCACATTTACCTTCTCCCTCTGTAATATATATTCGCCATCGTCATCTGCCCTTACTAGGGCAGATTTGCTAAACCTTGTTGACCAGCTCCCTTCACCTTTCGTGTTGGTAGGCGACTTTAATGCCCACCACCCCCTATGGGGCTCTCCGGCACCTTGTCCGAGAGGCTCCCTTTTGGTGGACATTCTCCACCACCTCGATCTTGTCTGCCTCAACACCGGTGCACCGACCTTCCTTTCTGACACAACACACACTTATTCCCATATAGACCTCGCAATATGCACTCCTCAGCTTGCCGGTCGGTTTGAGTGGTATGCACTTTCTGACACGTACTCGAGTGACCATTTCCCTTGTATCATCCACTTCCTACATCATTCCCCATCTCCACGTCCCACCAGTTGGAACATTTCTAAAGCCGACTGGGGGCTTTATTCTTCCATGGCTGTTTTTCACAATCAGAATTTTCCCAACTGTGACAGTCAGGTCGAATACCTCACAGAGGTTATCCTCACTGCTGCTGAACGTTCCATACCTCGTACATCCTCTTCTCCACGTCGTGTCCAGGTCCCTTGGTGGACTGCAGCCTGCCGCGACGCGCTTCGAGCCCGGCGCCGTGCTTTACGCACCTTCCGCCGCCACCCAACTTTGGAGAATTGCATCAATTACAAACGTATGAGAGCGCAGTGCCGTCGTATCATAAACGACAGCAAGAAAGCTTGCTGGACAGCTTTTACTAGTTCTTTTAACCGTTTTACTCCCTCCACGGTTGTCTGGGGTGGCCTACGCCGTTTGTCCGGCATCAAGGTCCACTCCCCGATTCCTGGCCTGACTGTGGAGAACGCGGTCCTCGTGGACCCAGCTGATGTTTCAAACGCATTGGGTCGTTTCTTTGCGGAGGTTTCGAGCTCTGCCCATTACCACCCTGCCTTTCTCCCTCGCAAACAGGTAGAGGAGGCACGGCCGCCTTCTTTCCGTTCTTTTAATCGGGAAAATTATAACGTCGCCTTCACCATGCAGGAGCTAGATCGTGCTCTCGCCCTGTCCCGGTCTTCTGCTCCCGGGCCCGATTCCATTCACATTGAAATGCTGAAGAACCTCTCTCCTGCGAGCAAGTGCTTTCTTCTTAGTACCTACAATCGCATATGGACTGAAGGTCATGTTCCCACAAGTTGGCGTGAAGCCATTGTTGTCCCCATCCCCAAACCAGGGAAGGACAAACACCTTCCTTCCAGTTATCGTCCTATTTCTCTGACGAGCTGCGTCTGTAAGGTGATGGAACGCATGGTTAACGCTCGGTTGGTCTGGCTCCTCGAATCTCGCCGCCTCCTGACTAATATCCAATGCGGTTTTCGTCGACACCGCTCTGCTGCTGACCACCTCGTTACGTTGTCGACCTTCATTATGAACAACTTTCTGAAGAAGCGTCAAACAGTAGCCGTGTTCTTCGACTTGGAGAAGGCATACGATACCTGTTGGAGAGCGGGCATTCTCCGCACATTGCACACATGGGGCCTTCGGGGCCGCCTTCCTCTTTTCATTCAAGCGTTTTTGGCGGATCGCAAGTTCCGGGTGCGGGTGGGCTCTGTTTTGTCAGATACCTTTTGCCAGGAGAATGGGGTACCACAGGGCTCCGTCTTGAGTGTGGCGCTCTTTGCCATTGCAATCAATCCAATCGTGGACTGCCTTTCAGCCGACGTCTCCGGATCTCTTTTTGTTGACGATTTCGCAATTTATTGTAGCGCCCAGCGGACGTGTCTCTTGGAGCGTTCTCTCCAACGCTGTCTTGACCGTCTGTATTCCTGGAGCATCGCAAACGGCTTCCGATTCTCCACTGAGAAAACTGTGTGTATCAATTTCTGGAGATACAAGGAATTTCTTCCACCTTCTCTACGTCTCGGCCCTGTTGCTCTCCCTTTCGTGGAGACTACAAAATTCTTGGGACTCATGTTGGATCGGAAACTTTGCTGGTCCACACACGTGTCCTACCTGGCTGCCCGTTGTGCCCGATCCCTTAACGTTCTTCGTGTCCTCAGTGGCACGTCATGGGGAGCGGATCGTACCGTCCTGCTTCACCTTTACCAGGCCATTGTTCAGTCGAAGCTCGACTATGGAAGCCTTGTATACTCTTCAGCACGGCCGTCGATTCTCCGCCGTCTCAACTCTATCCACCATCGTGGATTACGTTTGGCGACCGGTGCATTTTATACCAGCCCTGTTGAAAGTCTGTATGCCGAGGCTGCTGTATTACCCTTGACCAATCGACGTGACATACTCTTGTGTCGGTACGCATGCCGCCTACGGTCGATGCCCAACCATCCATCTTACAGATTATTTTTTGACGACTCACTCGATCGCCAATATCAGTTGTCTGCGATTGCCTTGCTTCCACCGGGAGTTCGGTTTCGCCGCCTGCTACAGCGGCTCGATTTTACCCTTCCTTCCACCCTTCGGTTGAGCGAAAGCCCATTGCCACCGTGGCATCTGGCCCAGGTTCACACACACCTCGAACTTAGTTCGCTCCCCAAGGAGGGCACTCCGGATTTGGTATTCCGCTCGAGGCTTGTCGAACTCCGTTCGCGGTTCGATAATGCCGTATTTATTTACACGGATGGTTCCAAGAGCACTGCCGGTGTCGGATCTGCCTTCGTCGTCGGGGACAACCGATTCCAATACAAGCTCCCTGACCGGTGCTCAAACTTCACGGCTGAGCTTTTCGCCCTCCACCAGGCCGTTTTGTATACCTGCCGCCACCGCCACCCTTTCTATGCCATATGTTCTGACTCCCTTAGTGCCCTGCAGAGTCTTAAGGACCCTTTCTCGAACCATCCTCTCGTGTATCGGATCCAACGCTCCCTCCAGTTGCTGGCTGATGACAGCTGTCACGTTTCTTTCCTGTGGGTTCCTGGCCATGTGGGTGTGCCCGGGAATGAGGCCGCCGACACAGCAGCCAAGGCAGCAGCTCTTTTGCCTCGCATGGCTACCTTTTGCGTCCCATCGGACGATGCTCAACGGGCTCTTCGCCGGAGTATCGTGTCGCAATGGCACAGTGTGTGGCTTTCACTGTACAATAATAAATTGCGAACTGTCAAACCGATCCCGACCGCTTGGAGGACATCCTCACGCCCCTCTCGGCGGGAGGAGGTCATCCTGGCTCGGTTGCGGATCGGTCATTGCCGTTTCAGCCACCGTCACTTGCTGTCCGCCGAACCTGCACCGCTATGCTCCTGCGGTGAACTGCTGACAGTGCGACATGTTTTACTGACTTGTGTTAATTTTAATCATCTCCGTGTAGCCCTTCACTTTCCGTCTACTCTGGAGGCAATTTTAGCTGATGACACACGAGCAGCTGCTCGAGTTTTGCGTTTTATCAACTTGGCCAACTTATCCAAGGATATTTAACCCTTTTAATTGTCTTTTATCTTTCGTTTTTAGCCTCTTCTGGAAGTTCTGACAGTCCCCATTTTTTTGAGGCCATAGCGAATCTATGTTTTTGACTGGGCGCTAATGACCATAGAAGTTGTGCGCCCTAAAACCACAAAAAAAAAAAAAAAAAAAAAAAAAAAAAAAAAAAAAATTTCATTCAGAACTAAAAGTAGGTGATTGAAACTTCGCAAACAGATCACGCCGCAATGAATAACGTCTTTTAATGATTTCCACCCCAATTCGTGCAACATTTCCGTGACGCTTTCGCCCCGTAACGTGATAGAGCAAAACGAGCTGCCCTTCTCTGAACCTTCTCAATGTCTTCGGTCAATCCCACCTGGTGAGGGTCCCACAAGGGGCAACAGTACTCCAGGAGAGGACGCACAAGTGTGATGTAGGCAGTCTCTTTGGTGGAGCTGGTGCATCTTCGAGGCGTTCTGCCGATGAAACGTAACCTTTGGTTCGCCTTCCCCACAATATTTTCTGTGTTTTATCTCCAGTCAAAGTTGTTCGTAATTGTAACTCCTAGGTATTTAGTAGAATCTACGACCTTAAGGTTTGACTGATTTATCGCGTAATTGAAGTTCAGCGGATTTCTTTTAGTGGTCATGTGTATTACTTCACTTTTCTTTATTTAGTGTCAATTGCCAATTTTCGCACCATGCAGAAATTTTGTCTAAATCGCTTTGCAGTTGCTTTTGATCCTCTGTTGACTTCACTAACCGATAAACGACAGCATCATCCACGAACAATCTAAGGGAGCTATTAAGATTGTCTCCTAAATCGTTTATAAACACGAGGAAGAGTAGGGGGACCTATAACGCTTCCCTGGGGAACGCCAGATATCACTATCAGGTTTGTAAGAATGGTTTGCGTTGCCGTAATTCCTTTAACCAGATTTTTTTTAGCACTGATGAGAGAAGGTAATGATAGACTGAGCTCACTGAATTATATATAACATCCCTCCTACGGTACTAATATCGTCTTGGTTTCTCTAATAAAATGTCACTGGAGGTAGAATGCAACGTTTTCCTTCGGTTGTGACATAATCACAGATCTTTCCTTCTACAGTCAGGGTAACATTTTACCAGTCAGGGTAACATTTTACCAGTCAGGGTAACATTTTACCAGTCAGGGTAACATTTTACCAGTCAGGGTAACATTTTACCAGTCAGGGTAACATTTTACCACTTAATATTTGGCTTTCATATGGCTGATGTTCCACCTATTGGGAAATTATTTATAACAGAGGTATTAAAATTACTTGTAGAAAAAAAGTATTGCAAATAGTTGGAACACAACACATTTGAAGCCCAAATATTAAGTGCTGCAAAGATATCCTGACTTATACAAAGTTACCCTGATTGACTTTACATCATAGAATTATTCTAAGATATGTTTCCTCAAGTTCCAAGCCTTAGAGGTCAAAAATGTCCACCGTAAGTTGCACAACGGTCAGCTCTCTCCTCGAGGGAGTGAAAGATCAGTAAAAAACAAAAAATGCAAGAACAATGATCGTGGGCCGCCATCAACTCAATGGGGTCCGCACAAGGCCCGCGGTTTGTCTGATCTACATAACACTCGAATGAATGCACACCGATACGCGCTAGAGAATATAAATGTAATCTGTTGTCGTGATATCCGTGCAACACATTGAGGTTCAGGGATCTGGTTAATTCCACAGAAATGCAGAATCCTGGACTTCCAATAAATGAAACTCAGTAATATTACTAATCAGTACAGAAAAATGGGACTGAGAACACGTGGTGTTACACGTACTGTACACGTCTTCTCCTCAGTAAGTGACAAAGGGTTCATTGAACCAATGCCACACTATTTTTCTACCATTACAGTCTGATTTCACGCGGGAAAAATGTTCTAGCTCTCTTATTTAAAAAATTTAACGCTATGTAGATTGAAAATTTGATGAACATTTCCTAAATGATATCGCCTCGACAAAATGTGCCTCTTTCAATTATTACTACTCGACTCGTGTATTACTTCCGTAACACTCCCTCAATATCGCGCGATAACACTAAATGAGCTATCCTTTCTTAGACGTTTTTGGAGTCTGCTGAGGATCCCATAATCTAGTTTTTAGCAGAGGGCTAGTGTAGTCAGTCTGTTGGATTGGATTTGTTGTATATTTTTCTGCCAGCATAGCGCAGCCTTTCCCACAATACTATGTAGGTCGTCTTTAGAGTGTTAGAGATTAGAGTTACTTACCGTGTCACTGAAATTTAACGGATTTCTTTTATTTTTGAGAACATTATGGATAACAGCTATCTTAAAAGTAACTATTAATTCATGTAACAAGTCAGTCTACATCGCAATTTCTTTTATTTCACTGAGAACCAATTTCGGTCACTCACATGACTATCAGACCAAAACTATGATGATAAAAGATATTAGAGGGATAAATTATTTCTATGGTGAGTATTTAAAAATAAGAATATACCCATATTATTGTCCACCGGTTGAAGCTGCCTAAAGGTTTAATGTTCACTACTGTAAAAATAGGTACAGTCATCCTTTAAATACTGGAAGCTCCATCCTCTATTTCAAATGGTAGCCAATCGGTTATAAGTTCTAACGGAAGTTAAACAATGAATTTCAATTTGCAACAAACTAAATTATTATATAGAATGGTTAATCAGGTTGTAAAATGTAAACGGATTTAAAGGTACATTATATGGTCATATAAAAGACACATGTAGCTTATAGGTACATAGAAAACCATTTGACAGTTTTGTTATAATTTGAAAAACAGAAATCGGAGGTACTATTTTACCATTGCCAGATTATAAATTAAAATATTGTCATTATATCAGAACTAAAACAGCAGTTTGCTGCTGCATATGAATGTATTACATCTGTAATAAAATCCTGTTTGATAAAGTGTTTGGTCCTGAGGGTCCTTGGCTTAAAACTAATATATGCCAAACTTAAAAGGTCATCAGTAATATAAATTTATTTGGTTAATATGACAGTGAGAGATGAATTCAGTAACTAAAATGACCTTGTGTCTTAGACAACAATAAATTGGTCGATGGGACAAAAGAGTAAACATTCTACTCTTTCGTCCCATCTAACAGTCAGGGCAACATTGTGACGATGGTTGGTAACTTCGTTTTCGCTAGTAATAAACTAACGGTAGGGGTAAAAATTCTAATTCCTTAACACGAGATTAAATCTGCGATCTCCCATTATTAGTATAAAATGTCATTTCAGGCTTCATGTTTTTTATTTAAGAAAAGGAAGTTGTAGCTTTAGTCGTGTGTTTTTAATGTGAATACTATAAAAGGACAGATGAACCTAAAATTATTGTACTGGTTGTTTCATTGCAAATAGGAGCGTTTTTTTAATTGTTCATTTACGTTTATAAGGCAGACCTCATGGAATTTCTGAATTGAGCGGTCACTTTAGAAACAAATGGTGATTTCAGTAATATTCACCTGCAGATTCATGTCTGGACAGTCGTACGGCTCTTACTCTGCTGTGGTGTCCGTTACGATGACTTTCATTTACTGCTGAGCTGCGCTTAACCGCGCGAAATGCTTAATTGGACAAATAAAACAAAATTTGCAACAGAAACACCCCTCTGAATTAAAATCCCGTTAAAAACGTCTCTTCATAATATTTCTTCTACATATCAAATACTTCTTAGGAATACACTGATTTGAACTTCATAAAAATCTTCTTTCGTTCGTGTAGTGATACAGTGTACGTGATATTAAGTTCTCGTCCGGTTGTACTATTGAATACCAATAAAACACACTTGAGGTCAGAAGTATTCACACACATTCTTGTTTATAGTAGATCCTGCCTTTATAATGATTGTGATGAACTGTCGATTTTGTTATGTTCATTATTCATGTCATGTGCCCTAAACGTTTGTGTATACACAAATTAATTAAACCCAAAGCACTGGCTAAAAGCCAGAAACCGAAACGCTGATACGTGTTGTTGGTGACGCAGACAGAAGTATTCACACACCGGCGGTACGATGCAAACACATCGCCACAGTTCCAAGCTGAATGTCGCTGAGACAGCAGCAAGGTCAGTGTGCCGAACACGCAAACACAGACAACAACATCGGTAGAAAAAGGGAAGGAAACAACTCCAGAAAGGGGAAGATAATGATAATGTTGCATGAAGAGGGTAAATCATATGCCGAAATAACGATCGTTGAGGGGATACACAATCGCCCAACCAAGCAATATTAAAATACGCCTACTACAGGGAACATTTTCTCACAAACTACTGGAGATAGAGAGATAAAATGTTTACTGAATGTGTGTTGATATAAAAATACTGAAACGACAGTTTGTTGTCAAAGTATTTTCTTAGACACACATTACATTTATTTTAAAGTAATTTTTTCCATAACTTTGTACTAGATTATCACCCGTAAGTCTTTTGTAAATCAATTAAATAGATCATTGTCTCAGTATGTAAAAGAAAACCCATGTGACTAAGACATAAAAATTTCTAAGTTTACCAGTACCTGAGATAATGTTCATAGAAGTAGTAAAAAGTAAACTTCGTAACGGAGAATGAAGATAAAACGTTCCTGATCCATAGTCAATAGGCCCTTCAGTCTTGATAATAAAGACATCTTTTGGCACCCGTCTGCGCCTGTCTTACGTTTTTCACTAATATCTTGATTGTACTGTCAGCATGCCTTAGTCTGTGCTAATCTAAAGTCAACATAGCACGTACTATGCGGGAACCATCACGCAAACCCAATTTTTTGAGGTCGTGGCATTTAGTTGTCTTCTCATGATTGAAGGTTACCTCAACATCATACACACTGTTTTCGGGAGACGATGCCATATCCCACTATTCCAGAACTCGTTGGGGCTTCTGCGTTGTTCCGTGAAGACATTTCATCAGAATACATCTGGCAAATAAATCTATAAAAATGGGCTTTATTTCTTCCCTGATGGCTAAGGGTATACTGTGGTGGTGAAAGTGTAATAGTGAGCCAGTAAATAAGTCTCAAACTGAGGTAGACACGCCAGTACTGTGCGCGTGCGCTATGTAGGGTCTCTCTCCATCACTACGACACATTAAAGTTACAGATCAAGAGCGTCACTTATAGGATGCAAACGCTGTCACAAAAATTCCAAGCCCCAGGCTTTTAAAGCCTTCTCAAACGAAGGGATGAGTGTTTAAATTTACAGGTGGAGTCAGCTGAAAAGTAAAGAAATTTTCAGGCTTGTAAACGCAGTACTGGCGTTTCTATCTCACTTTGCGACTTACTGACTCACCCTCGTATTTCTCTCCAGTTGTTAGTATTTTACACCGGCTCTTTTCACCTTTGGGGCACAAACCATGTTCTGGATGTGGTTTAGAAATACAAAGCCCATATAGCTTTCCTGATTTCTTAAAGACTGCCTGTATTTTGCATGATTACAAGGCCATAGCAATTCTGAATGTGGTCTATCATGGAATAAGTCAATCTTCCTTTGCCATCCAAGGTTTTCCCATCGTCTACTTTCCCCTTTCATATAGTACACTGTTTACAAACAATTCCAAGTCACAAAGTCAAAGGGTAACTTGATAAAACAAGAGAGAAACATTTTCGGACGAGTAGTCGCTGGAGAGAGGGATATTTGAATTCATGTCATAGAAATGTACCTACTGCCAAAAAGTTTATGGTCAGCCATTAGAGACGTGTATAACTAAAGTGCAATACCTATTTCACAAATTTGTAAAAATAAAATGCTTATAACTCTAGTAGAGCTATGTATGATACGTCATTTTAAAGAGGTAACTTGGTGGAATATTATAAACCAATAAAACGAAAATAGATTTTTTGAACCCAAAATCCGATTCTGCATTTCCTTAAGAGGAGCCCTTATACAGTGTGCATTGTTGTTAACAGATACAAAAAAACTAAACCATTGATAAATGGGTATCGTGTTGGAAGATCACGTAAAGTTTCAGCAAGAGAATTGAGGCTCATTGTAAGGATTATTAAGAAAACACCTAAAATAAGTTCATCAGTGACTGTTGCACAAATACACGAGCTATATGCGAAACAAGTTCACCCAAAGACTGCCCGGAGGGTGTTTCATCGAGCCGACTTCAAAGCTCGATTTCCAAGGAAGAAGCACTATATAAGCAAGGCAAACAGGAAGAAAAGGTTGCAATGTGCTATCAAGTGACCAAGGACTGAGATTTCTGGGGCAGAGTTATGCTCTCTGACGAGAGCACGTTCAACCTTTTTCATCAAGATGGACGTATTTTAGTGTGGACAAGACGAAATACCGAGTTGGACCCTGCTAATATGGCATGTACTGTAAAATATGGTGGCGGTATCATGGTCTGCGGGAGTATGGCTGCGTCCGGTGTGGGAAACCTCGTATTTACTGATGGAATTATAGATCGGCACGTGTATCTGGATATTTTAAAGAGAAATTTGAAAGTCAGTTCTGAAAAACTGGGTTTGAATATTGACTACCATTTCTAACAGGACAATGATCCAGAACATATAGCATACAATGTGTGGATTCTGCGTAATACCCCCCCCCCCCCACACCCTACAAACACCACCTCACTCTCAAGATATGAACCTTGTTGAGCATTTTGATGCAGCAGTAACAAGAAAGCTAGTACAATCAATGCAGCACAGACTGAAGGCTGTTATCAAAAGCAAGGGAATGAATAAATGCTATTAGATGTATGCAGCTAAATCAAAAAGTGAAACATCAGTGACTGTGTGAATACTTATGATCGTCCATTATCTCAGTACAGCTAAGACTTTAATTTTTTTTTATTTGACTGTTACAATTTGGTCGCTTGTATTCCCAAATGTTGTAAGTAGTCTAAACATTAAATAAACGCATGATATATCCTGATGTGTGAATACTTCTGGCCAACAGTGTACGTGCAAATTGGTTCCAGTATAATCATGATCAGATTTCTTCGATTTTTTTGTAAATAATATTTAATGTTGACGTAACACACTGCCATGTGATGTTCAGCCGCATCGCAGCTGTCGACCAGGGAGCTGCGGTCCCGGTGATGAAGATGTTGCCGCTATGTGCCGCGTCGTCAACATGAAACGAACAAAGCAAACACAAAACTTTAGGCACATTACATAAATATTTACGTTATCACATGCAAACACATTAAATTGTCTCTATTTACCACAAACTGAAATGATGTAGGTAGTATTTTAATTTCGCATTCCTCTACATTATGTATCAATAGGTCGTTTCCTTCAAAGTGATTCATAATGCTCCAATACAGTATTTGCTTAAAGATATTACTTTGTATTGAAGTTACTGATGTGGACATCTAAATCAACGAATTACTACTATTTCCTTTCTTGAGTATTGGCGTGACCTGTGCAATGTCGTTTCTGAGCTCGCTTTCATGAGTATTGACTGGTTATTCCATTGACAATTTTGTTTTTAGTATTAACTTTTGGTGCGAATGATATGAATGTGCTGTGATAGAGTGGCCGAGCGCTCCAAGGCGCCTTGCTGTGGAGCGCGCGGTTGCTAGCCGTCGGAGGCTCGAGTCCTCCCTAGTGAGGGTGTGTGCCTGTGCGTGTGTGCTGTAATTCCCTTGTAAATACAAACATTTGATTTGATAGGAATGTGAGAAAGTGTGGGAATAGAATCACAGTATTCACAATTTTTTTTCATTGTTTTCCTGAAAGCTTGTGGCTCAATTCATAGACAGTTTGTGAAATGTTATGGCAGACTTTGGTTTCCCTTCTAAATTCATTTACCTGTCTAAATCGTGTGTGGATGACTATACAAGTAGAATCAAATTATCTCTCATCGGCGATTTTTTGTGGATACGCCATATCTCTCCCGTATTATCCAAAGTTACTGAATGAGGTATCATTTTGAAGGTTTCGTTCTCCTATAATGACAAAAAATACACAGTTTAAAGTTATTGTTTTCAGACATGTATTTACGGTTCGTTCCATCAGCCACCGCGCCGAGTATCAACTTTGCGCGGCCGATATAAAAACAATGTAGAAGGTGCCATCTACTGACAATCTGTTTAACTAACATGAATGACCGCTCTTGTAGTTGTTTAGATTCTTTGTGGAAGCCAAAGACGTTCTTAACCCGCGAGGACTCGCGCTTGAACATTTTGCTCTCAGTAATTTTCAAACAATAGACATTTTACCAATTTTAAATAGTCAAATACTTGTTTTCTTATAAACGCAACTAGAAATACTTATGTAGACTTATTAAGTACATTACAAACTTTTCTTTGACTTTCAGAAAAATGCTATACACGCGATCGATCGCGTAACTTTTAAATGAGAGAGTTCTCGCGGATTAATGCAAGCATAGTTTATCACACAATTTCGCTTATACACGTCGATGTAACGACGAAAAATATACAAATAATTATTTAGCACGACAGCACTTGCAGTTGTATAGATTTTTACGCAAGCCTAGTTTATCACAAGATTTTTTTCACACGTAGATGCACAACAGCTGTTGCATTTGTTCACTTTGTTCAAGCAAGCGTTGTGTACTTCGTGAATGAACTGAATTACCTCGACCTTCATCACAGTTAAGTGCCAGTTATTATTACAACTTATAGAGATTTAACTTTTAATTCGCCACTATAGTTCGTGCAATATTATTACTATTATCTTTTAGTCGTATGTACTTGCATCTGTCTTCTCTATTACTATCTTACATATCTGTGACTGATCAGATGAACTGCCATCTGTCGGAAATTTTTTAAGTTTTTTCTTTGGTTTTAATAAAACCCATGTCATTCCAAGCATGTGTCAATTTTTACCCCTCTATCTACATTATTCCGTGATTTATTAAGTTCTCAAATTTATACTGACTTTCATCACACGGTACTTTTTCATGAGTTGAGCTTCTCAAATTCCTGGGTGTCGTGATTAACGAAATGAACCAAAGTGGAAATTAAAGTAATACTCTCTGCAGTTTCTGTTGGGATCAAAATTATTGACGAGAAATAGAAAACTGTAAATTTAGAATACTATCATTAGACCAGTTCTAATATATGGTTCAGAATCATGGAGTGTAACAAAAAAGAATCAGTTGCAAAGTTTTCGAAAATAGTGTACAGCAAAAATTTCGGACCATACTTACTCTTTCTCAAACCTGTAAAGAGAGATCGAATAAAGAAATATACTCCCTATCGCAACAAGTACCATCTACATAATCAACTCCAGAAGTCATCAACGGGCTGATCATCTAAGGAAGAAGATGACAGAATGGTCTTACGAATCTTTAAAGAAGACGTAACAGGAAAAAGACCAGTAGGAAGACCAAGAAGCTCCTGGAAGAACGAAATCTCCAAGCTGTCTAGACGTCTGAATGTGGACAACTGGCAGTTTGTGTCTCATAGAAACCTGCTGAGTGAGAGTGTTTGCTGTGTGGGAGCCGATGGTTGGATCTTGGGCTGGCATTCCTGGGCCCTGCCGCTTAGCTCCGCTTAAGGAGACTGAATCGATTACGTCACGGAGACCGCTGCAATCGACAGCGGTCACGTTCTCTTCCGTTAGGATTTGCGCTTGGCTCGAATTCCAACCTGCGTCCAGGTAATGCACTGGATAAGTACTTTGAATACGTAAGATATAGAAGCAATCGAATGTTTTTTCAAATACTTCCATATAAAAAGTTTATTTTAATGGCATGATGACAGCGTACGAGAAGATAATTGCAATGGCTGGATGAAAGTAACAAGTATTAATATTGTCTGAAATGACTCTGACACTTGGTTATTTTACCTAAAATATAAACGCACCCTTTATTTCCGTATGGACCCACTAGTAGCATGCGAACTACAAATTGTTTTGATAGTTGTCCTTCCTTTGAGCCCAAATGTCTTCCATCCTTTCATAATGAAGTCTTTCATCACCTCTGTGTTCTGTCTGACCAACTGTACAATAAATTATCTTTTTGTTTGAATGTTTCTCTGTCTGTAACGTCTGCCTGAGTTACACCAATTACTTTAAGATCTTATTTAACCGTAGCGATCCATTCTTTTCTTTACGTTTTTGCCATATTCTTTTGTCAATCTAGTGGGTACCATTCTTTTAATGTGTCCATAAAATTTGTCTTAGTTTTCTCCTGTCTCCATGTTCGTCTTTTTTAAAAAATCTTTTTTCATATTACTTCTCAGCCTAGAAGTATTTCGTTATTACTTCTCAGTCTTTAGGTTCTCCAGCAGTGATTTTAGGGTCTAATATTTTCCTAAAAATCTTTCTTTTGAATTCAGTATACCTCTTTCTGTTTAAAGTTTTTGTTCCAGAAGGAGATTTAGGTTTGATTACAATACTATAATGTCTAAGTTTACTGAATTTAGAACATGATGAAATGTGCAAATGTTTGTATAGCTTATGGGTTAACTACGGGGTCATCAGTCCCTAAACTTACAAACTACTATGCCCGAGGGGGGATTCGAACCCCCCGACCGTAGTGGCCGTGCAGACCGTGACTGGAGTGCCTCAGTCCCCTCGGCAACCGCGGCCGGCTAAGAAAGTGATCTTTTATTGTATTTTGTATTAATCTGAATGCAGTTGCAATTTTTTGACAGTGGTCATTAGTCCAGAGATATTCATGTGAAGTATCGCAGCGTCCATCAGGAAACTGCCACGTCACGTCACTGATGAACCAACACTTGACATTTCAAGCTATGTTACGAGACTTGAATGTTCTTTTGAATCGTCTCTCATCTTATTAGCTGGCATCAGGAGTCTTTGGAGTTCTTCTTATCGAACTTCACAACAATTAGCTGTTTCGTCGGTTGGAGACAAAGGCATTTTATACTGTTAAAACTTTTGAAAATAATTGGTTGTAATATTGTAAACACAAAGTAAAACATACAACTTAATGTAAAGCCAGTGCCATTTCATAATCTTGGATTAGTTTGTACTGTACTGATAGCTGTACGTGCTATATTTTCTTTCACCACGGTTAAAATAAAATCGAACTGAGATTAATTAATCCTCTGTACCTTCTCTTCATCATTTCACAAATGGCCTGTTATTCATTCATTCATTCATTCATTCATTTCCGAGTTCAGATCAAGTTTTTTTTTCAATAGTTAGCCACCTCCACGGCTTTGTCATTGGCTTGTAGCACGTCACTGAAACTTCAGGGCTCCGGCAATAGTCGGCACGTAAGCAGATGTGCCTCGTCCTGAACCTCTCCACATTAACAAAGAGCATCGTCATCGTTAGTCAGCAGGCCCTACCTGCGCAGATTAGTTTTACATCTGAGTACACCAACCCTCATCCTGTTTAGTGTTCTCCAAACTGTATAGGGCAGCTTGTTTCCAGGTGCCATTTCCACTTTTGGCGTTATTGGCAGTCAAGTTTGTTCATTCTTCCATTTAAAGACTGTTATCTTCCTGCGAACTGTCAAAGATCTTAGTTCTTGCTATGAAGCTGTTTCTAGATTTGATCCTCCGAGCATGAGTGACGTGCCCATTCAATGGATGTCGGTAATCATTCTCTTTCTTTGTTCTCTCAGCGTCTGCCTTCTTATACTGGGTGGGGCAATTCCAGCAAGGAGGTACATATTATGTTGGTGTGGGTCTGAAACAGCCTGTAACAATGCGCATAGTCTCGTTGACACTTAAATCGACCTGTTTAGTGTGGGCGGATGCATCCCATACTGGTGCTGCATATTCTGATGCTGAGACACATAGAGCAAGTGCTGATGTTCTCAGTACTGATGGTTGAGCTCGCTGTTCATAGTTTGTCAGCCTGCGGATGACGTTATTTCTGGAGCAAACTTTGGCCTTCGTATTTCGGCAATGTTGTTTGAAGGAGAGCGTTCTGTCAAGTGTAACCCCAAGGTATTTAGGTGTTGGACAGTGCTCTAGCTTCTTATCCTGCCACGTAACGTCAAGATCAACTCCAGCATCTCTATTTCGTAGATGGAAGGCACATACTTGTTTTACAAGGGTTTGGCTTTAGGTGATTGGCATCGTAGTATTGAGAAAGTTCTTAAATACCACTGGATAGTTTTTGGGATACTTCATCAAAACTGGATCCGTGGACAGCGACAGCTGTGTCATCAGTATATACGAACAATCGTGTATCTTGAGGGATAGGTTGGTCATTAGTGTACTGTTATTAAGTTAGCGTAAATGTTTATACTTTTCCGTCTTTGGAAAATGCTGTAAGAGCAAGATATTGTAAACAGTATCATTATTTCCTCTTTCTCCTCGTCCACCAGAAAACCTAAAATGGTATTGGTAGGCGCGTCTTCATTCAAAAAGACACGGCACTGAGTGGCGAGGCCGCTGCGGCGAGCAGTCGCGACGGAATACGCGAGCAGCGGCGGCGCGGCGGTCGGCAGTTACGGCTGGCAGCTACTGCCGGCCGCTACGGCGGGTAATCGCAGCAAAGTAGTACGTGTAGAGCCCACGGCGGCTGCATCAGTGTACTGACTTCTTAGTGTATTCTGTCGATAGTATTTGAAGATCTGATCTAATGTTTAGAGCGTGAAGAATTTAAACAATTTCACGTCATACCAGATTGAATGTCTTGGTAGTTTCGTTTAATATCAAGAATAGTAACTTAGTATTTGGTTTTGTTGTGAAGGATTTTGAAATGTCGGGAAGCGCTTGTAGTCATCGTTCTGAAAGTGTTAGAACTTCAAAGCGGCAACGTCCCTGAGCTCATTTGAATTTTTCTGATCAAGCGGAAGGAAACTACGTTAAGTATTGGCTTCTTAGGCGAGACAGCGATTTCATGTCCGGCAAAGTAGCTAGTAGTCAGAAACCAGTTTCCTTCATTTTCTAAGTAGTTAGCGCATTACCGCACGTCAGCAGGTTACTCTGGTGTGGTTACTTCATCGTGAAGGAAGACGACACAGACGGCAACCTCGCGTACACATCACTGCCAATGTACAGTCGGGCTCACTGGACTGCCTACCGCCGCTCAGCTGTTAAATCAGGCGGAAGCTGAACCGCAACTTCCGAGGCAGCTACAGGAAGCGGTCAGCTGTTGGATTTATCATCCAAGGTGAAGGCTACCGAAACTCTACAGCATTTCCAACTTAGGTCCGCGGTGATCAAAAGGACAGCATAATTACTTTACTGCTATTTAAACCGACCAACTTCTACATCCTTAAACCGCGCGGCTTCTACAGCTTGGAACTCCGGTACAAGTGGAGACACCATCTGCGCCAACTGAGAGAAGGAAACAGCGCAGTGATTCTCGAATCACACGCCTGTTACGTCCGGCATATTTAATGGCTGGTGGAAAGGCGTGCTACTAGCTGGCGGGAAGAGGTGAATAAACTGTGCTTACGTCGTACGTGCCGCTTTCGAATTCCGACACGTGCTCATAGTCGCTCCTCCTTACACCGGGCACAATTCATCTCTCACAAATGAACAGCACTCAACCGAGTAAATGAGAACTTCGCTGTGTGTAGTTCAGTTTAGAGAATGTAGGTGGCGTTATTGATTCCCACTTACAAGGTGACCTTCAGGTTCTCGGAAATTTAGTTCGGGATGGGACTTCGCAGGATAATAGTATACTAAAGTGTGTCCACTTACAGAAGTCCTAAAGTGCACTATCCAGAAAATTCCGAGAAAAAGGTCTCCAAACTTGTAATTACACACACACACACACACACACACACACACACACACACACACACAAATTTTATATATACAGCGTGAATCACCTGAGACTTGCACCGCAAATATTGCGGAAACGGAAAGTGCAATTGATGTGCGTTTTTCACAGAATGGATTGGCAGTCAGGGGCTCGTGGTTTTAGCCGACAGATTGCAATATTACTTAAAAAGTGCATTTTTAGCAGACATACAGTTTTTTTTAATGGAACAATGCCTGTAAACATTAAGAAACTAAAAGTAGGGTAGAATATCAGTAGTGTTTATTGCAAGATTCTAGTGCAAGTAGTTTACGAGATATCGTGTTTTGAAACGTTCCCACACCGACACTTGTACAATACCTGTGGTAACACACACTAAAGAACAAGTGCATACTCTATATATATTCCAATCAGTAACGCGACCAACGACCATCACAGGTTGTGTTCAAAATGACCACCGGCAGCAGAAATACATGCGGTCAGTCTGGTACGGAACGATCATTGGACACGTGTAACATTTCAGCGGATATGTCCGAGCAGGCTGCAGTAATATGTCGTTGCATATCATCGGGTGTGATTGGTACGTCCCTGTAGACAGCATCTTTCAGCTTTTCCTACAGAAAAAAGTTTGTAGGCGACAAATCTGGGGAACGGACGGGCCAAGGTACAGGTCCCCTGCGTCCAACCCATCGATTTGGGAACAATTCATGAAGACATGCTGTAGTAATTCGTGTACTATGGCCTGGACAGCCATCATGTTGGTACCATAGATTTCTCCTAGTCTGCAGAGGAACGTCTTCTAGCATCCGTGGAAGATTGTTAAGAAGGCTGCGATACTTGTACGCGGTCAGTGTTCCGTCTATGAAATACAGGCCCATGAGCTACTAGTTCACCATTTACACTCCATGGACGCTGACGGCCCACATGTCGAAGCCAAGAGGGATTGTCAGCTGACCAGTAGTGCATGTCACTGCGGTTTACCTGGCCATGATTGGTAAATGTGGCTTCATCACTAAACAAGATACATCTGGAGTATCCTGTCGTAAACTCCATCTATAGAACCCAATACGATTCTCAAAATCGTTTCCAAGCAGCTCTTGATGGAGAGATAGGTGATAGGGATGGAATCTATTTCGATTGAGAATGCGCAGGACACTTGCATGACTCATGCCACTTCCTCGTGCGATTGCGCAGAAGCTGACTTGCGGATCAACTGCAACAGCAGCAAGAACGTAAATTTCCCCCTCGTCTGTCGTCACTTGTTTCCTACTGTACGTTGTCTCGGTGTTACACTACCACTTTCACGTAACTGGTTGAAGAGGTTGATGGAAAAATTGGGTGACGTTTATTGGGGTATCTCGCCGCATACACCGTACAATAACAAGGAACACACAAGCACGTTGTCAGCAAACGTCATCGTACCTAGCAACTATGCGGGTTGACTGGCACACGCAAATGTGGGTGTGGGAACGTTTCAGAAGGAGATATCTCTTAAATTATTTGCACTAGAATCCTGAAACACACTACTGATATTCTAGTGCACCGTACTTTTAGTATCTTAATGTCTAGAGGCATTGTTACATTTAAAAAACTGTATGTTTGCATAAAAATACACTAAGTAAAATTACAATCTTTTTGTTGGCTAAAAATACGAGCCCCTGACTACCAATCCATTCTATGAAAACCGCACATCAATCGCACTTTCCGTTTCCGCAATGTTTGCGGTGCAAGTGTTACGTGATTCACCCTGTATAGTGTGTGGGACAGACTTGGTATTAAAGTCTCTCTATTCTATGGCGCGGTCCAGTAGCTCAGGTGGCAGTGCCGACGCTTGCCATATGGACGATCAGGAAACGAATCTGCCTTCAAGAAATGTTTTGAACATTTATTATTTGACACTTTCTGACCGTCTGCCTGTTCGTATACATTCATTAGACCAACAGCTCTACTTATCTTTTCCCTGAAGAAACCGGATCGCCGCAGCGGAGCGGCCGAGCGCATTGAGGCGCTATGCTACCGATGCGCGAGGCCGTTCCCCGTCGGGGGTTCGAACCCCCCCCCCCCCCTCGGGCATGGATGTTTGTGTTGTCTTTAGTATAAGGTAGTTCATAAGTAGTTTGTAAGTTTAGGGACTGATCTCGCAGTTAAGTCCCTTAAGCTTAACAAACATTTGAACACACACATTTGGAAACATTTTTGTTTCACTTATGGGGAACAGCACTCTTATTTAAATTTATATATAAAGAACGGTCTAGAGTGCAAAAAGTTATTTTTTCAACTAGTTTTGGTCTTCTTTTAGACCATCTTCAGGAAATTTAGCTCAGTTGCTAGAAGGCTGCAAGTTTCCTACCAGCTCCACATCAATGGAGCTAAATTTCCTGAAGATGGTCTAAAAGAAGACAAACTAGTCGGGAAAAAAATAAATTTTTTGCACTTTATATATAAAGAACACTCTAAACATTTCAACATTTTTGAACGTTGCTTGACGAGCATAATTAGTCAGCCTGACCTGTAATGCGAAATACTCGTTACGCAACATATTTTTCTCTGTTAGAATTCATGTAAAATTAGCCTGGTGTGTTCTATTCCGTAAAATGTACTTAATCCATTTCATAATGTATAATAATGGACATTTTCTCCAATAAAACTGAATCAGCAGAAGAAAAACAAAGCCTTTGAAATGACAGATTTTTGTGATACAGTTTAGGTAGGGGGTAGCCAGAATATTTGTAACTCTAACGGCGTCGCGTATTCAAATATGTTGAGAAACATTGCTCTACACAGCTGTGAGCTCTGTGATATCACTGACAAAGCTCAGACGAGTTCCAAATATAAATATTTTTTCTGATCTACGCGGAGGGTAAGGAGAAGTGTGTGAACTACGGTAAGTCAAGCCCGAAAGCTCAACTGGAGGCACTTTGCAGTAAGTAAATAGATTTTCGAAACGAAGTTATCTATGTGTGGCAGCCGAGAACACGTCATAACCGCCGACTGTCTCCTTACACGCTCGTAAACTTGCCCACTTTATTCACCAAATGAATAACCTTTTTAAGGTGACGCGCACGTCAACCCTACTTGCGCATTGTTGGGCGCTTACGATGTCTTCCTTAAACCACACGAGCCTGCCACGCTCAGTGTGTACCGGTGTCGCCAGTAAGTCGAACAAAGAATCCCTTGAGTGTGAGGTCACAAGTTCAATCTGTAGTAAGACTTATTTGAAAGTATCGTGTTAATTATTATGGCAGTGAAGGGCACGTGTGCCTCTTAAGGGCGACAGAAAACGAGTCGTGCAAGTGCTGGAATATATGCCATATATGTATTCACAAATTGGATAACGTCAACATTCAAAAAATGTCCAAACACACCATTAACTTACACTACGAACACCGAAGGAAAATGGAGCGTCATAGTGGTCATAAAAGTTTGCATCATGAAGACGGAAGTCGAATTCTTTGGGGTTTACAAGTCGTTTAGATACCCAACCTTAAAGAACGCATATAAAATCGTGGGCTGACTTTAAAGGCAGGGCTGCTGCTTGTGTGACAAATTACAGGCACTGAAAAAATAAAAATTAAGAGTCTGAATTTGTGCAGTAGTTGTACATGGTATCAACTACAGTGTCAGATTTTTCAGGAGGGCCAGTTTGCTTCAACGGACTGTGAAGATTTTTTATACGCAAACCAAGAAGAGAGCAAACGTTAATACAATATGATTCCACACGCATTATGTAAGTCTGATACCTGGGTGGACGTTCGGCGTGGTTTGTAGCTGCCAAGGAGATCGTCTTCGATCTGGATGGCGCGGAACTCCGTGATCACTGTGGCGAGTTTTCATTTGGTGTTCACTGAGCAACTTAACAATATGCTTTGGACATTCCAACGATGTCGACGATGTCTATTTTGTGAATTGTAGTGCATACGGCGATTAAGACAGGGTCGTAGTATTTTCCTGAGTTTATTTGAAGAAGCTGTGAAGGAAAGCAATGAAATATTTGTAAAGGAAATTAAAATTCATCGAAAACAATCTTTGCTGTTTTCAGATTTATTTATTTCGGTGACAGATGAGGACCTAGAAGAGCAATTGAACGGAATGGACAGTGTTCTCAAAAGGATATAATATGAACATTAACAAGAGCAAAAGAAAAAAAAAATGAACGTAATAGTTATTAGAATTCAATGAGACTCTACTGAAAGAGTTAGATTAGATATCTAAAAAACGAGACAATTGTTAGGTAAGTAAAAGAACTGAAGATGTTCTGAGTACAGAAAATATAAAATGCGAAATCACAACGGAAATAAAAGCGTTTCTCAAGAAGAGAAATTCAATAGCGAATATTACAGGTAGAAGTCTTTTTTTAAAGCATTTGTATGGAGTTGTTGCGTTGTACGGGAGTGAAACGTGGACGATAAACAGACAAGGAAGATAGAAGCATTTGAAACTGTATGCTACAGAGGGTTACTGAGAGTACATAGGTAGACAGCGTAACTAATTAGGTGTGCTGAACGGAATTGGATACAAAAGAAATTTGTAGCATATTTTGAGTAAAAGAAGGAATTACTTCATAGGACACATTCTGAGATATCAAGGAATCATCGATTTAGTATTGCAGAGAAGTTTTGAAGTGGCCGTTCATGCCGCGGCGGAGCGGTCGAGCGCATTGAGGTGCTTTGCTCCGATGCACGAGTCCGTTCCCTGTCGGGGATTCGAATCCCCCCTCGGGCATGAATGTCTGTGCTGTCTTTAGTATAAGTTTGTTCATAAGTAGTTTGTAAGGTTAGGAACTGATGATCACGCATTTAAGACTCATAAGTTTTACAAACATTTTTGGAGCGCTCATAATAATCACGGAGAGGTGCATCAAACCAGTCACTAGGTCTAAGTACAGCCCCAAAAAGTAGCTCTCCCTGACACTAATTTTGTCGCTCATGGTTAATTATTAGCACTAAATATTTCTTCTGTCCAGTTATGAAATTGTCAATTGACTCGTACCTGAGGTTCAAATGACATCCTCGTAAGCAAGGAGTTTCTTGATACAATATGTCGGTTTTTAGCACTTACGGTATTAGTCTTACAAGGACACCACGTGAGTATCGGATTTTAGAATTTTTTGATATTTATGGTACATGAAGTTAGGAACTGAAATAACAATCAACAATAGCTATTCGACGCAACTATCTAAAATTGTGGAGAAAGTTGACTTTGAAGCTTTGCAAGTAAGCCTAAAAACGAATCGTTAAATAAATTTCAGCACCTGTCGGTGTAGCTCTGCTGGTGGTTCAAATCCTGTCATTGGGGTTTTTTTCCATTGCTGTGTTCGAATACTTACACTGTGGATGTATTCCATTATGTGTTGCTTCCATTTTAATATTCTTTCTTAAACAACGGTAGAGCTAATAGATGTTTACGCTAAAAAGGAAAGATCTGTAGGTCATTCGTAATATCTGTTGTAGTATGTGACGGAGCGGATCACCTCGTAGTTTTTCTTTTTTGCTTTTTTATCCCGTCGAAAGTGCTTCGTGCTTTATTTACTTTTTTTCTATTTACAATATTCTTCCTATGTAGGTGGGTGCTAGCAAAATATTTTCATTCTGAAGTAAAAGTTGGTGATTGAAATTTCGCAAATAGAACTCGCCGCAACGAATAACGTTCTTTTAATGATTTCCACTTCAAATCGTACAAAATTTCCGTGATGCTTTCACCCCTGTAATGTGATAAAACAAAACGAGCTGCCCTTCTCTGAACCTTCTCAATGTCTTCCGTCAGTCCCACCTGGTGAGGGTCCCACACTGGGCAACAGTACTGCAGGAGAGGACGCACAGGTGTGATGTAGGCAGCCTCTTTGGTGGAGCTGTTGCATCTTCGAAGCGTTCTGCCAATGAAATGTAACCTTTGGTTCGCCTTCTCCACAATATCTCCAGTCTAAGTTGATCGTAATTATATAACTCCTAGGTATTTGGTAGAATTTGATCTTAAAGTTTGAATGCTTTATCATGTAATTGAAATTCAGCGGATTTCTTCCAGTGGTCTTGTCTATTACTTTACACTTTTCATTATTTAGTGTTAACTGCCAATTTTCGCGCCATGTAGAAATTTTGTTAATTTCTGGTTTCGCTCATTACTCTTAGACAGTGACGTTTTTCCTTGTTCTGTGACCGCCATTACCGAGGAGTCCGTTGCTAGTTGAAAGTAGCTTGTTAAATTTTTTTATTGAAAAATCTCTGGCGGTAAGTTAAAACGATTACTGTTACTCCAAATTACTTTGCGAATGGCCACATTCTTTCGCAACGGAAATTTATCTAAATGCTTACTCCTTAAGGGAGCAGTCAACGTTTAAACAAACACAAAAATAATATACAAGAAGGAATAAATAAACAAGGGATGGGAAGCACGGAATTGTAAAGCAAGAGTTTGATACTTTATATCTATTCAAACTAAATAAATAACTAATAAACAAATAAATAAACAAGCAGAAGTATGGGGAGACTGAATAAGCACAATGAAGCACATACCTTGTACAACAGCAAATGACATCATTGTTACTGCCTGTAATAAAATTGTTTTTGCCCTTTCTGAATATGGAGGGAACGTGGGCGGATATTTGCAAATACACAGTGGATTGATTGATTTTTCCAGGAAAGCCAAAACAGTCTTGGTCCAACCCGCCACTATTGTGCGGTATCGCTCCCTGTATATCTAGTAAAGCCAACCAATGCCCTTGAACAGTGCAAGGAGTCCCTTTACCAGTTCCTTATTAGACACAATTTCTTCTGGTCTGGTTGTCCCAAATATTCTGTGCCTTTTATTCTCGAATGCGATGCATTAGAAGATTAGATGTGATGCAGTTTTATCACCGTCATCACAGATCCTACATTTAGGGTCCTCTTCTGTTATTCCCATTGCACGTAGGTGTTTTTTGAAATTCCCATGGCCTGTCAGCAATCCAACCATGAGTCTAATCTCTCTCCTGTTCAGACCCAGGATTAGAGATTCTTTTAAAACCAGGCTTTGGCATCATTACGTTGCCATGTTTTTGTTGGTAGACTTTGGTCCAATATTCTACATGCTGTCTTCTGAGCCATTTACGTAGCTCCAATTTCATCATTGCCTTGGTGATTGTTAGGACAGGTTCCGGTCCAATAAATGGAGTCTCTGCCCCCATCCTGGCTAATCTGTCGGCATGTTCGTTGCCACTGATCCCCGAGTGGCCAGGGACCCACAATAGGTTTACTCTATTGCTTTCTCCTAGCTCCACCAGAACCCTGTGACATTCTGCAACAATTTTAGACCTTGTTGCAGGAGCCAGTGATCTCAGGGCTGCCTGGCTGTCTGGCTGTCTGAATAGATATAGATGCTACGATCTTTGTAGCAACTACGCAAATTCTCCTCCACACACGCCTTAATGGCAGTTACACAGTGGGATAAAGGAAAGTACATTCACTCACACGCATAATGCTTGCGACACTTACTCAATTGGGAACAATTCATGGTAGTTGCAAAGCGAAGCGTCAGCGACGGATGTCTTAAAGCACAATTTAAAAATATACTATGCACGAACGAAGGCCGAAGTAATGGCCGTTACGAAAGCACGTTGTGCAGTCGGTCATACCAAGATAGAAATTTCGAGTGAGAATTTAGCATGCTCGCAGAAACAGTACACAAAAACGTTAGTTAAAAGCAGCAAAGAATTCAACCATACTAAGTTTGCGCAAAGGCTGAAGGCCATACACTTGAGAAAACAAGACACGAACATGATTACCAGATTGAAAATACAAATACTAACTTTATACTAAATTACTTGATTCTGAAAAATAAGGAACATTTGGCCCCGCATAGCCGAAAGAATTACCTAAGAAAAATTCTCAGTATTAACTCAGGAATACCTGATCACAAATAAAGTTCTAAGAGCATGTCATCCCCTCAGCATGATTCGACGAAAAACTCACATCGGCGGTCGCAGCAAGAGTCCGAAGGCAGCGCGCAGAGTGTTTCCTGGTCGTACTGACGTTAGGGTGCGTTCAAAGCCTACTGTCTACCTACCCTCGTTATCTGAGGGAGATAATACCCTATACTACTATTCCAGAGAGTTTCTCTTGTTACCTCTTTGGTCCATGATTGTGTTGGTACCACACTAAGAACAAGCCACCTCGCCATCTTGACAAGTAAGGATGTCTCTGGCTACATAGCAGACGGCAGTGAAGACGACCTACGAAACCATGCATTTTTAATTACAGTAAACGAGGCCTAACGCGCGAAGTGGCGACTGTAAGCCATTGCGCGGCAGTCAGTCAATATTAAAAGCAACCTTCCACATTAATACGAACACACAAGTTCAGTCACACAGGTGGAATAATAATAATAATAATAATAATAATAATAATAATAATAATAATAATAATAATAATAATAATACTTTCGTGTGGCCCATTTGCCGGGTGCAAGTCTTTCAATCGGACGCCACTTCGGTGACTTGCGTGACCCTAGCCTACCCCAGTTATCCAACCGGGGAAAGTGGAACTACATCTTAACGTGGAATTCGAACCACGTGTCTTTTCTGGCGACTCTTCACATCGTTGAGAGGTGAATGAGTTAAAACGCAGACTGAAAAAAATCAGAGGTCCGACCAGGTTTCTCACCCGCGATCCTTCGATATCCAATCGAGCGCTTTACTCAGACCACCGGGCCCGACGAAACATACATAAACATGGGGTATTTAACATTAATAAAGGAATAAAATAATTGATGTAAAGATAAACAAAATTAATGATGGAGAAGCACTTTAGAGTAATGAAAGTAGACCATTTTGCAGTTCAAAACTCAAAATGAAACACTACCACAGATTCAGTGGACGAGCTTTAATAGTGAAACCTTAAGCGGTGCAGCCGCTTCCATCACAGATGCTCACACTAACTGCTCTCCATCGATGTGGTCTTTTTCAGAAGTCTGCGCGCTCAGTTATTTCTCTTACCATTTGTGTCGACCGTCCCAGAACAAAAAGTATATACAGCAAGCTGACATAAAAGACCGCGTACGTCAATTGTGCACTGCGCTAGTCGTAAAACTAGAGTCCCACCGAAACATGCTCGATAACAACAATCTATGCAAACGGCTCCAAGCACACTGATGTTGTCCGATGTGCCTTTGTCATCGGAGATGACAGGTTTCAATAAAGGCTGCATGACCAGTGCTCAAATTTCGCAGCTGAGCTTTTTGCTCTCTATCAGGCTGTTGTGTGTATCCGCCGCCACCGCCATCCTTCCTATGTCATCTGCTCTGACTCTGTACCATTACGAGTCTTAGAGTCGTATCTGGTCCATCCTGTCATGCACCGAACCCGAGTCTCCCTTCAATCGTTAGCTGACAACGGCCCTCACGTTCTCTTCCTGTGGGTACCTGGCCATCTAGGAGTGTCTGGGAACGAGGCTGCTGATGCAGCGGCCAAGATTATAACTCTCCTATCTTGGACAGCTACCTTTTGTGTCCCGTCAAATGAAATTGAAGGAGCTATTTGCCGACGCATTTTATCGTCGAGGAATAGTTTATGGTCCTCGCTTCATGCCAATAACCTTAGAACCATAAAACCAATCCCATCGGCTTGGAACACCACCTCACGCTCCTCTCGGCGTGAGGTGCGGATCGGACATTGCCGGTTCAGCCACCGCCACTTGATGATGGGTGGCCCCGCACCATTGTGTTCCTGTGTGGTCACCCGACGACGGTGAGCCATGTTTTTAATTGCCCTGCCCTAATTTCAATCATGTGATCAAAAAGTCGATATAAATTTGAAAACGTAATAAATCAAGGAATAATGTAGATAGATCGGTAAAAATTGACACACATGCTTAGAATGACATGGGGTTTTATTAGAACAAATATTATTATTATTATTATTATTATTATTATTATTATTATTATTATTATTATTATTATTATGTCAGACAGATGGCGCTGGACAGCAAAACGTCAGTGACTGCGCATGAAAATCTTGTACAAAAGGATCTGTAAAGAGAGAGAGAGAGAGAGAGAGAGAGAGAGAGAGAGAGAGAGAGAGAGAGAGAGAGAGAGAGAGAGAGAGTGTCAGATGCACCAGCAGTCGCAGCATGTTGACGTAACCTGAAAAGGCGCTTTTAATGAAGCTGTATTATCAGAGTGGGGAATGTGCTAGTTCAGCGTTACGATCCTATCGCCATAGGAAGGGGAGAATGATTTCGAAGCCACGGGTTGTTTAGACGATAGACCTCGAAGTGGCCGACCGAGCGCAAGGCGTAATGCTGCTGAGACAGTTCAGGAAGAAATAGACTTTAGCGAGTTCATCTATGCACGGGGAACTCAGCAGTCGCACGTCGCACCGGCATTCCATACACTACTGTTTGGTTGGCACTTAGGCGTACCCTCCGTTGCTATCTTTACAAAATCCATCGGCATCATGAACTGTTACCTGACGATTGAGTGAAGCGGGGGGCATTTGCGGTGTGGGCGTTTCAAAAGATGGCGGAAGATGGCGATTGGTTGAGTAACGTGTTGTGGATCAACAAAGCTCATTTCACTCTCAGAGGGTTCTTTTAACGTCCACAACTGCAGAATTTGGGGTACCGAAAATCTTAGAACTGTCGTGGAAACTCCATTGCACGACGAGAAAGTCACTGTATGGGTTGGATTTACCACATATACTGTTATCGGGCCTTTTTTCTTAGAGTAACTGCGTGATTCTGGTTTTGTAACTGTTGCAGTGACGGGGGAGAGGTACGCCGAAATGTTACAGAATCGCATCATCCCCAGCCTGGCTGATAAACACCTGCTGCAACGTACTATTTTTATGCAGGAAGGCGCTTCACCCCATATTGCTGACGCGTGAAAGATCTCTTGCGCACGTCGTTTCGTGATGATCGTGTACACAGCCGCCACTTTCGTCATGCTTGGCCTGCCAGGTCCCCAGACCTCAGTCCGTGCGATTATTGGCTTTGGGGTTAACTGAAGTCGCAAGTGTATCGCGATCGACCGACATCGCTAGGGATGCTGAAAAACAACATCCGACGCCAATGCCTCACCATAACTCAGAGCATGCTTTACAGTGCTGTTCACAATATTAGTCGTCGACTACAGCTATTTTTGAGGAATGATGGTGAACATATTGAGCATTTCCTGTAAAGATCATCATCTTTGCTTTGTCTTAATATGTTATGCTAATTACTGCTTTTCTGATCAGATGAAGCGCCATCTGTCAGACATTTTTTGAACTTTTCTTTTTGGTTCTAATAAAACCCCTTGTCATTCCAAGCATGTGGGTCAATTTTTACCCCTCTATCTAAATTATTCCGTGATTTATTAAGTTTTCAAATTTATACTGACTTTTTGATCACCCGGTACTTAATCTGCCGTACAGTCTAAAGGAAATTTTATATATATATATATATATATATATATATATATATATATATATATATATATATATATATATATATATATAAACATGACTAACTTATCAAAGGACATTTAACTCTTCCTCTTGATAATTTTTTACCCTATGTTTTTAGCAATCTAAGACCGAAACATTTGCAGCTTAAACCGTAACCGAATATTCGGCTCCTCGTCAAGTTTCGGCTGACTCCGAAACCTACGTAATTACATTAAAATTTCGATAAATTTGTTACATCGCAAATCACTAAGGTTGCTCAGATTTTGCAAGGTCCCCTCCCTGTAATAAACCTTCTTGAATATGTGTAAGCCTAACCAGGAGTCCGTAGAAGATAACACAGGAGGCGTACAGATTTATTGATCTAAACTTTGCATCCGGCAGTTGCGGATATTAACCTCTTCTGAAATTGGACTTGCGATCAGCGTATATGAATACCTCACAGCGTAAGTGTAGCAGTTACCGGCATGTTAAGAGGATTCACATTAAATATCGCGGCTGAATCCTATTTTATTCTACAATATTGGTTGTAACTTGTTGTGACATGTCATGAAAATCCATCTGGTTTTGGATGGATATGAGAAAGTCCTTGTAATAATAATCAGTTCAATTTAAATAATTAGAAGAGGT
The DNA here is from genome assembly GCA_026315105.1 of Locusta migratoria. Taxonomy (NCBI): domain Eukaryota; kingdom Metazoa; phylum Arthropoda; class Insecta; order Orthoptera; family Acrididae; genus Locusta; species Locusta migratoria. The sequence continues at coordinate 51,583,606 of CM048747.1, read as the reverse complement.
ACCTCTTGTACCAGTGATCGGCAGTGCAAAAATGTGCCGAGATCCTGTTATCGGCACTCAATCGTACTATTTATAAACAATAGGAAGTAAATATTTATAGATGACGTAAACATTTAGCGATTAAATGCGTAATTCAAATCTAAAATTAAAGTGCCAATTACTCAGATAGTGCCGATTATAAAATTTTTACTTAGATGTGAGTTAACAGCCGTAATATACTTTCAAAAATGCATAGATAACCATCAGCTCTTTATTGTATTTAGAATTTTACCGATTTCGGATATTATTCATCATCAGAAGAGAAAACAGACTGACTGGGAACTACATAATTGATCTGATAAACTTAGGTCAAAGATATATTTTCACACCATGAATACTTCGATCTCTGCTAGGTTTATCAGATCAACTATGTAGTTTTAAATCAGACTGTTTAATTGTACTCTTCTGATGATGGATAATATCCGAAACCAGTAAAGTTCCAAATACAATAAACAGCTAATTGTTGGCTATGCATTTTTAAAGAAGGGCCAATTATGGGACATAATCCCCCCCCCCCCCTCACAGTTCTCATAGTGCTTTGTATTTCTAAAGTGCAGAATAGCTGGAAATATACTAACAAGGGGCCATCAGAAGTGTAAATAACATTTTGTTTGGTCTCGCATATGTCGTAGAGGGACATATCCTGTCACACTATGCGCTTTTTTAATGATGGGCCTTTGTTTTCGAGAAAATTGATATTGAAGTTCACTGCGCGGTGTAACACGGATAACGTTGGGCATGCTGTAACCAAGTGAGCGTGTCGGTTTGGTTGTCTTCAGCTACTACGCTGAAGGAACTGTTCCGATCCACTTTGTGTTTTTTTAATCAGATAGTCCGACACTTTATTTTACAGAACATCAACAAACGGTGTACACTGTGTGAAATTAGTACGAAATATTAAATTTTTTCGTTGTTACTCGCGATCGCCTGCTTCGCTTGCAATGCCGTAACACAAATCCGAATGATATTTGTCCTTATCCTACAGTCATTAATTTTTCATCAACTCAAGGCACTGTCTTTCGGAGATGATCAAATATGCATGGTTCGCATCATAGTTAACGGATGAAGAACACTTTTTCTTGATGTAAATGAACGTTTTCTGGTATCGCTGTTGAAAACTCCGTGCGTCTGCAAGACAGTAGCTTTCATGAAATGATTGGTACTGTAAACCATTCTGTTTCGGTTGCTTTTGCGACAAATATCATCCGGATTTCTGTTGTGGCATAGCTAGCGATAGCGAGTAAGATTCTGTAAAATGACGGGAAAATTTTCTATGGCAAAATTGAATATTTCTTACTAATTTCACACAATGTACACTGTTTGTTGATATTACGTAAAATAAAATGAAATAATGACGGAATATTCTTAACCCGCGATAACTCGCGCCTTTAAAAGTTATGCGATCGATCGCGTGTATAGCCTTTTTCTGACAAAGAACATTTTGTAATGTACTTAATGTTTAAATAAGTATTTCTAGTTACGTTTATAAGAAAACACACATACTTGACTATTTAAAATTGGTTGTATGGCGATTGTTTTCAACTTATTGTGAGCAAAATGCTCACGCGTGAGTCCTCGCGGATTAAAAAATGCGGAAACACGGAGAGGACTCGTACACCGTACCGTTAAGCGTGGTAAGTAGCAACCTAAACCGCTGCCTTACGCTCACGTCCTTGGAACATGGTTAACGTTATGCTTCTTGCACCGATCAGTGAACTTCAACACCAGTTTTCTCGACAACGAAGGCCCGTCTCAAAAAAGGCGGATAGCCTCATACTCGGAGTATGTTCCTCTACAAAATATCCGTTATTTGCACTTCCCATAGTCCCTTGTAAGATGCTTTGAGTAGGTATAATCCACAAAATAAAGTGCGGGATTCCAATTACGATACGTTCGTTGCTGACGAGCCTGTAATACAGAAATAACTCTTACACTATAACATTCATATGTATGCAAAACTGTGGAGTTTGGTCACTGCATAGCAGACTAAGATTAGGTCCTGACGGGACGCAGCCAAGACCTGGAATATATTTCGTAAAATTTCATTGGGAATTTTTAACATTATTATTCATTTATTACAGTAATTATATTTAAGCGAAGTAAAGATTTTATATACTGGTGATGAGTAATAGGCTTAGTTCCTAAAAGTAAATCAACTTCAATCAGTGCTGCATAAAGTATTTAGAAAAAGTCACAGTTCCGGTTAACAGTATGATTGTTGTCAGTGTAAATTTACGCAAATCAAACAGGAATAGCATGTGTATCACATGATCGATGTTTCCTAAACCCACATTGGTTATTAAGGAAAGCTCCTCGCTTTTAGGGAAACACAGCAAACTTTTCGGCATAACAATATAACCCGTTCAATTGAGTACAATACTGAATAAAATTGTTACAAACGCAGTATAATGGTATCACTATTGCGTTATATTGTTATTAACAACAAAATATAATTTTTACGCACGTCCCGAACGCGACCCGACTTCATCCGTAAATAAACGAAAGCCAGTTTCGGCCAAGCCGAAGATTCTGCTGATTTCTGACCGAAACAAACTGCAGTCGAAAGCAATATTTTGGCCGAAACCAAATATTGGGTCGGTCCTTAGTTAAAACGTTCAGTGTTGTAGTATTGTACATGAGGTTCATATTCCTTCTACAACCTGCAGTCTGGAACATTGCAGGCCATTTGGGGTAGCGCATTCTCTTGCTGTAAAGTGGCCGTCGGCAACGTCCCAAGATATCAGAGGACAACAAACACTTCGGCGGCTGGTCAGTGTACCGGCATTGCTTACTGAGATAGCGACTAAGGCAGTGGAATCTTCTTGTACGCCTATCAGCCCAAACCACAATGCAGGGTGCTGCAGTGGTAAAGTAACAACTTCGCATTTTTCTACCACGGTGTCTCTAGGCCAGAGCTTTCCAAACTGGGTGTCGCGACACCTGGGGTGTCGCATAGTTGTATTAAGGGTGTCGCGAGACTAAAAAATTTAGACTTTAAACAAAAAACGTTTCATAAAATAACACAAAATATCCTTCTCTTCATACTACCCTGAACACTCGCCTGCAGCTAATCGGCCTTCTCTTCATTCAGTGTACCACAGATCACGTGTTAAAGGAATGATCACTGCACATTAATTGCGTGCTCTGCCGACAGGCGGCAGCTCTGTTTCAGCAACAGTAGACACTAAGCGTTCGTTCATTGAAACATTATTTTTTCTGACCAGTTCAGATTCTGCCTGCACCATCACGATGGTATGATTGGGGTCGTCTTTGTGAACCCTTTCCTTTCCGACGGCACTTAAAAGTCCATGCCTATTTACAGCGTCATTAAACGAAAATATGACCCGAGTTCCTGACGGGACGTTAGGGTTCCTATGATGAAACACTCTGACAGAGACCAGTATCACTGCTCACACAGCAGTGCCGCGGCGGAGTGGTCGAGCGCATTGAGGCGCTATGCTCCGATGCGTGAGGCCATTCCCAGTCGGGGGTTCGAATCCTCCCTTGGGCATGGATGTTTGTGTTGTCTTTAGTATAAGGTAGTTCATAAGTAGTTTGTAAGTTTAGGAACTCATGGCACCGGAGTTGGGTCCCATAAGCTTAACAAAAATTTGAACAGACAGCAGTAAACACCGGACTGTTTTGTGTGTGTGTGTGTGTGTGTGTGTGTGTGTGTGTGTGTACGATTATGTCAGCTGAGTTTAGTCATAAAAAGACGCTATTGTGTGTTCTCACGTTGGTAATTCGGTTTTGTATTAATTTAGCTAATGGAAACTCATAATATGCAGGAAATAGTTCTTCAAATATATAGTTCAAAACTGTGCCTGGAAGTTTTTAGTACTGACAGTGTGTCAAAGGCATTGTGTGCAAGTTATTTATGTAGTTGTCTTCCAGTAATGGTGTTAGTTTTTCTTTTGTTTACAAATTACAAAATATGAATGCGATTTAGTCATAACTAAAGTTCTCCCCCCCCCCCCCCTTCAGATCAATATCTAAAATTGCACCGAGCGAGGTGGCGCAGTGGTAACGCACTGGACTCGCATTCGGAAGGATGGTGGTTCAAATCCACCTCCGGCCATCCAGATTTAGGTTTTCCGTGATTTCCCTAAATCACTCCAGGCATATACCGGGATGGTTCCTTTCAAAGGGCACGGCCGATTTCCTTCCTCATCCTTACCCAAAAACTCCGAGCGTTAGCTCCGTCTCTAATGGCCAAGCTGTCGATGGGACGTTAAACCCTAAGCATCCATCCATCCATCTAAAATTGCATTTCGATATAAAAATTTTATGTTTGTTGCTGGAAAAACCTTATGTCAACAGAGATAAGCATTTCATAATGTCGCCCAATTACTGTCTATCCTCATGATCTTTAAAGACCCCTTTTTCATTTTTTATTTTTGTTTTCTTGCGTCAAATAACTAATACAAAAATAAGTGAATACAATAATGCGCATTCATTCACTTTGGTAGTAAAATAACCAAATATAAAGTTATGTGCTCGAATATTTGATAGCTTGGGCAGGCAAGGGTTAATCGTAACAAATCGATCCGAGAACATTTTCACGTTAATGTGACACACGAATCTTGTTCACGATTAAGTATAGTAAAGCTGTTCACCACTGTGATAAAACCAAACAGAATAACTCGACGATATAGAGTAAAAGCAGAGAGTCCCTTGTGCTACTAGGGCACTAAACTAAGGACCAACAACAAGATTGAGTAAACTTGTCACGCGGGTCGAAATATGGAAGCAAGATAGCCGGAAGGCTATCACTTTTCTTCTTCTTCGTTCAGTTAGGAGGAAAACTATCCACATGGCAAGCAGACCTATTGGCTGTGAGCGTCACCTTCAGCAGTATTACATCATAGTGACTTTCCTTAACTAGAGCTAGTCTCATCTGTGCTATCAGTCGTGTGGTAAAAAGATAGCGACAAACCTGCAAAAACGTGAACCGTACTGACTGGTACGAACGCGGAAACCTCACAAGGCCAAGTGCACTATGTAGCTAGCCGAGGCTAGACGCTGAATTAGACGGCTCTCGCTGAGCTGTTCTGGTGAATAGCCAAGACTTACGTCATCGAGGAACGAACCGGGTACGCCGAGGTCGCATCAGAATCAAGAATGCAACACGCTTAATTTAAGTGCTGCAAAGCATCTTCGTTTACATCAGGTACATGCTCAGCTGACAATGTCTGCACAACTTACGAATAAAAATTTCAGAGTACACAAACTCGACGAGCAACACTGGTATTTACCACCATCTAGGGAAACCTGCCGTTGCTGCCGTGCACTTCGCAAATATTTCTGTAGCTCTGTCTTACAGGATAGGGTTCTTACATACTTGTTATTGAAAGTACAAATACGTTGCATACTGTAATTACATAAAACGGTTCACTAGAACTGATGTCCGCAAGAACACACACATTTAGTTGATATTAAAAACAGTAAATTTACGAATTCGAAATATTCCGGAGGAACAGGCACAGTGGCGTAGCTATCATTAGGGCTAGGCGGGGCAGTGCCCCAGGGCCCCCGAGCTGAAAGGGCCCCCCTCGACCACCGTGAGCGACGTTTGAAAAAAGTTACAGTACACTATTCGATTTTTTGTTTTTGCTCTCCCACCGTACCGTCCATTATCTTCACCTTCCCTCAAACCAAGTATCCCACAGTAGCCGCACTGGGCCACCGGGTGGCGGAACATTGCTTTTAGTGGGACCTTCACAAGACGCCGCTCGGTGGTGCTGCTGACCTTCCAAGCCGCCAGTCGCTGTATTCAGCAATCGGTACTCTTCAGTCGGCGTTGCAGAAGAAGTAGAGGCAGCATGAAAGCTGCTCACAGCAACAACTGCTCCTTCGCAGTATAGCGGCGTGCCGCTCGGCACAGTGTGAAGGATCGAGCACCTCCAAATAGTGAATAAATACATTTACTATACAGTACTTTTTATTGGCAAATAGAAATGTACAGTTAGATTATACGAATAATCGGTTTTCCGAACATGCACCTCCCCCAATTACTTCGGATAGTCGACGACCTACTGTATATGATATTTTAGTTGAATGAATGATTTTAAACATTTAACTTTTTGAACACTGAGCAACAAACCACAAACGCACGAAGTGAAATCCAAATATTATTCCCACTCACAATATAAACATAACAAGGTCTATTGCTTGTCCGCTAAGACATGACCTCGCCACCGTTAGTATGTTCTCGGTTGAAGTCTGAGTTGCCATGGCTGCCAATCTTTGCGAAATAACAGTGAATGGCGCTGAATTAATAGCAGTGTGTTTGACAATACACGATCTGACCACATTTCAATATGAAGCCTGTACAATGTATTATTACAGAACGGTATTATGGTAACTAAACTGTTTGTATAGTGAATTCCCCCAAGGGAGTGCTCCTTAATCATATATCTCAATGAAGTGCTGTAACCAGCTGCACTCTGAAATGCATGCAAGAAGAAGAGAAAATTTGGTTACTTTGTCAGAATAGTGAATTGTCCATTCTAAACGCTGCAATCTACCCCAGTGTCGTGATAATAAGCGAAGATATCGACTTATTTTACTTATTACTTCATGCAGCCTGGTAGCGGCACAGCTCATCATGCAAAATCCGGCAACTTCATTTTGCTGAAACCATCCTACACGAATATTTCCCCTATTTTCTTTCTTTGACTGGGCTATCAAAGAAATAAGGCTGATCGGTATGGAGCATGGGGGTCGTTTTATCTGCATGTCCTGCCCAGGCCCAACTCTGTCCCTCGGCAAAATTTCATCCAAATGCACCCAGTAATTTTTGTGTAAAAGAATACCAAACAAACAACTTTTTACAGTTATAACTATATTATCTGCTGCGTGACACATAATTTACTTAGCAGTATTTAGGTTTGCCTTATTATTTCTTCCAGTGGGCGGTAAGGAGCTGATGAAATAGTTTAGCATCGGTATACAGTTTTAGTTAGCGGGCCCCAATGTCATTTTTGCCCCGGGGCCCTTAAGGTGACATAGCTACGCCACTGAACAGGCACCATATCTTTAATCGTAAGTATACCGCCAACAGGCAAATGACAATTTCTGTACGGATGCTCAACTACGCCGGATCTCTTGGCGGTAATACAGTTAACAGAGGCGCTACAGCCCTGTTGTGCGATGTTGCGTGTGCTGTGGTCTTCACTCCCGCCCAATGCAGCTCTTCACCCTACGCTATACTCAATGTGTCTCTTAATCGGCTCATAAGACTGCCGATCTGCGATTTTTACCCCATGCACTTCCCTCCATTGCTAAATTGACGATTCCTTGATGTCAATGAATGGGTCCTACCAACTGATCTCTTTTGGTCAAGGCAAGCTAGAAATTTATTCCCCAATTATCTTCTGCAGCTGCTTATTGTTAACCATCTAATCTAAGTATTCGTCTGTAGCACCACTTTTCAAATGCTTCTATCAGCTTCCTGCCTGAACTCTTTATCGTCCATTTTTCACTACTGTACAAAGCAACTTTCCACACAAACGCCTTAAAAATTCATACTGGTGCAAAACATAAATAATATAAATTTATAGAGGATAAGATTACGATTCTACTATTGTGATATCTATGCACTAAACACGTAATATTCTCTCTGACTGTATTTTAACAAACATCCAAAAATATGATGTTAGTCTTTTTTTACTTCTTTAAACAGTTATTTTAATATATCTCCCATATTTCCTTTACCTTTTCCCGGTAAAATATTATCACCTGTCTCACCGTGGTAGTTTATCCTTTTTTTTCCCCCAAGTTCGTTTTCTTTGCCTGTACTGGTATACGTAAATCGTGACAGTGCCAAACCTCCTTTATTTTTGCTAATATCTCTGAAACGGTGTGAGTTATGGAAAGTTGTAGAGAATTTTCTCCTCTATAAATTCGTTTATTCAATTTCCGACTCAGATGAAGGGCAGATCACGTGACTGATGAGGTGCTTAACCGAATTGAGGAGAAAGGGAGTTTCTGGCATATCATGACTAAGAGAAGCGATAGATTGGTAGGACACATTCTGAGACATCAAGGAATTGTCAACTTAGCATTAGAAGGAAGCGTGTGGGGTAAAAATCGTAGAGGGAGACCGAGGGACGAATACAGTAAGCAGATTCAAAAGGATGTATGTTGCCGAACGTATTCTCAGATGAAGAGACTTGCACAGGACAGGATAGCATGGAGAGCTGCATCAAACCAGTCTGCGGACTAAAGACGACAACATGAAGGGTTAAGATATTTCCTGCTGTCAAAATTCCATAAGTCTATTTTTAGTGTAACTAACATATTTTTGGTCCGAAATATATGATAAACGAAGGTTCTGGTCCCTGGTGCCAACAGTTACGTCTCTAAAATTTGGGCTGATCGGTTGAAGGACGCGACCTAAAAACTTGGAATATGTTAGACAGTGTGTGAAATCGCCGTTATTATTTGCAAGTATGTTTGAAACGATGCGAGAAGAAAGAAAAAAGGAAAAAAAAAGAAAAAATAATCCATAAGAGAGCAAAGTTGTAAAGAATTTTCTCCTCTACAAATTCGTTCATTCAATTTTCATGTCAGATAAATGGTTAAGCCGTTATTTTCATTTAAATTTCTAGCTGTCAAAAGGCGATCGCAAAGGTCCACTTTTAGAGTTAGTACCGTAACATAAAGTGGTCCAAAAAGATTTCCTCTCTTTCAGAAACGCTTTTCTTCCCACTAACATTCCACATTTTATGTCATCAGTACTGTGACCATCATATGCTATTTTACTGTCAAAGTAACAAAACTCATCTAGGACATTTATTGTCCGTAACCCTATTACTTCAGTATCGCCTGATTTTCTTGAGCTATATTCCATTACCCTTTTTTTTGCTGCTTTGTTCACTCCATTCAGTTGCTCTTCCAGGTCCTTTGCTGTCTCTGACAGAATTACAATGTCCTCGTCAAATCGCAAAGTTTTTCTTCATCCTAAACTTTAAATCCCTTTCCAAATTTCATCTTGTTTTCCAACACAGCTTCCTCAATGTACAGATTGTATAAGAATGGGGAAAGGTGATAACTCTCTTCCCAACCAATGTTTCCCTTTCTCACCCTTCGACTCTAAAAAGTACTGCCTGGTTTCCTTACAAGTAGTAACCTTCCGTTCCCTATATTTTAGTGTAGGACTTCTTCCACAGGGAAGCGTTATAGGTCTCCTACTCTTCCTCGTGTTTATAAACGATTTAGGAGACAATCTGAATAGCTCCCTTCGACTGCTCGCGGATGATGCTGTCGTTTATCGGTTAGTGAAGTCAAGAGGATCAAAAGCAACTGCAAAGCGATTTAGACAAAATTTCTACATGGTGCAAAAATTGGCAATTGACACTAAATAGCCGGCCGCGGTGGCCGTGGGGACTGAGGCGCTTCAGTCACGGTCTGCACGGCCACTACGGTCGGGGGTTCGAATCCCCCCCTCGGGCATGGATATTTGTGCCGTCCTTCGTTGTAGGTAGTTCATAAGTAGTTTGTAAGTTTAGGGACTGATGACCCCGTAGTTAAGTCCCTTATGAAAAAAAGAATAATTTGTTTGACACTAAATAAAGAAAAGTGTGAAGTAATATACATGATCACTAAAAGAAATCCGCTGAACTTCAATTACGCGATGAATCAGTCAAACCTTTAGGTCGTAAATTCTACTAAATACCTAAGAGTTAAAATTACGAACAATTGTGACTGGAGATATTGTGGGGAAGGCGAACCAAAGGTTACGTTTCATTGGCTGAACGTTTCGAAGATGCACCAACTCCACCAAAGAGACTGCCTACATCACACTTGTGCGTCCTCTCCTGGAGTACAGTTGCCCTCACCAGGTGGGACTGGCGGAAGACATTGAGAAGGTTCAGAGAAGGGCAGCTCGTTTTGTTTTATCACGTTACGGGGGGGAAAGCGTCACGGAAATGTTGCACGAATTGGGGTGGAAATCATTAAAAGAGTGACGTTATTCATTGCGGCGTGATCTGTTTGCGAAGTTTCAATCATGGACTTCTACTTCTGAATGTGAAAATATTTTGCTAGCACCCACCTACTTACGGAGACATGACCATCCAAATAAAATAAGAGAAATCAGATCGAAAACGGAACGATTTAGGTGTTCTTTCTTCCCGCGCGCTATTAGAGAATGGAACAGTAGAGAAAAGTTATGAAAGTGGTTAATGAACCCTCTGCCGGGCACTTAAATGTGATTTGCAGAGTATCTATGTAGATGTAGAAAAGATGTTTGAATAAACATCCTTAAACTGAGTTATCTGGCGTTCTCTGCATAATTTGCAAACGTTTGACTAAAACATCATTAATCTTTGTGTAATTCATTGTTTCGCAAATTATGGTCTATGACTAGTGTTTGACTGTAGGACAGAAGAACAAGGTATTATCTGCAGCTAATGTACTTGCTGGGCATGTAAGTAGACGTTTACGCTTCGACCCTGAGACTACATCGAGCCTAATTTCTTTAACGGAGCCGTACATAGTACTATACGTGACGTTGTGTTTGGCCAATACAGTTTAGTTTGGTCAACAAATGACACAAAGTCGCACCCCATCTCTGTCAATTCACCTTCACCCCGCTACGTGTACATCTCTTATAAAACACAGCATCCATTTCCTTCAACCTCTGTGTTTATATGCTCGCTTCCTTTCTTTATAACCATTTCGTGTGCCCTCATCTATTTACTCCACGCTACTTGCATAATACATGGAATTCATTCACACTGTTTTAAAGAATGTATATAGGTACAAAATTTATTACTCTCTCTGTCGTTAATAATTGGAATATGCGGTGTTTTATCAGTAGGGTAGCAAATGTCCGTTCTACTTTCACTGCGGCCTTCTGCATACCATCCGCTGACCACATATTTTCCGTAGCCTGTATTTAGGTACTGCTAAGCAGTACACAATTCATTCACAGTTCGGTGAACGGCAGCCTCTTCTAAGAACTTGACTAGGAAAGGATGGCGGGAGTCCCGCCTGGCACTCAGTGTATGGAACTTTCCTTTGCCTTTCCTGGAAGACCGCCCGACGACTCAGTGACGCCAGCTTGAGCGTCCAGCTCCACGTAAGGTGAAGCCTTCACTCCAGCTGGTTGCCTGGCTGAACGCGGTCGCGGAGAACGTGGCGTGTCTGCTCCCAACCGGCGGAGTTCCGCTCGTGAGATACAGTTCTGCGCTACCTCCTCTGTTGCACGAGGATCTAAATCTGCCAGGCAAACCAAAATTGCTGGTATGGGAGGTCTCCGTCGCGTCCTTTAAAGCTATCAATAATAGCTCTTCATCTACGTACGTACCTTGCAATCCATCCAAAGGTGCGTGGTGGAGGGTACTCAGTACAACTAGTTTCTTGGTTTCCTCTTCCACTCTCATACAGAACGAGGGAAAATGAATGCCTGTACGCATCCGTACGAGCCCTAATCTCTCTGATCTTCGTGGTCTTGACGAGAAATGTAGGTTGGCGGCAGAAGACTCGTTCTGCAGTCCGCCTCAAATTCCGACCCTATAAATTTCTAGGAAAGAACGTCGCCGTTCCTCCAGCGACTTCAATTTCCGTTACCAAATCAACCCGGTATCCCCTGGATTCTGGGGTTAGATGTGGCAAACACCGAATTAGACCATAGACGTAAGTTAGATGTAGGTTTTTCTTAAATAGTAGAATAAGACACACAGGGGAAAAAATTTTGCGGGGGGGCTGTGGTGACAAAAGAAATTGGCCGCCCAGTGCCAGGGGCATGCACTGGGATTCGCCCGGTGAGCTGACCACCACAAGCAGGTTTGTAATGCTGGCACACATGTAACACCACAGCAGTAGCATAAGACACAACATCATACACATCACCCAGTATAAACATAAACAACCAGCAAGATGTCCAGTGGTTTCCGCAGAAACATGTAATGTCACCATTTAGCCGTAAGAAATTTATGTATTATACTACTGCCCATTTTAGTCTTAGGTAATGGGTTGTATTGTTTGATATTATAATAAATTATTATAGATCGCTAAAAAAAGCCTTGCGCATTGATCGAACCTACCAGTAACAAACCTAGCCACCCGTCTCAGAATTCTGTCTTCCTTCAAACCAATCTGGTGGGTGGATCCCCAGTACTTGAGCAACACTCAAGACAGGATCGTACAGGCGTTTTATTTGCGGTCTCGTTTACAGACGAATCACATCGTCCCAAAATTCTCCCAATAAAACGAAGTGACCATCCGCCTTCCCCATGACTTATATTCTCGATCCACTTAATATCGCTGTGCAGCGTTACTCAGATATTTGACGCGACTCTGTCAAGCAGTACACTACTAATGCTGTATTACAACATTACGGGATTGTTTCTCCTACTCATCTGTGACGCCTTACATTTTTCTATATTTACAGCTAGTTGTCATTCCTGAAACCAACTAGAAATTTGGTCCGTCATCCTCAATCCTGCTACAGTCGTTCAATGACGACATCCCCTTGTACCCCAAAGCATCATCAACAAACAGCCGGAGATTGCAACTCATTCTGCCGTCAAATCATTTATATAGATAGAAAATAATAGCTGTCCTATCACACTTCCCTGGGGCACCTATAACGATACCCTAGTCTCTGAAGAACACTAGACATCGAAGACAACGTACTAGGTTCCAGTCTTAGTCACTGACATATTTGGGTACCTATTACATATGCTGGTACCTTCGTTAGAATCTGTAGTGCGGTGCCGTGACAAACGCCTTTCGAAAATAGCTCTCATATTGCCACTTGAGGAAAGGGTAATCTGAGTTTCACACGATCGATGCTCCCGAAAGCCGTGCTGGTGGACGGACAGAAGCTTCTTCCGTCTCAAAGAAATTCACTATATTAGAACTGAGAATATGTTAAAGAATTCTACAGAAAACTGATGTTTATGATAGAGGTCTGTAATTTTGTGGGTCCGTTCTTTTGGCTTTCTTATACATATGAGTAAACTGCGCCTTTCTCAAGTCGCTTGGAAATTTGCGCTACAGTAAAGATTAGCGATAAATACAAGCTAAGCGAGGGACTAATGCCACCGAGTACTCTTTGTAAAAGCGGATTGGTATCCCATCTGGACCGGCGATTTGTTTTCAACTCTCACAGCTGCTTATCTACACCAGCTATGCTTATTACTAAATCCTCCATTTGGGAGTTGGTGCAACCATCAAATTAAAGTAGGTTTGCTTGTTCCCCTGCGTGAATAATACCTTAAAAGTTAAATTTAAAACTTCGGCCTTCATTTTGCTGTCTTCTATCGCCACTCCAGAATGATCAATGGTCATTCGGTCTTCAGAGCCGGTATATTGCCATTCCTGTACCAGGTGACCCACGGACGCCGTCCTCTGCAGTTTTGTGTTTCCCGCATGCTTTAGTGAAAGCAGGATTGCTTCGACACTGCTGCTCTCAGGGGAGGGAGTGTACAAGCCAAACTCCACCGAGCTGTGGGTTTTACTCGGAAGCCCTCCTGATAAGGCCTCGTGGCCGTCTTTCTCTAACCTGATTCCAACTACTGTGAGGTAAGAACTGCAATGTAGTACAGTGAAGGCTGCGCAGATACGATTACTGATCTATGGAAAGACGCACCATCATGCAGCTGAGGCCCAAGGCTGTATTCACAACGTCTTCCAACGCGGCGTCTACCTCCTGTGCATGATTTTAGTCGCACAGAGAAGCGTTTAAGAATAGAACGAGCTTTCCAGGTACGACGTGTCGTATAAAGACCACCCGCAACGTATATGATTTTGCCTGGAAAGGTTTTTAGTACACGCCACGAATGGCATGCATAGTTGAAATGTATATGTATACGTGGAAAGTGGTATAAACAAAAGTTACCATGCTACGTAAATTAGGTTGCACTATTATTTGTATCTGTAATAGTAAAAATAAACCGGAAAATCCAGATTTTTAAAGGAATAATTCACATGTGAAAAAAATTAACAGCCATAGTAATACAGAGGCGCTTGTTTTAATGCATCAACAATGCGGAGATCATTTCAACATTTGTGCTCTAGGTAATGCAATAACAACGATCTGTCAGTCTATAAATTTAAAGGTACATAATTCATTATATTGTTTATCGCAATTAAACTTGACTAGAATTTAATATTGCCAATTTTGAAGCGTGAATTGTTCCATCATGGGTTCATAAATTAGTTGCCATATGTTGCTTGGCTTGAAACAAGCAATTTATATGATTTGGCTCTTTTGCGTACTGCTTTGATCAGGGACATTCTTCTCGAGGCCAGGTATCGAACCCGGTCCCCTCCTACAGGAAGTAAGTTTTGTTGTGATGAGCTATAGAAGCACTTACAGCTGTAAACAGTTTGTTTTCGAGCGCTGGTCTTACTTTTAGTAAGAACTCTGTTGGTGAAGAGTGTCCTTTACTGTTCTGCTTAGAACTTAGGCAAACCGTTCATCTGTGCTATCCGGGATTAACTGACGTCAACAGACGTCGTACGTGGCATACCTGATACTCTTCTGATCCGACGTTTCGGCCTTCTCGCTTACGCCTGCTTCGCGTAAAGGTCTGCAATATACGGTCAATTCGCCATAGGCTACCAGAATAAATAGAAAGAAAAGTCGCATCCAAAAATTCTACAATAGCTCGGTCCCATAACTCAGTAACACTCCATCTCATCAAACTTATTAATGTTTTTATGATGGACACAATCTTTCTGCTTCCCTCCCTTGCGTTAGTGTACACTGGTGCAAAATCTCAGGACGAAACTTAATCACTAAGTGTAACTGGTGAGTAACAGCTCTTTGAACGTTGTACAAGAGTAGAAGCAAATTGCGAGCCATTAAACCTGTGCCTGATCTTTGGGGAACGTCATCTCGACCCTCTCGCCGAGAGGAGATTGTCCAGGCCCGGCTTCGTATTGGCCACTGCCGTTATAGCCACCAGAATTTACTTCGGGTTATCCTGCTCCCTTATATGAGCACTGTGATGAACCTTTTACTGTGTACCACCTTTCGGTGCAATGTCCGTTTTTTAACCGTCTGTCATGATCGATTTTTGTACCATTTGAAATGTCTGATATTTTAGCTGATGATCCGCATTCTGCTGACAGAGTATTACTTTTTAAACATAGTGCAAATATGGCGAAAGCCATTTACGTTCTAACCCCTGTTCGATTTTACTATGGGCAGTGTTGGGCGCTAATGACCTAAGTAGTTTTGCGGCCCAAAACAAAACAAAAAATGAATAGAAGTAAATGCTACAACATCGCACGAAGGGTAAAGGAAACAAATACGCACTTGGGTTCAAAGTAAATTACTACACTGAAGCAGCGATTTGTGAGACTCCCCCGGGTGCGCTGCTTAATAGGGTGTGTGAATCAAGAGCGAGCCATTCCTTTCGCCGAATAACCTGTCGTTCAAAGCGCTTCTCCGTATGAGCTCACGAATGCGCTAGACCAAAAATGCGAAAGTATTTAGCCGATTTCTTCAAAATTATTACGCGAAAATTAATAAACATTTTGACGGATATATTTGTGGTGTGCCTAACAAGTTCACTGAATGCTATCAAACAACAAACAAGAGATTCAAACGAAAGTTGTTTATTGCCCTTCAATATAGTCCCCACCAACCACAACATACTTTTCAAAATGTTCAAATGTTTGTATAGTCTATGGGACTTAACTACGGGGTCATCAGTCCCTAAACTTACAAACTACTTATCGACTACCTTATACTAAGGACGGCACAAATATCCATGCCCGAGGGGGGATTCGAACCCTCGACCGTAGTAGCCGTGCAGACCGTGACTGGAGCGCCTCAGTCCCCTCGGCCACCGCGGCCGGCCAACATACTTTTGACAACGCCTGTACAGCAAGGGCCTCCTGTGGAATCGATCACAGAACGGCTGTCACGCCATCCTAGATGTCATTCACGCCCGCAAAACGTTCACCTTTCATGGCCGCCTTCAAGTGGGGAACAGCAAGAAGTCCGCAGGATCCAGGTCAGGGGAGTACGGGGGTTATTCAATAGATGTTGCCATTTTCTGCGACAGGAAGTGGCGTACACGGATGGCGCAGTGTGCAGGGGCATTGTCATGGAGCAGCAGCCATGTTGCAGTCCTGTGCAACTCTGGCCGAACCCGCCCGATACTCTGTATTGGTTTGACCTGCAGGAAGAAGTCCCTTACGGATGCGTCTCCATGCGCTGAGACACTTCCTCTCACATTGACTGCATTCAGCATGCCGCCAGTCACATGCAGTACACGCTGTCTGTCGATACTCCTCAAGTCTCTGAAGATCCATCCACATGCACACGCACAATCGTTCTGAAATAACATTCACTGAAGTTTCACACAACACGTATGTATACTTGCAATTATATTTATAATATACTAGCTGGTACCTGACGCGTAGCTGCCGCAAAAGAAAAAATTGTGCAAATAACGTTTGGAATTTTAAAGTGTTAGCGAGTTTCATTATGAAGTTTTATTGCAGTCAGATTAACGTTATCGCAGCACACACAATACAAAGAAACTAACAAATATATGAGGTTTTCAATTTTCCATTAGTCCATCTCCTCCTTTCCCTTCTTTCTGTTCAGCTGCTCCTCTTCCCCCCCCCCCCCCACACACACACACACTAAAATAGTGAGTGAGGTAAATATAGGAAAGGTTGGGGAAATGCCAGCCGACAATATTATAACCCCATACTGCTTCAACAAGCCTTTCAATATAACAATTGGAAGTAGGGAGCAGTGGGAGAAAATAGACACCGTACGGGGGATATTGTCTGGTTCACTGACGGATCAAAATCAGACCAAGGCGTTGGGGCCGGGGTATACGGGGTGCAGCCAAGACTGGAGGGCGTCATCTCTCTAGGGAAACTGGCCTCAGTATTCCAGGCCGAAATCACTGCCATCAGGGCATCTGTGGAGGAAAATTTGCGTAGGTGCTACAAAGATCGTAGCATCTATATCTATTCGGACAGCCAGGCAGTCCTGATATCACTGGCAGCTCCTGCAACAAGGTCTAAAATTGTTGCAGAATGTCACAGGGTTCTGGTGGAGCTAGGGGAAAGCAATAGAGTAAACCTATTGTAGGTCCCTGGCCACTCGGGGATCAGTGGCAACGAACATGCCGACAGATTAGCCAGGATGGGGGCAGAGGCTCCATTTATTGGACCGGAACCTGTCCTGACAATCACCAAGGCAATGATCAAATTGGAGCTACGTAACTGGCTCAGAAGACAGCACGTAGAATATTGGACCAATGTCCATCAACAAAAACATCTTAAGGTAATGATGCCAAAGCCATGTTTTAAAAGAAGCTCTGCAATCCTGGGCCTGAACAGGTGAGAGATTAGACTCATGGTTGGATTGCTGACAGGCCATGGGAATTTCAAAAAACACCTACATACAATGGTAATAACAGAAGAGGGCCCTAAATGTAGGATCTGTGATGACGGTGATGAAACTGCATCACATCTAATCTTCGAATGCATTGCATTGGAGAGTAAAAGGCACAGAACATTTGGGACAACTAGACCCGAAGAAATTTTCTAATAAAGAACTCCTTGCACTGTGCAGAGGCATTGGTTGGCTTTACTAGATATACAGGGAGCGATACCGCCCAATAAACTTAGTTTCAGTTTGGGCAGTGGCGGGTTGGACCAAGGCTGTTTTGGCTTCCCTGAAAAAATCAAATCAAATCCAACCCCCCCCCCCGTCTCCTCCTGTCCCTTTCTCTGTCCATTTCCTCCTCCCCTCCCTCTGTTCATCTCCTTTGACCTGTCTGTCACCATCTGCCCTCTCATTCCCCTCCTCTCCCCTCTGAGTCCGTCTCCTCCTCTACCCTCTCCCTGGCCGTCTCCACAACCTACTCCTATATATGAAAATATGCGCAAAGTTTCATGGTGACTTGACAAATGGTGCCAGAGTCGCAAAGTAACTACGCCATGCTAAATTCACTGACTTGCAGATTAAAAGAATCTCCTTCATGAAAACATACATTTATATTGTAGGTATTATATCTTTTGGGTTGTAAGGCCGTGTTCTTGGAATCTTGCTGCTTCCTGACGTCAGGAAACAGCAAGATTCCAAGAACACGGCCTTACAATCCAGAAGATATAGCTACAATGTCAACCGGTCATGAAAGCCTTCACTCTATCATACATTTATATGCTGACTTACAGAGTGACCATCCAAACAATTTGGATGTTTGTTGTAACGTACCCTCCGCCATGCATGTATTCATGCAAAGTATAAGCTATCTCCATTCCAAATGTCATTCAAATCTGTCCATATATTTCAGCATGAAGGAGTACCAAACATGTTAGCACATTAAGAGGTACCCTCCGCCACGCACCATACGGTGGCTTATGAAAGTAGCCTATGTATTAATCAGGTTATAATCTACCTCTGTTCCAAATTTCATTCATATCCGTCCAGCCATTTCAGCGTGAAGGTGTAAGAAACGAATTAACTAATTGTAAAGCTCCCTCCGCCTTGCACCATACGAAGTTAATTTCAGCATGCCTATAACCTTCGCGCGAGTGCAAGCAGTGAGATGACGAAGTTGTACCGCAGTCGGATGTACGGTATAACCGTGCATGTAATACGAACAAAACGACAAACATTTTTATACGTTAGATAATGGGAAATTTTGTTGGTGAAAATCTCCAACTTCTTGACCTATTTACTACAATTTTTTTTTCACTTTGATATAATATACCCTAAATATTTGAACACAAACATTTGAAATAACTGGTTTTAATATTATATAGGGAAGTCAATGAAACTTAGATAATTCGAGAGGTTAACAAAATAAAAATGTAGTGTTTATGTAACAGTGAAGAGTGGTAGAAGCAAGTTCCTTCCATACCTGTAACTGTTATATTGCTTTGTCGACCACGCATTAAAATCTCCAGTAGAAAATTGCAGTCCTACGAACGTCCGACACGTGTACTTATCAGGTGTTGTGGTAGAAAATGGCACAGTAAAGAAACAATGTTTCACGTTCTAAGGACGTCATTGTGTAAAGGGTTCACTTGCAGACACACACACACACACACACACACACACACACACACACACACACACACACACCAGGTAACTAAAACCCCACAACTGTAGGTTGACGACATTCAGAACTGGAAATCAAACATCGTAGTACCTAATTCTGATGAGAAGTTTACTTTACTTTGCTTCCTTTCTGTAAAAGTAACTTTATGGTCACTTATCATTATCCACAAAATGTTAACTAACTTCCTAAATTGTAATTGCTTAATTTAGAATAGTTAGGACGAGGGAAAGAGGATCAAGGAGGTGGAATGGGGGGGGGTGGTAGATAGAATGCAGAAAACGATTTTTTTCTCAAGGGCGTTAACATTCATCGCATTCTCTAGATTCGGTATACCATGTGCACTTTTATCTTGGAAAACAGTCTAGATCGCAGAATGTTATTTTAGTTGACCGCTTCCGACCTTATCTTAGGTCAGCAAGTTAAGATGCAACTAAGTTACATAAAGGTCTAAACAATTTTAATACTACAAGAAAAAATGCTGTAGCACTTACGTATGTGGCTGGTGCTGATATCTCCAGTATTGCCGTGGCTGTAGACTGCGGCTGCACGTTGTTAACTGCTGCTATAGTCGGTATCACGTAGGAGGGCGGCCCAGATTTCAGCCATTTCGTGCATCCTCCTTCACTACCGCACTGACAGCCAATAATAATCATTCTGTAGGCGCGAGGCTGGCCGCGACTTACGCAATGTTTCTCCGACAGGCGCAACTGTTGGCGCTCGGCTGTAGCTCCTCCCCTTCTCGCTTCCCCTATCGCTTTCTTACATGACGCAAACTATGATGGCCGTAGAGCCACTAATTAAATATTGTGGGAATTTCGCACCATCTTTAAATTGTCCGCAGCAGCCAATGGGGAAAAGGCTGTACAAACCGCGAGTTGTCACTGTTATATAAATTTTTGATTATGTAAGTCTACATTAAATGAAGAATTAAAAGAATAAATCAGTATTAAAAACGGCGTATAATAAACTACTATACAGATCTGTGTTAACTCTTGTTAAGTTTGAAAAACAAAACGAATATTTGTCATTTTATATGCTAACAAGACAACCCAGTGAACTTAGTATCGCTTACCTCTTAATATAAACTATATTAATTTAAATCATATTTATTTTAGATCCTGTTGCTTTATAAAGGCATCATCAGATAGTCTAACTATCGGCTCGATAGTGGGCGGAAAGAGTGGGCAAATCACGCACAAACGTCCAGGATAATGTTCGTGTCAGATTTATTGAAGTTCCGAGAAGGTTTAAACGGTGATAAAATATGGATAAATTGTGAGAAAAATTTAGATTTAAAACATGTAAAATAATGAGTTGGTTGGTGTATTGGATGCGTTCAGAAATATACTTTGAAGGAGTGAAGTTCACTTTACACGATCTGAACCCGTATATGAACTGTCAAATATAAAAATGAAGTGCTGTTCGTTAGTCTTGCTAAAACTCGAGAATGGCTGAACCGATTTGGATACCTACCATTACATAAACCAGTGAATCTATTGTGATGAAATCTGGTGTAGAGTTAGCTTGAGCGCTAAAGTACCGGATAAGATAATTTAGAAAGTGTGTAATTCAATATATTTTTTGAAGTATATAAAGCGAAATATCGAACAATAATTACTCTCTGGAAAAGCTATTTACTCTTTGACTTCTTAACTATTTTTCAGAAGTTATAACTAACTTTTAAAATGCATTGTCACTTTCGTAAAAAGTGGAATAGAACGGCATAACAACTGAAGTACCTGTCCTAGTTGCACAAATAATTTAAGATGCGATGAATGTTTAACAATAACCGCTGATACAGTACCTTCAAGTTTTGCATCAAATGCGTTCACAATTTGAGCCGAATAATACGAATTAATAGGGCTAAGGAGAAGGAAGGAAAAAAAAGTGAGACACTACTGGTATTAAAACCGAAGTACATATCAACAATGTTACCATCATCGTCATGATAAATTTTTCTATTTTCTGTCAAGAATCACAAACTTTTACAAAACTCAAACCTTCCTCTCGCTTTGAACGTCGAATGTGCAAAATTTTGTCGCAAGACCGATCATTTTGATATCCCGTTGAAAAGTGTCTTTCAGTTTCTCGCGAATTTTAAAATTTTCCGGGCAACTTTTCCATATTTTTAGTACATAACAACGTTCATCTTCCGTTGAACGTCATACGATCAAAATTTTGTAGCAGTCGGATGAACGGTGCACAACTTAGTCTTAAGTACATTTAGAAACACATTGAAAAAGGAACTTGGTTCGAAATTTGCGACTCTCCTTTTTAAGTGTCCCTTTTTTTTTTACCATAATGAAGGAAAACAATTACCCTCTCCGTCGTGCGAATAGTCAGTTATAGTGCTGAATTCAATCAAAACACATTGAAAAACGCACTTTGTTTTTCTAAGATTTTCCAATTTTCCGGTAGATTTACCAAAAAAATATTTTATGCAAACCGTACTCAAGTTATAATCATAAGAGGCCACGTGAAAATTGATTTCTATTCATAGAAAAAAAAATCGCTTTCGGTTTTTCCTAAATTTTCCTGCTTCCGGGGCGACTTTTCCAAATTTTTATTTGATGTGACTCTTCCTCTTGCTTTAAACATGGAATGTACAAAATTTTATCGCAATTGGAAGAACTGTATTGATAGCACACTGGAAAAAGCTGTTTCAGTTTTTCCCGATTTTCCTCTTTTCCGGACAACTTTTCCATATTTTATCATCGTTTAAACCTTCCCTGGACTTATTTCAAGACTAAAATTAGCCAAATCGGTTCAGCCGTTCTCGAGTTGTAGCGAGACTAACGAACAGCTATGACGACACTGTCTAATTATATTAAAACATTGTATTAATAAGTATATATTGTAGTCATATATTTGCAGAACAGTGCTCTTAGTATGTAGTTTAATATGACGCCATTGTCCTGGCAACATGGGGGTCAAAAATGGCAGCCACGAGCGATGCCGTCGTCATGCCAATACAAAAGCGAAATGGCGGGTCTATACTGACAGAAGTGTGTAGAATGGCACAGGCTGTAGTCAAGCTGTCGCTAATCTATATCTAGAAATGGATCGCTTAAATATATGTTATTCTTGTGGAGCGTGTAATTAGCTTATTATACAAGGTACCAAATACAATACAAGTAATTGAATTATCATCAGGTATACAAAAGTAATACAAAATCAAGGAAACAGTAAAGCAATACTACTATTGTTGTGGCGTAAAGTCAGCGCCACACTCCAGACGCACGAAAAAGATCGTGAAGAAGGCAGCGGATGACCGGCAGCCAATCACACGCCGGCGCCGCGCCTCCTGGAGGGAGCAACCGAGAAGCGCGCCCTCTACAAGGGGCTACATCTAGGTCGACATGCGTCTGGAAGCTTCCCTCTGAACTCTACTCCGAAATAGGCAGTCACTAGGACTCGAGCAGCTAGCATTAAGCAAGACGGCACCGCCGCGAGAACAGACTCATAAGTTGAGTATTGTGTATATTTCAGTAAATAAAACTTATATTACTAATCTGTATAGTTGTTTTAGCTGTCCACACAGCGCACGCGTCCTCAGTTCTTTCTTTCGTGAAAGACAGGCCAGGAAGGACAAAAAAAACTATAGATGCACTGAAATAACATATTTTTGTCATTGGGTACTAAGGTACTGATAAACGTTATACAGTGCGTCCATTAGTAGGATAAAATGTCCAATTTATGGTAGTAAAAGCTATTAGTATTGTGATAAAATACGAAAGATGCCAAAATAGAAAACAATATATTTGCAAAATGACGTGTTGCCCATAGCTGTTTAGTTTTTCAACTTTGTATCATGATATGTTAAGCTATTGGCTAAACTCTGCTAGTGCTTGAGAATGGTACATTAAACGAAACCGGTAGCTTTGAGTTAATAAACAGCTATGGTCAACATGTCATTTTGCAGATATCTTGCAGCTGCTAAACCCCACCTTTTCACCCTTCTAAAGAAAGCAACATGGCGGTTCGGCAGTATGAAAAGTCCACGGAAGGAAGTCATGATGAAGCTATCTGTCGATATCCAGAAAGACTAATAGAGAAGACATTTTTTTACTGTAGCCATGGGTGTAGAGATATTAAAGAATTATATACCCTACATCTTACAAAAGGGAACCAAATAATGGAGGATATTCAATTTGTAGTAATACAAGGTATTAATACTTACATAAAAAGGTAAACGCGCAAGTATGTACAAATATAGTTTATTATGCGCCGTTTTTAATAAACAGCAACTCCTTATTCTTTGGTTTACGTCTTGTATCAATGTAGACATACATAATCAGAAATTAATATAACACTGACAACTCGCAGTTTGTACAGCTTTCCCCTATTGGCTGCTGCTGATACAATTCAAAGAAGGTGCGAAATCCACACATTTAACTGGTGACTATGGCCACTAGTCAGCAATACCAACGTGCAGCCACGAAGTTGTCAGCACCAACCACACGGGTAAATGCTACAGCATTATTGTTGTAGTACTAAAATTGTTTAAGCCTTTATCTAAATTAGTACTATCTGTACTTGCAGGCTGTGTAGATGTTTTTGTGAAGATAGCTACCTAAGATAAGGTCGAAACCGCTCAAATAAACTAACCATCTGCGATCTAGACTGTTTTTCAACATAAGTATCTCTATAAAAGGTCGATGTTGCCTTTTTACAATGTTGTCTAAACATCTGAACTTTATTTTATGCAGAGAAAGGACAAACAGAACATTCACTAAATCAAATGTCTTTACAATAAAAGATTTTATGAGAAAGCACATATCTTCTAGCTTTCCCTCCACTGCAAATAGTCACAGCAACACAACGGACGGTATTCATTTGATGTATTCTCTCAGTGCAGTTATGTTTGCAGGAACTGTTTAATTTACTTCAGACTGAGCCTAAGGAGCATGGTCGCGGCGGAGTGGCCGAGCGGATTGAGGCGCTATGCTCAGATGAGAGAGGCCGTTCCCCGTCGGCAGTTCTAATCCCCCCTCAGGTACGGATGTTTGTGTCGCCCTTAGTATAAGGTAGTTCAGTAGTAGTTTGTAAGTTTAGGGACTGATGACCCCGCGATTAAGTTCCTTAAACTTTGCAAACATTTGAACAAGGAGTATGGCCTTAGCTATTAAAAAAAAAAAAAAAAAAAAAAAAAAAAAAAAAAATTACGGCACATAGAAAGTGATAAAAATGTCTTACCGAAAATCTGAGTTTTTACAGTTTCAAATTTTTATACAGTGCTCTAATACAGTCGAACAGATATACGCTATATATTTTTCTAACACATATATTAATAAACATATGAGGTACATTTAGAAAGTAAATATTCCTCTTCTTTGTAAACACAGTTTACATGAAAAATTTTATTGGCAAATGTTTGAACTATTTTTCGATATAGTCACAAAACAAAACCTTCTCATCCTGTGTCGTGGAGGTCTGCCGCATTAGAATGGAGCCAGTTCGAGACATTCGTCTTCCGATCTTGGTTGTCAGAACTATGGCCGGAGGACTTGCAACTCAGAACAAGAAGCTTGGAATGCTCGCTGCAGGCGTCCCGCTGCTACTCGACACTGCCGCGGTGGAGTAGCCGAGCGCTCTAAAGCGCCTCGCTGCGGAGCGCGCGGTTGCTCGCCGTGGAGGTTTGAGTCCTCCCTGGGGCATGGGTGTGTGTGTGTTGTCTTTAGGTTAGCTTACCTAGGTTTAAGTAGTTTGTAAGCTACGGACTGATGACCACGCAGTTTGGTCCGATAGATTTACAGACATTTGAATTTTTCCTCGACACTGCTCTGCCCCACACGGCTCGGCGACAGCAGCTGTCCGCAGAAGTTCGCCGGGGAGGTGTCTGATCACCCAGCGTCCAGTCTTGATCTTGCTGCCAGCAATGTTTTCTTGCACGTCGAGAAACTCTTGTTTTCCGCCAGTGTATTGGCAACGACGGACAGCTGAAAGGCGTCTGTCACACACAGGTTTACTTTCGCAGGCGCCAGATTTCTGCGACGCCGACGCAGGAATACAATTGATGGCACTATGAGAGTGTCAATTCTTTCGATGACAATGACGGTTGCTTTACCCGTTGCGAACCAAGTATTTCATGCGACTACGCTATTGTTTTAGAAAACAGGTTTAGCTTTCTGGATACGTTCCAAACATCTTTACACGTAAGAATAAATGTTGGTATGTTTGTAATCAAATAACTGACACCGTGTGACCGATCAACAGCATGGTTAAGACAAGTATGTTTTTTGGTTTTTTAACATGGTAAGCCATCGTATGGTGTGTGGCGAGTGGTATCCTGCTACAAACCTACACGTCTATAGTATGGGCGTACTTAGAGGGAGAGAGTGAGTTGGGCAGCGGCCTTTTTTGGGTGTGGGGGATTTTATTATTTTTTGTCTGATATGTTAGCAAAAATTATGAAACTACAAGAAAATCTAAAGTGGGCCATAAAACACGTCAAGTTCGATTTTTTTTTTACTTTTGAAATATAACGGTGTTACAAACTCCTACAACCTAAGCGAAAGCAGCTAGCCAATTTAAACCTGTAACACGCACTGTAGAGGCTTTTTTATTTATGGGTTTAACTGTTCAAATATTTTATGCGGTGTACATGAGTCGGCAGGTCTCGAATCTGGTACGAAATTTTTGACAGTTGTAATATTTTTGGGGTGTTTTCTTAATTTTCTAATGTCTTACTCATGGAACTTGTTTTTACAGCACTGATGTTCAATCATTAGAATGAAATCGATATGCGATAGTTTTAAATATTTTATCATGCATCAACAAGTTGAAAATTTTTTCCTCCGAAAGGTGTATCGTTTCACATTCTCGGACACTTACTAAATGCTATGATTATGTCTCAGTTTATCTTGTTCTTCCTCCTACAGGCCCACCACACGAATTCACTGAAACTTGGTTGAGAAGTAGAATATTCGTTGTGCAGAACATACAGTGATTTTTATGGCAGGGAAAGAATAAGAGTACTTAATTTCTTAGAGCGTCGCATATCACTGTATCATTATTTCGGCCTATTTAATCTTTAACATGTAGATCGAAAAATTTTGTATGTTTTAAAGTGCGCTTTTAAAGCACTGATAATGGTCGCACACAGACCGAAATTTATATCTGCGACAATAAATATATATTTGCTGATCATCATCCACTTTCTTCGGTGATATTAATCGTGTACAAATATTTCATTTTTAGAGTTGTACCACGGAAAACATTTTTTGTTAACTCGAAAAGTAAAGTTAAACTAGCCACAACTACTCGGTAAAGTATCTCCTCAGTTGACCTCATGAGGCCTCCCAATATAGTCCAATCGAAAAGGAATAATCGTCAACAGTATTGGGAATCGAACCAGGGTCCTTAGTGTGTCAGTGTGCAGCACTGACACTCGGCTACGGATGCGGGCCATATTTCGGTTGAGCAGAGTAAATCTTCGAAATAACCGTCCAGAGTGACAGAGTATTCACCCACGTATGTGATCTATACATTTCTTACCCCATTCTGTATTTAACCTTCGTTTTCGCTTCGTTGTGTTCTGATTCCTGAAAGGTACTGTAGTTGCCCAAAATCAAAACGCTGGAAATAATAGTCTGAATAAATTATGAAAAAAGGATGGATCGTAATGAAGATTAGAGTTTGACTTGTTAACGAGATGTAATTTGAACTGCACTTTTTACAAGGAAGGAAGATCGCTGTTTGACAACCCGTCAAGAACGCGATCAGACGTCGCGCTGAGACACTACAGTGCACCAAAGGTGGACTGAACTGAGGACTTACTAATTGCAGAGAGAGACCAGGAAAGGTAACTGTGGACGGCGGTGTTGACGTTGTGAAGGTCACGTCCATGGCGTAACAAGCGTCCAGGCGGAGAGTGTCTGGCACTGGGACTCCCCGCTCAAGGTCAGGACGGCGCATAGTGCGAACTGTCGAGCGCGGAAATCAAAGGCCACAGACGCGGCTCCTACGTGCCCAAGATACAATTCCAAAGTACAGTAGACAGCGCTGGACAAGAATTTGAAAGGAGCCACACGATCCAGAGGCGTCTCCTCTTCAATGAAACGTAACAGCCATAGACACAGCCGCAGATAATGGGACATCCGAACTCTTTAAACAAATGTTACTCATGACCCTGCCCTACATATCAACAAATACGCTAGGGCTTACATTTAAACTAAACCTTTTTCTGTTCCCTAGCTTTCATCCCCTCTAGTACGAGGTCAACTTTTTCAGGATTTTGTGATTTTTTTGTCACTAGGTGACCTCCCTAACGTGCTGTAGTGCCCTTAGTGCCGTCGATCACTAATACCAGAAACCCGGTTTCCGATGGCTCCCCGCGCCACAACGCCAAGAGCAGCCTCTACTGTATTCTCCAAGTGCTGGCGTCTCCCGGCGTATCATCTCACGTTGGTTTTTACATTGGTCATCCCTGTCAGGGAACAAATTGCGAGCCATTAAACCTGTGCCTGATCTTTGATCAAAGTCATCTCGACCCTCTCGTCGAGAGGAGATTGTCCTGACCCGGCTTCGTATTGGCCACTACCGTTATAGCCACCAGTATTTACTTCGTGGTGATCCTGCTTCCTTATGTGAGCACTGTGATGAACCTTTTACTGTGTACCAGCTTTTACTGCAATGTCCGTTTTTTAATCGTCTTCGTCATGATGTATGTTTACCATTTGAAATGTCTGATATTTTAGCTGATGATCCTCATTCTGCTGACAGTACTAGATTTTATACATCGTTCAAATATGGCGAAAGCCATTAAAGTTCTAACCCAGGTTCGTTTTTACTATGGGCAGTGTTGGGCGCTAATGACCTAAGTAGTTTTGCGCACTAAAACAAAACAAAAAAATTGTATTCGCCAAAACATTGGCACCTCCCTCGCAAACGATGGTCATAGAGGGCATTACTATGAACACAGAGCGACGCTGTCCATTTAGTCTGTTACCGGTGTCGGCAAGCAATCTCATCTCTTGCATTCACTAAATATTGGCTAGGGCCAATCAAAGGCTTTTTGCATAAAAAAAAAGAGCGCTTAGCCTAGATCTGTCACTCTCAAACAAAAATAAGAAAACTTGAAAAATCATTGATAAAAGAAGGCGTCAGTGCAGCATGCCCCAAATCTTTACAGTAACACATTTTTAGTCAATGTAAAAATAGATCAAATGATGGTAACGTTGTTTGCCGAAACCGGTAGACTAGAATGAATGAGCAGTATAGTGGTCTTGGCTACGAAGTGTGTTCTTGCTTCTTCTGCAAAACGACGCCACTGATCAACGCCCATAATTCCCAGACACGAAACCACACCAAACGAAGCCGTTTGAGTTTTGCTGTTAACGCCAACCTTAGCATAGGGCGGCAGTTGCGTGTTCGACTGCTGCTAGACTGCCTATTGGTGTTTGATGACACAAGGTTTTCAGGATCAGATACTGAGGGGTATAGATGGCACGGCCAATTTCCTTCCCCATCCCTGAGAAAAACTATGCGAGCGTGACCTCCGTCTCTAATGACGACAGTATCGACGGGATATTAAACCCTAATCTCCACACGAGAGCTAGCGCCATGGGCTTCACAATCATAGCTCTACGTCTAACGCCCATTATAAACAGGGCGTATCTGAAATGACTATAGAAACAGAGGACTGGTAGAGTGGGTGGCAACAAGCAAATTTCACAAAGCAGCCCATGCCAGCATCCCTTGGCACACGGCACTACGCGTTGTTGAAGAGCGCCGCGCACCGATATCCTATCCCACTTTTAACACGTGTGCACCACAACCTTTTCAATTTGTGTAACACCACGGTAAACAGAGGCGGTGTTCCCTTTCGTATTGCCTGTGGTCGACAATCGACCAATTGTGTTTACAGTGGTCACTGGGGGTAAAATTTTACGTATCATGTCGGCGGCCTCACGTGATTGTTGGCAACATCAACAACACGATAGAAAATCTTTGCCCATTTGTTCGAACCACATAGAATGACTCGATTAGTGTATCGTACAGACCATGAAGTAAATAAATAATGCTGTTCCTGCTTTATGGTTGTCAGGTTCTTGTATGTACCCTCGTCCGCTCAGTAAAAATAATTGCCCCCGTAAAGCGTTGTCAGGCCATTGGCAAAAATGAAGACTCACAGGATTCTCACTATTCAGCATCTGTTGCCGTCATTATCATAGGAGTCCGCTGGGATATTTGGTAAAATTTAACCGGCACTGGGAGGTATGAAACGGTATCGTTTACGTGTTAAGGAAAATGCCTGACACAATAACAACAAATAAAAACGGAAGTATATATTTCTCATGTCGACTTCGTAGTTCCACGCGAGCACCGCTAGATGCCTCTCCCGGCGCATCATCCTTTATATCGGCATTCATATTAAAACATCCATTTCCTTTAACCACTCTTAATCACTGCCAAAATGAAGCATTTGAACGGCACAAGAAAGTGAGTTGGGAGCACTCCTTGTTTCGATATTAACTTATTTTAATACGTTATTTTAATACTGCAGATGCGCTGCATTACAGCGTTTTTGGTCGAGGCGAATAGCCAATCAATGAGCTGGTTGTTGGAGAATGTAGAACTTAATACAAGCTGTAGATAGGAAAATTTCTACTTCGTTTTACCACTTTTAATGGCTAAATGCACACACAATATGTATTTTCGTGACATCTACGACAAACAATCTTTCGAATTATGTAACTTTCATTGGCCTTCTGGTACGAATAAATTAGTATTCTCTACCACAATTTTCGTGCTTGCGTATTTATATTATGATACTCCGCAATCCACCCAAAGGTACGAGGTGGAGGGTACTGAGTACCATTATTAGTTACTTGCATTCCTGTTGAACTCCCATATAGAACGAGAGAGAAACGAATATTTGTATGCATGCGTAAGAGCCCTAATCTCTCTAATCTTATCCTTGTGGTCTTCACGCGAAATGTAGGTTGGTGGCAGTAGAATCTTTCTGCAGTCCACCTCAAATTCCGGCCCTCTAAATTTCTTAAATAGTATTTCTCGAAAAGAACGTCGCCTCCCTCCCAGCAACTCCCAGTTGAGTTCCCGAAGCATTTCGGTAACACTAACGCATTGATCGAATCTACTAGTTACAAATCTAGCCACCCGCCTTTCAATTGCCTCTGTTGTTGTTGTTGTTGTTGTTGTTGTTGAGAGGGGACTAAACTGCGCGGTCATCAGTCCCCTGCCTCTGTCCTCCTCTAATCCGATCTGGTGGGGATCCCAAACACTTGAGCAACACTCAAGACGAGGTCGTACAAGAGTTTTTTGTGGCGTCTCCTTTACAAACGAAACACATCTTCCCGAAATTCTCCCAATAAACCAGTCGACCTTTCGTCTCCCCCCCCCCCCCGACTGCCTTTGTATGCTCGTCACATTTCATATCGCTGTGCAGCGTTACGCCTATGTATTTGACGCGACTCTGTTAAGCAGCACGCTACTAATGCTGTATTCGAACAATACGAAATTATTTCTCCTCATCTTCATGACCTTAAATTTTTTCTACATTTAGCGCTAGTTGCCATTCCTCACACCACATACAAATTTGGTCCAAGTCATTCAGTGAGGACATTTTCCTGTACACTGCAGCATCGTCAGCAAACAGCCGCAGATTGCAACTCACTGTCCGTCAAACAATTTATATGGATAGAAAATAATAGCGGTCCTATCACACTTCCCTGGGGCACGTCTGACGATACCCTACTCTATAATGAACACTCGCCATCGAGTAAAACGTATTGGGTTCTATTACTTAAGTGATCTTAGTCATTCACATATTTGGATACCTATTCCATAGGCTCGTACCTTCGTTAGCAGTCTGTAATGCGGTACCGTGTCAAACGCCTTTCCAAAATCGAGAAATATGCAGTCTGCCTGTTACCCTTCATCCATAGTTCGCAAGAAAAAGTTTGTAAAGCGTATGGGACTTAACTGCGGGGTCATCAGTCTCTAAACTTACAAACTACTTACGAACTAGGACGGCACAAATATCCATGCCCGAGGGGGGGATTCGAACCCCCGACCGTAGTGGCCGTGCTGACCGTGACTGGAGCGCCTCAGTCACCTCGGCCACCGCGGCCGGCAGTTCGCAAGATGTCGTGAGAGGAAAGGGTTAGCAGAGTTTCACGTGATCGGTGTTTCGTAAAGCTGTGCTAATGCATGGAGAAAACCTTTTCCGTCTCAAAGAAATAAACTATATTAGAACTGAAAATATGTTCAAAAATTCTACAGCAAACTGATGTTAACGATACAGGTCTGTAATGTCGCGAGTCCGTTCTTTTGCCTTTTTTATACACTGGAGTACGTGTGCCTTTTTCCAGTCGCTTGGTACTTTGCGCTGGATCAAAGATTAGTGATAAATGCAAGCTAAGTAAGCGCCAATGCCGCAGAGTACCCTTCGTGAAACAGGGTTGGTGCCCCATCTGGACCTGGCGACTTGTTTGTTTTCAACTCTCTCAGCTGCTTCTCCACACCAGCTATGCCCATTACTATTTACTCCACTTGGGAGTTGGTGCGACAATCAAATGAAGGTGTGTTTGCATAGTCCTCCTGTGTGAATGATTTCTTGAATTTTAAATTTAAAAATTCAAAACCTTTGTTTGCGCACACCTACAAAAGACAGCTCGAAATTGCTCCCTCCTACTTGAATACGACCTTCCGCAAATTGCTGCGGATTTTGAAATATTTCTCCCTTAAAATGGGGTTGGTAAATAATTGAAATAATAATAATATAATAATGTTAATAATAATATTTTACTTAAAAATAATAAAAGGTAGCGGCTGAGAAAATAATGTTCCGCGAAAAGAAAGTTTAGAACCAAAGCAAGTGAAGTTTGAAATTGATTTTAAATATTGATACGAAAATTAGGGCACTAAAATTACGGCGGGAGAAATATTTCAAGTTAGTGGCCGAGTTGCAGATAAGTTATAAAAAAAAAGAATTGTGCCTGTAAACTTTTCTGCAACTTAATGAATATGGTAAATGGCACAGAAATATTTAATTTTAGCAACCTGCCTAATATCCTGTCTGATTAAATAGACTGGGTCACCTCTTATACACTGCACGGAAATCAACTGTTGGAACTCACTCGTAGAACATCAATTTACCTTAAGTCCACGGCTAGCTAAAAATTAAAATAGTTGAATTTTGATAAACTGGCGTATATCTCAGGGACGTTTGGTGCGGACCAAAAGATTCTAAGATTACCATGAAGTATTGTGCATCGTTCCAACACTTAATTTCGCACACTGCAAGAATATGGCGTCGATGGTAATCTGTAAGGAATGTTCACACACTATTAATATTTTGTACCATAAGAATAATGAGGTGGCTTTTAAATAATAATAAAAAAAAAAAAGAGAAATGGAAATTTTCTTTCAATGATATTAACGGATTATATTTTCAAATTGCTGAACACTTATTTCTTACTTACATTCTGTGCACGGGAAGAATTATGATTCTGATAAATTAAACAAAGAGCAATGCTCTATTGCGTCCGAAACCTACCAATTCTAGAGCAAGAAGGAAGAATGGAGACTGCTGCTCCTTCTTATTAAGAAAAACATATGATAAACGTAAATGTACAGATAATAATGTGCTTGTTAACGTTATACTCTTTGTCTTATCGATTTATAATAATTTCCATGAAATATAGAATAATCTTATCAAATACAAAGGATTTAACGGAGTAAATAAATGAATAAATATTGAAATAAAAGTCCAGGCGGCCCTTGAAACGTTATAATTTACGTGCTGGGCCACCAACAAGCGGCAGTGTGCGAACCATTCAGAGGAACACGATCGCCGCGGCGGAGCGGCCGAGCGCATTGAGGCGCTATGCTACGATGAACGAGGCCGTTCCCCGATGGGGGTTCGAATCCCTCCTCGGCCATGGGTGTTTGTCGTCTTTACTATAAGGTAGTTCAGAAGTAGTTTGTAAGTTTATGGACTGATGATCTCGCAGTCAAGTCCCATAAGCTTTACAAACATTTGAACATTTTTTTGAAACCTCATTGATGGGGGCTTTCGGAACGGGAGGCCCACTCTGGTACACTTTCAGATAGCACGACACAACGCTTTACGCCTCGCCTGGGTCCGTCAACGACGACATTGGACTGTTGATGACTGGAAACTTGTTACCTGGTCTGACGAGTCTTGTATCCAATTGATCGATCGGATGGACGTGTACGGGTTGGAGAAAATCTCATGAATCCATGGAGTATGTATATCAGCAAGAGAGAGTTAAAGGTGGTAGATTGTAATTGTGTGGGGCGTGGGCATTTGGAGTGATGAGACCCCTTACACGTCTGGATACGACGTTGACAGGTGATAAGCACATACGTATATTGGCCGATCACCTACACTAATTTACGTCCATTGTGCATTCTGACGGACTTTGGCAAATCTAGCAGGACAATGCGACATTCCACACTCCCAGAATTGCTACAGAGTGGCTTAAAAATACTCCTGAGAGTTAAAACACCACTGCTAGCCTCAAAATTCGCCAGATACGAACGTTGGCATATCTAGGATACCTTACAACGCCCCGTTCAAAAAGAGATCTCCACGTCCACTCTTAAAGATTTATGGACAACCCAGCATTACTTCAGTCATTAATGGAGTCCATGGCACGTCGTGCTGCGACATTTCTGTGTGATCACGGGGGCCCTACACAATATTAGGCCGATGTGCCAGTTGATTTGGCTCACCAGTGTAGATTCCCCCAGACGAGAAAATGAAAGCAGTGTGCGATGCTGTTTAAATAATGCCTAGCACCGAACGCTGTGGACATAGTTTCCTATTTGAAATTCGCTTGTCCTGTCTGTCATGTCATTTCAGATACACCCTATAGGGACATAGTAACAACGCGTAACTCAAAAGCATTTTGGTAGCCCTTCTACCCGTATCAGAGAACTGTAAATATATCATTTGCACACCTGTGGATGACGCGTACGAGTGCTTAGTTGCATTGACATCTGAGTCTGTTTGGTGGTCTTCTTTTTTTTCCTCCTTCAACCAGTGTATTTCTTACACAGGACTTTTCATGAAATAAATTGCAGCATCTAACAGTCCTTACCATAATCTCTCGTCCAACGCACGACACAGGAAATTACTGTTCGATAACGAACAATGGACTTTCTCGTATATAACATCCTAAAGGCAAACTAGATTTTCAGCACGTCGAAAAACACCACTATTTCCAATGGCGGTAGAAGGGTTGTAGACACGTCTTTTGACGTGGAACACAATAGGAATTCTAATCTCTAACATTGTTTTAACCTACCACAAAGTTAAAAACGTGAGTTGAGGGCAGTAACAGTTTTATTTCCGAAAACGATGGCCGGCCGCGGTGGCCGAGGGGACTGAGGCGCTCCAGTCACGGTCTGCACGGCCACTACGGTCGGGGGTTCGAATCCCCCCTCGGGCATGGATATTTGTGCCGTCCTTAGTGTTAGCTAGGTTTAGGGACTGTGTTTGTAAGTTTAGGGACTGATGACCCCGTAGTTAAGTCCCATAGACTCTTACAAACATTTGAACATTTCGAAAACGATGACTAAGTCGTGTCCAAGGACTATTCTTTGTTCCAGTAGTGCTAGTCCCACAAGATATGCAGGAAAACGTTTGCGAAGTTTGGACAGTGCCTCTCATTGACGTAAAGTTCATTTCGGACAAGCACATGTTTCGGAAATACTCCATGTTCAAATCCAATGGAAAAATACCCAGTTCCACTGTGATTATGTTAAACAGCAGGCCTGTCCTCAGTCTGGGTAAGCGCATGCAAAGGAATTACACAGGCTTCAATATGACTTATCCTATTAAAGCAATACAATGTTCACACTAAACTTCTGGTTGTTAAAAACTTTATTTAAAATGATAGTATATATATACTGTTAGTATCATAGGTTATTTTTCCTTCCAAGGTGGGACCGAACTTATATTAAATCTAGAAACTATTTTCTTTAAAACACATTTCAGCCTAGAACGCTAGGGGTTATTTTTTACCTGTTTCGATTAACTATGTCATCTTCAGAAACAATTGTTTTATAACAATTTTTTCCTATTTTCATTGCAAAAACTTGTTTGTATACAAATAAAAGTTAACAAAGCACGTACAAAACCTTTGAGACTCGCATAAAATAGTTATTTGTGAAAATGAAATATAAGAAAAAGAACATTGTCAAACAATTAAAGTGTGTACTGCATTTCACCAGAAGCTTTCCAGTAATACTAATCCTTCCATTTGGCCCCAGCGTAATAGTAGTGATAACATAAAAATTAAATTGTTTACTTTGTACCTTCATTATTATTAGTGACTAAAGGGGGCAAAAGTAAAGACTGCGCAAATTATATATGCCCTTCTGTCAACTGTACAAAAATGTTAATGATAAGACGAGATGGAAAATAAAATTGATTGGATCTTGCTAGCTTGAGAAAAGGAAAGGAACGACATATATTGACATTAAACAAAAAATAAGGGGTAAACAGAACAATATGTAGTATTGTAGTTGAACATATATTACACTTGTAACTACGTCTACTGCAAAGTAGCTGCGGAACTATTATTCACTGAGAAAAAATTATAAACACCTAAAATTTACTGCTTCATGTTAGCTGTATCTAATTTTTTGATGAGCTTCGTTATAGACTGTGTGTGGAACAAATCACTATTTACAGTAGTAGGATTCCAGGCCATATGTTCTCCAACGTGCAGGCGGCACTATCTGTTGGCGAAGCTTGGAACTAACAAGAACTGTGAAGGCGCTCGTTACCGCTGCTTTCCCCACGACGCTGCCAGCGCCACCTGTTAGCAACTGCTTGAGCCTTTCTTCGACTGCGGCCGCTGCACTACGTATAACCCGATAATACTATGTCAGCTTAAAAACAGCATTTTAGATCAACAAAAGCAATCTACCACTACCAAATAAGGAAACATTCCTCTTAAGCTCAAGATAATAAACAACCATCTTTAATAATGTGCTGTGCCTGTTTCCAAATAGGCAAACGTAGTTTGACTGCACTAATAATAAGTCACCTGTATTACAGTTGTCCGTCTTGAACCATACGTATTTTGTTTGCTGAGATTCATTCTCCTGTCAATTTTAGGCGTACTTTGCAGATTCAAATGCAATATTTTTTGGGAGGAAGGGAAAGAGTGCGTTAATCGAAATTTTGTCTCCGTCTCCAGATGATATTAAACAACCTTACAAGTGTTAAAGATAAACTAAAGTAGGGACAAAAATGTAGACACAATTACTGAGAAACCCAGGATTTTCTTGAGGAAACAGATGTTTCGTTACTTAGGGAGGAGACTAGTCATAGAAAAATTCTTGGAATTAGCCTTTGCTTGTAATTCAGTAATTAGTTCTAAACCGAGTAAACTTGTTTCGTAACAAAGGCTGTTGGGATATCAGACTTCCAAACATCAGATTTGTAGTCCGGTGTTTGCATTTTGTTGCGGCATGTGTATATGTTGAAATCAAATATGCGTGTCTGTGTTAAACGATCGATCACATAACATATTCTCACTGAAACTGTTGGAAACTGGAGACAGGCAGTTGCCCGTTGATGTCAGGACGAATTTCTTTGCGTCACAGTTTTTGCAATATTGGGCATAAAATAATGACTTTCTTGAAGAAAACAAAATATTTTCCAATGTTCAAACGAATATTGAGTTAACGAGCTGTTCTTGCAGCCAGGAACAAAGACCATACATTGATCTCTGACAACGTGCAATGCTATTCCAAGACTGATGCGCAAACAATTTCAGGTGATAAACATGCTGTGGTGTGGCCATACCGACCTTTTTAATTTTGTTAAAACTTTTGTCTATAAAATATCTTAAAATGGCCTAGACCGCAATAGTTTATCTGCAGGGCCCATAGTGTAAGTGACGCCGTATAACGATATTTTAATAATACCAATTATCTATTTGTAACACTGTATACTTTAATGTTAGCTATAGTTCCACTCTGTATAAAATAAACATGCTACATAATACGAAATATTATGAAAACCGTATGCATTGCAGGCGAAACACATTCTTAGCCGAAATAAGCTTATAGTGGAACTATAGCTAACATTAAGTATACAGTGCTACAATATATAATTAGTATTATAAAAGTTTAATTTAAAACATGGTAACTAGTTTAGATTGTTAATGAAAACTATATTCATGTCACTGAGAAGTTGTGGATTGAAAGTACACATTACTTATATTTAGACAGTAAACATAGTAAAAAGACA
The DNA here is from genome assembly GCA_026315105.1 of Locusta migratoria. Taxonomy (NCBI): domain Eukaryota; kingdom Metazoa; phylum Arthropoda; class Insecta; order Orthoptera; family Acrididae; genus Locusta; species Locusta migratoria. Next base: position 51,546,250 of record CM048747.1, on the reverse strand, counting down.
CAATAAACCCGCCTTCTCCTTTCCAGTAAATGTCAGCCTTCAAAAATTTTCAAAATTGCGTAACAGAACTGGTGGCAGTAGACCCATGATAGGACAGTGACTGAATGCAACTGTCACCGGTCGACTAACATTTGAATGGTAGACTGAATAATATTATCCATAGCTAAGAAGTCACGTAAGTCCGTCGACGCTGTTGTGGAAAGAAGTGTAGCATTAAATTAACAAAATTATTCTTGATGTCTCCACACGTACTGAAACTGTAACTCGGCGGTACCAATTACCTCGCGAAACATCAACCAGCCACGAATCATGACTTGCAGTTAAAAAAATAAAAAAATAAAAATGTTAGTAGCATTCAAACCTGAAAAAGCCCTTTTCCCCCCGCAGCCGTGGCGTTTGCAGTCGCAGTCAACAAAACTTAAGAAACTAACGAAGAAGATGAATGAGGAGGCGGGGGGAGAGAGAGAGAGAGAGAGAGAGAGAGAGAGAGAGATAAGTTAATACAAAAGTCGACCCATTTACTACTAGAATCTCTCAAAGTGGCCTTCTCCTTGTGGAATATCTAATTGAAAAATTTTCGCTTTCTTGAACTCGTACTAGGCTGCAATTGGGAGGGGGGTAGGGTGGGGGGGACGCAGTACTAAGAATGAATGACACGATAATTGATATGTAAGATATGTACGTACATGTACAAGCAAACAATGACTAAAATTCCAAAGAAACTGGATGTTTGCACTTAGGTTACTTATTAATTGCTAGAGTTGTTGGGTATCATCCTGAGGGATATCGTACCGTATTGTGACGAAATGGCACTATACACTATCTGAATTCAGATCTGTTTAGAGGTAGGGTGACCAGCTTTGGATTACGGATTTGAGATATGCCCAAAATATAATTTTTTTAGGAGGGAATGAGGGAAATTGTCACAGTAAATTTCAACTATACATATTTCCTATGAATGGATAATAAGTGATGTAAACATTTAAAAAATCGGAAATAATTTGCTTATTTTTGCTCATATATCATATTTTGGGGTAGCTTTACAAGCTGAGAGTGAGTTTTTAAGAGAGCAATGGCGTTAATAAGATTCATTTGTGGAGCAAATTGGAGAACAGTCTGCCAAAACCTATTGGATTCGCATTGGAGATATCCATTTACGTTATATAAATATGTAAGTAACGCTAGAAGATAATAAAATCAACTCTGAAGCATTTTTCACGGTTGGATTTAAGCTTTTCAATAATTTTTCAGTGGTACAAAAAACTGTAATCTTCATTTTCCATTATCCACTTTCGCGAGTCATTACTTCTGCGTCTTGTTATAGTATATAGGTTAACTGCTGATAGGTATGACGCGATCGCATCCTGGAGTTGTCAGTATTGAGCACAAAACCAATTAGCATTTCCTCACATACCAGTGCATTCCAAAGGCCGGAGGAGAACGAACAGTGATCGCGAATAGTGTCGATTATTATAAGAAAATTTATTCGGGATATCCAACTGAGAGAATTTGAAGTATCAATAGTACTTCACGAGTTTCAGGCCGCGGTGGAGTAGCCGAGCGGTCTAAGGCGCTTTGCTGCGGAGCGCACGGTTGCTCGCCGTCGGAGGTTAAAGTCCTCCCTGGGGCATGGATGTGTGTGTTGTCCTTGGGTTGGTTGTCCTTGGGTTGGTTGTCCTTGGGTTGGTTGTCCTTGGGTTGGTTGTCCTTGGGTTGGTTGTCCTTGGGTTGGTTGTCCTTGGGTTGGTTGTCCTTGGGTTGGGTTAAATAGTTTGTAAGGTACAGATAACCACGCAGTTTGGTTTGGTCCGATAGATTTACAAACATTTGAACGGGTTTCAGGTATATATACGGAAGAAGCAGGTAGAGCATAAAGGAGACGGGAGATTTTTTTTAAAGTTCTAAAATACCGGAGAACCCGTATAATTTGAGACTTCACCGTTATTCTCAGTTACCACAGGAGAAGAATCGGGTATGGATTAGCACCCATGAGGACTAGCAATAAGAAGCTCCATTCATCTGCGAGCGGGCACTGTCTTGCTGAAGCATCAGCTCAGGACTGGAAGCCATGACTGCTAACGAAACAGGCGCCAGTGATCTACGTATAGTTAATCAGGGCGTCTCCGGCAGGTCGTCACTGGTAATCAGGTTCGCTTATTAAAGTGTCTGTAAATTAAGACACCAACCAGCTGAGGTCTCGCTCCCTAGACTACAGACTTCTTAAACTTATGCTAAGGACAACACACATCCAGGCCCGAGGGAGGACTCGAACCTCCGAGGGGAGCGGCCGCTCAGTAGGTGATGGGGCGTCTCAGATCGCGTGGCCAACTCGGGCGGCGATTCAGTTACGTAGCGGGAGTCATCACTGAAGACCATCTACTCCAGTCAATGATACTCTGTTCTGAATAAACCAGGCACCACGGAAACCGGGCCTGCTGTTTAGCTGAGGTCCTCGTAGTCGCTGAAGAAACAGCTGCACGTCGCGGAAGAATTCGGTGCGCCGAATGCCTCTCACCAATGTTGGATCGCAAGTCATCTGGGGCAGTGGCTCCCTGATTGTGGCTCGCAGAGCTAAAATATGGCCGGCGAAAGAAATGAAATTTCTTAGTTTCACTCATTTCAAATTATTAATGCCTTCTTGCGTGGTTGGCCAAACGTACTGTGTGTGCACAATAACTTCACTGGTCATGACAGAAGTGTATATCAGGACCGTTTGGAATATATTCATTTCCCTTCTAGTGTTCGCTTATTCAAATGTTTGTTTAGCTTATGGGACTTAACTACGGGGTCATCAGTCCCTAAACTTACAAACGACTTACGTACTAGCTAATACTAAGGGCGGCCCAAATATCCATGCCCGAGGGGGGATTCGAACCCCCGACCGTGGTGGCCGTTCGGACCGTAACTGGAGCGCCTCAGTCCCCTCGGCCACCGCGGCCGGCTTCGCTTATTCAATTCCAGAATTTGAATTGATCCTCTTGGTGACTTCGGTTGTAAAGATAAAATCAACAGCATTTCGGAAATAGTCTTCCATTATCTTACCATTTTCTCCAGAACCTATTTAGATGGACGAGATTTCCTACTGACAAATCGAGGAATCTTTGGAAAGTAACTGATGATATGCGTGTATCTATCAACAACAGTATTAGCCCTAGGGTTGAAAAAAAGACGAAAGGTGTAAAATAGTATTGCTGCAAACTCATTTATTTTACTAAAAGTTGCCATTATAATAGTATTGTCAAAAGATATTTTATTTATTTACTCATTTATTTAACCTCGCAAAATTAGGACCTTCAGGCCCAGTTTATATATGTATTTAAAAAATAAACATGTCAGGGGTTACAATACCGAATCGTTTTCATTGTGGCTGCTAGCGGCAATGGTTATGCAGGAAGGGTCATAATGCACAACTAAGGAGATAAAAGGTGCGTCTGAAAAGTTCGATGAATGGTCCCATTTTTTTACAAACCGCGCTGGCGAGGAAGAGGTGCCCGCGCTTACACAGAGGGATACGTCAACAAGCGACCCCTATCGTGAAAGCACTGCAGTGAAGTGGTCGTACACGTTGCGACTCACTAACAGGGTCAGTTTGAGAACTCGTGTCCAGAAATGTTCAAATGTTTGAAAATCTATGGGATTTAACTGCTTGGTTATTAGTTCCTAGCTTACAAACTAAAACTAACCTAAGGACAACACACATACACCCATGCCCGACGAGAGAGGACTAGAATCTCAGACGGCGCGGCGCGTCAATGCACACGTCTATTCCTCCACGGCAGAATTCGTGTCATTGCAACAAGAAGCGCAAAATGGAGTAACGCGTTGACATAAAGCATTGTTTCGAATCAGGCAAAACGGCGACGGAGACCCATGGGATATTGGCCAAGTGTATGGTGTTGAAGCAGTGAGTAAGAAGTCTGAGAGTTTCTCACAGCTGTACTACCCATATCTAGTAGCCAATGGCGATTACTTTGAAGGCCAGTAAAGGTATTTTGTTTGTAACTCTTGTATCCTCTATTTCCTGAGACCATTCACCAAACTTTTCAGACGCATCTTGTATAACGGAAGAGCAGGTAGCCGCACGGGAGTAGCCGAGCGGTCTGGAGCGCGACGTTACGAATCGCGCGGTCTCTCGCGTCGGAGGTTCGAATCCTTCCTCGGGCATGCATGTGTGTATGTTAAAGTTGTTTGTAAGTCTAGGGACTTATGACCAAAGTAGTTTGGTCCCATAAAATTACAAACATTTGAACATTTTTGAAGAGCAGGTAGCGTGTTTTATGATGAAAGAGGAGGAAGAGAAATAACGGAGAGTATAACAGTTGGTTTGCAACCAAAAAGTATTGGAATACCAATTAACCTTAATTTAAAATAAGAGAACTATTGCAGTCAGTTTCGACTTGAAATTTGGCACATAAATGCCCTTATTTATTAATTGAAGCCAAAAAAGGCGTATTACTGTTAATAAAACAAATGAACAATAATGTTTCAATTAAGGAAATGTGAATATAAAAGCTGCTAACTTTTTATAATAGCGATTAAACTCAAGAGCTTTGGTTTCACTATCACAGAGGAAGTTGACTGTGTACGTGAGTTTCTTAAACGTAGCAAGAAGACTGAATCGCGCATAGAGAGCAGGGCAACTTGTTCCAAAGGCGAACTGCAATGACAGCGAAGGAGTTTGCAAATATTTCCGTTTTATGAACGAGCACATCTAGGGAACTAGTTACGTGGGATCTTGTGTTAATATTATGACAGCACGAAAGTTGTTCAAATTTTGACGTGAGGTACTGTGGTGCTTGCTGACTGATCAGTCGATGGAGAAGGCACAGCGTGTGGCGTCCCGAAGTTTGACTGGCCGTACCCAACCTAACTGGGTGTACGAAGCACCGTGATCAAACCGACAAATGTTGCATATTTGCCGTACATACGCACTCACCATTAACTCAAAATGACTTCTACAGGGTGGTCGGAAATTCTCGTTACAAACTTCTAGAGACTTGTAGAGGTTAGTGAGTACATAACATTTTGAATAGGAACCCATATCCGGAAACGTATCGTTTTCGTTCCACGACGGTTTCGTTTCAGATGATTATCTCAGCCACTCCTATTTGAGAAATGTAATTAGGCGTGACCCAGTACAATTGTTGCAATAAATTTGAAAAGAACATGCTTCGGAGGTACAATGTGTGTAACGACGTTGGTGGTCGCCACATCGAGCCGCTGTTGTAATGCATCACTACGTTACGGATGGTGCCGTAGATGAGGGGGTTCTTGTTGTAGACTAATGTAAACCGTAAGGAGTAAATTGTAATGAAAATGCATAAGTAATAACGGAACGATTCAGTATTGTTTTCAAATTGATTGCAACAATTGTACTGGGTCACGCCTAATTACATTCCTCAAGTAGGAGTGGATGAGATAATCATCTGAATTGAAACCGTCGTGATACGAAAACGTATCGTTTCCGGACATGGTTTCCTATTCAAAATTTCACGTACTACCCTCTACTAGTCCTAAAAGGTTGTAACGGGAATTTCCGACCATCCTGTATTTCCGCTACTAGTACTATGATGAATCACACCACAATAGTGAAGGTTCGGTACAACGAGTGATTGCACCAGTTTGCATTTTAGATATTGTGGAAAGATGTTACGAAACTAGAGAGAAGCGGAGGTGTTCCTGCACACAGTGACGGTATTGTCTGCCAAATTTAAATATTCGTCGATATTGACACCCAGATTCTTAACTGTTTTCTGATATGCTATTGGGATACCTTAAAGTTGAGTGGGAAGTAACTGGGCGCGTAATTTGGAACTTATTAATTTGTGACGGGCGACTACTTCCGACATTTTCGCATGTAATTTTAGTCACAGGTTCTTGGCCCATTTTACGACTGAAGATGGATCCTCATTCATCTGGGCAATCGTAATATTTGTTATCTTTAGGTTTGGTACTTTGGTGGAGCTGGGGGTTATTTGCATAGAAGTCATAGATAGGCCTACTTACAGAAAGTCAAAGCCAATGAAATATCATTGACATACAAAAAGAACAAAAGTGGACCTAAAATTGATCCTTGTAGCATTCCAGAAACAACAATTTTCCACGAGAATTTTTTGTTCCAACAGACAACACTTTCCTATTTTTCAAGTGGCTTTCAAACCACTTCATTGCATTGAGCACCTTAGTTGTCGCATTTTATTCAGCAGTATGTCAAACTTGACAGTATCAAAGCTTTGTTGAAATGTAGTGTCAATATAGTAGTTTCGCGGTTGTTCATGGTAAATTTCAGGTGGTAAGTCAGCTTGATTAGTGCAGTGTTCGTGCTGTGGTGTTTAAGAAAGCCAGACATACTTGTCAAAAATCTGAATATAACTTAAGAGTTTAGCGAAAACGTTCTGATTAAAGTTTTCCTTGAACCTTGTGGTTCTGGGTCTAAAGCAGGTTGAACGCCACGCCAAAATAAAGCTACAATCCCGATTGCTTGTTTGTAACAGTTAAGCATGGAGGTGGAGGTGTGGAAGGGCAGCCATATCGTGGTATTCTGCTGGTTCCATCATTTCTCTCAAAGGCCGTGTTGCAGTCAACTTTCATGTGAATGTCTTCGGTGATCAGATGCACTCCATGATTCAAATGTTGTTCCCCAACAGTGATGCCACGCTTCAGGTCGATAATGCGCCCATTCACACAGCCAGAACGGTACAATCGCGGCAAGAGAAGCCTGCAATTATTATACTGCAGCGTCTTCCCTCGCCAGCACAGTCCCCGCAGTTGAACATTGTCAAACGCTTGTGGGCGGTATTGGGGCACACACTGGGGAGCAGATTTCCGCCTCCCTTGTAACTGGCATAACATTTCACTCACCAATTATATATAAAAGTATCCTCAGAAGAATCTCTCTTGCATTATGGCAAACGGGGGTCCAAACCTTATTAACAAACCATTCGGAAGTAAGCATGGGCATTCACATTATTAAAAAAAAAAAATTAAAAAAAAATTATGTTCAAATGTTTGTAAAGCTTATGGGACTTAACTACGGGGTCATCAGTCCCTAAACTTACAAACTACTTATGAACTACTTACGAACTAGGACGGCACAAATATCCATGCTCGAGGGGGGATTCGAACCCCCGACCGTAGTGGCCGTGCTGACCGTGACTGGAGCGCCTCAGTCTCATCGGCCACCGCGGCCGGCTCACATTATTTCGCCTATAACGTGTATGTTGTTCACGCACCCGTCGCGAGGAATAGTTCGTGCCCTGATAGGAACAGGGAATGAAATTATGTAGGTATAGTAACACAGTTCATTTACATCTCGTTGTACACAATTTTATATATAAACACATCCGTATTCTGCCAGTAGTAAATAAGTGTTACAAACTTGAGACAACAAAACTTCCTGACAAATCGCAGTGCCAACTGTTGCATATCTCGGCTCTCACGACTTAGTGAACTCCATGGCGCTCCAGCGCACTTATGTTTATATGTTAATAATTAGGGCTGTAAAACATAATTTTATAAAAGTTATGAATATTGACTTACAGTGACTTAGAGTTAATTAATTAACATAATGTACAATAATAACATGATTTTTACACAAAAACCTCGGGATTTCGTTAGCCGTCTCGTTGAATTATCAAAATCTTGTTTACAAACACTGCTTGTTTAATTTGTGATTTTTCAATTATCGAATGAACAATTTTACTAACATTTACATAGATATTGGAAAAATACAGGTAAGATTTTATGATGCTGTTTTGTAGACTGAAGTTCACAAATTTCTGAACACTAAAAATGAACGATTAGTTACTTACATACTAAATTAGCAAAGGCTTGATGTTATTGGGAGTATTGCTGTTCAAAACAGTCTATATAATTCTATAGGGTAGATTTTCACTTACACAGTTTTATTTCTCTTTAGTTACGGAATTATGTTAATGGTTCCAGTCATTTCTGGAAATTTCTTTTTGTAAAGTTTCGTTAGAGCGCCACAAATGAAGTCTATTATCAGCACTCGAATCGCTTGCAATGTTTTTACACACAGTAACATTGACTACAATCCCGATTTGGGCTTTTCTGATCGAATTATCATGTAATTTTACACTACTTAACCTCCAGATAACGCCGTCATCCCGTGCTTCATTTATGACTGCTGAGGGGTTCCATTCATCCATCGGCCGCCAGAGTTGATAATTTTGCTGTTCCAACCGTACCTATCTGAATATAAATTTGTGAAAGATTAGAGTAGCTTTCTTGTGGTACGTGGCTTTCCTTTCTTTATTTTTTTTAAATGTATATTCTGCCTTTGTACTATGGAACGATTTCTCGGAGAAACCAAATGTCTCATCCACATCTGCAGACGTCATCTTAAAGAGGTCGTAGCTTCTTGAAAATACGATCCACATGCAACCTCCGTACTGCCCGAATACATTGGGTTGCTCATAGAAATTAATTTGTCCGCGGCGTAATAGCGCCGAATATTTTAATAGATATGGCTCATTTTACAAAAACATATTCAATATATTATGTTAGCAGCAGGATTTTGAAGAATAACACTTAGTTCCGAAAATCCTTGCTACGCATTTACCACTGTTCGCCTGTCGTTTTAAAATTATTGGTTTTACACTGCTGGCAACTCAGAATGCAACATCCTCAAAAAAATCGTGCAACTCAGGTGAAACTAAAAGATTGTGTTAACGGCAGAGAGAGATGCAGCCAGCGAAGGCGCTCAAGACGCCAGTAGCGACGCCTGCGGTGGCTGTTTATAAGGCGTATCTGCCGCGGCGGAGCGGCCGAGCGCATTGAGGCGCAATGCAATGATGCACGAGGCCGTTCCCCGTCGGGGGTTTGAATCCTCCCTCGGCCATGGATGTCGGTGCCGTCCTTAGTATAAGCTAGTTAATGAGTAGTTTGTAAGTTTAGGGACTGATGACCTCGTAGTTAAGTCCCATAAGCTGTACAAACATTTATAAGGCGTATATGAAATGAATGTAGGAAATGATAGCTTTCTCCTCCGGATGTATGGGATGGATTTTATTCAGGTTTCGGTTAATAGCTGACGGAGCCGCTCTTTTAGACCAAAAAGGGATTTTACAGCTGTTTTAAATGCAAAGTTTCATACACCTGAAGATATATGAAGGGGATCAGCTAGTCCCAACTCCTTGTAATATATGGTTACTACTTGAATGAAATTAGCTCCTGCGGATGCAAATTTATTTTGCGAAACCGGTCATGTCAGTAAATGAATTTTTACATAGAAATCAATAATGTTATAAAATTTTAAAAAATTTAAGAAGTAAAAAATCTTAATGTAATATTTTTTACTATACTTACACGTTCGACATCATATCATCTCGTATTGATGATGTATGGGACAATTGTTAATCTAATCTAGCTCCCCCCCCCCCAACCCCGCCCTGTTCATCAAACTCTCACTTTTCGAAAACTTGCAGCAACACTCGCAGAGCCTCTTTGATCAAATGCTGAGGCGTGTAGCAGAGGATATAGCCAGCAATGCAGCAATACTCCCTACTGATTTCATCACCTTGCTCATTTCAGACGCAGATGCATTCTAAATCGTGGGACCTATGTACATCGTGTTACATCTCAAATTTGGTAGCAATATCTCCGCTACTCCTTGCTGTTGCATTTAGGATGGCCTGCAGAGAAGACTGAAAGTGGTTTGTACAGTAGTAACTGCAGGCTGAAAAATTTTGAGATACTGCCAAAGCTATTGGGGATTAGTCAAGATACCATGATATAAACAATACATCCAGATTAAAGCTGTTTGCTGGATTAATAATCGAAACCAGGCCCTTGCTTTTTAAAGAAAGTGCACTTACAAACATAAATACACTAACACGACTTACGATATCCCGTCATAATTTTAATTTTGCATCTCTTTCGCACCTCAAACACAACGAAACATCGGAACAGATGGGTGAAAGACAATGCACACTGTATAGCTGGGATTAATCGTTAACATTTCCGCTGCCGGCAGAAATAATGTTATCTTAAAACACACTCCGAAGAATGTAATAATGACAGTGTCCATTATAAACATTGATCATTATGACGCAGGAAGTGGGTCTTTAATACAGGAGTGTTCTTCGTTACGAATTATCATTGTATGAAATAGCTTTGAAAAGGATGACAGGAAACTCGACGATACTGTAGACACAGACGGTCATTAGCTCAGGGTAACATCGTTATAGGTAACACAATGCTCCTCAAATTGTTAAGCTTCTTTGAAAGAGCAAAAGCTAGCCTCTGCTCGTTAAATGGCATCTAAGATTTCAAAGAGGTCAGCCGTTCCTCTCGTCCTTCTTTTCATCAGTATAATGAAGTGCATTTTAGTGTCAAGTTGACAGCCAGCAGCCTTACATCTGTAAGTGGCATCGAGTGTATAGTGTGTTTTTGCTTCCTGAGGTGAACGTACTTCTGCTACGTACTCAGTTATTGGGTGGTTCATTTTGATCTTATTCTGCTGCCATTTCTGACATTCCTGAATTCAGAAGTATATTGAATGAGCCCCAATTTAGTTTTAAAGAGTACTATGCGAAGCTGGCCTCGATGTGGAGAGCAAATACCATGGAACCTGGAACAAGTTTTCAGCATATTTTTCTTCGTGTCTGCTTCTAATCTACCTTAAAAGAAAGGGTAACAAAGTACGCATAGAATAACGATATTGTATGGCAGAACAACACAAACAGATTTTTTCTTAGAATATGGTTTCCCTAGTGGATGATTTGAAACTTGGTTCTGGCCATTTTGAAACCAGTTGTCAATCATTGAGTGCAACACCTGTTCTTTGCAATTTGGCTGTTAATAGGACTGAAATGCAATTACGAATCGCTGTTTTGATAATACCCCGCGTGCCCGTAGTCGAATTTGAGAGAGAACTTGCGCATTGTTGTTTAAAAAAAAAAAAAGTGCACAGTATTGTCCACTTACATATTGATTAGTTTATCATGTAAAAATAAGAAGTAACGATAACTATATACTTATACGTATATATACTTGTAAGGCACATTGTTCGGGTTGTATGACGTCATAAGGACTGAACTACATGAGAACGGAAGAAACAGACAGTGGGGGAAGTAGGCGAGGGACTGAGGGGAGGGGTTTTGGAATAACGCGGGAGTGCAAAACATACACTCCAGGCAATACAAATATTTTTTATAAGAGCTGACAGCCATTTGACTGAAAGTAAAAAAAGTTTGTCAAATGACTGTATGACTGAGGCTCCTGACGCATACAAAATCATGCACTTACATATGTCCAAACACACATTTGTCAGCTCCCGGCATTGCCCAGAGTGTATTCATTGCAGTCTTAAGTTAGTCAAAGCCCCCCACCCCGTCAGTCGTCTCCTGCCCCACGCCCTGTATGTTTCTTTCATTCTAGATCCTGCTGTTAAATGAAAACACGTCATATGGCCCGACGAGTCAACGATTTTATCTCCAACATTAGGCCAAGTCTGGAGGACGCCAAAATAAGGCTACAATCATGATTGCTTGTTTCCAACAGTTAAGCATGGAGGTGGAGGTGTGGAAGGGCAGCCATATCGTGGTATTCTGCTGGTTCCATCATTTCTCTCAAAGGCCGTGTTGCAGTCAACTGTTATGTGAATGTCTTTGGTGATCAGATGCTCTTCATGATTCGAAAGTTGTTCCCCAACAATTCAGTTCTTAGACGTCATACATCCTGAATGTCTTACCATAATATAATTTTCAAGGTAAGTAGGGTAGAATAACTGTCTACAAACTGTTGCCAATAGGAGTTCATACTAAAGACGTAATAAATCACTTTATGCACGGTTGGAGGCTTATTTATACATTTCATTGTTTATGACGTATCTCCTGAACCAGATGTCGTACTACATTTCGAAGGTACATTAGGGCGCGTAGGCATACTGCCTGCTAATAGAATTACTGTAGCACTAAAAACTTAATAAATCGAAACCCATAATGAGGATTTAAGCTCCCTTTAACCTACTCGTAGAGCAGTAATTAGAATTAAATAATTCGCAGTCTCTATTGCAACAGAGACTGTGAATTATTTAATTATTCACCACTGCTGCTGCACCAGCCGCCGCCACCATCACGTAATGGAATGAAACGTACAGTAATTAGAAGCTACAACTAAATCATTATTACTCTATCAGACCCTGCATCATCTGACATCTCAAGTCTAACAATGATTAACTATTTTCAACAGAGAAATGCAGTTTGCTTTAGCTTGAGCCCACATAAAAAAAAAATCTTCACACGCATATAGAACAAATTTCACAAAAAATTGAATACCAGACTGTGTGCCACTAATTATTAAAATGTACTGCCTAACTGCGTCAGCTTATGTATTTCCTCAACTGTCAGAGCTCAACAACTTCACACCATTGCTGACGCTCCACCGCTGAAGCACTAGTGCCGCACACCAGCGATATTACAATTACTCCAAAGACCAGTGATCTCTATACAAACTGGATGTATAACTCTGGTGTCTGAGCATTGAATTGCAGCGTGCCTGCACATTCATATGTTTTGCACACGATTTCGCATTGTCCGCCATGTTTAAATTTGGCAAACGAGTTTCCATCAGTTATTACGTGACAAAGAATTCCTTGCTTACCTCTTGACTTGGAATTTAATTAAATATTCGATTTTGTAGGCTGATATGGGAACGGAATCGAAACATATTTCCTTCTCTTTTTCTTTAAATGCTTCTTAGCAGCCATGTTTGAATTTGGCAAGAAACTAAATATGAATATCTATGGCTGGCACGCTAAGAAAACTGAAGTTCAACATCCAGAGAGTATAGAGATCAATTCCAAAGACTGAAGGCCTACGTCAAAGAAATTATGGTGTGTAGGCCAGTCAAATCGTACAAAAAAAGGGGCTAAAAACGCAAATCGTGATGTAGTTCTAATTTTTTGATATGTTGTTAGGACCAGTTAGAGTAGTATGAAACCAAGTTTGCAGCTTCGAAAACCCTGTGCTTCCCAACTTATAAATGAAAAACTCAGAAATTTTCGGACTTTTTTAATATTTTGCCTTCTAACGCATAAACTAAGAGTTTTACGATGTTAGTAGTCTTTACGATTTCCAAAATATATAGAATATGTAACAATTTAAGCCTAACCGCAGCGTTATACTTCCAATAATTTTCTAGATATGAAGCGTCAAAAATGGGCTTATTTTTACCAAAAATGAAAATTTTAACTTTTGCTCTGATTTCGAGCTAAATATTGGCATAACCGCTCATCCTGCGAGAATAGTCATGAGAATTGAAGTTGTAGTAAATTTTATTATCTTTAAAATAAGCACAAGATGAACACTCTAGAGCGAGTAGTTCTCTTCAAATTGTACAAAAACGCAAAGTCAGGAAACTGAAATTTTTGAAGAAATGAGCCTAAACACTAAGGACAAATTGTGGGCATTCAGCGAAAGGTTCTATTGTATGTTTACATGTAACTCGTGTATTATAAAAGCTGTAAGGACAAATCTTGCGTTGGCTTCTTTGATTTTTAATGATGTTCAGCTAAGTGTGAGAGAGCGAGCAGAAACTGAGAGATTGTTAAGTGATAACAACCGGTCACTTCTCCTTTCTGCCAATGTGAATCGAACTGTCCAGATTGTTAGCAACAAATTCAAAAATGCGCTGGGAAACCTGGAAAGAGAAGGCCCTACCTCTAAACTCTGGGTGCAGTATTATCGAATGACTGTACTTATGAAGAGATTCATTCAGGCAGAGGAGATGGGGGAGTGGGAGCTACACTTGGATACAATAAGCAGAATGCTTCCTTTGTTTCACTCAGCGGGCCATTTTTGTACGCTAAAAGTGCTCGTCTATATTTACAGGACATGAGTAACCTAAAACACCGAATGGTCCCACTAGAGGAGACTTCACGATTCGCAGATCTCATAAATTTTGGTCAGGGCTGTGGACAGATTTATCTATCGAACAAGTTCTAATGAGATCAATGAAGAGCCATGGAGGATTAACTCACGGCCGTGGTATATCCAGCAGTGTGCTTTCGCGGTGGACAGGAGGAATGGTGTACTTGTTATACCTGTGCGAAGGGCTGGAACGTTTTTGGGACATTTCTTCTGTAACATCAGAACAACACATTTACATAAGGTCAGTACAGATGATATGAGACATTGCTGACTTGGAAAAACTTAGTAAATGGTTCAGTATCCATCATCCGTTTCCATCTACAGACAAAATACTATCCATCGGCAACGGAATCGTGGAGGTGCTGAAATAAATTGCCACCTAGCTCAGGAAAAAGGCATTGAAAGGGTCAAGAAAATAACTGGCAGCTCGTTGTCAAAGTAACTTTCAAAAGAAAAGACAAAATGGTGAATTTGTCGACAATCACGAACTCCATTAAATCACATAAGAAGCGGGTCGACGTTAATCCACTCACCATTTTTCAAAGGATGTGTATCACAAAAAAGTCGGACAGTGTACTGAAAGAGCATTTTAAGTTCGAACTGGCCCCTTATCCATTGGCATTGTTCAACGAAGAGGGGATGCGTAAGGGAGCAAAGTCAACTTTTTATGCCGCTTTCGCACCACTTTCACAAAACATTTCACTTGGAACCAGGACATTTATAGTGGTCGATGGGGGGATACTTTTCCCACAAGGCTATCTGGCACAGAAACGACTCGATGAAGGCTATAGTTGCTACATACATTACCTACACTTTAAACAACTTAGGTAGGAACGTCGCAGTGGTGTCAGGCCTTCGATTCCGCCTGTTCGTCAAGTCATTAGCCAATACGAAGGTGGACCTGACACGTTTGCCCCCGACCAAAGAAGCTGCTTCCTTCCATTCCTACCGCACATATCACCAAGTACAAACATGGCTGGGAGTGGCCAAGGATGCCACACAGTGGGGTTGGTCGAAGAGCTCCGTTGGTCTGTTACCAGTAACAACATTATGTGAACCAGCCCCACCTAAACTTCTCAGATCGCTCTCATGTAAGTGCAAGAAGGGATGCATGGGATCGTGCAACTGCCGGAGAGCCGGGCTTCAGTGCTCAGCTTTGTGCACTCACTGCTCTGGTAGCACTACCTACAACGTCACTAAGAGTCTGATCTACGAGGATGAAGACGATTACGTTGATCTCCCGCCTTCGGAGGGAGATGGATGCAGAACCGTAGGGGCCTCCTTATGTCCTAGAACACGACTGTGAACAACCAGGACCTTCTAAGAAACCAAAACAGTGAGAGTTTTCAGTTATTGAAATGTGTGTTTTTTATTACACAATTGCATTTCTTTAAAGACAGTGGTATACATTTTTATTTCTTTGCATGCCCACAATTTGTCATTAGTGTTTAGGCTCATTTCTTCAAAATTTTCTGTTTCCTGATTTTCCGTTTTTATACAATTTGAAGAGAACTACTCGCTCTAGAGTTCATCTTGTGCTTATTTTAAAGCTAATAAAATTTACTACAACTTCAATTCTAATGTCTGTTCTCGCAGGATGAGCGGTTATGCCAATATTCAGCGCGAAATCAAAGAAAAAGTTAAAATTTTCATTTTTGGTAAAAATAAGCCCATTTCTGACGCTTCATATCTAGAAAACTATTGGAAGTATAACGCTGCGGTTAGGCTTAAATTGTTACATATTTTATGTACTTTTGAAATGGTAAAAACTACAAACATCGTAAAACTCATAGTTCATGTGTTAGAAGGCAAAATATAAAAAAGTCCGAAAATTTCTGAGTTTTTCATTTATAACTTGGGAAGCACAGGGTTTTCGAAGCTGCAAACTTTGTTTCATACTACTCTAACTGGTCCTAACAACATATCAAAAAATTAGAACTACATCACGATTTGCGTTTTCAATGTCTAATTTGACTGGCCTAGTGTCCTTACAAGGTGGTTTAATTATGAAGCATATTGTTTATGACCTCGTATCTCGTGAAATGTCTCGTGCTATGACATTTCGAAGATACATTTAATGCTATGTGTAAAACATGACCAAAGAATAAAATTTTAGCGTCATACCGAATACCTTTGTGTTAATACCTGCATTACTAAACGACGATCTTTTCATTTCGTTGGTGTTGTGTTCTTAAAGTTTTTTTGCAATTCGCAAAATGTTCTTATTTTCTAACAATGTATGAGAAAAATTCCTTTATTGACGCGTAGCGTGTCGTGGCTTTTCCTTTTATTTTTGTCAGCCTGAAGTACTTGACAGGTGGTTCTTACCCCTACATAATTGTTTTCTGATAGTAAGTAACGTGTGTAAAAGTGGAAATCCATCTCGTAGTTTGGGATGTTGATGTAAACACACATACATTTTTATAAAATGTGATATTTCATGTCCATCCGAATGATCTTAAGAGTATCGTGTAAAAATTGGAAGTGAATAACAGTTAAACGACGACCTGTCTTTACATAATAGTATGGATTTTCTTCGTAACTTGTTTCGCTGTTGCTATGGCCTTCAGATTACTACACAGTGACGGTAAAACGGCTTGCCCCTACCTTCACGGTAGCTCCAACGACTTAACAAGCTGGCAGGAAGGCTACTTACCAGGGGCTCTCCGTTGGCACGATCAAGCTACTAGTTCTCGGCGAGTTTTAAATGTTTACGAAAACATAAAGATCTAGCTTTTACAACTATAATTTCTAACTTGATGTCAATCATCGACCACCAATAAATGGGACGCACTACATTCTACCCGCAGCTGGTAAAATTTCTTTTAACATAATGGTAAAACTAAGCGGAACAAGCGATGTTCAATAAAGATTTACGATAACTCTTATTTTAGATTTTCATCCTAATTTTCTTATTTTATATTATTTACCGCGAATGTGGCGTTGATAAATTTTTATTCCTGTTTGCCTGTGAAGATTACTGTACCACGCCGGCCGCGGTGGCCGAGGGTACTGCGGCGCGTCAGTCACGGTCTGCACGGTCGCTACGGTCGGGGGTTCGAATCCCCCGTCGGGCTTGGATATTTGTGCCATCCTTAGTATTAGTGCATAAGTAGTTTGTAAGCTTGGGGACTGATGATCCCATACTTAAGTCCCATAAGATCTACAAACATTTGAACTGTACCACGTACATAGTAGCACAGTACTTCGATAATGTTGGATTCTCAACTATATTTGTTCTGTTATAAAATGTTTTAACGTCGAATTCCTTTAATAACATGCATGATCTGTTGTGCACTATAAATAAATGACCGATTATGTATTATCGTAGTTTATTAATAAAATGATTCATCATACAATAAATATAAGATCCACTGTAATTTATACAAAATGATGTGCGCGATTATAAGAACATCCAAAATGACGTACTTCTCGTTAGCACATCCGAAGACTAAAGACAAAAACCACTCTGAACACCAGAATGATAGTCGATTCGTATAAAAAATGAGATGGAAGACATTTGCACCAGAGATGGAATAAATATTTTAGTTAGAGATAAATTAATCAACCGAAATTTACATAAAATGTACGTTCAAAAGGTAACTATACTACAATAGCGAGACCTGCTGCTTCTTACTGGTACGAGGAAAGTGGTCAGTCGTTACGAAAGGAAAACTAGTTCACTTCTACGAGAGGAAAGTTACGTGAGGATGCGGCTGTTACCAGTTTATAGAAAAATTCTAGCAATTATCTACAGTTATTTCGGGAACACAGGAAACCTTTGATCACAATGGAAATAAGCTTTCCTTGATTTGGACACATCATCAATAGCGCAGCTACTCCGGTCCTCTCTATTCATTCCCCAATTCATTGTGAACACTGTGTGGAGAACGTTAGCTATAGACGACAGCCAGGACAAAAAATAGAAAACCTCTAATCAAAGTCGGTCATAAACTTTGTAAGAATTTGGTGTACTTCGTCCAATCTCTATTCGTTTATAGAGGCTGCGTTCTGCTATCAGTCTTCATCCACTGCCTCTTTCGTGAAATATTTAGTTTGTCCTGCATCTGCACCGAAGCGTAGATAATCAACCCTAGCAGCACCAAGGCATTTTAGGTTACACGGAGCACCAAGCAAGGGCAAATTTTGCACGTATTACAATAAGCTGTGAATCCTTTAAAATGCATTAATTTTTTGCCTTTGTCAAAAATATGTACATTGCGTTATCCTTATTGCACTATTGCCGTCTTTGCCTGCAGATATAGGACTGAGTTACTTTTGGAGTCTTGGGAAATTTTGTTTCTATACTATTATTTAGAATAATTCCAGCAGTTATTAGGTCTGTTAGGCTTGTAAATAACTGGGATATACTGAAACTAGAGGTGATGGACACTGATTTTCTAATTTTTTTTCTATTTGCTTGGTGGTTGTAGGGAAGACACTAAGAATTATGGTCACATGGAGTACTAACCCAGGGCAAAATGTGCCTTTGGGCATAAAATTTCTGTATTTTATTTGCAGTTTTTAAAATTATAACCATAGAAATTTACGGTGTAGTACTTTATAAGATGAGAGACAAATAGAAAGACCCATAAACAGATGAGGATTTTTATTATGAATTTTTAATAAAAGAAAAATGTGTGGGCAATGTCTTCCCGTGCTTGTTGCTTGTAGGGTTAAGAGAAATTGTGTTCGTCGACAAAGGAATTCATTGCTTCAACACTTGTGACGTCTGACACTTAGTTAATTAGGTTTGAGGCTAACTGCAAACATCTATTTTATGTAGCAGATAAAAGTCAAATTTAGCATCATCACCAGTACAGTCGGCATACATTGAACTCTGCTCTCTGAATATGCTCTGTTATTACTGATACTCCAAAATGTGCAGATTCTCCTGTACTCCTACAAAATATTAAAATGCTGTTCAGTTCCATACGTACAACAGTGTAAGAATATTCTAACACAGAACAACGAAAATAACATATGGTAATTAGCTGAGTTACGGTAGAGCTACAGTTTCATTACGTAGCAGACCGAGGTGATATATCATGCATTCCTGTAGCTGGGAAACATCTTCAATACTCGGAAGAACAGCGTCCACAATTAAAACTTCACCGTTCTGATATACGAACTTTTGCTCTACTGCCGATAGTGAGGTAAAAAATTTAACCCCCCTCCTGAGTACGGAGAAAGTACGATACATCGTCGTTTAACCTCGTGGTATCCTGAATCTTGCTGTCACGTTGGCAGTTGGCTTGTATGGAGCTTTCAACGATATATCAGCGCAGATGGAAGCAGCTCTCTTCACATACACGGAAAACTAGACCGCCAAAAGAGAAGGTAACAAATTACCTGTAAGTATTCTTTTTGTTATTCAAATATTTCATTACAACTCCGTTCCTCAGAAATTTCTTGTTTAACTACAATATTTTTGCAGGGTTTTAACACCGGCTTGTGATGTGAGGACTGCAAACCTTGGAAATTGCCAGTCTAAATATCGAACCTTCCAATCACTGATGTCTTCATCGTAAAAGGTATGTAGAACACTGCAATTAGTCAGAATCTGTTCGAATAGTTTTATTTCAAGTAATAGATGAACCGGAGGAAATGACTGTAAGGCTTATTGTGAAATTTGCACTGTTTCACAAAGCATACACGGTCAGCCTGTCGTATAAGTTGATCGCAATATATTTTGTTTTTGAGTACAGGCGTTTTATAAGAATAGCGGGAATAGTGCCCTGTTGAAGTAACAGTAGGTTATAGAATTTTGAACAATTTATTCATACGAACTGTGAGGGTAGAAATAAAAAAAAATTGAAGTGAAACAAAGCGGTGAAAAGTAACTGTGAAGAATTACTTTTACAGCGGAAAACAAACTGATTACAGATCATTTTGTTCTTACTGTTTATCGATACTTAATTTAGGTATTCAGCTATAGTGTAACAGTTTCTACTGCACTGCCCGTAACACACACATAGATTTGCGTGAGTATAAAATCACAAAACTTTCATTCAAATAAATGTGCTTGAGTGCTTCTCTGCGTAACGTATAACACGAATGATATTATTAATAATTTTCTATACTTTCATGGCCTAAAAACATTTTGTTGCTCGCCGCTACTATATGCACACATTGTATTTGGAAACGTAAGTAATAAACTTCGCTTCGCCTAGTTATCAAATTTATGAAGTTGTCCCGAGACTTTTAGAGTAACTTTTAGCTAATTAAGGAGTGGGATCTGGATAAAGACTTTGGCTGAGCCTTGAAATCTTTCAAGAGTTTGACTCCCTTGCTTTTCCCGCCGAAGTTTGTACTGTCGGTCAGTCGCGCTTGAAGTACTCCAAGAAGCCGCTAGATGTCTCTAACATCTCTGAATGCTCAACGGGAATATTACAGTTTAATTCTTTTAAACGCTGAACCCCCTTACATCTGAGGTATAAACATCAGTTAACGATTACAGAGCTACGTATTTGTTATTCAGTTAAATTGTACACTGCTAATTCTTCATTTTTCCGATGTTGGCAACGACGTAGTTCGCACGATGAGCAGTAGAGGGCTCCCGGTTCCGCCGGCTGTTTCCGAGGGATAAGAAGGTCCGATATTCAAGCACTGTGTGTTGTGAAGCTGTTCGGGCAGGTCGCGAAAGTTAGCTGTGCGTCTCCGCAGTAAAGCTGAAGTTGCAACTGCGAATTTCCGATACACAAACTGCGCGATTCGTGCCGGCGGTCGAACGAGCATCTTTCGCGTGACCGTTTCCTTTGCCTTGTTAGGCCTAAGTTAAGACATCTATTACTTGGTAAGTGTTCTGAAATAGCTTGTAGTATAACTGATAACTGCTTCCAAATATGTTTATCCTTTGTTGTGAAATAGGAAAATGTATTCAATCAATTTAAAACAGTTTTGCCATCTCCGAAATTCGGATGGTATAGGTGTCAGAAAGCGTCTTTTCGAGTTTGAAGTAAATACTAGTCGGAATGCTACCAGGTAAACTATAAAACAGTTTTTTGAAATATAGGCTCATGAAAAAAAGCAACCCTTTTTCTTTTTTTATATGTGAGTTTAAATTTTTAAGTGCTTGACGTCAGCCTCAAGCTTTTTTAATTCAAATTATTAGGCTATTTTGTGTAATGTTATACCCAAAAGCATGCTAAGCATGTTGCACAATATGATAGTTTAATTTTTGTTGGTTGTTGTAATGATAGTGCAAATGAACAATCATTCAGTTTTAGACAGCATGCGTTCAGATTATGTATAGTTTAGCTTTTGAATTGATGGTTTGTGATATATATTTGCATTAGATATGTAATGTTTTGCTTAAATATTTTTCTTTGCGTGCCGTTTTCACCTGTTGTCATGGAAACACGCTTTTTGCTCATAGTAGCTGAATACTATTTCTAATTCGTTCTTTAGTTAATTAATGCTGGCATTTTTTTCTGTTGTGGAAATAGCGCAAATATAACAACAAAAGCAATAATAGTGTGCGCTTGACGTGCTACAGTGCACTCCAGCACAGAATGTGTGCAGGCAGCATGTCGAAGCTTAGCATGAGATGGGCATTGATAAAGGAGGTTGCCAGCCTCACTGCAGAGTGTTGTGAGGGCAGTTTCCATGGCGACGGTGACCTGGGCCGGCGGTCGCTCGATCGCACTGACCAAGGCTGCGGTGGGCGGCCGCCTCCCCACAGCGGAGCACACTTCTTTTCTTTAAGCATGCCGCCTAGCCGCATTATGTTTTTGTTCTCGTCTGTGTTGTCTGGTATCCCGTATGCACTCCCTACTCACCCTGAACTCTGAGCTTCCCGTGTATCTCCTTATCCTCAGCAAATGTATCACCATGATTTCAGCAATTCACAGGTCAATCAATGGTATAATTTTTATCATAGGCAGCAACTAATATATCACTCGTCCATAGGCAGCAGTAGATCTCATTCCTCAGAGCAGAAACGGCTTTCTAAAAAATTCACTCTCGCTCCCGGTTACAAATTGTCATACACATCTTTAGTCTTTCCTTGCTCAATTTTTGAATAACTTTACATTTTTTACATGTTTTTCTTACAAAGCTTCAACGGAAATAGTTCCTAAAAACATCACCACCTACTGAGAATAAGTGCCTTCGCACCCCCGTGTCCATTCTCGAAACACGTTCTTCCGTTTTAATTTTCTCCAGTATTGGTTAATCGTGTTGAAATGTGCCAGATATTGGCTCGAACCCTGGAACCGGCTTTTCGCAGGCGGTGCGCTGCCTCTTACACCACGCGGACTCGCAGTGCCTTACCACGGTCAATAAGGAGCCCTTAGCAACCTGAAGCAGTTTGAGTCGATCAGGCATGCTTGGATCGCACAATGGATGTCAAACTCCCTGGGAAACGCAAATGCCTGTGAGAATACTACACCCGTCAACTTGCCACTCAGTGTAGACATATTCAGCAAAAGATTAGGAAAAAACGCTTTTACAGCAACTTTTGTCCCTCCTGATACACAGTATCTTCGCTTCAAAGTTTTACCTTGGAATCTTTTCAAATATTCATGCCTGCTTCGTCTTCCATCCATAGTTCCTACACTATTATGTGGCTCAGAGTGCTGAGTTCTAATTATCGCCTTGAATAATTCATTTAGGTCTGTTTCTACGGGGTCGCTTTGACAGATTTTTCAAACATGTCTCATTTCCTCTGTTGGGTGTTAGGTGGATGACAGATGAAATCAATAATACCAAGTCATACACTTCAGATGCATGATCTCTCTCTCTCTCTCTCTCTCTCTCTCTCTCTCTCTCTCTCTCTAACTCCCGATAAGTCAGAAATGGCGATTTTTTGTTTATTGTTGAAAATATGTTTAAAAGTCCCAATGTGTACGAAAATTTGTCCGTTTGAGAGAATCAGTGTAGTTATAGGCCACTTAATGGTTTGTCAGGGCAAGGATAGCGGTGGTTTCCTCAAGTCTCGCATTTTTGGGTTATCACTGTTATTGTCGTGTTTTACGTCAAGTAGTAAAACAAAAAGCTCACCAGTTATCGCTGACATTCTTTCATCACTCTTGAATGATTTCTCTCTCTGGGAATTTCTATCAGACGACATTAGGGGGTGACTGAAAGCAGTTGCCTGCGATTTGGGTACACACGATACCATCACGTTTGTGAAGCACCCGTCGTGGTGTAAGGTAAAAGAAACAGCGTGAATTCATATGAAAGGCTGGACCTGGAAATATTGAAGGATATCATTAGAGGCACCTTCTTGCAATTACGGTACGAGCTTCTACTTATTTGTTCTGTATATACTAAAGTGATACACTATGGCTCAGGCGGAGCAATAAGACAATTTCAAACATTCCGGCTTCGAAATCTAAAGAGAAGCATATAATGATGGTATCCTACATTTGTAGAATACTGCCGTGTATTGTTAGCTAATTAGGCTTTTCCTTGCCCAAATCACTAGGCTCTGATCCTACGGACGTAATTATACCGACCGAATGTGAATGGAAGGCGATCTATAAATTGCTAAGCGACAATGAAGCTCAGAATTGTAAATCCGGAAATGTCATGTTGCAATAATTGTAATGTTTCTGCGCTTCACATAACTGATACTACCGCGCATACCAATAGAAACTAAAAATAATGTTCATAAAAGTTATCAGTAAATAAATAATGCGATCAGGAGTCTTCTCTGCTGTTACCTCTTGGTGACTTACAACTTGTGATTCATTGGTCCCATCTTATATGTTAAAAGAATATACGAAAACTACAGTCGGCCAGACCAAACTACCCGACAGATTTCCTTCATTTTTGCTTTAAACGAAAGATATTCATTCGCAGATTTGTCATGAAGTATCAGAATTAAGTCTCGCCATCTTTTATTTTTATTCAAACGCGGAATGCTTCTGTCCTTGCATTGAATATTGTAATCGCTTTGTTTTATGGCATCCTCGGTTCTCATTAAGGTGCGCATTTTTTTCTTTTTTACCCCCAACACTCAGCGGATCGAGGTATTTCATCTGCTCTTTTAAACACTTGCCTTGATTGATTCTCAAGAAAGGTATGCGTGAACATTCAACTTTATTTGCATTTTCCGAACTTTTTAGTAATTCCACTAACGGTGTGAAGTATTCGCACGGGTCCTCGAGTGTTAATTAATGGCATTCTGTTACAAACCGTTTCTTGCTTATTTGGTAGCGTAAATCTTCCAAAAGATCGCTTATTTCGACAGCCTTCATTATGTATCAGTCTAGTGTGATGTAAAGTTTCACAAATGAAAAAGGGATTGGCAGGGAAACAAAGGATTTGTTTTGAGCCCCACTATTAGTAGGATACGTAATGAAATGCTGAACGGTGGTAAGAAATTTCCATTTTAACAACCAATGCAATATGCAATCTCGTTACGTTTCCTAGGTGCTGACTTTTCTCGCGTTTCGGAATGATTTTGACGTGTAAAAAGTGCCGAGTTGCACCGTTGATTCGAAAAGCCCTTAAAACTGTAGGTGCCCCCTACAACGACCTGAGCAAGTCAGTTCGAAGGTCCGAGGTAGGGTTATCAGATGTGAGTCTTCAGATCTGCTAAAGTGTTGCAATAATAATTCGGATTCATTAGAAGCGGCGTTCCCTTCCGTTGTTGCATAAATGTTTTTACTGACCCCCTCGCAGCTCGAATTTTACGAAAATTGCCACACCATTTATTTTAATTACTCTGAAATCGTAACTTGAGCTCGGCGCTACGGCGACGTAAAAGAAGTCTAGAAAAAAAAATCGCATTTTTGAAAGTAAGGTGACATTCTGTAGACTTTGCTATTGTTAAGAGTTCAAAAAGTTGTAATTACTCATTTTGAAGTTATAGCAGCTGTATCTAAAAGAAAAAACAAAACACACATTTCAACAATGTTACTGAAAACCCTCCCGGACGGTCGAAAAAGAGGAAAATGCCCGGGTAAAATAGAACGTCTAGTTGTCCTAATCGGAGGAGACCAACGATTTACCACCTGGAATAGGGCCATGCTTAGTAAAACATTGAGGTGTTCAAACTAATCTTCGAATTGTCGACTTCTTTACCTGATTTGCAGTTCAATGTTAGAAAATACGAAGAAACTTTCTACTGAGATAAAAATGATGCACGGTGAAGCAGCTAATCTATACCGGATCCGTACGTTTCTTGTGTGTTCATGATGCTAGAGATTGCAGAAAAACATGTTCCGTAGGCTCGGAACTTTCCTACTGTAACTGTATTTGCTGAGACTAGCACGGCTGTTCATTACTGGAAAAGTTTTCGTACCGTTTTGTTCACTGATTCTCTCTTGTAATACCTACTGTCATATTCTGGGAGTGTTCACTGGACCTGGAGTATGCGCTTATACTCTCTTAAGGTGGGAAAAAGAGACAATACCAAGATACTACACGTGTGAAAAGGAAATGGGTTGAAGTGGTGTTTGTTTGTAAAAAAAAAAAAAAAAAAAAAAAAAAATGGAATTCAAAAAGAATTACATTCTTTTATGAAAGC
Source organism: Locusta migratoria (assembly GCA_026315105.1). NCBI lineage: Eukaryota > Metazoa > Arthropoda > Insecta > Orthoptera > Acrididae > Locusta > Locusta migratoria. The sequence goes on along the minus strand of CM048747.1, from coordinate 51,520,876 downwards.
GCGCCGCAAGTTCAACGCTAGGATCCACCTCTGACCCTTGCGCAAGAAGTTATCTGGCCTCGCAGTCATTCATAGTTGTTGTATTGTTGTGCACCTGAAACATATACTACCGAATACTGTCCAACTGGTGCGTTAGATCGTCAGAAATTGGGAGTGGTTGGAGGGGAGTCACACAGTGCTCCAAACGTTCAGTCAAAAAACATATTCAGCGACCTTGGTGGCCAGGTAGGGTTTGAGGAGCAATAGGGGAGTCTCGCCCTCAACGGACAGGAGTTATCTTGCTGAAGTGTAATGCCAGGATGTGTCCCATGAATGGCGGCAAGACCAGGCGTACAAGATGGTCGCAGTACCGCCGTTGTGGAAGGGTGCACTGGGTTCATGTAACAGTATATTATTTTTCTAAAAGCGTGCGGGAGAAAGGAACACATCAATCTTTCCTGTTTCGAACTCATTTCTGTCATTTTAGGATGATCACCATGTCTCCCTGTGTAGGTGGGTACCAACAAAATGTTGGAATTCGAAGGAGAAAGTTTGTGAAAGACATTTCGCATAGAGATCTCGCCGCAACGAATAATGCCTTTGTTTTAATGATTTACACCCACAACTGGTGTATCATTTATGTGACACTCTCCCAACCTGTATCGCGATAATAGAAAATTAACTGTCTTTCTCTGAACTTTCTCTGTCAACTGTTTGTCCCGCAAGGTGAGGATCCTACAATGCTCAGCAATACTCCAAAATAGGGCGGAGAAATGTGGCGTAAGCAGTCTATTTATTGGACATGTTTCATGCTGTTAAGTGTTCTGCGAGAGAAACGCAGCCTTCGGTTCTTTACAATTGTGTTGTAATTGTAATGCCTAGGTATGTTTAACTGATTGTGTAAATGAACTTAAACGAATATCGTTAAGAACTCGTAGCTATTCTTTAAGGCCAGTTACTAATTTTCCCACCAGGTTGATAGTTTATACCTGCCCCAGGCGTTTCCAGACACCTCAGTCAATGAGGTGCCAATCCGAATGTGTCGGACAGGACTGCAAATGAGTTTCGCGGTGTTAGGGGCTGGATGGTAGTCGGCGTGAGCTGTAAACGCCCTGTCTGAGAGCAACCTCTTAATGGCTCTTGAAGTCCCTGGAGCACCAGCTGCAAGTCAGATCGATGTCGCCTGTGAGGCAGTGAGTGCCCCTCTGGCTGTTGCTGCTCTTGTATCGAGCGAGGGGGGCGCAGTGGCGAGACCCTGGAATCGCATTCGGGAGGACGTTGCTTCAAATCCACCTCCGGCCATCAAACTTTAGTCTGAATGAACTGAGGTACCAACAGCCGTATGTATAATAAAATATTTATTGTATCAGAATGAGATTCGGCATTCTACTATGCCCTCTTCAGGTCCCTACATCACAGCATAATATCCAAAAGTAGGGATACAAAACTGGATTCGTGGACTTCTGTTTCTTAGGTTGTTTCCCCCTAAGAGACAGAAGTCCACGAATCCAGTTTTAGTATCCCTACTTTTGGATATTACGCTCCGATGTAAGGACCTGAAGATGGCATAGTAGAATGCCGAAACTGGTTGTGATACAATAAATATTTTATTATACATAGCGTTGTTGGTACCTCAGTTCCTTCAGACTCTTGACCAGCCGCTGTCCTGTTTCCACCACTAATGATGGGATTCAATAAGAATCAAACTCTAGGTTCTCCGTGATTTCCCTGAATAAATAATTTTCGTATGCCGGCAATACTTTGGATTCATAAAAGGTGCAAAACAGTGGTATAAATCACTGATTTAGCGAGAGTATCTATAACGATGGGTTTACTCTCGAAATTGTGTGTTTTATGTTAGCGTTTCTAGTAAATCATACGGCTGATTGTCGCGTTACTTTGTGATGGGTTCTATGGTGGAGTGGCTGACGTTTGTATAAACTGCATCCCTTGTTTTGGGGTGGTATTAGTAGCCAACAGCTGTTCCTGTGCCGCCTCTTTAACAACTGCGATCATATTAGAGACGACCGAACCCTCGGTGCTCCAAAAATTATGCTTCATTTCTTGCTATTTAGTACGTTTCTCCGTAACATCTGAATACCTTAGTACATAAGCAAATGTACAAACGTGTGTGGTTAACGCTGATAACTGAACTTAAATAAAATCTGCATAAATCATTGGACGCTTCGCTGTACCTCTTGACAAGTTGCGGCCAGCTGGTTTTTGATGCACTGTGCGGCTTTCGCGGGTTTCGTCCGCTTGTTCCACTTCCCCCACAAAGAGCGGTGCTCCGTCACGAGTCTACTGACTCATTATACCAATCCTCATTTAGCATGTCACCGCAGCACGTTTGCTTATTGTTGCGGCGTATTAAGTTTACAGAACACAATGCCGTATGGTATCACAACTGAAGACAGTAGATGGTATTGTCGGAAGTGACTGGTGAAGCCTGTGAGTGTGGGTGGCGGTATCGAGTGGCTGGTCAGGAAACCGTCACGCGGCGCGGCCTGCCTTGCTAATCGTTACCGCGGGCCACACGTGCCGAAGCGAGCGACTGCCGCGTGACGGCCGCGCGCTCTCCGAATGTACGAGCGAATAGTTTAAGGATTAGATGTACGAACAACGTATAGTGGAATCTTCCCATACACTGCTCAAAACAATTAGGGAACCATGTGGGGTATCATACCACGCCGCTAGAGCGACCACGCCGGAATTTATAGTCACAAGACAGATTTACTCATCATTACATATAAGAGATTAATTCTAATACAGTTGTTACAACGCAGCTTAATAAATCTCTCCTCTTTGCTTTTCTCATGTTGGAAAGAGGTAGTACGGACCAAAAATCATTATCTTCTAATATATAAAGCAGTGTTTCCGTATGTTTGTACGTGTTGCATACAAATCTACATTTTTGATCTAATATTTATGAAATTTTGTACTCGTAAGTTTCAATCCATGAGGACGGTCGCCGTAAGTGTAAGAATCACATAAGATATATAGTTCACGAGATATGGCGTCATAAACAATGATGCGCGAAAAACTGCTGAATTTTGCGACAATGCTGCTCATTTTCCCCTAAACCATTGGAACAATTTCAACCAAATTTGGTACAAACATTCCTTACCGTGAGGTAACAATTGCTGCATGGTTAAGAATCACATACGGCACATGGTTCAAAAGATATTACGTCATAACCAATAGAAATCGCAAAAAATGCCATATAATGCGACGAGACTTTCAAAATACTGTATGAGAATGACAGTACTTAGCGACTTGCCACAAACTTTAAGCATAATTTCAAACCTATATTAAACTTTTTCTCGCTGGCAACCGTAGTAAAATATTGAAAGGGAAAAGGTTTCTCGCTTACTACTTTTCCGCTGTTTATGGAGCAAAACGACGGCATACGGTATGGCTTTAAAATTCGTACACTACAAATTGTAGCCGCAGGAAATTTTACAGACAGTATACACATATATATTTGAACGGACCTTCCAAATTGTATCAAAGGACGACACATAGTTCATGAGATATGAGCGCATAAACATTATCGTTCATGGAAAACCGCCCCATCACGCACCAAGTTTTAATCTATTACTTCTTTAATACCAATTATTTCACCTCTGGCAGCATTGCTCATGTGAAAAATACTGAGTAGCACCGTGGTTCGGAACCCACGTTAAACTGTAGGTCCCCCTATAACTGGCTGGGTAAGTCGGTTCGAAGGTCGGAGGAAGGCAACGGCATACCACCTCCAAACAGGACCATGCCTAGTAAAGCACTGTGCTGTTCAAACCAATCTTCGGATTGTTGACTGCTTTACCTTTTATTAATTCCATTCCCAAGAGATTTACCGACATACAGCCCTTATACAAATGAATATATACCTGAAAAATGGCAGCAATAAATAAATACCCGGGCAACGCCGGGTTTTCAGCTAGTATACATATATTAACGCAGTTTATTCACCTATTAGTCACAATTGTAATTTTTGTGTTGTAGAGTACGATAGCTTGCTGTCTCAACTCATTGAGGTTTACATGACGTTTATTTAAAGCGAGGTACCATGGGGCTACCGTAATAGTGGAAAGTCACTCTAGCTGCCCTCTTATATGGTGTGTGATCACCTCACGGCCAGTATATTCGCACACCTGCGTGGCATGGACAATACGGGGTTATCAATCAGCTCTTGAGGGATATTTGGCCATTCTTCCATGAGTGCAATATCCAGCTCTGCAAACGATGTGAGCGGTGCTGTCCTGGCTGTAGTGCGTCTGCCAAGTGCTTCCCAGACACGGTCTGGTTTAAGTCTGGTGAATAAGCTGGCCACTTCATTCGTTCAGTTCCCTCAGCTTCAAGCATGTTGTCCACTAGTGCAGCTGTTGTAAGAACGAGCGTTATCGTCCACAAGAAGAAATACCCTCTCCTATGGCACTAGCGGAGAGCATAACAGTGTCAAAGTATATCGTCTCTCTCAAATCTGAATAGGTTCACAGATTTGTGACTGGTTGGAAGACTTCCTAAGTAATAGAACGCAGAGACGATTGTTTCGTCAGGAACCCCAGGGGAGTGTGATAGGACCGCTATTATTTTCTATCTATATAAACGATCTGATGGACAGAGTAACTTGTAATTACGGTTGTTTGCTGATGCTGTGGTGTATGAGAGGGAGTCTTTAACTGACTGTAACAGCGAAAATTTGTAGTTGGAGCGAAGAATGGCAGCTAGCTCTCAATGTAGAAAAATGTAAAGTGATGCGTGTGAGTAGGAAAATCAATCCCATAATATTCAAATACAGCATTAGTAGTGAGCTTATTGATGCAGCCGCGTCGTTCAAATATTTAGGCATAACATTGGAGAGCGATATGAAATGGAACGAACATGTAAGGACTGTTGTGAGTAAGGCAGACAGCCGACTTCGGTTTATTGAGAGAATTTTGGGAAGATGTACTCCACCTGTAAAGGAAACCACAAATAAAACGCTTGTACGACCACGTCTTGAGTATTGATCAAGTGTTTGGGACCCGCAGCAGATCAGTTTAAAGGAAAGACATTGAAGCAGTTCGAAGGCGAGCAGCTAGGTTTGTTACTGTTAGTTTCGACCAATGAGCGAGTATCACAGGAATGCTCCGGGAACTGAAATGGGGATCGCTGGAAAAAGACGACGTTCTTTTCGTGAATTTGTGTTGAGGAAATTTGAAGCTGTGTGTAGTACGATATTGCTGCCACCTACTTAACTTTCGCGTAGTGATCAGAGACGAGAGAAATTAGGGCATATAGGCATTCTCTTTTTCCTAGTTCTATTTGCACTGGAATAGGAAAGGAAATGCCTAGTAGTGGTACAGTGTACCCTCTGCCAAACATTTTACGGTGGATTGCGGAGTATGTATGTAGATGTACCTCTGAACAGTCATAGCCCTATTCTGAACGACGTAAGGTCCATACGTCCGCTGGTACTGACTCTTGCCCACACCATTCGTTTACCACAATAATATGACGTTTCCTGCAGATCAGCAGCATTGTTCCGACTTCCACAATCTCTCCAGATGAGAGAACGACGACTGTCCGGTTGAACACACAATCGTGACTTATCTGTGAACAGAACTTTAGGGCTCCAATCCAGACGTTCCTCAGCCCAGTTTTCAGGGCTAAACGGTGTCCTGCTTTTAATGGAGCACACACCATAGGCCTCTGCGCATGGAGGCCACATTCCCGAAGGCGATTTCGGGCTGTTTGTATTGATATTGCGCGTCATGTTGCTGTCTGGAGGGTGCATTGCAGCTGAGTTCCATTCAGCTTCCTGTCTTTACTGGTTGTTAAATGGATATAACGGTCCCCTCTTGGTCATGTGGACGACCTTGGCCTTGCCTTCTTTTAACGGTGTCTGTTATCTGAAATCGCGTCCAGTTCCCGGAAATTACAGTGTGGGACACTAAAGTAGCTTCAGCCACCTGCCTTTCCATTCCAACCTCCCTATGGCTCCCCAATAGCTTCGTGTAAATCACGTTGTTGTTGATTGCACTACCTGCTCACTACACTGTTTCAACCCAACTGCTTGTGTAATTCGTTTTGAAAGCAAAGGTGAGCCCCAACCCCTCTGCAGGTACTTCCTGTTATTACCACTATCTCGGTTTCCGTAATGTTTTCTCCATTTCGTAGAACCTACAGAAGGACGTTGAAGCATTGCTGATCCCCTAATTGAATTAAAACTTAGAATTTTTAGTAAGTCCGACAAATTTAATTTGTGAACCGGTTTTCGGCTTATAAGGCCATCTTCAGACTTTATTGTCTTACAGACTTGGAAGATGTTCTACTCGTTACACTTACATTGAGGTAAATATTGTACTTGAATATGAGTGTAAAAAGTAGAATATCTTAATATTTAAAAAAAGTATATCATAGGGCAAATTGTGAGGCTTTTCATAAGAAGTCTTTCGACATATTATGAATGGTCATCATTAGATCTTCTCCTAGCTGGGTAACGACGAGACATTTGTTGTCAACGAATTTTACATAAGTGGTACAGTCAATAAATATTGAAACTTGACGCCTGGAGGATAGACACCCACACAGCTCTGAGTTGCACAGGCTGCCGCATTACAGGAAACACCACTTTCACCTTCAGTCGTGATCCGGTTACGAAATGTCGTCCGCACAACTGTTGAGGTCACCAAAAATATGTGACCATCACGTTTGTTTTGTAACAGGATTCGTGGCACACTGTGCTCGGTAACAAGACATGTTGAGGTCGTCCGTCAGAATTTTGTGAAAAGTCCCTTGGCTGCATAACGGTCTACCGATTGGGAACAATTTCCTGGATCTTGCATTCTGTTGGAACTGTTCGTGACCGTCCATTACGCACATCATCTTACAAACTGCCCCGTCCTTGCACACAACGTCGGTGCCACCTAAACACTGCTACTCAATGCGTCCCCACCATACACCTCCTGCCGCATTTAAAACATTTGAGCAGCGGTTTAGCCCAATTGTTGGCAGAACTTGATGTTTGGCCGTTGCTCAAACTGAGACATGCCGACGTCCGACTGGAGCGTTCAGCTCACCGTCACAGCGACTGCACGTCTGCTTGCAGTGCACGCACTCAACTGTCTTTTGCAGGGTAAAGATTGACCTGGCATCATATCACGCCTCCACCTATGCGCACCACAGCGCCATCATCCGATCAATCTCAGAACTTCTTGATTATAGCACACACATAATATTTTTACAATATTACCTTTTACAGTATGACGATTTGTTGTACAAAGCCTCAAAATTCCCATATGACGTAATTTTTTTTAATTCTAAAAACTATCGTTGAAATCGGGAATTAAAATAATTACTTGTGATCGGGGCTGCGATTGTCCCTTTGACTCGCTACGACCATGCAACTAATAACTATGTCCACCAAAGGCTTGGTGTAGTCTCAATCATAGAGAAGGCAAGAGAGGCTCGTCTTCGGTGGTATGGCCACTTCATGAGGAAAGAGTTCGATTTTGTGACTAAAACAGCACGCCAATTCGATCCAGGACGACGCCGAACCCGAGGTAGACCGCTCAAGAGGTGGATAGATAACAACAAAATGTCTGTAAATCTACCGGACCAAACTGCGTGGTCATCAGTCCGTAGCTTACAAACTACTTAAACCTAAGGTAAACTAACCTAAGGACAACACACACACACACGCGCCCCAGGGAGGACTCGAACCTCCACGGCGAGCAACCGCGTGCTCCGCAGCGAGGTGCTTTAGACCGCTCGGGAAAAATTCTAGGAAAGAAGACTTGCGATCAGGGCGTAATAACCCTTAGGATAAATTCATTCAAGCTCTATGACTAGGGAAACAAATTTAAGAAATCTTTGGCCGACACTACGTCGGGGGTTCCAATCCCCCCTCGGGCATGGATATTTTTGCTGTCCCTAGTATTAGCTTTTTTGTAAGTTTAGGGACTGATGACCCCCCTTAGTTAAGTCCCATAAGCTCTACAAACATTTGAACATATTTTCTTTAGCCGAAATTACAAGTAATTGAACTGAGACACACACCACCCGCATCAGTATTTAAATCTAGCCACACATGTTAGCTATGCATAATACCTATGCCCCAGGCTAACATCGCTGGACTCAAAAAAGTTTTCTAAGCACAAATCCCTGCAGTTGTAGAAATACGAAAATTTAACCAGCTCATAAATCTCGTGAGACGACCACAAAACTCTGTTCAACCATTGGCGAAAGACCTTCATAGGTACGTGCTTGTCCCGCTACCTTCTTGAGATTCTCATTTATCTTGCAGTTTGGGTAGTCCCTCAAGTGGAGATTGAGAGTACTCGACGAGGTGATGCAGTGATTGAGATATCCCATTCGTGATGACGGTGGTTCAAATCCTCTTCCGGCCATCAATATTTTTCAGCAGTTTTCCTCATTCGCTTAAGGCAAATGCTGGGATGTGTTCTTCGAAAAGGTGTCACATTTCCTTCCCCTAATCTGAACTAGTTCGTCGCTCGGTGGGTCAATGGGAAGTGGTAGCTAATTAATTCAAAGGACGCGTGTTCGATCCCCTGCCAATTCTAGGATATTTATTTCACAATCATCACTTTCTTGCGAGTTCCTCGGAATCCACGTTAAGCTGTGTCTCTCAATAACCGACTGGGTAAGTCGAATGGTCGGAGAAAGGCATCGGAACACCAACATGACCATGCCTTGTAAATCAAGGTAGAGATCAACGTAATATTCGGATTATAAATGTATATTTAGTATACAAAGTATTTAATTAAAGCGGAAGTGACCCGTAAGGCCTTCAGTGCTGTTGCACCAAGTGCTCCAACTTAACGGCAATTTGAGAAACGACGCGTAAAGTGGAGATGAACAGCAGAAGTTGAGAATGTTTGCTGGGTGGTAGGCGTGCTGGGGCTGTTCGTGTAGTTGTGTTGACCGCTGCATCAGGCTGGCGTAGTGGTCAGCGCCATTCCTTAGTCAGCAGTAGCCTCGGGTTCTAATGCCGACTGGATACAAATCTTCAGCTTTTCACATTTAAGTGAATGGCTTCTGGCAGTAATCGTCTCAAATTACTCCGTGCTTTAATCGTGAGTTTTATGACCGCTTTATCGTTTTACGTCGCCTCTAACGCCACAATACTGATCTTCCTTCTTTCCTTTGCCACTCTGCATTCTGCTGCTAATTTCTTCATCTACATGGGATACTCTGCAAATCACATTTAAGTGCCTGGCAGAGGGTTCATCGAACCACCATTATAGTATTTATCTCCCATTCCATTCTCGAATAGCGCGCGGGAAGAAAGAACACCTGAATCTCTCCGTTAAAGCTCTGATTTCTCGTATTTCATTCTGATAATTTCTAACTATGTAAGTGGGAGTCATCAATATATTTTTGCCTTCAGAGGTGAATGTTGGCGATTGCAGTTTCGTAAGTAGCCCACGCCGCAGCGATAAGCGCCGTTATTGTAATGATTCCCATCCCAGATCCTGTATCATTTCCGTAACGCTGTCTCCCCTGTATCGTGAGAATACGAAACGAGCTGCCCTTCTTTGGGGTCTTTCGATGTCCTCCGTCAAACCCACCTGATAAGGATCCCACACTGGACTGCAATACTCCAAAAATGGACGGACGAGCGTAGTGTATGCAATTTCTTTTGTAGTTCTGTTGCAGGTTTTAAGAGTTCTGGCAATAAAACGCAGTCCCTGGTTCGCCTTTCCCACGATATTATGTACGTGTTCTTTCCAATTTAAGTCTGAAGTAATAGTAATTCCTAGGTATTTTGTGGAGTTTACGGCCTTCACTTTTGATTGATTTATCTTGTAACCAAAGTTTAACGGATTTCTGTTCGTACTCTTCTCATTATTAAGAGTCAGTTGCCAATTTTTACACCATACTGATACCGTATTTAGATCGTTCTGAAGTTGGTTTTGATCTTTAGATGATATTACTAGACTGTAAATGACGGCGTCATCTGCAATCAAACTAAGAGAGCTATTCAGATTTTCCCCTAACTCGTTTATGTGAATAAGGAACAGCAGAGGACCAATGACACTACCCTGTGGAACGCCCGATATCGCCTCTGTTTTAGTCGATGCCTTACCATCGATTACTACGAACTGTCCCCCCTCTTACAGGAAATCCCCTATCCAATTGCAAATTTGGAGCTATGTACCATAACCACGCAATTTGATAAAAAGCCATTTGTGAGGTACGGTGTCGAAAGCATTCTGGAAATCAAGAAATACGGAATCGATTTGCGAAACCCTTGTCGATAGCACCCATCACTTCCTGTGAATAAAGAGCTAGTAGTGTTTTGCATGAACGATATTTTCTAAATTTTTTGTAATAATAGTAACGTACAGATTCGCAAATAAAACGTTACGGACTTAAAATTTCTGTTGCGACACAACGTTCGAAATGTTTTCATAACTGATATTCCGGCTTGTTCCGGAGAATGAAACGTAGAATAAACGTTCAACTTATTTGCTAGGATAAAACTTACAAGGTATTGCGCAACATGTACCAACGAGGCAATAAGGATCCAGAGAAAATGCGCATAAGGGTGAAAACCGCCTTAGGGAGGACAACACGGAAGGTTAGAGGGATGCCGCCTCCTTTATTAAGAGCCGAGGGGGTTGCTGGGCCTGTAATCTTGCAGGGGGAAGAAACAGGCTGCGTCGCTTCTAATTTGGGCAGAGCTGCGCCGCCGTCTCAGAGAGGGGGTTAGGCGGGCGCGAGTATAGCGGAGGACGGCACACTCTTCAAAAGGCAAGTGCGCTGGGAAACCCCGAGTCACAATGTGAGGGATTAAGCTCGTCGTAAATAAAACACACTAGAGTGGTAAACTCAAGAGTAGACATTTGGTAATTTCCATTTATAAGAAGGAAGGAAGGAAGCAAGCAAGCTTGGAGTTTTAACGTCCCGTCCACAGCGTGGTCATCAGAGACCGAGCTTACGCTCGGAGTATTTGGGTAAGGATGTGGGAGGAAATCGGCCGTGCCCTTTCAAAGGAACCATCCCGGCATTTGCCTGGAGCGATTTAGGGAAATCACGGAAAACCTAAATCTGGATGGCCGGAGGAGGATTTGAACCACCATCCTTCCGAATGAGAGTCCAGTGTGTTACCACTACGCCACCTCGCTTGATCATTTATAAGAAATGTTCCATACTGCTAACCTATGCTTTTATTCTTAAACTCAGCTTACCGTCCGATGAATCGGATAGCAGCTTTTCTGATCTTAATGTATATCTTAGGTCCTATATTGGTTCAATCGGCTAAAAACAAAAAGTCGTACACATTTCATTTATACTCAGCTGTCAAGAAATGGTGTTACCTGTTGTCCTCTTAGTTGTTCAGTCGAGGTCGATTGCTCAAGTGGCCGGTTTCTCTGAGACACCTCTTGATGTCCCAATTCTCGCGTTTTCTTTCATAATGAGCATGTTTACGACGACAGCGCTTTGGGTGAAACATGTAAAACGAGAAAAAAATTCCGAAAATCTACTTACTATCGGACAATTTTTCGTCGATGTTATTTGAGGGTAAACCATAGGTAGCCGTTCGTATTGTCAGATGAAGAGGCTTGTATAGGACAGGGTAGCGTGAACGTGGAGAGCTGCATCAAACCAGTCTGCGGACTGAAGAAGGCGACGACGACGACGACGACGACGACGACGACGACGACAACAACAACAACAACAACAACAAAAAACCATGCTGAAAAGGTGTTTCGACTGTGTTTTTCGGCGAAACTCCTTTAGAGTGTCGGCCGCGGTGGCCGAGGGGACTGCGGCTCGTCAGTCACGGTCTGCACGGCCACTACGGTTGGGGGTTCGAATCCCCCCTCGGGCATGGATATTTGTGCCGTCCTTAGTGTTAGCTAGTTCATAAGTAGTTTGTAAGTTTGACTGATGACCCCGTAGATTTCAACATTTTCCTTTAGAGTCTGTGTGAAAATATAGGAGTATATTGCATGTTGGTAGACCAATAAGGCTATGCATTGGTGAACGTCAGCTTTGCAAGCAAACGGGAGTAATTTGCTATATGGTCGGGAAAAAACGTATTAAAGCACTAACGAGCATTTTTATTTTCTTTAAAGTTGATTCCGTAATGGAGACTGTGGCAGCCCACATAAGTATTGATGAAAAAATTCCCGCTTGTTGGTGGGATATATTTAAAAAACAAAATTTACTTATCGATTTCGTTCCCACGATGGAATATCAATGCAGATTGCAAGTCGTCATGACTCATGTATTCCGCATAAAACAATGAAGGGACAGATCCATAAAATAACTAAAGTCTTCCAGTACCTGTTTATTTTCAACGTTCACAGTGAAGACAAATTTTTCCGTCAGTGCTCTTTTTGGGCCTGCTGCGTCATAGAATGTTTTTAAATGACATCTAAAAATATTTATTCCGAAGACGCTGTTTTTAACTATTTATTGCGATAGGCCTGCTTCGGCATGAATGCCATCGACAGGTTAAATTGGTAGCTCTTCTCCTTGTTATATCGCTGTTTATCTGTTCAGTTTGTTACATTAACACGTATAAAAATGTTGCTTGTTGTTCTTTATGTAGATATTGATAAATCAATTCTTGAGGTGTCGCAAAGCCACATCATCAAAATTATTTTGATGTATGAATAGCTGCACAAAAAACTACTCAAACAGCAGTTCTTATGTTAATATAACCAAACAGAATAAACATCGATATTACAAGGAGAAGACGTTCTACCAATTTAACCTAACGATGGCATTCATGCCGAAGCAGGCCTATCGCAATATATAGTTAAAAATCAGCGTCTTTGGAATAAATAATTCTTACATTTTTTTCTTTAGTGCTGTTTTGCGTCATCTACGGAATAACGATGTCTGCATGCAAGAGTAAAGTATTGCTGATCAATGCGTGACATTGCTGCCTAGAAACGTGGTATTTTCTTGATGGGGATCTTCACCTCTGCATCGACAGTCTGAAAATGAACTACAGTCTCCCAAATCTAAACACCACCCTTGTTAGGCGGAAGCATTTTTGCGTCCAGGCATTTCGCTGAATCTGGGGAAGAAGTGTAACACTGAAAGAAAGTATTCAGAATAATTTTGGAGTAATATTGACAAGAAGGGGCTGTTTTCTCATCTCTCTCTCTCTCTCTCTCTCTCTCTCTCTCTCTCCTGAAAACATAAGAATTTATAACCACAAAGATAAGATTAGTCACGGCTCGAACGGAATTCATTATTTCTTCTCTTCGAGAGAACAACACGAAAGAAAACCGCTAGTAAGGATTAAGCGAGGCTAGAGAGCTTTGATAGACTTCTGACTGGATTCATCCTCTCTACTTCTAATTACTTTCCTATGCCAACCTGCTCATTTCAGAGTAGCATTTGTGTCTAAAAACCAATTGCGCGTTTGCCGTATTCCGATCTCTCTCCTCTGTTACAGTTTTTACCCTCTACACAGTATCTTGATGGTTATTTTCGGATTTCTAAATACATGTCATTTCATCTTGTATCTTCCCTTACCAGTGTTTGCGTTATGGTCCTTTCTTGACACAAAGCAACAATCATTTGCGAGACGATGTCGTAACAGCTGTACTAATTTTGAGTGGTATATCCCAGATATTTATGTCCACAGGTGTAAGAGACCGACTTCGTTCACATGTTGTAATTATATATGCGTGGTCTGGAGTAGTAGTTGTCAACTGAGGTGTTTTTTCGTGAAACTTGCAGGCACCCATGTTCACGGTTAGTTTATTCGATTAAAAGTCACACAGCTGTATGTGAACAAAGGCACTGCTCACAACCGAGGAGGAGGTCTTTACCTTCAGCAGAAGCAAGCTTCACAAAAAGCGAACACAGGCAGCCAGGTTAAGTGCTTTTATCCTGGACAAGTGACGCAGGCAGTGATTCACTTGTAGCACCGGTACTCTCCTCCCCATTTGAGGCTTATCATCCCACCTGAGTAAGTCCACAAAGGGTGACACACACACACACACACACACACACACACACACACACACACACGGAGTCTTCGAATATTCAGGTACTCTCGTGAAATTGCGTTGCTCCCACAAAACACTTGCAGATCCAACACACTGGTAAATTGATTCCGTTCTTCTAAATTTACAGATTTCGTCACCGTTCCTCACAGGCGATGTTTAATCAAACTGCGTGCCTCTCGAGTATTATTGCAGCTCTGTGATTTATCAGAAACGTCTCAGTTCGTAGTAATACATAGAAAACCATTGAGTAAAATAAGTTCAACAGTCCCTCTGATGTTTGTATAGTTATGAAAGATGTAAGAGATACCCCGAGCAGAGGTCATAGACAATACTGCCATTTAACGCTTAGTAGTTATTGCAAAATGAACACCAATTGCGAAATGTACTAGACAGGATAAATGTATGGTGCCAAAAACGGCAATTGACCCTAAATAAAGTGTTAGGCCGTAGAAGTATGGCTCAATAGCGCAGTGGTGAAGTACCAGATTATGAATCCAAAGGTCGTGGTTCGATCCCCGTTAGGTTCTAGGATTTTTACGTCACTTTCCACTTTTTTCACCTGTCAATGTTGTCGATTTGACAATATTGAGTAGGACCGTGGTTCAGGGTCAGTCAGTTCGAAGGTCATAAGAAGGCAACGGCATACCAAATAGGAAAAAATAGGATCATGCCTAGTAAAGCACTGTGATGTTCAAACCTATCTTAGGATTGTTGACTGCTTTACCTTTTTTCTTCATCTTTTTTCACCTAGGTTGTACAGATAAGTATTAAACGAAATTAAAGATCAATCGCACGAATTTCGAAGTTGTCAATTCCATTAAATACCTAGGAATTACAGTTACGAAGAACTTTAAATGGACAGACCACATAGATAATAATATGGGGCAGGCGAAATAAAGACTAAGCGTTATTGGCAGAAAACTTTTAAGCTGCAACAGATGGACTAAAGAGTCAGCCCACACAGTGCTTGTACGTTCTCCAATGTAAAATTGCTGCATGATGCGAAATCCACAACAGATAGGGTTGACAGAGTGCATCGAGAAAGTACAAAGAAGGGCAACTCATTTTGTATTGTCATGCAGTTACGGAAGAGGCGAGTGAGTGTATCACTGATGAGGCACACGAGATAAGGTAACGTCATTGAGACAAAAGCGTGATTCGTTGCGAGATTTACGAAATTTCAATCACCACCTTTCGCCTTCGAATGCGGAAGTATTTTATTTGCGCCATCTACGTCTGGAGAAATGACAATGATCAAAAAACGGAAAGATTCAAGTGTTAACACAAAGGAATACCTGACGTTTCCTGCCAATGAGTATTGAAATAAATCAATGAGAAAATCTGAAAATTTGTGCCTCGCTGGGATTCGAACCAGTCTCGTGCTTATCTGGCAGTCGCGGTGACCACTACCCCACTGAGGACACAGAGTTCGCCACGGCTGCGTGGACTGCCTTTGCTCGCCTAACATAGATTATCAACGTTTCCACACACGCCTGACGTACTGTCACTGCCAATCTCCACTCGGTGCTCGCCGCATGTCGCAGATTACCGCAAGAGTATTGGTTTTTTGTGTATATCTGCACTGAAGAAAGGACCAGTGATTCAGGTGTTGGTTTCTCCCACGGCATATTCGATAATGGAACAGGTGAGAGGTAGTCCGAAAAATAGTTCCGTGATCCCTCGATCAGCCACCTACGTGTGAAATGGAAAGTAGTCGTGTAAATGTAAATACAGCATTCACGTCCTGTTCTCAGATGTGGCAAACGCAATGTAAAACAGGAGGGGATATATCTAAAACCGACGGCCCGTTCGTGGCAAGTCGCTCGTCATTTAGAATAATTACACAACGCCTGCGTAATTTCGCAGTTGTGAGGCAAGCTATTCTGGATAGCTGGTGTTGATAAAAGTTTAACATGAGATATGCAAAAAGTGCAACTGAGAGTTGCATAACACGAACAATACTTGGAGTCACTCCGTGAGATATACGCCATAGGTGGCCAATTTATTGACCAACGAAAAATTAACGTTTCGATCGAGAGAATTAGAAGCGGAACACTGTCCCAGTAGATCAATAATTGTGTAGATAATCACGGAAGACAGCGACCCTCGCATTCACTTGAAGAGATTCAGAAGGAAAAAAAAATCCACGAAATATCATAGGTGGAATCTAGTGTGCAAAACAGGACTACGGTTTTGTACCAACGAACGTAATAACTTTCACAGTTTCAGTATATATAAACGATTTTAGAAGACAGTGACATATCCACCTTTGCTATTGTGCAACGCAGTCAACTGATTATGGCGATGTGCAATTTTCAAGCGCTACTTCTATCATAATTTCGTTCGATGTACGTCTGTCGTTGTATAGTATACACGAACGAGAACAGCTATTCTTGTCAGCTATTTAAAATAACATTACTGCCGTAGTGGCAGTTAATGAGACAGGAATGCTGTTCTCTTGTTTACTAAGACGATAGCGAGAACAAAATGGGAAACGCAATCACGGTGTAATGTTAAGACGCAGGATTAGCAACTGTAAATTCCACACCACCTAAATCAGTTTCTTCTTTCTCCTGGGCTTTAGCATATTATGAATTGTCTGCAACTAGTTTTGTCACGTTGGAAGTGCGCGAACGTTTGTTATAAGTTTGCTACTTTTTCAACAGTGGCGGTTCTCGGTTACCAAACCGGTATTCTCCTAGTAAAATGTGGGAAAACTGCGTAAAACCCACACCTAGGCTGGCTGACACACTGACTCTCGATAATTCGCTGGACAGATTCGAACCGGGGTCGGTGAACCTGACAAAGTTCCGGTACCAACATGTTAAGGCAGAGGGCGGGCGTATGCAAAAGAGAGAGAGAGAGAGAGAGAGAGAGAGAGAGAGAGAGAGAGAGAGAGACCAACAACTCTAAAAGATTATTCCTTAATCACTCACAACAAAGGTATCTTTGGTAGAACAAACTCGGAGACGCTTTGATAGGATAGTAACTCGTTTGTGTAAATATAAAAGAAAAGCTGAAATGCTGCCGGAACTTAAATGTTAATCCGTCTTAGAAAGAATACGTATCGCTTTAGTCCAGAAGTTTGGCAACTGAATTAATAAAAAGAATAGATAACTGTAGAAGTGATGCTATCAGTGCCTTCAGATGTTCCCGAAAGTGATCTTCCAGTGGGTACATCAATAACTAAGTAGTTCTTTGGGATTATGATGATGATGATGATGATGATGATGAAATGAATTGAATTGAAATAAAATGATCGTATGACATTATTATTATTATTATTATTATTATTTTCTTCGGCCGGGAGATTCCGTGTGGCATTGTTCGGCGCAAGTCTCTTTAATTGACGCCACTTCGGCGATTTGCATGTCCATGATGAAAATGACAACACGGAACACCCAATCCCCGGCTGGCAATTGAACCCTTCACCCTGCGTGCTAGTCAGATGATGAATTCACGTGTAACATTCGTATATTCTTCACTCTTGGAAGTACCATAAAAGATGTAATCTGAGTAGCTCTCTTAGACTGCTCGCGGACGATGCTATCATTTATCGGTTAGTAATGTCACCAGAAGATTAAAAGCAACTGTAAAATGATTTAGATCAGACATTTGCATGGTGTAAAAAGTGTCAATAGACCCTCAATAATGAGAAGTGTGCAGTCATCAAAAACTGCAGGCCGTCAATTCTACTAAATACCTAAGAGAAACAATTAAGAGCAACTTAAATTGGAAACCACACAGGGATAATACTATAGGGAAGGCGAACCAAAAAATACGTTTCATTGGCAGAACACTTAGAAGATGGAACAGTTCTACTAAAGAAACAGCCTACACTACACTTGTGCGTCCTATTTTGGAGTATTGCTGCGCATTGTGGGATCCTCAATACGTGGAATTAACGGACGATTTAGAGAAAGTACAGAGAAAGGCAGGCGTTTTGTATTATCGCGATATACTCCATTTTTTGGAGTATTGCTGCCCACTGTGGGATCCTTATCAGTTGGGTTTGACCGAGGACATCGAAAGAGTCCAAAGAAGGGCAGCTCGTTTCGTATTGTCACGATACAGGGGACACAGCGTTACGGAAATGATACAGGATCTGGGATGGGAATCATTACAACAACGGCGCTTATCGCTGCGGCGTGGGCTACTTACGAAACTCCAATCGCAAACATTCTTCTCCGAATGCGAAAATATATTGTTGACTCCCACTTACATAGGTAGAAATGATCATCAGTATAAAATACGAGAGTCAGAGCTCGGACGAAGAGATTCAGCTGTTCTTTCTTCCCGCGCGCTATTAGAGAATGGAATGGGAGATATAGTATAATGGTGGTTCGATGAACCCTCTGTCAAGCACTTAAATGTGATTTGCAGAGTATCCCCTTTAGATGTAGATGTATGTGTCACGGAAATGATGCACGAGTTGGGGTAGAAATCATTAAAAGAAAGTCTTTATTCGTTGCGGCGACATCTATTTCCAAAATTTCAATCACCGACATTTACTTCTAAATGTGAAAAAATATTTTGCTAGCACCCACATACATAGCGAGACATGACCATCCCAATAATATAAATCAGATCGAAAACGGAACGATGTAGGTGTTCTTTCTTCCCGCGCGGTATTAGAGAATGGAACGGTAGAGAAATATCATAAAAGTGGTGCCATAAACCCTCTGCCATGCACTGCATGTCACTTGTCGAATATTCATGTAAATGTAGACATAATTTTTCCTTTCAGAAGGATCAGTTTCCTGACAGATTGAAATACTCAGTATTTGTAAGTATGGCTAAGGACTGTGCTTACAGATGTAGAACAAAACTCGAGTATTCTGCTAGATACCCTGTCAGACTTTTCGACGCCCTGCAGACCTAGGTGCAGGTGGCTAGCGGTTTGGGTCCAACGTCGACGTTGGCGGCTGTTGCGTCACGCGGCTGTGCGGCGTATCGGGCAGCGCCAGAGTCCCGTTTGTTATTAATCCGGGTGTCGGTTGGGTAATGAGTGGGCGTCGGCTTCGGCTTTCTGGGAAACGCGACGCGGCGCCTGTGGGGGATTGTGTGGCCGCGGGCGAAAGCCGCGCACGGCCTCGACAGCCCTGGGCGAGGCCGCGCCGCGACACGCTAGGCGCCCGTGTCTGTCGCACCTGGCAGGGCGCCGGGATTCCGAGCACCGTCTCCTGCTTACGCGCCAGTTCAGCTGTCCGCTACGCGGCATTATTTTACCACGCGATCCACCCGTCTGCTTCGACCCATACGGAATAATATCTTAATACTTACATATTGTAGCCGTGCGAATACTTTCCACCGTTAGTATTTATTTATTTATCGTATGGTTTTACAAGTATACAACAATATATATATACAATTAAATGGAAATGTCCAAATTTGAGAAACAGTCGCCGGCCGCGGTGGCCGAGGAGACTGAGGCGCTTCAGTCACGGTCTGCACGGCCAGTACGGTCGGGGGTTCGAATCCCCCCATGGGCATGGATATTTGTGCCGTCCTAGTTCGTAAGTAGTCCATAAGTAGTTTGTAAGTTTAGGGACTGATGACCCCGTAGTTCAGTCCCATAAGCTTTACAAACATTTGAACATTTGACAACCAGTCCAGAGCAGTTTGTCACTTGATGTAAACTCTCCGGGTCACCATTAAATGCTCGCAGTGGACACTGTATGACGATGTGCCCTATGGTTTGCTCCTCTGCCCCCCAGTCAGTCGGAAGGAAATCCCCACTTCTTAACGTTGTAAGCACACCTCCCTTGACCAGTCCTGATGCTGTTCAGCCTCGACCAGGTTTGGCGTGGTAGATGAAATCCCTCAACCTTCTTTGATGGATCTTGCACGAGGTGGCCATTGTGCGGTGGATTTTCGTTCCAGCGTTCTTGCCACTTGGTCACGTCGAAGGAAGTGGTGCTTTGTGTGTCACACCAGGGAGGTTTTCGTGATTTCAGACGACATGCTGGGGGATCCTGTAGAGCATCGTACAAGGGAGAGTTCTTGTGAGCCTTGACATTCAGTTTTACCTTAGCTGCTTTCCTCCTCAGATCTTGCGGAGCAATGTTAGCCAGGAGAGGTAACCACTGAATGGGCGTAGATCTGACAGTGCCAGTGATATTCCTCATGGCTTCATTAAGCTGGACGTCAATCTTTGTTCAAAAAAGTTCAAATGTTTGTAATTCTATCGGACCAAACTGCGTGGTTATCAGTCCGTAGCTTACAAACTACTTAAACCTAAGTAAACTAACCTAAGGACAACACACACACCCATGCCCCAGGGAGGACTCGAACCTCCACGGCGAGCAACCGCGCGCTCCGCAGCGAAACGCTTTAGACCGCTCGGCTACTCCACCGCGGCAATCTTTATTGTGTGAGCGCTGTTTTCCCACAATGCCGCGCAGTATTCCCCAGCAGAATACACAAGAGCGAGCGCAGCGGAGCGTAGGGTGTTGGCGTCCGCACCCCAGTTGCTGCCAGCAATCTTACGAAGCAAATTCACTCTTGAGGCAAGTTTCTTTGAAAGATTTAAGCACTGTTCTTTGAATGTCAAGGACCGATCTAGAGTGATACCTACGTATACCGGATTGTAGTTATGTGGCACTTCAATTCCATCAAAAGTCACACGTAGCTTCCACCGTTAGTAGAAGGAATGACCAAACAGTTGGGAAAAACTGGAAGTACACTTGAATCTCTAAGCATAGCTTTCTTCAGAATCAATCAATGCAAGTGTTTAAAAGCGCTGAGTGGTGTTAGGTCAAAAAGAACTATGTACCTTAATTAGAACCGAAGATATCGTAGAACAAACAGATTGATATATTCAATACAGGGGCAGAAGAATACTTCGTTTGAATGAAAATAAAGGATGGAGAGACTTAAATTAATTCTAATACTTGATTACAAATCTGCTAATGAATGCCTTTCGTTTAAAGATAAAATGAAGGAAATCGGTCGGATAGAACGGCCTGGTCGTCTGACTTTAGTTTACAGCAAGGACAGCCCATAAAAATATACAGAAGGAAATCGAATTTGAGTATAGAAAAAAGGCGAGAGTTATGTAAACACTGATACTTGATGACAAATATGTGGATGAATACCTTTAGTTTTAAACGAGTCAAGGAAACCGTCCAGGTAGTTAGGTCTGATCGACTGGCTTTTCCTACATTCATTTAATATATAAGATCTAAGATTACCCTCGTCAATTAGTGATTACAACAACGTTTCATCGATAACAGGACCCTGCTAAAAAATTCGTGCCTTCGGCGCTCACTTGGAAAAAAAAAACCTCTGTTAACCTATAACTATCAGAGTGAAGCTACAGATCACTTTTTAAACATACAATCTTAATCCATAATAGATGTTCTGCTTGTAAACTATTGTCTTTAACTCAGCCACCATAAAATTATTCAAGTCACTTACAAACACGCACGCATCTCAAAACTGTCGCGCGTCGATGACGTCACACACAATACACAGATGTCACGGGTCATAGCCGATAGGTGGAATTGCGTCCTGTAAGTTAGCCCGCTACGCTACGCCAGGCGGTAGGTGGTCACACCTGCGCGGACTAACCTTGCACGCTACTTACTTGCTGTGCTGCGGTGGCCACGCGAACAGTCGGTTTTTCGCCTCACTGATCAGCCCCCTCCAAATCGTCGACCCACGTATTGCCCCTCTTTGCGATCGCCTTTTCGAGCTCGAAGTTTTAAATGACAATGTCTTAATCCTTCATATGCGACGAAAATTGAATAAAGGTATTTCTAGGGGAGAAAATTCTCTAAAACTTTGTTCTCTTACGTTTTTCCCATATCTCGCACCGTTTTAGAGATATCTGCAAAAATAACGGCGATTTGACACTGTCGCCCGATTTCACGTAAACCATTACAGGCAAAGATAAAAATCTCGAAAAATACGACAGACTACCGCGGCAAGACAAGTGATAGTATTTTATCGAAAAAAAGATAAATTATGGAAAAGATGATAAAATAATAGAGATGAAAGTTCATAAAAAGAAGGGACTGATGACCTAGATGTACAGTCCCCTTAAAACAACAACAAAGTTAAACTCTGAAATATCAAATAATTGTACGGCCAGAGAAACTATTACGTGTTGAGTGCGTGGATATTATCGCTGTTTTATATTCTTGTCGAAAATATTTGAGGAAAAAAGTCATAAAACTACAGGAACTAGTTTAGTCTCTCAGATTACGTGAGTCGTGGTCTTGCCCTATGTCGTCTGATGTGTTCTTCTACGACCAGCCTCATGATTTGGCCTTCTCGGCGCATTACATGCTTTTACCAATTCAGTCTTACTTCTTTTATCATTGCCACGATGTTTATTTGTACAAATCCTGTAGTTCACGGTCGTTCCTCGTCTTCCATTCATCTCTCGCCTTCACTGGCCCAAAAGTCTGTCGCCGGATGTCATTCTCAAATGTCAGTTTCTGAAGTTACCCACACACTACTGTCGTGGTGCCACTACCGATTATTCTCATTACTCGCTCCATTTCAGCGATTGCCACAAGAGCTCCAGCATGGTTTCCATTTGCGCTGTAGGCATCACTGGCTGTCTTCGCTCCAGTTGAGACATAGTAAATTGTTTATAAATACTTTCTCCGCCGAATGCGAGCGTATGTTAGCACCCACCTGAACAGGGAGACATGATCATTACAAAAAAGTCATCAGCTTGACAACAAAGATTCGCGGGTTCCTATTTCCCTTACGTTATTAGAGAATGGAACGGCAGAGAAATATCATAAAAGCGGTTCGATGAACCCTCTGCCATGCACCGAAATTCGATTGATGTAGATGTACCACTGTTAATCGTGCTGGATACCAGGCTCAACGTACAGTAGTCGCCGATCCCCACTTGGTTCCATAACGTTTCTGAATGAGGTCATTTCTTCTCACCTTACTCACTTGACGGTCTCTTTGCCGTACGCCCGTCTGCTCTGCTACCACCGGAGTACGCTTGCGTTCGTTACTTGGCCAGCTCGGCGTTACAATGCCTGATATTTTGACTGGAGAGAGCAGCTCCACCGTGGCTAAGCCCCGAAGTACGTATTAACTTAAACCTTCATTATCTTCCAAAGGACTCCACACTTAGTTTCGTTTGCAGGAGAAAATTTCTCGCGCTCCGGTTCAAATTTGATGACAATTTGTTCATCTACACTGATGGCTCAAAGACAGACCAGGGTGTTGGTGTGCCTTTGTACTTGGCAACGCCTTATTTAAATATTGTCTCCCTGAGTGTTCCATTTTTACAGCTGAGCTGTATGCATTATATCAAGCCACCCAATACGTCCGGCGAAACTCGCTCAGTAAGTCATTTGCTCGGACTCTGAGTGCTCTGTTGAGCCTTCGTACGCTATATCCTGTTCATCCCCAGGTACAAAGCATCCGCAATTGCCTTACCTCTCTTTCAACGAGCGGAACTACTGTGACGTTTCTGTAGGTCCCTGGCCAGGTGGGAGTGTTGGGGAATGAGTCTGCGGATACGGCTGCCAAGGAGGCAGTTCTCCTTCCTCGGGTATATACCGTTTCTACTAGCTCTGATGACCTTCGCGCTGGTGTCTCCCAGCATATTATCTCCCGTTGGTTTTTACATTGGTCATCCCTGTCAGGGAAAAAATTGCGGGCCATTAAACCTGTGCTTGATCTTTGGTCAACGTCATCTCGACCCTCTCGCCGAGAGAAGATTGTTCTGGCCCGGCTTCGTATTGGCCACTGCCGTTATAGCCACCAGTATTTGCTTTTGATCCTGCTCCCTTATGTGAGCAATGTGATGAACCTTTTACTATGTACCACATATTATTTCAATGTCCGTTTTTTAATCGTCTCCGTCATGATCTATGTTTACCATTTGAAATTTCTGATATTTTAGCTGATGATCCGCATGCTGCTGACAGTGTTTTACTATTTATACATCGTGCAAATATGGCGAAAGCCATTTGAGTTCTAACCCCGGTTCGATTTTACTATGGGCATTGTTGGGCGCTAATGACCTCGGCACTTGTGCGCCCTAAAACCACAATTTTAAAAAAATTCTTCTCACGTTAACAGCAATTTTTGTGAAGTGTTCTTTAAAGGACAAGGTTCTGTCTAATGTGACACCCACATATATTGGCTGCTTGCTGTGGTTGAAGAGTGTGTTGGATTCTCTGTTTTTGAGACGGAAGCAAGTCCATTCTCAGCAACTGTGAGCTAAAATTTTCTTTTCGGCCTGGACCATGAGTGTGTCTTGTTGCTGTGCTCCAGTCATCACCCCAAAAGCTGTTACTGGTGCAACGGCAATGTAAAACTAGAGAGGTGACACTTAAATCAGTGGTGCAAGGTTGCACAACTTCGCCACTCTTAAAGCTAGCACCGTGCTCTTCTAACGAGGCGACTGAACTTGTCTGGCGAGGTTACATTTGCGGAAACGTAGTTGTAACGCTTCCGACTTGCACAGTACTTGAACAGCGAAGTAAGAGTGTGTGTGAGCAACGGTGAAGAGTTGTTAGGAATGGTCTGGCTGGCATTAGCACGGCGTCGCTAAGCAGTGCGGGGGCTGCGCAGACTGGTGCGTCGTCGGCGGCCTCGTTGTTTGTAGGACGGCGCGGGGGCGCCCAGTTGTCTGGAGAAAGCACCGCACCGCCCGCTTTTGGCAGCGTTTCCGCGCAGGGGCTGTACGTGTACGTGCCAGCCGACACGTCTCACGCCGCGCCTCAACCCGCGCCACTAACGTGGTCGCCGCCATCATCTTCATCCAGTCTACAGGCCACAGCATCAGTCAGTCGCGGCTTCCTGTACGGTTTGCAATAGTACAGATAGAAAACTGTTCATCTCGGCCTTTTCCCACGTCATGTGAGATCGGGGTTGCTTTGCTGGATCCAGTGGCGTAACTAGGACTTGGCTTTGGGGGGGGGGGGGTAGATCTCCTTGACGAGCAAAATTTTAGTCAGTTTCCAGACAGACTACCATCTACCACTCCCGTTGAAGAAACTAATTCACTCCCTTCCAATGAAAGCTTATGGTGAAACACCCCAAGTTTCAAATCTTTACCTTTACCAGATTGCTGTTATGCAATTTCTTAAGATTTTTTAAATTTTTATTTAATGTCTTTTCGAGTTCTGGGGGGGGGGTTTCTATCCCCCTCATCCCCCCCCCCATAGTTACGCCACTGCCTGGATCCTTCTCTTCCATAAATTATAGAGTGCTTCTTCTCTGATTCATCCTTTCTCCCGTAGATTACCTTGCTACTTTCTTTCCATCTCAATTTCGCTCTTCTCCTTGATCCTTCGATTTCTAGTTCAACTGCTCTTCCCACCTAATACTCCCCTCTTTTCTACACATGTCTTCTCGCACCTTCTTCACTACGGGCCCCACTTTCATTGTTCCGCTGTCGTACTAATTCCGTAGTCTCTTCATTCGTTTTACCCCACTCATCTACATCTACATGGGATACTCTGCAAATCACATTTAAGTGCCTGGCAGAGGGTTCATCGAACCACCATTATAGTATTTATCTCCCATTCCATTCTCGAATAGCGCGCGGGAAGAAAGAACACCTGAATCTCTCCGTTAAAGCTCTGATTTCTCGTATTTCATTCTGATAATTTCTAACTATGTAAGTGGGAGCCAACAATATATTTTCGCATTCGGAGGAGAATGTTGGCGATTGTAGTTTCGTAAGTAGCCCACACCGCAGCGATAAACGCCGTTGTTGTAATGATTCCCATCCCAGATCCTGTATCATTTCCGTAATGCTGTCTCCCCTGTATCGTGACAATACGAAACGAGCTACCCTTCTTTGGAGTCTTTCGATGTCCTCCATCAAACCCACCTGATAAGTATCCCACACTGGGCTGCAATACTCCATAAAAGGACGGACATGCGTAGTGTATGAAGTTTCTTTTGTAGATCTGTTGCATCTTTGAAGGGTTCTGCCAATAAAATGCAGTCTCTGGTTCGCCTTTCCCACGACATTATCTACGTGTTCTTTCCAATTTAAGTCTGAAGTAATTGTAATTCCTAGGTATTTTGTGGAGTTTACGGCCTTCACACTTGATTGATTTATCATGTAAACAAATTTTAACGGGTTTCTTTTCGTACTCATGTGGACGACTTCACACTTCTTATTATTTAGAGTCAACTGCCAATTCTTACACCATACCGATATCTTATTCAAATCGTTCTCATTTCTGCTACTTCCATCCTCCTCTCATGGGCTTTGGTAATTGTCAAAGTTTCTAGCCTATACAGCATCACATCCAAAGCTGTTATGTGTGAAAAACGTAGAATAGAAGCAGCAAACACGTTCTAGTAAACATAGGTCCACAAACAAATCGTGTACGAGATCTGCTGGAAAAATTCACGAACTTTCGTAATTTCCCGACAAGTCTTGGAGCGAAACGCTTTCGACATCTCCGCTCACGGCTGTCTTGAATATGAAACTGCCGGAAGTTTCATTATTTATTGTATGTTAGTTATTCTTCACTGCTGTATTGAGTAAGATGCTGAGTTTGCGAATTTTAAGACGACGGAGTTAGAGGAGCGATCCGTCTGCAAATTCATTCTGCGTAAACCGAAACTTTTAGAATTGTTGACGATTCTTCCAGGTTGTATGGCCGTCGTCCATGAAACATTGCTGTTCCTAATGTTTCGTCCAAAGTTGCGCCGGACATCCTCAGTCTTACCGACTGACGAGTCGTACGTTGGGCAGCGGCAAAAATACTGTCTAAAATGGACGTAGTCAGGTTTTCACATGATAAGCAGAGATAATTTTTACCAAAGATAAAACTTAACTCTCGATTGCAGCAGTCAAAGATAAAAACAGAACACTACTTATTCTGAAGCGCCACAGGCCATGGCCTCTTCGTTCATTTTAAAGTTGTCCCCATGCTGATTTTATTTCAATTGTTTCTCTTTAAATATGACGATAACAGGTCGTCGTTGTAGATAAAATTGTAGCTTCGGAAAGCTTCACTTCCTGATTTCCTGATTAAAGTACGTGCTCAGCCACAACTGATTTTTTCGGATTTTCCTAGTTAGTTTTTTACAGACGCTTCTTTTCGTAGTTCATAATTATAGTGCTTGTATTATATTTCTTTGTTGGCCTAAAAACCAGTTTAGTATCATGTTTTTGTAAAATCTTTCCGATCTGATCGGAAAACTTTCTGAAAGACAAATGGGCGAGAAACCATGTTCTTCCATCGCTGTGCTTCGTCACAGAACTGTTTATTCCTTTGCCCAAATATACATTTTATGGATATAAATTTTTTTATCTTTGAAAAAGGTTATATTTACTGATCACGTGAAACCTGATCACACGTATTTAGATAGTATTTATGTCACCCTCAGACGTCAGTCGGCAAGACCCAGCACCGCCGTCCGGCGAAGCTCTGGACGAAACGTTAGGAACGGAAATGTTTCCTGGACGACGGCTATACAACCCGGAAGAATCAGCAATTAAGACATCCGGTTGTGAAAGCCTTCACCGTATGGAAACCTTTAGAGAAGCCTAAGGTTAGGAGTACTTCAGCCGTACTTAGCGTTACGAATGGTTAATATAGTTTAAAAATGGCCGGACGGAAGTTAAAGACGACCGTCGTACAAGACGCCCTCAGATACCTACCGGTGACGCGCGTGTCATGAACGTCAATGATATTCTGCCTCACAATCGAAGACTGACTCTCCGGGAGATAGCAGAAGAATGTAACGCTTCAGTCGGATCACGTCGTGAAATCCTGCCACTCGCAACTTAAAATGCGTGCTGCTGCCGCCACGCCTAGAGTCAAGATCAGACACACCATCGCCTCGCAATATATAAAGACCTTCTGCAGAATTCTCCGTACTCTGCAGATATGACCCCTGCGGACTTTAGAAATAAAAGCCGAAAACCCCATTTGCAACGTTAGACTCGATAAAAGTTTTCTCTCGATCCAGAAAGAGGTATACCAACACTGCTGCAGAAAGTGAAACGGCGTTGAGAGCGGTGTCTCAGTTGTGTCAGGGGAAAGATGTGCGTAGAAAAAACTTGTGAACAAAGTTTTTTGAACAGGTCTCGCAACTAGATAACTGCGAACTCAGTAAGAAATTAATTTCAAATGTAAAGTTTAAACTTCCTGTCTAGATTCAGAACAGAAGATGCAACAAATTCAGTAAAGTCTACACTAAGTTTGTCCCTTCTCTGCCGGAATAATGCCGCGCATTTTCCGTTACATACGAAATAAGATTGATGGAGCACATAGAGAAGGTATAAAGGGCAGCTCGTTTCGTATTATTACGCAATAAGACAGATTTCACTCAAATGATAAGAGATTTGGGGTGGCAATCTAAATTTCGTAAATCTCGCCGCTTCCAAACCTGTTTTTATTTTATTAAAGCACCAGATGTCTCGTTTCAGTGGACATGTTAGTTGATGCCCACTTATGTAGGGAGAAATAATCATGACTGTAAAATACAAGAAATGGGAGTGCGAACGGAAAAATTTAGATGTTCGTTTTTTTTTTTATTCTTCTTCGCGCTAGCCGAAAAGTGAGACGGTAGAAAAATTGTCTGAAATGGCTCGAAGAACCTTGGGTTACAGTGTGAAATCTGGATTAGAGTATTTATGTACAAGATGCGTCTGAGAAGTTCGCTGAATGGTCTCGGGAAATATAGGAAACAAGAGATACAACAAAATAACTACTGGCATTCAAAGTAATAACCAGTGTCGTATCCAGGGGGGGGGGGGTCTCTCGGGCTGCAGCCCTCCCCCCAACCCCAGACCTTCACGTCAGCGCTTGGTGATTGACCTCGGCCCCCACCAGACCACGATCCTGGATACGCCACTGTTCAGTACACTTTTGACATCGACTGTACAGCTGTTGGAAACTGTCAGCAAACGCTTCTTGTGGAATCGCTCGAAGCCCTGAGGTCATGCGTTGTTGGATCTCCGCAACCGTTGCTTACACTGTCTGAGCTGATCTTCGTCTGCTATCATTATTAAAGACGGCCGCCGATCATCCGGCAAACATCCGTCACATTGGTTCTATGTTGCCTGGGACTGAGATTGTGGACGGTCGACCCGAACGTGGCTCATCCACGACACCTTTTTTTCCGTCTCTAAAGCCTCCAAGTTGCAGTGAAACGAGTTCTCACACTGACCCTGTTAGCAGCGTCGCAGCTTCACTGCAGTGCTTTGCACGGTAGGGGGCACTTGTTGACATGTCCCTCAATGTGTATGCTCTGGCACCTCATCCTCGTCAGCGCTTTTGTAAAATGTGGGACCATTCACCGAACTTTCCACACGCACCTTGTAGATAAATATCATCTTGGGTTCAAATGTCACCCGCAACAAGAAACACTAAATTGCTTCACCACTTAACATGTAACAGTTTACTGTATTTTAATAGTTTCAGAAGTGCTACAACAACATGTCGTCCTTGCATTCCGGATCCTCTGCAGAGTTGTATAGTTTCAAATACCCCGAATGATTTCGTTCACAAAGATGTATCAATTTCTGCTGTAAGATGTCTTCACGAAACCAGGCACATGTATTCAGAGAATTAAAGTCCAGTGGTTTGCAGGCCGTGGATAAAATGTCAGCAAAATTAATTTGGGACATAACGAAAAAGGTTACATTCCCAATACATACATATACAACGAGGTCAGTGTGTCATAGCGGACTAAGTAGCGGCTAGTAATTACACATTCGTAATTTTCTCACAAATTGCTCCTTCGAGGCCCTCCGAGACGTTTAACTTCTATTATAGCATACGTACCATTCCCCATTAAACACAAGACACCTGTCACTATACGCAAACTTCTGTGGGGCGTGCTCTAGTATTGAGGTACTTTCCCCTTTTTCCCATTGTTTACCCATAAAGCTTCTTGTATGTTAAAATTTCAATTTTTCTGAGTTCGGGTTCTTTTCACGAAATGTGTAACGAAGTAACATTTCGTGATTCGGCTTCAGTTATCCGCTTTGGAATATTTTTAAAGTAATCCATTATGTGATGCACTCTACTGGTGCAGTCGACGTCCTTGATGAATTAGCCCTCTTTACGTCTGATACAATAAATTTCTGTAGCACTGCAGTTCTCTCTGGCCTCATTTCAGTCGTGTCAAGACCATACAGTGCAGAGGAGACTTTGTCTGCGGTTGTGATTATCAGCTGGCTGAAACCGTTTAGGTTAGATTAGTGAGGAGGACTGTTTGTGAAAGTTCGTTGATGCTCCTCCGTTTCGCGTCTGAAACAGCTAATGGATTACAGTGATCTTCCTTATACACTTCTGCCTAGCATATTCTTGATTAATTTTAATAACTTATTTATGCTTGCAGCTGTCGTTGTCTTAAATAGAATGACGCAATACAGTGTATGTAATGTCAAATAGGTATCATCAGATGAAGGTACATAACTGAATTTAGATATACGACCAGAGGATTTCTGAAAGAATGGCTATTCATCGACGGAAATTACTTAAGGAAACGCAAGGAAATAATCAAAGGACTCCTTTAGAGAATCCCCACATACTGAAGGGGTGAGCTGTTGCAGATCTGTTAACCATTTTATACGATACTAGAAGGATGAAAGCCTTCATGCGGGGTGTGAACACATTCGCTGGTTATCAGGTTGCTGATAAATGGGAAAATAGTCATCAGTACAAAGATTCGTGGAAGCGCTTCTTGTATTGCAAAGGCGAGGGAAAGAAATACTTTTCTGCTGGGTTCCAAGCCACATAAGGATCCGAGGAAAAGAGCTGGTTGATAAGGTTGCCAAGGAGGCCTTCTCTCTCTTCCACCTCCCGTAAACTGTTCTGTTCCCCTGAAAGCCGTCACTACATGTTTGACGCTGGAAAAAAGTTTTAATTGGAGGCTCAGTGGCTGGAAGTGGCGAATAACAAATTACGCTCCGTAAAATCTACCGTGCGTCCAAGGGGCTCATGAAGTAGCCCTGACTCGTCTTCGACTAGGACATTGCCCACCAACACAAGGCTTCCTTTTACGCAGTGAGGCACCACTAGTATGGAACAGGTGCAGAAGACAAATGTCTATTAGGGATATTTTAACGGAGTGTGTTTTATATGGTCCGATGACAAATTTGGGTCTCTCACAGGACCTGCACTGTATATTAACTGACGATGAGGCACCTGTGGATCGTGTTTTAAGATTCTGTAGTATGATTGGACTTCCCAAAAATCGGGTGCGAGATTTTAATATGTGGGTAGAGTGGCTCCGTCACCCTTTACTTTTAACTAGTAACCAGGCCACAACCATCTGCCGACCTTTTAACTATGTAATCACATTTTACTCTAGTTTTATCTCATCTTGGAATAATTTTCATCATATCGACATTAATTTGTACATTTCCTTGTTCTCATATCATAGTCTACTTGGCATTCGATCGTTTCGAGTAAGGACGCTGATGACCTAGCTGTTTAGCTCCATAAATAACAAATCATCATCAAAGATTTCAACATCTCAGTGCTCTACTAGGCTTTGTTGTGTAGGAGGTAGTATGGAGTTTCTGCGAACTCTGAACTGACTGACCCGTCCACTTACAGGGGTGGCACATAGTTTAAAATTACATGACATAGTCGGGTCTGGAGGCGATCTAATCGTTTCATAGTTTTCAAAATGACAAGCCAAGGTCGCACACTAACAATTTATTAAATGACGACCAGATGATGGTGACACAATGCACCGAAACCGGTCGTCATTTAATAAATTGTTAGTGTGCGATCTTGGCTTGTCATTTTGAAAGACATAGTTTAAAGTGGATTCCGAATCGCGGTGCAACTAGCATATTTTCACATCCGCTAGGCGATCTCAGTACCGGTACCAAATCAATAGAAAGGTAGGGATCTTCGTTATAGGTTTATTTGGCAAGCGTGAAAGCAGCACGTAAATGATCGGCAGCCTCCAGTGGAAGGCGCTGCGAGAGAAGCATTCTGTATCGCGGCGCAGGCTGCTGTCAAAGTTCAGAGCGCGCTCGTTTGTGGAAGTCACCCAGTATAGTGCTACCTTATACACGCAAATCGAGAAAAGACGAAGATAAAATTAGAGCTTGGCACTCGGAGGTTTACCTGCAGTCGTTTCTCGACTGGAACAAAAGGAGCCAGCGACCCTGCTACACAAAGGATTCCTCCGCCACGCAGCGTCACGTGGCTTGCCGAGTATAGACGTAGAACTTCGGAATTCCGGGCCGTTAACGTCAGGAGCCAACTGATTTCAATGGGAGCGGGCTGCAGCGGCGGCGCGCATTCCTCTGTGTGTGTGTGTGTGTGTGTGTGTGTGTGTGTGTGTGTGTGTGTGTGCTCTGCTGGGGTGGGGTGGCGTGTGGGGAGGCATTGTGTTCGCGCGCCACTGGGCTTGTAGGTCAGGAGGAAGGGCGCGAATGTAGGTGAAGGGGCGCACACCAGCCGGCCATGTTCCGTTACGTCACCGTCACTCCTCCAGTTGTGTGACGCGTCCGGAGATGACGCTGGCATTTGTGAGGGGTTGCGAACAAATACTTGTGCCGTTCTAGTCGCGGGCATGGCACGGTCTTGTGTTCTTCTTACTGGGCAGGCCCGCTGGACTTACTCGATGTACCAAACCGCGCAGGAAATATTTCACTTCTAGATGGAGTATGGTGTTTGGACAAAGCAGCGCTTCTACATCTACAGTCTGTACTCTGTGAGTCACATACATGGATATACAGCCTACACCTTCCTTTAACGTCTCTGCACATCAGTATGTTTCTCCCCTTCGTATATATCCTCTTAAGGTGCTCAATTAGCTTGCTGAAAATACGGTGTTGCTCGTGAATGCCTCTCCACATATATACAGGGTGTCTCAGCTATCGTGTCCACCCAAAATATCTCTGGAACAATGACAGCTATTGGAAAAAGACTTCCACCGGTATCTATGTACGGCTGGAGCCCATGAATGTACACATTTGGAAACTTCCTAAAACGAAAGCAAATGTTTGTGTTAAAAACTTAAGTTTTTTTTAAATGGACACTCTATAGTTTTTCTTCAGCAATCCATAGCATGACAAATCACATAAACAATAGCGTTGATTGCATCGCAATATTCCAATTACATCCCAAAATATTGCGACGCGAAGTTGACGCTTGAAATACGCGAAACGCGCGGCTAGCGCACGTCCTGAGCAGCATGGGGTTCACGTTTGAGTCTCAGGACGTGCGCCAGCCGCGCGTTTCGCGTATTTCAAGCGTCAACTTCGCGTCGCAATATCTCGGGATGTAATTGGAATATTGCGATGTAATCAACGCCATTGTTTGTGATTTGTCACGCTATGGATCGCTGAAGAAAAAATATTGGGTGTCCATTTAAAAAAAAACTTAAGTTTGTGTTAAAAACACATTTGCTTTCGTTTTAGGAAGTTTCCAAATGTGTACTTTCATGGGCTCCAGCCGTACATAAATACCGGTGAAAGTCTTTTTCCAATAGCTGTCATTGTTCCAGAGATATTTTGGGCGGACAAGATAGCTGGGACACCCTGTATATCTGTCCTCCTCCCAGCCACCCCTCCCCTTCTACCCCACTATCCATAGTTTTCCATTACCTCTCCCACACTCCGCCAATCCCCTGCCTCCCCTGTATATAAAAAATAATACATATATCCTAAATTACATATTTATCGGTCAAACGAAGTGAAAGTCTGAAGTAAACTATCGGCTACCATGTACCGCACGAAATCGTACGTAGACAGTGACCTTCGTGTTAAAGGTCAGGTGAGCAACATTCCCTCAAAATTTGAATAAAATAGTAGTTCTGTGTGAAAGTGTGATGTAAAGTACCCCCACCCTACGCAGGCATGTACCGGTACTAATTGTTACGTAGACATAGCTTCTGCTGTTGTTTCGGTCAAGTGTGCAAAATTTTATCGCAGTTATATGAACGGTACGACACCGCATAAAATCACCAATTTCGATTTTTGTCTTTTTTCCCCCAAACCAGCCCTACATTAAAACGAACAAAGAAAAATTATTGAAATCTATAAAGCCATTTCTGGGATTTATCGATTGTTGTTGTTATTATTCTCGATTATTCCCCTTTAGGAGTGCGGGCGAACTTCAATAAATTGTTTCATTTCTGCCTTTCTGTTCCTTCTGAAACCTCTCCATTAACTATGTTTATTTCTTTCGTATGTCCACTTTTTCTTCCCTGTTGTTCCTTTTCGTTAGGCCTTGCTCAATTCTATTGTTTCTGATTTTACTCTAAAACTGTCTTCTGGCCATGATTTCTTCTTCAGAAATTATCGGTTGTTTTAGATGTTCTAGTGTTTCTGTCATCCGCCTGGTCTTTAATTTGCTTGATTTTCAAATGACTCTCACTGAGTCTTTGAATTCATCCTATAAAGGTGTCTATGGGTCATGTACTCACTACCCTTTACAAGTCCTACGTGTATAAAGGGATTTTCTGAACATCCTGTAGGTTGTTGTTGTGGCCTTCAAAAAATGTTCGAATGTTTGTAAATCTATTGTACCAAACTGGGTGGTCATCAGTCAATAGCTTACAAACTACTTAAACTAAGGTAAACTAACCTTCGGACAACACACACACACACACACACACACACACACACACACACACACACACACACACACACACACACACGCCCCAGGGAGGACTCTAACCTCCGACGGCCGTCAACAGCGCGCTCCGCAGCGAGGCGCCTTTGACCGCTCGGCTACTCCTCCACGGCTGTGGACTTTAGTCCGCAGACTGGTTTGATCAGCTCTCCACGCTACCCTGTCCTGAGCAAATCTCTTCATCTGAAAATACGTACGGCAACCTATATCCTTTTTGGATTTTCTTTTCAAATTTTCTAACTTACCTACCCGACTGAGGGATAGAAAATTCCATGCTCCGATCTGTAGAACACTGCATCCTTTGAACAGTCGTCGCCCGGAGATCCGGATGGGAAAGTACTTTTACCTCCGGAATAGTTTACCCGAAAGGATGCCATCACCATAAATCTATACAGTAGAGCTGCATTTCCTCGGGTAAATTAACGACTGTAGTTTTCACTTGGTTTCACAGTACCGACCTGGAAAATCCTTGTTAGCTGATGTTAAAAGGCCAGACTGTTGTGCAACTACTGAAAAGGCTGCTGCCTCTCTTCAGGAACAACACGTTTGTCTGGCATCTCCACAGATACCCTTCCGCTGTGGTTGCACCTACGGTACGGCTATCTGTATCGTTAAAGCACGAAAGCCACCACATTTCGGCAAAGTCTGTGGTTCATGAGGGTGGGGTACTAAAAAAAACAGTATTTATTATAATCGAGTCAGCGACTGCACTAATACTTGAAACAATTTGTAAACTATCAGCCAACAGTTGAGAATTGTTTCTTACCTTAACATGTTTCGATCCTTCTAGAGCATCTTAAGAATCTTGTAGTTGCGCCTGCAACCCGTCAACATAGACGAGACGGGTTGTAGACGCAACTTAGATTCCTGAAGATGATGTAGAAAGATTGAAACAGATTAACTCTTTGTGTACCACCATTGCGTCTCGCGTAAATACTTGGTGATACAAAAAACGTACCACATAATTGCGAAACTCTTGACTCATCCAGAATGTTTATTTCCTGAAACGCCCATTGTAAGGTGGTAGTTCCCACAAAAACCGATAGGTGTCAGGAGTATTGCTCGTCTGCGCTGACAGTTATTTCCCATTCCGTCCACAGAGTTGCTGGGTTTTTGCCCTCTGCAGTCATGTGCGTATTTCGTCCATCTTTACGTGACATATTGTTGATACGTCTCTTTCGTAAACGTAAGACAATACTGTCTATACGTTTGGAATCACTGTAAACTTCACGGTTCTTGGACTTTTTTCTATAGAAAATGAATATTTCATGAGTAACTCGGAGTTCAAAATTTGTACCACCGTGTATCAAAGATGTTCCACATAATTCGAGACGTTATCTTCCATTTAAGTTTATAATACGTTAGTGAAATATTACCCCTTTGTGGCCCAAGGAACCAAATTGAGTTTTGAAACAATTTAATTCTGTATAATTACGTTACAAATGATATATAAAACTAAAATATAAAGTGAGAAAAGTATTCCAGTGTGTACAAATTTCTTTTTAGAACAGTTACGTAGTGAAGTCACTGGTCCAGTACATACAGTTCTGTAAGACCTGGATCAAACTAAAATTTTAGTCTACTCTACAATGCATAAACTTTAGTAACTTACCAGAACTATGCCACTCGTGAAATAATACAGCGGAAGACACAATATATGTAACCTCACTATCCTCAGCAACAGCTAACACCGGAGCACAATGCGCGCACTTTCACACGCAAACGTATAACCCGAGCCGGCAGCGAGTTGATTTTCTTGACGACAAAGAGTAGCATATTCCTGTATCGCGGTTGTTTTATAGAGCAGCCAGTGGGCAGCTTTTGAGGCAATAAATTAAGGTGGTCTCACAAGGAAAGTACTTAGGCTCGAACAAACAGAAATACACCAAAATCGAATGATAGATAATGTAAATGTTCCTTGTTGCATTAGTGATACTCCCGCATCTGCAAAACTCTGCAGTCGCCCTTTAGAGGCCTCTGCGTGTGCCATGCCGCATTGCACTTTGACCTGCCGGTACGCCAGTAGTGACGTTGCAGTGTGCCTCTGAAGTTGCGTTTTGTGATATTTGCGTAGTGAAGCGTCGGATGGGTTGGCGATTGGTAATCAATCCTGCTAATATAGTGTGACTGGTTGAGAGGAAGTTACGAAGAAACCTTCGTGAAGATGGTATTGGTGCAGAAGATGAATCATTCACATATTACCTGGTATCTATTATAGTGTTTCTAATCTATGCTCATATTTCTGCACTATAATATATACCAGAAAACATGTAAATGATTCATCTTCTACATCAAGACCGTATTCACGAAGAAGAGCTCTTTGGAATTTCATCTCAACCAATCGCAATACATTATCAGGATTGATTACCAATCGCCGACCCATCTGACGCTTCACTACACAAATAACATCACAAAACGCAACTTCAGAGGCACACCGCACTGTCCTGCTGGTCCCGACTGGCCTACCGGCAGGTCAAAGTGCGATGCGGCGTGGCACACGTAGAGGCCTCTAATGGGCGACTACAGAGTTTTGCAGATGCGAGAGTATCGCTAGTGCAATATTCTTTTATCTCACACGATTTTGGTATATTTGTGTTTGTTAGAGCCCGAGTACTTTCCTTGTCAGTGTGAAACCAGTTGTTTACAAAGGGATAGATGAGTTAATGGCAATACAGCATGCTGAAATACCTCCAGGTCAGAGTTCGTCAACTGAAGATGCTGATTGCGAGGACGACCTAGGGTGGTGGTACGCTTAATGTAGCATCACTGTTTTCGAAAAACTGTTTTGAAAAATGAGTATTAACGTTCTCATTATAATGCAATTCTATAACATTTCATTATCATGTCTGTTAAAAGGGAACAGACGGTGGTGATCCGCAGCAGAGATAAATATATCCATGAATATTCTTCGCAAGTCGCGAAATTTCACGCTCGCCGGCCAGACCCAAACTTCCACGTGTTGCACTTGCCGGGGAGCGTGCACGGGTGGCCGAGTGGTTAAGGCGACCGCTCGCGAAAAGCGGGAGACACGGGTGCGACTCCTGGTCCGGCACAAATTTTCATGTGTTGCAGATCGTTTGTCCATCTTACAGGAGCAGCAGCCGTCGGGAAATTTCGCGATTTGCGAAGAATATACAAGGGTAATAAAATGTCACCAATTTTTTTTATAAAATTCAACAAATAAAGGTCTTGTGCAACAAGGGTCTCAATTTACCTCTTATCACTGTGCATGAAAGATTTACGTTAAAAAAAAAAAATTCGCAACTGTTGGCTGATGATAACCTGCCCTTTATTCACATGAAGTGTTAAGTGCCATCGACAAGGGATCTCAAATCAATTCCATATTTCTGGATTTCAGGAAGGCTTTTGACACTGTACCCCGCAAGCGGCGGCTTATGAAATTGCGTGCTTATGGAATATCGCCCCAATTGTGCGATTGGATTCACGATTTCCTATAAGATAGAACACAGTTCGTAGTAATTGTCGGTAAATCATCGAGTAAAACAGAAGTTATATCTGGCGTTCCACAGGGAAGCGTTATAGGTCCCCTACTCTTCCTCGTGTTTTTAAACGATTTAGGAGACAATCTGAATAGCTCCCATAGATTGTTCGTGGATGATGCTGTCGTTTATCGGTTAGTGAAGTCAACAGAGGATCAAAAGCAACTTCAAAGCGATTTAGACAAAATTTCTGCATGGTGCGATAATTGGCAATTGACACTAAATAAAGAAAAGAGTGAAGTAATACACATGACCACTAAAAAATCCGCTGAACTTCAATTACGCGATAAATCAGTCAAACCTTAAGGTCGTAAATTCTACCAAATACCTAGGAGTTACAATTACGAACAACTTTGACTGGAGAGAACACATTGAAAATATTGTGGGGAAGGCGAACCAAAGGTTAAGTTTCATCGGCAGAACGCTTCGAAGATGCAGCAGCTCCACCAAAGAGACTGCCTACATCACACTTGTGCGTCCTCTCCTGGAGTACTGTTGCCGCTTGTGGGACCCTCACCAGGTGGGACTGACGGAAGATATTGAGAAGGTTCAGAGAAGGGCAGCTGGTTTTGTTTTATCACGTTGCGGGGGGGCGGGGGGGGGGGAGCGTCACGGAAATGTTGCAAGAATCTGGGTGGAAATCATTAAAAGAAAGACGTTATTCATTGCGGCGTGATCTGGTTGCGAAGTTTCAATCACCGACTTTTAGTTCTAGCACCCACCTACTTAGGGAGACATGACCATCCCAGTAAAATAAATCAGATCGAAAACGGAACGATTTAGGTGTTCTTTCTTCCCGCGCGCTGTTAAGAGAATGGAACGGTAGAGAAAAGTTATGAAAGTGGTTAATGAACCCTCTGCCAGGCACTTGGACGTATATCTACATCTACATAGATACTCTGCAAATCACATCCAACATACACATTCTCCACACGTTTCGGGTAGTCTGCGGTCTCGTTGAAGCCTTATTTGTTTGGAGGCGCTGTGATGCGGCCTGCAGTGTAGGTGATAGACTGTAAGTG
The DNA here is from genome assembly GCA_026315105.1 of Locusta migratoria. Taxonomy (NCBI): domain Eukaryota; kingdom Metazoa; phylum Arthropoda; class Insecta; order Orthoptera; family Acrididae; genus Locusta; species Locusta migratoria. The sequence continues at coordinate 51,481,823 of CM048747.1, read as the reverse complement.
GAGGGGGGGTGTCGGCGAGCTGTTTGAAGAGGCTGGGCTGGCCTTTCACGGGCGCCGTGAATCACGCCGGCCGCCCGGGGCGGCGGTGGGCGGGGCGGTGGCCGGTGGCCGGTCGCCCCCGCAGCCCGCCCTTCCCTTCCAGTCCAGTCCCGCCTGTGCCGCAACCTGTTCCGCTCACTCCTGCCAGACTCGCAGCGCCGCCTCCGCCTGCCTGCCTCTCGCACGCCGCCGCTAACCGGCTGTTTCTGTTTGCCTGTGCCTGCTCTGCACGCCTTCCTCCACTTGGCCCTCTCAGCGTCTCCGCTGTCCGACATGCCGACCGGGCTAGGGGCGTCGTACAGGTCGCTGTCAGACGACGTGTACAAGACGACGACGGTGGCCGAGAACAGGTTCAGCGTGCTAGAGTCGGTGAAGAAGGCGTTCAGCCTGGCGGGCGCGGGTTCGGGCCCCCGGCGCAGCGAGCCGCTGCTGTCGACGCAGGCGCACGGCCAGGCGCAGCCGCACGCCGCCGCCCAGCACTCCAGGTAACGCTCTTTCTCTCTGGCTCTAACCACCAGGCAACCTGCCGACCGCGCGGGTAAGTATGCTAACACAACGTGCCTCGCTCTTTTGTGTCCTCCCTCGTTGCCATAGTCCTCCTCAGCTTCTTTAATTGCCATAGTTCCATTTAAACTAGTTGGCTGGACTGCTTTCGTTATTAAATATCGTCGGCAGAAACGGAAATGTAGGTGTCCCTCAAGGAATAGTGTTGGGGACCCCTTTTACTACGTATATCAATGACACGACACTCGGACCACCTACACCTATATCCATCCTCAGGGTCTAAGGCGTCGGGTCCATTTTGTACCATGGTTACTCCCCCCCCCCCCCACCCTCTGCATAGGGCTCTAATCTATTTTTATCCTACTAATCTTTTTTCTTGAGATTTTCGTAGGATGAAGCAAGTAGATTCTTAAAGTTTCTTTCACAGAAGCCCGTACCACCATACAGAACGTGTATCACAGTCTGCAACTGGAGTTGTCCGATCATCTCTTTAAACCTGTCGTGCGTGGTAAATGAGCCTGTAACGAAGCGTGCTGGTATCGCTGTTGCATCTTCTCTGTCTTCTATCAACCCCCTCTGATACGAATCACACACTGATGAGCAATACTCCAACATTGGCTGAATGACTGTCTTGTAAGGTAATTCCTTCGTTGATGAACTACTCTTGGAAGAGATTTAAAATCAACTTCCTTGCAAACATTAAATTTCTGGGACATACATATATCATATCCAAGAGGCATGAATTAAAATTTGTGCTGTGGCCGGGATTCGAATTCAATGCCTCTCGTTCTATTCAATATGCAATGATTGATAAAGGAAGGACAGGAAGAGAGATAGGGAAGAAAAGATTGACACTGGCCGCATTTGGGCATTGATATTGAACAATGGCGACTAGTGAAAATGTGAGCCGGACCGGGAATCGAACCCGGGTCTCCCGCGTCCGGATGAACACACGACACCAATTCAATATCTTTGATATAGTGACACAATATGTGTATCGGGGAATTTGATATCACCTCTGCATGAGGTATAAGGCGGAATTTTCCATTCACGTTCATTCCTGGGGTGCTATTCCAATATTGGAGAGCCTTGGTAACTTTGACACGTATTTCATAAGGAACAATGAGTCAGAATTAAAGTATCTGTTGCGAAAGGAGACGTGCCTCAAAACAGTTAATAATAATAATAATAATAATATTTCATGTGGCTCATTTGTCTGATGCAAGGCTGAAACGCCACTTCCGCGACTTGCGTGTCCCTAACCTACCCCAGTTGTCCAACTGGGGAAAGGGGACCTACAGCTTAACGTTGAATCCGAACCACGTGTCGTTTCCGGCGACTCCTCACATCGTTGAGAGGTGAAGGCTGGGTTAAAACGCAGACTGAAAAAATCCGACCGGGTTTCGAACCCGCGACTCTTCGGTTTCCAGTAGAGCGATTTACCCCAAGACGACCAGGCCCGACAAGACAGTCCATGTAGCTGTACTATCCAAAAGTATGTGTTAGCGAAGTGCTTAAAGCGTCTGCCTAGTAAGCAGCAGGTCCCAGGTTCGAATCCCGGCCACAGCTCAAATTTCAATTCAACGACTCTCTTTATATTAACTTCCTTACATTGTGGTGTAAGGGTTGACACACTGCACTTGGATTCACGAAAGAAGAGGATCCGTCCACCTTGATGTAGGTTTTCAGTGTTTTCTGTAAACCAATCCAGGCAAATACCGGCATGCTGCCTTTCAAAGGGCACGACATTTCCTTCTCTAACCTTAACAATCGAGCTTGTGCTCCTCTCTAATGACGCCGCCGCCGGCGAGACGTTAAGCCTAAATCTTCATTCTTTATTATTTATCCTGCAATTCCGTATATTAAAGAATCCCTCTTTCCATTCAATCACAACATTTCACATTTTTTGTTGAGAATCACTTCAAATATTCATTTGAACATTTGAGAATCACTTGCCATTTCCTGCACCATTCGACACACTGCATATCCTCCTGCAATTTTTTAACTTCAGATATTTTCTACATCATTAACATATATTGTGAAAACTATACTTATAACCGCAGATTTGTCAGCAGATACTGCAACTGACTGCAAAAAGCTGTACAAATATCGTGACGAGACAATAGTATGTTGACCGGAAGCTTACTTTAATTGCACAGTAACGTAAAATCCTGCGCTCCATAAAACAAACTTTGTGTTCTTTGACTAAATCAGTGAATCACAATCATCAGTTAAATCATACAAATACCTGTTGTACCTATTTTTAGTGCAATAAAACACATACAACTGACTACGTGATCATTGTATGTCGCGCGTGGTGTTGTGCACTCGACTGGAAACACCCACATCGTGGGGTCGAATGCTGGTCGGTTAACGGATTTCTGGTTGCCATTTGTTTATGCTGCAGCTCTGAAGGGTGTGAAGAGTTACCGGAAACTATGCGTTGTTAGCATTCCTCGCTAAACTGTAGGTACCCCATTCTCGTCCGTAACTGGGGTAGAATATGAACCAGATGGTTGGCGAAGTGGCGTCAAGTAGAAACAATTTCCATTCTATCATTGAACCACATGAAATTAATACAGTTGTGTGGCAGGCAGATTTTTGTCGATGGCAAAATAACTTTAAAATGTATTAGTATATAAAGGAAGCTGCATACAGTTTACATTTCCTCTTGTTGTATTTGCAAATTGCGCGAGAGCAAAAGCAGTGCGATATGAAACTTATGCATTGAACAGCGACACTGTGTGAGATTTGCCTCGCGGGGAAACGTCACGGAAATGAATTGCCACAATTTTGCATCTACAGCATATTGTCTCGCTAGTGATTGTGAATATATTAGTGTGACCCTGGCATGTGATAAAATTTTTCTGTTATGAACTGGTAGTAATTCAGAGTTTATATTTGTTTAGAAGTATAACACAAAACATAATTTGTACTATTGGTACTTGAGCTACGAAAAGCTTTGTGCTTAGCAATTCCGATTCCGCCTTTCCAGTAGAGGGATTCATGTACGCAACGATTTCGTAAGTGTACGATCGACGATGAAAGTAATTGAAAAAGGAGCGCAAGGAAAAGCATAATTATCTTTAGATTTTTCACTTGTTGTATTGCGGCTAGGACCGGAGCGCTGTGCCTGCCTGCCTATATGATGACATCCGTAACGGAAACTGCAAGCTCGACAAGCACGTTGTGCTATCATGGTAGTCGGTTTGCAATGTAATATTTGCGCAATCATTCGGACTCTTCAAATAGCATATTTGCTCGATTTTCAGTCATGGGAGGTCTTGCATGCATATAAATGCGAACAGACTAGAACATGTTTATTGGCGATGTGCTCGCCTGCGCAAGCAATTTCCAGTTCTCGGGCAGTACTGCGCAGCGTAACCATGTCGAGAGATGTGAAGCAGATTGCTGGAAAAGTTTATTCGAGTACAAATCACGAATCAGATTACACTCCCACTGACAAAGATGGTTTTATGAAATTATGAATTCACTACTCAACCTGACACGAAAAGGAAGATTTTTCTTTTTTGTTCCAGAAAAAGGAAAGATGTGGCAGATTATCTGGTTGTATCCTGTTCCTTAATCGATATATGCGGTTCAACTGTTCTCCATTTGCCCTGAAATAACTTCCCAATTATTATGATATAGTTCAAATCAGTGTTTAACTTGCCCTAAGACTGTTTTCGGTTCGTCAACTGGTGTTTACGTTTTAAATGACGTTTCTTCCCTTGTTCCCTACATTGAAATAGCAAAACTGCCCGAGACGAGCACATAGCCGTCATTATAAAATCACAAATCAAATGGGGCTGATCAAAGCATGCTTGGATTCTGTGGAGGTGAAAGAGGATTGTAGTTCCTGCTTGCCCGAAAAGCTTGATCATGCACGTTTGTCTGGCTTGCATTAATTGTCTTGAGATTCCAGGTTCCAGCCTTAGATCATACACACTATTTCACTCGTCTGATAACAGTTTGTAACACGAAGTGTAAGAACTATAATAACGAAATTTATATGTAAATATTTAGCTTTTTTAGATGTGACCTATTCACGCCGGTATACTTCAGTTCTTCCCATGAGATGATTCCATCTGGGATCTGGTCAGCAATATAACTATCTATGATACAAAGAAAATCTTTCAGATTAAACGTTTGCCAGCCACAAATTTCCTTAGCTTAGGCAATAGTTGCCAGTCAGGGTACATTAACAAATTGTTACCATCTACATTTTCTCATTGCCAAAGCATCTTCACTAACCTGCTGAGAGACATTATTTCTTCTATATTCCAATCCCTTAATCTTGTGTTTTATCCCCCTCTTGTGTATTTTGTCATCCACTTGTCCAGAATGTTTTTGATAGATACAATAATAACCAGCTAAAGTATCACAAGTAACATATTTTGCCTCCTTTGTCGATATTTTTTCTGAAGATGAAAGATTCCTTCATTAATTAATTAGGGTACTCAGTTATGTCCACTCTATATTGTGGATGTTTTTGTTGTTAGTGGTAGAGTTTATGATACAAATCAGAGTACAGAATGAGGGCACAGTTTTTCAAAATGCCTAAAACTTCACTGGCCAAAAGTAAATAAGAATATTAATATATCTGTTCAACAAATTCACCTTCATTTGATTCCTCCTTTCCTTGTGTTCTCATACAATTGCACACTGGACTCAAATTTGGGAGGTCAGTGGTTCAAATGCCCCTCCAGCCACCCAGATTTAGGATATTTGTGTTTTCCCACAGCAACCAATATTCATTGGTGTCTAATTAAAGTTATGAGGCAAAATTTAGTTTGCCATACAGGTTCTAACATCACCTCTAGTTGTTCTGATCTAGCTTTCTATCACAGAAAGGTGGGCAACAAGTTTTTTAGGCTGTGTGAATTGAAACCATTCTATGTAAAGTTCTGAAACTAACTTATTCCTGTAACAAGATAATTTGTTGTTTAGTGCCAGCCAAAAAATTAAGTTAGTGAAATTATATTACAAACTAATGATTTGTATATTAGTTACTCCAATAAAGTTTCAAATTTTCTAACCCCACTCTTACTAGAGACTGTATTTCTGGAAAAGTGGATGTCAAATAGAATAATAATAAGAAACTTCTAAAACTATGCTTAGTAAAGTTTTTGATATTAAAGGAAATTCAGATTTACAATAATGAACAATAAGTTTGCTAGAACTGTAGCTCTCAGAAGGGGTCCAGTCTTTCCTCACTGTTGATGCATGTTTTCCTTAAGTTCATTTAACCAGTGATTCTTTCCTCTCAATGGTTTGTAGTATTTACATGTTCGTTTATTTGTATCTGAAAAGTCCTGTTATCCAGAGACAAAATGAAATACTTGCTTCGGTGATCTCTGAATTATTGTCTACAAACTAGTACACATCTTGCCCCTTAAACTTTCTATGGTAGTTCCATTAAGTCATGATCAGTACAAATTATTAACAATTTCACATTTATATTGGTTGGAAAATCTGTGCTGCTGCTGAGACCACCACCACCATCCCACACACTAAATGTCAAACTGTTCTGAACTAATGAAATCCTGGCTCTGAATCAGGAAAATATTACAAAGCTGATATTTGTTTTTCTTTTGTTTGCTCTAATAATATCAGAAACAATTTGTACAGTACCGTGTAAAGCTGAGATTTAAAATAGTAATCAGAGACATAATACTCTGTTGTAAAGGGTCTTTCCACTTCATGAATTCACTCCTTGGCATTAATTCCCAGTAAAAACATCAATAAAAATATTTTTATCTTTTGATACAGTCATAATAGTATCAGCTGCATTGAATAATGAACAGTTATTATTTCTGTAATTTATTTTCCTATAAAAATAACATTTTCCTTTCTAACTCTTCCTCAGTTTTATTGCTACTAATAATTGTTAAAACCAGATATTACCAGCTAAGCTATCAGGTTTGTTATTTGTTATTTGTTAGTGCTAAGCAATAGCAGGCCTTATTATGCTCAATATTATCTTCTATTCTTTTATGCTTTTGTAATGAGTATTTTATCTAATGCAGTTATTCTGCTTTTGTGCATGCTGTTTTCTTGCTGCTCTCAATTAAATTTGTTATTTAGTGAGTTTACTTTGAAGTGATATTACAACTAAATAGTAACATTGTAGTAATAAGTTTTCATGTCTGAGGATTCCTAACCTGTTTTAAATAATTTACCTACCACTTAAAAATCGAGTGGAAATTTTCCTTTAACTACAACTAACAGAAATAATTAATATGATAACATTGTGGTGCCAATCTATTACCAACAGAGGAATCCTTGGATCGTGAATTTAGTGTCTTTTGCTGACTAGTAGTATTGGCCCCTAGTTTGAATGCGGCACTAGAATGAGATATTAAGTTTCAAAGGTTACCCTCCCATGGATGTGAGGTATGCTTTGGCTCCACTGCTGTTTGTCACACACTATGGTTTGATTTTAGGGACCGCAAAATGCCGGCATCTACATCGGCTGAGGAGACAGCTCTGCTGGGGTAAGGAACATGCACTTTGTGTTAAGTGTATCATGGTGGTGGCTTTAACGGGGCCTGTTGGAAGTTCTGTTGGTTTACAGTTTGTAATACTGTATTGCTCGATATTAGAATTACTCAAGTGTTTACGCTCTTCTAGTCTTACCAGTTAAACACGCATTACTGATAGTTTCCCCATACACTTTTGGTACATCCATGTTATTAAAACCATCCACCAATCTCATTATCTTAATAGTTTCAAATTAAAGAAAAACATTGACTTAAAAGGAAACCTCAAGAAACCATTTAGTTTACTATATACGAAACTAAAACAGAAAGTAACTGAACTAATTTAGTGGTGGTAATTTATCACAGTCGAAACATCAAATTCCTCAAAGTCTTTCTTCCACAGTTTTTCAATGTAGCATAGACACTAACTTAAAATAATTGGATCAACATTGCTCAAAAATCTTGGTAAATAAACTGAATTGAGGTTAATAGATAAGTACATTCATAAAATGCATGTCACTTTCTCAAGTTTTCATTATGGGTCATTTAGCATGTCATAAAACGTACTGGTAGAGGGTTTCTTATTAGTCCTTACATGTTTGAAAATCCTTTCATATATCGTATATAGTGTAATTCAACTTTTTTTTTACATTTCACTTGTACTGAATTTGTTTTTCTTTGTATTTTAGTTAAATATAGTGAGGAGAACGATGACTGCAGTTATCAATGCCACCAGAGGAGATTGACGGTTTATTTGGGAAATATTAATCTTCACCAGTGAATGTTACCAAGGAACAAACATGTAAAGACTGATGAGAATCTCACTCCACTAGTAAGGTTTGCCCAATCCATTGCGAGTGTTTGGATGATAAAAGCTTCCTCTCAGATAGCAGACCTTAAAGTAGCTGACTCTGTTTTCATCTACACAGACTGACTGAAACTTCATGTTGACAATGGTGTCTCTAAACGTATTTTTGTATCTTTGTTAGGAATTGTTTTGTGTGTATTGTAGTTCCTGCTATATTTTATGGAAAAAATGATCTGTACCACTAGCTATATACATGGATTAAAGATCTGCGATTATAGCAATTTTATTAACTGCTGGAGGTACACAGATAACATGTGATAAGTTTATTTAGTGTAAATGTTAAGTAATAATATGTAAGTATAACAGTGTTTCAGTGTCTTTGACAGTTATTGAGTATTATTTAATATTATTTTGTGTTTTTTATCTACCTTCCAGTTTTTTAATTTTTATACTCAACAATATTTGATGGAAGAATATGCACAATTTGAATATTCACTGTGCTTTTTTATGCTTAAACCTCTCTCTAATATTAAAAAGAAGGGTCCTGTATCTTATATAGTAAATTAATAAGAATGGTGATTTATTTGATGTGTAAAGCACTATAAATGTCATTGGCAGGCCAGTTAAAACACGTTTCATAATTCTTCTTTATAATTACTCATTCATAAATTTTTCCAAAACTATTCCTATTTCATCAGGAAATTTCCTTAATGTAAAAAAAAAAGAAGTTGAGCACAACTTAATGTTGTAAAAATGCAGGTTCATTTGAGAATAAATAAATCATTTAAAAGAAATTAGGCACATATTGAAGACTGTGAAAGATTATTAGAATTCTATTGTGCTCCATATTATTATCTAAATACAGGAAAACTGATTTGTGACACGGCACAATAGATTTTTAATTATGCATGTGTTAAGATTTAGGTGATAACACAATTAAATAGGTAATTCAGCCCAGTGGATTGAATGCATTTGAAGCATAGCACAAAATATTAAAGTTATACAATGGGATATAATTGCTATAAAGTATTACCTTGAGTAATAGTATTTATAGTAACACAGTATTACCAAAATGTTCATTATCATATACTACCTAAAAGTGTGGTTTTCTTTGCTTCATATTGAAGCAATGAATTGACTGAATGTGTGTATTATGAAATGTTTCTGCTCAACAGAAAAGTTGATATTATGTTATCTATTTTCTTTGTACACTGGATATTGACTGCAGTTCTGCATTTGTTGACTTGGCTAAGGAGATTCTGAATTTAGATTACAGATTGTAATACTATGACAACCTGAGTTAAGAATATTTTTAAAAATTTTTAATAATCTCATTTGTTGTTTCATATTATAATGTATTTTATTAAATAAGTGAAGAGAAGAATGAGTTTATTTGAGAATACAATTTATCAGATGACAATGTTCTTGTAATGTCCTATGTCTTATTTTTGCTTACACAGTGTCAAATATTTCAAGTTATAAAAGCAGTTTCACCAATCCTGTTGTGTTCTTATCACCAGGGTCAATGTCAATACATAAGACAAAAATTTTATAGAAATTATGTTAATTTATTATTTGATAATAAAAATCTTGAAGTAAAGTCCGATTCTTCTTGTGAAAGTAACTGAGTATTGAAAAATTGATTGAATACAACATGCAAATTCCTTGTTTGTTTATAAGTACGTACAGCTGTAAAACAGTAAAAACCAGTCTTGGTTTTATTGCTAGACAGTTCAGTAATATTACCACACAGACAGATCACCAAATGTAGGAACTATAGACAAATCAGGGATTTTGGTTTATTTACAATGCAAACAAATATGCTCATTTGCTACATTATTTTATAAGTGGGCCTTCGTCGCTCCTTCAAGCTGAAGTTGTTTTTATTTTCTGAAACATCATAGATGAACAGAGTGGTATGTTGAGGGTCTACTTGTTACATATTCCGCTATTGCTGACTCACTAAATTGTAACCAATTGTTTGTTGATTTCACTGAACTCCTCACATTTTGTTATTTTGGGACACCAATGTGTTTCTTTACTTATAAAAATCATTCTTTGACTAAATACAATAATTGTTAGGTGGTTAACAAAAATTATATTGCTCTTGAAGAAGAGTTAAAGTAAAGGCATTGAAATATAAGTGTGAAATATACTTAAGAGCAGTTTCAGACTTTTTCATTTAATAACAATCTTTGTTCCACAAAACTGTAAATTTCTACTGTTGCGCAAAATGGAGTTGATGGTAAAAAACTTTAAAGATAGGTGATGGTTCACCATAGAGATAATTACAGAGCTGCAGGCTGGCACATAAGAGACAATCACACTCTCACATCTCAAAATACTGGCCATAGCCTTTCAACCGGTGGTTGAAATTGGATTCCTTTTGGTTAGGAAATGTAACACTTTTTTTTCAAATTTGCAATTTATTTACATTTCCACTCACCACACATGATGTATATTGGGTTCTGCCAGGCTATGGTCAACTGATATTATGAACTTAAATACTGTGTTTACAAAATTTTTGTTCTGTTAAATTATGCCTTTTCTATCAAAGACCAGGTAAGACCTATTCATAAACATATCCTGAACATAGGCCTAATCATATATCTATTCCATTAAAGTATACATTGCAGAGCCAGAATAATTGACATACCAAGTTAAAGCATATGTTTTTACCACCACCACCACCACCACCACTACTACTACTACTACTACTACTAAATAATAATAATAATAATAATAATAATAGACAAATGTGTTGGTCTGATCGTAGTTTGTTCCAGTTGTTATTCTGTTTTCAAATAAGGAACAATATTGAAACATACTCGTTCCCCTTCAGATACTTTAAAATGGTACATTCAAAGACACTTGTTAACTTATTTTCTTAGGAAAAGATCATTTTCCTCCACTGCAGTAAAAGGTAATTTTATTTATATATACACACACACTCACACCTAGACACTTATCTCATATGTGTTGACAAAAAAAAAAAAAAAAAAAAAAAAAAAAAAAAAAAAAAAAAAAAATGCACTGGTAGCAAGTGTAGGGTGTAAGCTTTTGTGCATTTATTGACTTAGTTATTGCTTCAAAACAATCAGTGTGTGTCCCATAATCACTAAGCAATCATCTTCAGCTCTGATATTGGTGAATATTTCAGTACTCTTGCTAAAGTAAAAATGTAGTAGGTATGTAAGAGTCTTTGCACAGGTTCAGTACGGCAGTTAACATAGTGAAGGGGGAAAAAGTGGAAGAGAAACTATTGAGGTACAAAGTGCACATTTTTATTCAAAATACAATGAGTATGATAAGCTCTGAAGTTTCCAAGGAAACATCTTAGAGAATAAAATGAAAACCTGTTACCAGTTAGAAATAGGTAGGAACAAAAAAAATTCAAAATTTTCTTTCAGGTGTTTCAAAACATTTCATGAAATTTTAAAGTGTGAGAAGATAGGTTTCTTTATTAATTCTAAAATTCTCATATCAAAAAGTGTTTAAATTTTAGAAGAAGCAGAAGTGCAATAGAAAAGAATGTGGTAGGAAGTTGTACTGGTCTTTTGCTGACATTTTTGTACTGTTGTGTAGCTCAATCTAGTTAAATTCTACCTCTGCTTCATGTCTCTCTCTCTCTCTCTCTCTCTCTCTCTCTCTCTCTCATGACCATGATATCAACAGGACATTAAACCCTAAAATTCCTTACTTCATCACACCTCTCTTCCAGTTGCACAGAAACAATGTTAATGAGATGATCAAATGAGAGATTTGAAAGCAAAGTCTTTCATTTGGAATTCTTCCCCCTAATCTATGTATAGAAAATGCCTACCCCACAACTGGATTTGTCACAGCAATGGAAATATCTGCTATGGGATTGTTGATCGTAACACTAAATATACTCCACTGAAATGCAGAAAGACTTCCTGACGATTGACACCTAGTACAGCGATTGTTCTGAACCTTTAAACTTAATTCATGTTGCTTACTGTGCATGCATAAGTGTGGGGATCTGCTAATTTTGACTAATAGCAGAAAGTGAAGAGTAAAGATCTTTACATTCTTCTGGAGTGAGGAGGGGGTGTTTGTTCTTGTAATTACAAGATGGTTATTCAGATCATTTTTCAACAATATCTGCAGCTGAGAAAAAATGTCAAACAAATTTAATACATATAGCTCTTGGGAGGGTGAGGTGGGAAAAACTCCCCCTCCCTCCATCATCTATGCTCCTGACCATTAAATACTTAAGAGTAACCATCCAATTTACTGAGAATGGGAATAATATGAAGAGTACAGATTGCAGCCCTCCATGAAGAAGACTGCTAAGCTACAGAGAAGTACAGGAAAAGAGAAAGTCACAACTTAAACTTTTGGGCAGTTTTCATCAGGAAAAGAGCGCGCACACATGTTCAAAGAGAACTCTCTCACATGACTGAATCCAACCGATAACTTTCAACTGGTGGTAAAGCAGATGCCGGTCAGAGATTCATAGGAGAATCTTAACGCAGGTGATAGGTGAAACAAGTGCCTGTCATACATCTTTTCACAAATTTTAGAGAATTGGTCATAAGTCTGGTATGTTAATCAGATTGGATTAATAGGAGAGATAGAGAATATCCAACAAAGAGATATCACATTATGTGATCGTGAAGTCGGTGTGAGGAAAGTTAAACATGCTCGACAATATTTGCAGGTGCAGCACCGATGGTCTGCTATTAAAATTGCGAAAGCATATATTCCAGAAAGATTTGGGCAACATATTATTTAGTACCACCTACATATTGGTAGATGACTGAGAAAATTCGAGAAATTAGTACATATATGGAAACGCCTTGAGGTGTACAGATGGAGGGAGGTAACTTGATGGCTGTGACAGGCGAATAAGAATTATTGTTTGTGCGCGGTAGCGCGCCCGCCTGCGGCACAGGAAAGTGTGTGAAGTATCCGGCTGGACTGCTTTGTTGGCGCGGCGTCCCGTCTGTCACGTTTGCCGTTAGCCGGCGGCAGACGCCAGGAGGCGCTGCTAACGGACGGGATGCACCGTTACCGTTCTGTGTGTGGGCGCACAACGCGTCCGACTTCAGTTTCCGTTTGTTTCTCCGTGTTACGGTCTGTCGCGCAAAGTTCGCGGTTATACCACAGTTTGTTAGACTGTGGTTATACGGCACCAAGGGTTTGACCACTTTTTTTCACCATGAAGCCCTTTCTACACGAAAGTGAGAGCTTAAGAGATTACCCATGATGCACCGGTCACGCCGTCCGCGTACAGTGTAGACGCGTCTCCTTGCACAAGATGCACGCACACGATCGCTAGTAAACGGAATTGGATTGATCCTATTCTCACTCGTATGGAAGTGCTTCGCGCATGCGCAGACGACCGAATGGGGAACCCCGCTGACAAAAGAAAGCCAAGTCGGGAATTTGTTTGAGAATGTGTACTTGTCTCCCGCTCGGAGGAACGTAGTTTTACGGCTCACTCGTATTTTAGGTGATACTATAGAGAAATTGCATTAAAATTTAATATAACCTGTGTACAATTTTTATTGAATACAGAGATATAGCTGTTAATATGAAAACCAAACAAACGTAGAGCAAATGTAAATCAAGAAATTTTCACTGATTTATCCGTCGGTTCCTGGCAGTACATCATCACACTTACTTAAAAGTAGTATTTTGTGTATGTTCAACACGTTCATTTCCACTTAGTTACCGGGTTTTCGGATTACTAGGACATATTCAGACTTTAAAGTACGTCGAAAACCGGTTATTTAAATAAGTCAATATGGTGATTTACCAAGAACCGTGGAAAGAATCAGTCAAAATATCCAAATCAGTTTGTTGTACATACCAAGAGCTGCATCCCTGTGCCCAATAAAAATTGGATACACGTTATATGAAATTTTAACTGCAAATCGTCTTTATTACCATCTTCTAAAATATTTGCTATTTTTCCTGAAACATGCTGTAGTTAGCAGATGAGATATTTGTTTTTTGGTGAGCATTACTTGAAGCTTAATCAAAGTGAAAGGTCTATGAATAGACACCTGAGCTTGTTCATCATACACATAGGCGCCTCAAACAGCAGAAGTATGTAATCGCATTTTATAATTAGGACGTTAACATAATGTGAGCGACGTAGTTACGCATGAACTGCACGAAAACTATTTAATACAGTTTCAATTATCACAACGTATCATACAGTTTCGAAAAGTGATGTTAACGCGGCGATTCATTTGGTGTAAGTTGACAATAAACGAAGTAGACGCGTGAGGCAGACGACTCAACAAATGCGTACCGTTTGAACGCTTCTTCGTAGTTAGACGGTCTATCGCAAGGGGCGCTGCAGCTGACAGACTTCCTTGTGCATGTTGCACGTCTCGTATAGGAAGGGCTTAAGGGAGACTTTAGCGCAGGAATATGAATAGGCCCAATACAATTTTGTAAGGTCCTAAACCAATGGCTGAAAGTATATTACCGCAGTGTGCTACGTTGAAGTCGTGCTTCCGGAGTAATACGCTTTATAGGGTAATTTTCTAAAAGCTGTGTACATCGAATGAAACGGCAGTGTGATCGATATATATCGGACGTTCGACTCTCGCTCCGCTAGCGGTGACGGGAAACTAAGATGGCGGAACGGCTGATTCGTGTAGCTAATACCGATGTTGATTCTTGACGAGATAATTTTATGAAATTTCGTGGCCAATACTAATTGCAATCAGATCGTGAATCGGATAAGTACGTCGAGGGGTGTAACTGTTTTACGTAATGTAAATTGCGCGCTTTTCTCAATATAAACAACATATTAGTTGTCAATGAAAATATACTTTTCAGCCAAAGCTATGTAATTAAAACTATATGTAGCGAAACGACATTTACCGAACAGGCAAATATTGTTATTTTTACGAAAATGTCACGATTTTAAAGGATGTGGTTAGGCAGGAACCTAAGAGTAGAATTTGTTCACTCACAATTTAAGCTGTACTCTAGGTTCTTGCCTAACCATAACCTTCAAAGTCGTGACATATTCGTAAAAATAACATTGGCTTGTTCGATACCAATCATCTGGATATGGACCGCCGTCCGATATAAATCGATCGCACTCCTGTTTCATTCGATGTACACAGTTCCTGTTATCTTCTATCGAATTTACCAGAAGTTTCAACAGCTGGATGCTGAAATCTAGATGCCTGATCAAGCCAATCATAGACGCTTAAATTTTTCTTGTGCCAAACCAAAAGATGACTGCTACGAAAATTAGCACCCACCTATGTATGGAGACATGATCATGATAATAAATCTGATCGAAAACGGAAAGATTTTAGGTGTTCCTTAGAGAATGAAACGGTAGAGAAATATTGTGAAAGAGGTTCGGTGAACCCCTTGCCATGCACTTAAATGTGAGATGCAGAGTAATCATGTAGATGAAAAACAAGAACAGAAACTAATTTTCGATTCCACTTTCTCTTAACCTTGTAAAACATAAAACAACGTAATAGTTAACGAATCCTTTTACTGAATTATGACATGGCAGAACAAAACGAACTACGACCGCATTCTAAGAAGAAAAAAGTGGCGTCATACGATGCCGGGCGGAACAGTCTTGTACTCGCGACATATCGATGTATCGATATTACTTCGACATATCGGTTAATCGATATTGTGACAATCATCCAAAAACGGATCTGACAAATATGCGTCAAGCTGAACAGTTAATGTGTGTCAATTTGTCAAATATGCGAGATGCTATCTCCCGGATGAAATAACAGCTGTACTATGTTCTTGGAGCAGCTTCAACCGTTTCAAAGATGGGGGGGGGGGGGGAGAGGCAGACCCGTTTATATATATATATATATATATATATATATATATATATATATATATATATATATATATATATAAATTTGTGGTTTTACGGTTTATATATAAGATTCTAGTAAGTTCCAGAATTTTTCTAATATCGGTTGCTTTATTTTTATGGATGGATCTTGGCGCTGGGAACCGGGGGCCGGAAGATAGAAAGGGGACTGTGCGGTTTATTTTAGCAGTGGAGTACCGAGTGCGACACAGTTCATGGCGTCTCAGACATTAAGCTGCATGAAAACTTGTTTTCGTTGAAATGAAGCGTAAGTTATCCAAAGCATTCATAGTGCTTGCAACTTCCAACAAATTTGAAGCATAATTTAAGATCTTGAGTTATTCCTAACGTAATAAGGCTGTTTCATGTTTGGGAATTAGAACATAAAAAGATCTGGTTCTGCTATTTTTCGAAAGGGTGGCCGGGAGGCAATAAGACGCAGTAATTTTACCCATTCCAGGACGAAAGTTTGTCAGTATCAGAACCAATTTCATCGCGACACCATTCTTGTGCTAAATATTGTTGGTGTTATTTCTGAGACATGATCTTTCATCGATACCGAGTTAGAATTTTTACTCTAATTTGATGCGGAAAGAATAACAGTATTTTACACGAGAGTTTGTTAGAATGGATTTTTGATGAACCACTGTAAGAATCACAGCACTGAAACACATACTATGAGAGAAATTGCATATTATTGAAGACTGCCGAGAAAGATGTTTGAATTTGACACACTGCGAGCAATGTACTCAAAATAAACTTATTTATACAAAAACGAAAAAAAAGCCGTGGCGTATTAGCCGTGCGCATTGGGGCGCCATGCTGCGGTGCGCGCGGCCGTTCGCCGTCGGGGGTTAGTCCCCCTCGGGCATGGGTGTTAGTGTAGTTAGGTTAATTTAGCTTAGTTTAAGTAGTTTGTAAGCTAAGGACTAATAACCCAGCAGGGGGGTCCGATATATTTACAGACATTTGAACGAAAGAAAAGAAAAAATGCAAGAAAGCAAACTTTCCGTTTGGAGTTGTGCTTAAGAGCCTTCCTTCGTAACACGTCTAAATATGGAGGTCTATCATGCGTAAAGCGGAATAATAAGAAACGGGTGCAGAAATTATCACGGAACAATGCGCATTGTAATTACGTAAAAAAAATAATAATAATAAATTTAAAGGTAGAATGAATCAGTTGTATAAAACATTTTGGGAAGTGCAGTTATCCGTTTCCGCAGTTAGTCTTAAAAGGAGACCACATGGGGACTTTAGAATTGTGTTTATGGTACGGGAAGTTCTGAACTTAAATAACAATTACCCAAAGCTATTCGACGCAACTCTAAAAAAATCCTCGAGAAATTCGACTTTGAAGTTTTGCAAGTACACATAAGTATCAATAAAGTAACTGCAGCATTTATCGGTGTAGCTCAGGTGGTAGCGTTCTCGCCTCACAACCGTAGAGTCGCTGGTTCGAATCCTGCTGTGACATTTTTTCGTTGCTATCAAATTCAGTCGTATAAAACATTTTGGGACCTCTAATTCCAAGTGTTGATCAGTTGTTGTTTAAGTAGACTAATTGAACACCTTGTCACCTATAACTATGGTTAAGTACGTTAGCTGCTAGGAAAGACTAGTAGCTATGGAGATGACTTTCCAAAAACAGCGTCGCAGCTCCGCGCGCGCGCACAGTTGTCAGCTAACAATGAATCCAATACTGTAAAAAGTGTAATATGTTTTTTGATTGAAACTATCATTAACAACATTTTATATAATATGGAAAAATTGCGAATTAAAAAAAAAAAAAATCGTGCATTTCTGGTAAAAATTACCATTAGTTATTAAAGTTGTGTAAGTATTCGAACACAATGAAAAAAAAGTCATGGCAAGATTCGAACCTATGACTGTAATGCCAAAACGCTACCTCCACTTGATCTACTCCAACAGATGCTGCATGTGATTTAATTATTGGTACTTAGGTGTAATTGAAAAACTTCAGTTTTGATTTTGTCCAGAATTTTTGAGATTTGCCTCGAATAGCTATGGCTGATTGCTATTTGAGTTCTGAACTTCACGTACCATAAATATATATAAAATCTAATATCCGATACCCATGTAGTCTCCTTGTTAGTAGAGGACCGTGTGTTTCAACGAAATGGCGTTGCCGAGTTGACACAGGCGGATGACCAGTTTATCGAGCCGTCGGTGGCAGTGTGCTCGCAGTCGCCGCCGTAATATGCGGTGACATGTCGCCACGTAACGGTCGAGCGTCCAGTACAGCAAGTACAGGTTCCGCCGCACATCGCCATAACGGCCCCGGCCTCTGCGAGTGACGACTTGCACCGCAGGAGGCCTTGACTGGATTTTCAAGTTGCTTCCGTTTTTTTTACATAGTATTCCTTGCCGCGGTTTCAAAGGTTGCTGACTCCAGGTACCGTACTTTACTATTTAGACTTCCGTATCGCGTGGCACAGAAACACTGACACACTTTGGTACTGAGCAACGTTGCGTTAAGTTCCTGTTTTACTACGTCGACACAGTTAAGAGAGTCGGCAGCTACACTAATATTCAAAACAATTTATCTTTATTGTCCGTCAACAGTTCAAATGTTCAAATGTTTGTTAAGCTTATGGGACTTAACTACGGGGTCATCAGTCGCTAAACTTACAAACTACTTATGAACTACCTTATACTAAAGACGGCACAAATATCCATGCCCGAGGGGGATTCGAACCCCCGACCGTAGTTGCCGTGCAGACCATGGCTGAAGCGCCTCAGTCTCCTCGGCCACCACGGCCGGCCCGTCAACAGTTGCGAATGTTTTTTTTTTTTTTTTTTTTTCTCTCTCTCTCTGACATGTTATCCATTTGGATCATCTTCTGAATCTTGCAGTTCCGTCCGCAACACAGACGAGACGGGAAAAGGTTCTGAAGGTGATTCTGAGGGATACAAACATGTCAGTGGGGAATAACCATTCCCAGCTCCTGGCGGACAAAAAGGATAAGTTGTTTCAAGTTTTAGTTAGAGCTTCCAGACGAAAGAATAAAAATCGATAATTCCGAGCTGATCGATGAACACCTGAAGTTCTCGACACTAGCAAGACATAGAAAACTCCTTCATTCTGCTTTGATACGCACTTGTTTACTTCCACAAAATTGTAATGACACGTCTCTCACTGCGCAGCAATCTCTGACCTGGTAACAGAACTGCCACATCGGATAAATTGTGAGATATGAATTCTACCGTATTCATTTGAATTCAATGTCGACAAAGAAACGTGAAGATCCCGAGTGGCATGTTGCACTATTCCAAGTAATGAACTCGGTTTATTCAAACAAGTGTTTTTAAAAACCCATTTGAACCACCCTGATGTTCATCATTTCCTTACACCGAATGTAGGAATGCTTCTTTAGCAAATATTTAAAAGAGGGACAGCCTGTAGCAGATATTTTGTCATTTAATAATTCAAAGTATCATTAGTTAGCGGGTTGTGGAAAGTTCCATTAGTAGCTGGGTTCCGATTGAACGCCCGGCAGAGTAGTGCGCTACTATGTGAAACCAGTTTACTCCTTTAAATTAATTAAACAGAAAATTGCAGTTAAAAGTTTAAGCGGAAGTTTTTAAAAAATGTTAATTTCGAAATTTTTCGTACCATGTAAAATGTCGTAAAAGACGAAGATTACTACCAATCCCAGTCAGCTTACACCTGTTCAAGGGCATTGGTTGGCTTTACTAGATATACAGGGAGCTATACCGCACAATAAACTTAGTTTCGGTGCGGGCAGTGGCGGGCTGGACCAAGACTGTTTTGGCTTCCCTGGAAAAATCAAATCAAATCAAGCATACACCTCATAAAATGGTGCTGTCCAATAAAATGAAACTTATTTGAACTGTTCGCTGTTAGATACTTCATTAAATATATTAAAAGCTTGAACCTTTGATTTTCTACGAAAACGATGCTTTTTGGAGAATGAATTACTCGATCCGAAGCTGATGGTGGCCGCTCTGTGAAAAACAAGTACACCATTTGCACAAATATAGCCAAAAAATAATCATGGAACAGTTCTACAAAAATAAATAAATAAATTAATTAATTAAAAAAATTGAAATATTTGGAACTGCTTTACTAAATGACACATTTTTAATTCTAAGGTTTAATGTTAGATAAATCGATCATACATCCTCATCATTCGGTGCTATGAACAAAGGAAAAGATTCCTGTCAACATCTACTATAATAAAACAGCAGGCAAAATAAATGTACATTATCTTGTGAAAGGGAAAATTCTATTAGTAAATTTTCGCTTCCTTTAACTACGTTAAAAGTTTCTCAGGTGACGTTAATTTTATATAAGGAGACGTTTCAAGCCTTATCAACTACAACAGTTCTAGTTATCTAATGAACGCATTTAGCAATATCTTGAGCTCTGATTTTCTTCACATGCATCGGATTTTCTCTGTATCCATGCGAGTAACAGAGGCAGATGCCCCATGGCCTTTGTCTAATGTGGTGTCACATCACGGTCGCTACGTCTAGACTACCACACGTAGGCTAGGAAATTAATGTGCTATCGCCTTGATAGGGGGACTAAGCTCCAGACTGAACGCTGAAAGGCATAATCAGTCTCTAATGATGATGATGATGACGATGATGACGATGATCGCCATGAAACACGACATGAATGTTTGCAGTAAAATGAATGAACACACTGCTCAGTTGTGGAAATGGAACTTAGTTCTTGTGTCCAGTGTTCGTTGGAGACTGATCCACCAAAAACACACGTCATTTAACCCGAAGAAAGACCATAGCCACCACCAGAGACAAAGGAATGTCCTGGATGAGAGTTGTTCTGTGAATAGCGACCTTAACCAGCGATGAGTAAACAACATGCACCCGCTAAAGAAGCATAAATGAGAAACAATGGAATAATGTTTCCTTTATGTTCGCGATGACAACAGTAAAACGTGAACAATCAAGAATATTCTGGTAACGTGCAGAGACGTTCCGCGTAACTTCCGCGGAAAAGCAGTAAAGAAAGAAACTTTTAGGAATGCAGCCGATCGCTTGCCGCGTTCCCACGTGCGATAAGAGGCTAAGTACAGTGATAACGGCACACACTAAACAGCGCCTTACATAACGTGCATTCTTTGGTATTTCAGAGGCAGCACGACTGCAATTCGTGCGATATTTCTAAAACACTCGAAAGACTTAATAGCTTGAACTACCTAATCAGTCCAGTTGTTTTATCCTGAGCTGAAACGCCATTACTGGTTTGTTACAGCCATCTAAAGCTAAACCATACATACATGCAGTGATTTTTTAGAGCTAAGCGTTTCAGAGGCACTAAAGCAAGCAATGGAATCTTCTTCTGGAATAACTGATTTAGAATTCAGTTCCTACAACGCTGTTGCGTAGTCATTAATAAGCCGGCCGCGCTGGCCAAGCGTTCTGCAGCGCGCCAGTCACTTTCCGCACGGCCACTACGGTCGGGATTTCGAATCCCCCCTCGGGCATGGATATTTGTGCCGTCCTTAGTATTAGCTAGTTCATACGTAGTTTGTAAGTTTAGGGACTGATGACCCCGTAGTTAAGTCCCATAAGCTTTACAAACATTTGAACATTTTTGAGAAATTCGATTGTCTACAAATTTACTATACATTGGGACCTTGCTCAACGAGTATAATTCGCTTCTGAGATTTACCTGCAATACGAAACCTCGTTATGCAACATATTTTTCTGTCGGAATTCTTGTAATAATAGGATGTGTTCCATTCAGAAAAAGGACCAAAATTTCTTATACATTAATGTGCGTTATTGTTTTTTACAAGAAAGTTGTATCAATAGTAGAAAATTAAATTCGTTGCGGAAATACATACTGTAAACTATCAGTTGTTTATTATTTTTCAAACTTCTACCGGTTTCGGTTATAAACCATCTTCACGGAAGAGAACTAGACAGACTGATTAAACAGGTGCATTATATGCCTCCTTATGCATACTGGCTGGCATGTCACACAATAAAAATAAATAAACGTCACTAGGCATCAAGTCTTGATTGAAAACATAAAAGCAATGCCAGGCTGTGTGATGGTGAAGCAAGGTCTATTACAAAAGAACCTAACACAACTATTGAACACACCAGTCAATGATCGATGACTGATGTGTTCAATAGTTGTTAGGTACTCTTGTAATAGACCTTGGTTCACCATCACACAGCTTGGCATTGCTTTTATGTTTTTAATCAAGACTTGATGCCTAGTGACGTTTATTTATTTTTGTGTGACATGCAAGGCAGTATGCATAAGGAGGCATATAATGCACCTGTTTAATCAGTCTGTCTAGTTCTCTTCCGTGAAGATGGTTTATAACCGAAACCGGTAGAAGTTTGAAAAATAATAAGCAGCTGACGGCTTACAGTATGCATTTCCTCAAATATCTTAAGTCTGTTGAACCACATCTCAATAAAAATTTGTAAATTCGTTGCCTTTGAAATAACTCACAGTTGTTATGGTTCGGGGAGGGAGTCGTCAAAATATTTTTAGTTGGAAGTCGCGTGTTGAAGAAGGTTGGGAAACAATGATCTAAGATAACTGCTGTGATGGATTGTTCTAAGCTCTGATTCCGTATTTGGTATATTTATTTTACGCAGCAATACGTCCGAAGGTAGCAAAGACCTGTACAAATATCTAGTTAGTTCTTAACATTACTTCACTGCTATAAATTTTCAGAAATGAAAAGCTGTCCACTAAAGAAAAAAAAAAAGGAAAAGAAAACCTTAGAGTATGTGGGCTGGTTCCCGCAAGAGTTGCACGTGTGCTCTGAATAGCTGTCTTGCTTATACAGTTAAGCGAATGACTGTCAAAGGAATCGGCAAAATGGTGCCAGTACTGAGCACAACAGTGTCCTGGGTCACTGTGTCATTACTGGTGGATGAGATGAGACCTTGCACCTAGTAGTCCGTGCAGGTGCAGTGGACAGGGCAATATGCCGGAGAGCAGGGTTGGAGTCCCGGTCCGGCACACAACATTTCAACATTGATGCAATGTAGTGCCCTCTGATGTCTTTCCTTCCTGTGTGTTGATAATTAAAGTGGAGGACTCACGGGTGAAACGGTCGGCGGTTGACGTAATCCGGCACGTGACGCACGCGTGGTCCATTTCGGCAGCTAATTTCGCAGACGCGTCAGCATTTGGGTCCCGATCAGCAGGTGGGGCCTTGGCATTTGGCAGCTGGGGTGTCGCTGCTCGCAGGCGACCTTGCCGGCTCGTGCAGCGGCCTGCCTCCACCTCTCACTCGGTGCCAGGGAACAGGACTTCCGCAGGCTGACTCAGCCTGGCGCGTTACCTCACCCCACCCCAACCCACGCCATCACGTGCCGCTAGCCTCTGGCTACAGCCCACTCTCCAATCCCGCACGGGTAATTGGCCACTCTGCCCCTGGCGTAGCACTAACTATAGTCCGACTGAAGGCCCCTACTCACACTCCGATTCAGCGTCCCACCAAACAGCCAACCAAATTCATAGCAGCCTACACGCTTTCCGACCAATGTGGTGGTTCCGATCATGCTATTTTGAATTTTAGACTCTGACAACTTTTAAATATTCATTCTCCGTCACGTTTTCCGATCATCTTCATTGTCTGTTCTACTATTTGTTCCAGCTCTTAGAACATTGTGCTCCACAGATTTTGATGAATAGCTTACTCCGCCCAAAGATTGCAATAACCTCGAATTAAATTTTGATAAAAACTATTTTTTTAAACCAGTTGAACTACTCTATTATAGAAGTTCTTTCGATGAGCTGCTGATTTTAACTGTGCCTTACTACATGCAACGCTCACTCACTTTCGTTGTTGCATTTTCAGAATTTCACCACCAAGATGAGTGCTAATGTTGTATTTGCATGTCACATTTTAAATACGTTTATATGGACTATGATAATATTACATCATGTTTGCCACTTTGAGCACCGAAAAATACTCCAGTACAGTTAGTGCAATGTACTTAAGAAGGCGGACAGTAAATATGCCAAATACAGAAATTTATAAGAAGTCATCCTATTATCAAAGGCAGTACCAGATCAAAACAAAAACAACTTCCTCTGTTAGCGAATTTGTCATTTTGAAATACTTGGATGATGTGGTCGTTTTTCTTTTTTGTCCTACTTTTGTATTTAATGTAAGAAGACTGTCATTTATTCGTAAATGGACTGTGCATTTGACTTGCACGCAGTGTGACATAGCGTGCCATACACAAATAGTTTCGGCTTGTGCTCTTAGACCAACAATTTTAAAATTACGGGAATGCGGCACGCTTTTGCCACTTTGCGGGACGTTTTGAGTAATTATCCCAATGCGGACCTGTCCCGCAGAATCCGGTATGGTTGGTCACCTTTCCGCTAGGGGCGAGGTCCGGGCTGTACAGAGGATGATCAAACACATCACAGGGAAATTCTCGTAAGAGTTGTTTGGTCACATTCGCCGTGTGAAGTCGGGCATCATCGTGGAAAGAAAAAACACCACCTTTTGACAGTAACCATCGGCTGTTGTTCTGTATTGCGCGGCGCAATTTCTTAATGATATCGAAGTAAGCATGTGTATTGTTTGACCTCGTGGTAAGAAATCAATCATCGAAATGCCTCTTCTGTCCCAAGAAAACGGTACATATGACTTTCCGAGGTGTCCAGATTTGCTTAGGCCTCACCTTCGTTGGTGATGAAGTGTGCCTCCATCCCACTGAGTGCCGTTTTATTTCAGGGGTGTCGTACGATACCCAAGTTTCATCCCCCGTGTCTTCAATGTAGCGTGTCAAGAACTGAAGTGCACTCCCTATCCGTTTTTTTTTGTTTTGTTTTTTGTTTGTTTGTTTTTTCTTTGTTAAATGAGAATTTTTGGCATCCGACGTGAGTAAAGTTTTCGAAATTTCAGTTTTTCAGTAATTTGATGGTGAGATTTAGCGGATCTTCCATAGATTAAACTCCAAGCTTCCTTCCTTCATTAGATTAATCTTCAGTTGAGTGAACCAGTCCATCAGTAGCCACAAACGGGCGTCCGTTCTTCATAGCGCACTTGATCACGTCCTTCATTGAAGTCTGACCCATCTTCATTGAATCACTAATAGCATTTTGTCCGTAAACTTCGCAGATTTGCCGAGCACATGCGCCATCAGAGCAGCGAAGGCCGTAGCGTCGGCTCTCCTCCATGTGGCTGAAAAACTGTCCAGACCTCTCCTAGCACTCGCGTATACGCCGAGGTGACGAAATTCACGCGACGTAATATCGTGTCGGAACTCATTTTACCGTGGAGTGTAGTAATTGGGCGTGACATGCATTCAACAAGTCGTTGCAAGTCCTCTGCAGAAATACTGTAACTCAGTCCATGACACCTCGGTTACGTCCTATAAATCGTAATGGGATTTATGTTGGGTGGTCCGGGCGGCCAACGGATTCGCTGCAATTACGAAAAATGTTCTTAAAAGGCATCGACCAATTGGGCCCGGTGGGATGTCGCGCTGACACCCATAAAAGGTGAGGTCAACGAACATCTGCAAATGGCCTGCCAGCAGCCGACAGTAGCCATTTCCATGAATGGTCGTTTCATTATGACTTCGGGACTAGCCCATCCCATTTTAAAGCAGCCCACACCATTATGGACACACTAACCTCTCCCACAGTGTCTTGTTGACAACTTGAAGCATCTGCGTCATACTCGAACCCTACATCAGCTCTTACCGACTGTAATCGGGGTGTTATTTGACTACGTTACGGTTCTGCAGTCGCCTATGGGCCAACCTATTTGGCCACAAGCTCAGAATCTGCGCTAGAGGCGATGTGCTGTTAGCAAAAACACGCCGGTCCATATTGTTTGTAGGTGGCGGTCCACAGCCGCTATGTGCTCTGAAAAAATCCTTCTGGCGCCCAGAGCTGTAAAACACTCATTTGCTATGCTCGACCGGTTTCGGCTATTGCTGCCGTCAACAGGTGATTAACAAAATATTTTACATCAAGAACAACAAGCAAAGTCAAATTTAGAGCAATTATTGAGACTGTTTTATAGAAACAGTCCATTTATTAAGTATAATATACAGTAATTATTATAATTACTCTAAATTTGACGCTGCTGTATTCAGCAAAAGTATTAGCTTATTGTTGTTCATGTTGATGGTAAGAATTGCCGAAACCAGTCGAGCATAGCAAATAAAAGTACAGGGTTCGGCAAAAAAGAGAAAAGAGATAAAAATTAAATGTTTGTAAGACTAGGGACTGATGACCAGCGTAGGTTGGTCTCAGAACATTACAAACTACTTAAACTAAGTTGAACTAACCCAAGAACAACACACACATCCATGCCCGAGTGAGGATTCGAACCTCCGACACGAGAAGCCGCTCGATCCGCTCGGCTTCTAATATCGCGCGGGAAAAAGGACCACCTGAATTTTTGCGTTTTTTATCTGAATTCTCTTATTTTTATTAAAATGATTGTCTCCATATGTAGGTGGCTGCTAACATCATCGCATTCGGAAAAAGATGGCTTAAGCTCCTTACAAACTTGTCAGAAGATTTGTTCAAAATGTTCAAATGTTTGTTAAGCTTATGGGACTTAACTACGGGGTTATCAGTCTCTAAACTTAAAAACTACCTATTAACTAGCTTATCCTAAGGACGGCACAAATATCCATGCCCGAGGGGGATTCGAATCCCCGACCGTAAGATGATTTGTCCCCTGCAGCAATTCACATTGACAATTTTTCGAGAGTCCGGTACCATGCATTTTCGCACAACTGTTCCAGCGAAACATACGTGGTTTTCTAATCTTTTACTTCTTTTTGCTGACGATACAAGTGCAGTCATCGAACCCGACTTAAGAGAATTAATTCTTGACATTTAAATGATGTATTTCATAAAACCTATTAGTGATTCTCTGCATCAGCGCAGTAGATGAATTTTTCTATATAAATTAGTAATTGTACAAAATGAAAAAAAAAAATATTTTTAAATTCTGTATAATAAACGGCTTGACACTATCAATAGAGACTTTGGACAAATGTCTGTATCTAAGGTAGACTCATTGTATGTTCATTGATGAGAGATTGAATTAGAAGAAACACATTGATGATCTGCTGAACGTTTGATTTCACATATTTATGCTATTAGGGTTAGGGCTAATTTTGGTGGTGGACATCAGTTAATTAGGTTTTTAAGTCTAATTTCATTCACTGCTTTTGTATGACATCGTCTTTTTGGGGTTATTCATCGTTAAAAAAGTATTCATTGCTCAAAAGCGTGTAATCAGGATAATTGTTGGAGTCCACTAAAGATCCTGCAGACATATAAGGATGTAGGCAATATGTGTATGTACATACTTTTCAAATTTGTTATTAATAACCCAGTTCAAAGCTAATAATACTTGTGCTTAGCTCAACACTAGGAGAAACGATTATCACTACTACTGAAGATTAAATATACCTTAGGCTCATACAGGGGTGAATTATGTCGCCACATAAGTCTTTGCTCACGTACCAAATAGCAATAAAAGTCTGATAGACAACGAACATTAAAAAGAAATTAAAAGAATTTTCAATCAACCACTCAGTAGACGAAATGAGAGATATAAACTAATTTTTTAGAAATGAAGAAAAAAAAATAATTAGAAAAATTGAATGTCATGTAGTATAACGATTCCTTTGATTATTAAAGAGACATATTGCGCATAATCACGAAAATTCGTATTCATGCGCTTTGGTACAAGCACTAGTCCAGTGAAATGAAACGATCTTATGGCCCGGAATCGAACCCAGGCCCCTTGCGTGGTAGTCAGGGTTGCAGCCGTCTGAGATATGAGGGGCGGACTACTAGTCCAGTATAATCGACCCAGACTCCTTTCGAAGTGTGAAAAGCGCTGTCACTCTTTTTGCGACTGTATTGGAATACAGTATTCAGAAAGCTAATTATCACCGTCCTTGAGCACTTCTTTCACGTAGCGAGATGCTTAAGTTTCGAACTAAGTTTCTCCTCTGCAGAAAATACCGTGCCCTAGGATATTCTAATGTGAAGAGTTTTTGAAGCTGATGTTACCATGCAAAACCTTAAACTTTTTATGTGGAGTAGATATGTAATTCAGGCACCGGACTATTAAGACAAAACTGCTTGCCACTTTATTACTGCAAAAGATCTTCGTAATAGCTCAACAGTTATAGTTATCCTACCCTTGACTACAGTGCAAGTACAGGGAAGTCTAAATATGCTCAGAATCTTATCACGTATCTACCTCGAGTCTCACACTGCAGAACTTTTCTGGAGTTCTTTGCGCGCCCAAGTATTGATCACAAACCTACCTACCTTGACACGCACATGACATCACAAGCCTCCAAAGTTTCACCTCGCCAACTGCATCATGCCATGACGCAGAACCTGACACTGGCTGTCTGCAAATAAGAGCGCCATTCTCGCTGATTAAGCGTCAGCCTGCTCACGGCTGACTCGCCATCTGCGTCATCATTCGACATTTCTTTCATGAAGTGACTTCTTATGACAACGCGTATTGCTGATGACGCACCCTTATGTCCTTATCTGGTGTTGCAATTATATTATTCATCCTGCAGAATGGAAAAGTATGAGATTGAAAAAGTCTGAGCTTCATGTATTTTAATGTTGATTAAATTCAGAATTACAATTAAAGTGACTGGAAATTTCTTCCGCGAGATCACGACTGATTCCTTTGCAGTCATTAGAGAGCTGGCGCCAGTGACAAGTTAAACTCTCCATACTCATTTCCTGTTCGAATAACTGTTCCCTCGCTTAGATGTCATTTTGTAATTCATGTTCTTTCTTCCATTCATCCATCCACCCACATTTCCGTCTCCAGAAAAGTTTTTTTTAGTCCTTAATTGTTACTTGCTAGAACCACACACAACAGTATAATCGGAATAATTGCTGGAGCCCACCCAAGATCATCCTGCAGATATTTAAGGAATTAGGGATCTCTCCAGTAGCCTCAAATAAATAATCACTTAGAAAATTTATTATTACTAACCTAACTCAGTTCAAAAGTAATAGAAGTTTGCGTAACTATAACACTAGATAAAGGGCGATCTTCACTATTCAAGGTTAAATATGTGATATAGAAAGAAGCGATTTACGCTGCCACAAAAGGCTAACAGACAACTAAAAGTAACATATAAATTAATTTTTGATTAACAACGCCTTTCTAGTCATTGATGAATTATTATATCTATAATTAAAAAATAAGAAAGAAGGAAAAATGGCATGTCTTCTAATAAGTAAAGTTTCTCTTATTTAATTCATTTGTATGTCCGTGACGTTTGTAGTTTCTTTAGTTCTAAAGGGTATTTTAAGTATGTTTATGTAACTACAGTGAGACTTCTTTTCACAAGACGTGTTTCATTTTATTGAATGGGTAACATCTTGACTGGTATGTAATGGTATAAACAGTTCGTTAGCAAAATACGTAAAGTGGTAGTTTATTACTTATGGTCATTTTTTCGAGGCTTTCCGCCTCACATTATGGAGCGACCATTTATTGCATCTTGCTCTACAGATTGTTCCTTCTGCATCAATATTTTCAGCACCAACTTCGATGCAGCCGCGGTGAAGTGACCGACCGATATGAGGTGGTTCCTCCGCAAAATCACAGCGATTCTTCCGCTGTCAATAAACGCTGTCAATAAACGCAGCGCCTTGCTGTGGAGCGCGCATTTGCTCCCCGCCGGACGTTCGAGTCCACACTCGTGTGTGTGTGTGTGTGTGTGTGTGTGTGTGTGTGTGTGTGCAGCACACTGTGAAGACTCTGCCACATTCAAAAGAGAAACAAATACGTCTGGCAACGCCACAGTGATGGGTGAAAAAACGTAAATTATGGTAGCACTTGAGTGATATGCGAGTTAGCGCTGAAAATATTGATGCAGAAGGAAGAATCTGTGGTGCAAAACGCAACTAATCAGCGCTCCGTGGTGTGAGGCGACGAGCCAAGACGAAATTTCCCTAACACTTTCTCAGTCCTGAATTATTTTAAAAATAGAATGAGACATATCCTTGCACCTTTTCATGTCCATAAGACCCTATCTATTGTATATTTGAGCAAAATTAAAAATTTCTTACTTGGTTTCAAAAATAAAAAATGCCAAATAAATTGGATACTGGGTCTGGAAGGAAGTTAAGGATATGAAATCAGAAGCTAACAGTTATGTCACTCTATATTTATTATAGGAGTTTGTGCAAAACTTATAAATTAATACATAAAGCTAAAACAGGCCTACAGACCTCTATCGAGAAGACCAAAAATATCACAAACATCACGGAAGCTCCTGGATGGATGGCAATAGAGGGAAAATTCAGGTGGAAAAATTCAAATACCTAGGAGAATGGATAGACACTGGACTGACAGAAAAGGATGCAATGGAAGTATGAATAAACAAAATTAATTTAGCATATAAACTGACAATGAACATCTATAATAATATTTCTATCAATGCAAAACTGAAACATTACCAGACAGTGATCCGCCCTGAAGCTTTATATGCAGCAGAAACACTCAACCTAATAAGAACTGTAGTGATCAAGAGGCTAGAACTGTTGGAACGGAAGATTCTAAGGAGAATATTAGGACCACGAACAACAGAAGACGGTCAGTTTAGAAATCAATCCAACCAGGAACTCTATTCCAAAATAGAAAAAAATATCCAATATCATTAAGAAAAGGTGCGAGTTCTTTGGACACATTTGCAGAATGGACCAGGGGAGGTTAACATAGCAAATTCCACAATTCTTGTTGTACAAGAAAAGCAAAATACGGTTGATCCAAGAAGTACAAAGGGATCTGGAAGAAATTGGAATACGGGATCAAGAAATACACAACAGGGTGATTTAAAAATCAAAAAATTCAGGCATTTGCAGGATTTGAGAACAGAAATAGAGCGAGAACGAAATGATTGTCGACAGAAGAGCGAAGAAAGATGGTAAGTATGAGAATGAAAGAATACTGGAAGAGGAGGAAGAACGGAAGAAAGGAAGCTGATGTGAAGTAACGTGATCCAAAGATGGCCGAAATGAAAGAAGAAGAAGAAGAAGAATAAATAAAGTAATTTCAACGAATGATATGTCTGATGCATTCCAAAAATGTTTAAATGTTTGTAGAGCGTATGGGACTTAACTACGGGGTCATCAGTCCCTAAACTTACAAACTACTTATGAACTAGCTTATACTTAGGACGGCACAAATATCCATGCCCGAGGGGGATTCGAACCCCCGACCGTAGTGGCCGTGCAGACCGTGACTGGAGCGCCTCAGTCCCTCGGCCACCGCGGCCGGCTGATGCACTCCGCAACGGGTCCGACATGTTCACTACTTTTCATTGTTAGCACGCTATTCTGGCGACACATGGCAGCAACATACGAGAAACTAAAAGCGACAGATGCGCAGTAAACAGGCCACTGGGTCTCAAAGTAGAGCGCATCCGTATAGTGTTATAAAATTAATACTAAATTACAGTGGACAACAGGTCTGAAAGAGCTAAGTAACGAATCATCTTTTTGCGTATTCAACTGTTTGTTGAAGCCGGCCGCGGTGGCCGAGGAGACTGAGGCGCTCCAGTCACGGTCTGCACGGCCACTACGGTCGGGGGATCGAATCCCCCCCCTCGGGCATGGATATTTGTGCCGTCTTTAGTGTAAGGTAGTTGATAAGTAGTTTGTAAGTTTAGGGACTGATGACCCCGTAGTTAAGTCCCATAAGCTTAACAAACATTTAAACATTTTTGTTTGTTGAAGGAAAAGGAGAAGAGAAGAAGAAGAAGAAGAAGAAGGAAAAAAAAAGAAAAAAAAAAAGACAAGTGGATATCATTCAATACAGGTCAATGAAGATGTTTTCCATTCCATAAAATAGAACTTACACGTTGGCTGTTTGGCTCGCCTTGAGGAGTGGGACGCCTGCTGTTGGCGCGGCGTTCAGGCGTCCCCGCTGGCCACGGCTCGTTGGTTCAGGGCCGGCGCAGGCCAGTGAACGGGCCGCGACTCGCAGCCGCCTCTGACGTCATCCAGGCCGGCCGTCTGGCGGCGCACACCCCCCCCCCCCCCCCCTCCTACATCAGCTGCTGCAGGGTCACACGTCTGTCTAGTCACCCGTCTCAGCTGCCGTGGCAGAGGGCCATCAGCTAGTTGTAATTTAACGACATGTGTAAATCTACATTATACTCTGCAAATCACATTTAAGTGACTGGCGGAGGGTTCATTAACCACTTTCATAACTTTTCTCTACCGCTCCATTCTCTAATAGCACGCGGGAAGAAAGAAAACACCTAAATCGTTCCGTTTTCGATCTGATTTCTCTCATTTTATTGGGATGGTCATGTGTCCCTAAGTAGGTGGGTGCTAGAAAAATATTTTTACATTCAGAAGTAAAAGTCGGTGATTGAAACTTCGCAAACAGATCACGCCGCAATGAATAACGTCTTTCTTTTAATGATTTCCACCCAAATTATTGCAACATTTCCGTGACGCTCCCCCTCCCCGCCCCCCGCAATGTGATAAAACGAGCTGCCCTTCTCTGAACCTTCTCAATGTCTTTCGTCAGTCCCACCTGGTGCGGGTTCCACAAGGGGCAACAGTACTCCAGGAGAGGACGCACAAGTGTGATGTAGGCAGTCTCTTTGGTGGAGCTGGTGCATCTTCAAAGCGTTCTGCCAATGATACGTAACCTTTGGTTCGCCTTCCCCACAATATTTTCTGTGTGTTCTCTCCAGTCTAAGTTATTCGTAATTGTAACTCCTAGGCATTTGGTAGAATTTACGACCGTAAGGTTTGACTGATTTATCGCGTAATCGAAGTTCAGCGGATTTCTTTTAGTGGTCATGTGTATCTCTTCACACTTTTCTTTCCTTAGTGTCAATTGCCAATTTTCGCACCATGTAGAAATTTTTTCTAAATCGCTTTGCAGTTGCTTTTGATCCTCTGTTGACTTCACTAACCGATAAACGACAGCATCATCCTCGAACAGTCTGAGGGAGCTATTCAGATTGTCTTCTAAATCGTTTATAAACACGAGGAAGAGTAGGGGACCTATACCGCTTCGCTGTAGAACGCCAGATATCACGTCTGTTTTACTCGATGACTTACCGTCAATTACAGCGAACTGTGTCCTTTCTGATAGGAAATCGCGAATCCAATCGCACAATTGCGGAGATATTTCATAAGCAAGTAATTTCATTAGAAGCCGCTGGTGAGGTACAGTGTCAAGCCTTCCGGAAATCCAGAAATATGGAATCGATTTGAGATCCCTTGTCAATGGCACGTTACACTTCATGTGAATAAAGGGCAAGCTGTGTTTCGCAAGAGTGATACTTTCTGAATCTGTGTTGACTGTTGGTTAATAGGTCGTTCTCTTAGAGGTAGTTCATAATATTCGAACAAAGTATATGTTCCAAAATCCTACTGCAAATCGACGTCGATGAGATAGGCCTATAATTTTGGGATCACTCCTTTCTTGAATATAGGAATCTGTAAATCTAATAGACTCAACTACGTTGATCATATGTCCCTAGGCTTACAAACTACTTCAAGTGGCTTATGCTAAGGACTACACAAACACCAATGCCCGAGGTAGGACTCGAACCTCCGACTGCGAGCAGCCGCGCGCTTCGCAGCAAGGAGCCTAAAAAGAAGGCTTTGCCATCCCCGGCGGTCCAATAATTTAACGATTTCTGCCGCAAAGTTACTACATGTCTTGCACATTATGACGTCATTTCCTCTGCGATCTCTATATTAACCCAGATGTTACACAATTTTTTTCATTTTTACTTTTTTATTTTTATTATATTTTTATTTATTTTGTTACTTCTGGTATAAATGATAGTTTATTACACCTGTAATAGATCTTTCAAATGTTGAAACACTGATTTTACACGAATTACCCTTAGTCCCGGCATAATAGGCCGTTCTTCTGGAACGAAATAAAAATAAAAACACTAATATGTTGGATACAATAATTACTTTAACTGTGAAACTATCCATATGATTCTGAATAGTAAAAGTAAAATTGATATCTAAGTACTTACACACCGAAAATCATGAGTTAACTAATATGTTGTGATGCCTTAATTTCTCCTGGCGAATAACAACTTCGAAAAACTTACGGGTATGCTGCCAGGTACCAAAATCGACGACGGCCGATATTTCGGAAGGAGACCACCCTGCCATTTTCAAGGCGAAACTGCAGTAAGAAACATGGTTGCACATTGCTTTCTCACTGCAGTTTCGCCTTGAAAATGGCAGGGTGGTCTCTTGCCGAAATATCGGCCGTCGTCGATTTTGGTACCTGGCAGCATACCCGTAAGTTTATCGAAACTGATATGTTGCTTCTGAATCTACATCTTCAAAGGTAACCAAAATAGACTGTGCTAAAACAATGATTTTGTAGGAAAGACATTTTTATATATTGCACCAAAGCTGCTTTTATTTTAAATGCTGACTAGTTTCGGGCTTTGCCCATTTTCTTAAGCTACATTTATATATAGTTTTACTTGGATACTGCTTAGGTCAGGCTGTTTTTACAACAAACAGCGTGACCTAAGCAGTATCCAAATAAAACTACATATATAAGTGGCTTAAGAAAATGGGCAAAGCCCGAAACTAGTCAGCATTAAAAATAAAAGCAGCTTTGGTGCAATATATAAAAATGTCTTTCCTACAATATTTAAGAGCTGCAAAATACGACGTATCAAAAACTTTTGAAAACAATGATTGATTGTATTTGCATGTCAGTGATTGACATTCATATGATGTCCGATGTTGGAGAAGGTGTTTTGTGCCAAAAGGAAACAATTTACTTTAAATCTTTAAAAAACGAATACCATCCTTCTGGAAGGGCGTCAGTATCATCTGTGTTAATAAAAACTAATATTGTCTCTGCTCGAAATTCGAGCAATTGTTTGTAAAGCAACGAAATTCATTTTTTAACAATAGTTGGAATTTGTTATTCAGATTCTTACTTCCTACCTGAACCCTGCATTTCCATATAATAACGAATGTAGGAAGTCGTAGTTATTCAAAATGAAATGATTAAAAATTGCGAACTTACACGAATTCTCTGGAAGCAGCGGATGATGATATTATTACTTCAGGACAAAACACGAAACAGCGACGTCAAGAACTAGCGTCATTCCGTTAGCGCTAAATTTCGATTTCCTCTGCTGATAAAACGGTCGGCCCCATTCCGCTGCTAGATGGTTGCCTGTATCTTTCGCTGTCTATCATCTTGTAACACGCCATCTAGTCTCTTGAATCGCGAAGATAAAATAAGTGAGGGAAATCGTTTTCCGTGCGATTTCATTCAGAATTACATTATTTGTATCTTTTTTGTACAATCTAAAATATTTAAGGTTCACATATGAGAACTTTGTCTTAACCGTTAAATAAATAATACGTTCAAACACACATTAAAGATTTTGTTATGAAATTTACCGAAACAATTGTTTTCAGTCACATAAATAACCATTACATTTCTTGTAAGTCACTCGTAATTTAACGTTTAGGTCCACTGTCCTTCGACCTAACAGGCTG
The DNA here is from genome assembly GCA_026315105.1 of Locusta migratoria. Classification (NCBI taxonomy): domain Eukaryota; kingdom Metazoa; phylum Arthropoda; class Insecta; order Orthoptera; family Acrididae; genus Locusta; species Locusta migratoria. Next base: position 51,446,595 of record CM048747.1, on the reverse strand, counting down.
AGCGGTCTTCTGTTTGAATTTCTGCGTGTTCAGTAGTGACTGCACATTCAGGAACAGCGTCGTCATTCGAAAACTGTTGAGTCTCATCGTCTGAAACTCCTCGACCATCCGAAGTATTTCTTCATCGTTGATGTTTAAACAATCACGATCCTAAAAATTATACAAGCTTTTTTTACAACAATTGGATAATTACAGGTATTCATAACACAATACCGTAACAACTAAAACTTCACAATGATAAGGTAAACAGAAAAAGTTTAGAGTTGAAACCTGATGTACACGTACTTCAATGTCCACTGTAGTCACAATGGCACATAATGTGGAAAAAATACATGAGTAACATCTGTGACTATTTTTATATATGTAAAGCAGAAAAGTAAATTTAGGGTACAGGATAAGGTATTACTTTAAATTACCTTCAGAGCATCTGCCGTTTGTAACCATTACACCGACCCGTATCTCGGAAACATCGTGCAGATAAAATGTTCAAATGTTTATAAAGCTTATGGGACTTGGCTGCGGTGTCATCAGTCCCTAAAGTTACAAACCACTTATGAGCACTACCTTATACTAAAGACAGCACAAGCATCCATGCCCGACGGGGGATTCGAATTCTAACCCGCGACGGGGAACGGCTTCGCGCATCCCAGCATAGCGCCTCAATGCGCTCGGCCACTCCGCCGCGGCCCCTGCAGATAGATTGTGGTGCAATCTAGTGACGTGGTCTGAAACTTCCACAAATGTTTACTAGAGGTCTTTGGTCTTTTCATAAGCTTTACGAAATAAAACCGGGAAGTCGACATATTGGGCAGATCCGAACTGGGCCGCGTTTAGTGGCCATAAGAAGGATACGCTGGTAAGGACAGTTAATTCCACACTCGAACTGGACAACTTCTGCTTTCAGGTATCGGGACGGTCTGACCCAAGGCGTTCCTGGCCTTGACAGAACTCGCCAGTCCTGTGAATGACACCAACTCGCTGACATCTGTATAGAACCACGTAGTTTCGTTTTCTACTTCAATTTAGTCATGGAAGCGAATAACACGGCAGAAAGTCACGATTAGCAACCTGTTATAAGTGATCGTGGCATTTGATCTGTGACGGTTATAAATTTAAACCTTACAGTAGAGTTGTAGCAACGGAAGGACGTGGATGGCGATGCTGCGGCAAACGTTCGCGGTTTGTTCTTATTTGCAGTATGCAGCGAACACACATTTTCGCGTCTGGAACAACCACAAGACGACAACATCACAAAATTTGCGGATTACATAACTGAAAACTACATTGATGAAGAAGATGCAATCTTTCCTCCAAATGTTTGGGCAGCAGATTTCGCTTCCTTGTGGAGGAAGCTTCCATTCCCGATTCAATGCTTCGTGTGAATCTCCTCACCCAAACATCTTTCAGCCTGAAGCATGAACAAACTGATACTTATATAAAATCAACTCAGCAAAAAATAATAATACCATCCAAACGGACACAAATCAGGATGAGGCACGCTTTTTTGTAACTGAAATTAGAATGGTGAAATTTGCAAATTAGACTTTGTAAAGTGCGTTTCATACCAAGCAGTCGTGAGCAGAAAATGACCCTATGAGCCTAACTAAATGGATTTGTTTTATGGAAATATTTTTGTATATAATTTGTTTTTTATATCTCGTTCCTTGGGACAGTATAGACATTATTCCTTAAGGACTGTACAACTACGGGCAGAGGTTGCGCACTTTGTAAGTTTAGATTTAGAAGCATTTTGCGAGATGGTGCAGTCGGTCTGCCAGGGAGTTTCCGAGTTCGTGGGTGCCTGTCAGTCTAGCCGGAGCAGGTAAAAGTTGCCCAGTTCATGTGTGACACTCGGGGGCACTTTGGGAACAGTTGCCCAGTTCGAGTCTTCCGGTAGAAGTTGCCCAGTTCGGACGAGCCAAACACATTTGGAGCAACGAACTGAAGAGGAACCGCTCTCAACGGTTCTGTACACAACTGATTTTTGTCTTCTGCACTTGTGCGGTATGGGCCCTCTAGATTTATATTAGTTCCAAAGCCTCGTCTAATTTATATTAAAAATGGTCCTTCAAAAATATCTCTTACATACATGATTATATCTACATAATCTTGCAACAACGTTTCTCTGTTATGAATTTTATACAAGTTTATAGGCGACATTATATTAAATAATTACATAGAAACGTGTACTTATTACAGTGCTACTCTGTGACAAAATTTGAAAGCATTCGGTCACGAAATTCCGTAGATACAAGATTTTGAACATTAAACAAGGCTCTAGGTTACAGTTGTAAGAAGAGACGGAGGAGGGGGAGATGGAGAGAGGAAGAAGACGATACACACACACACACACACACACACACACACACACACACACACAGAGAGAGAGAGAGAGAGAGAGAGAGAGAGAGAGAGAGAGAGAGAGAGAGAGAGAGAGAGAGAGGGGGGGGGGAGGGGGGGGAGGGGGGGGGAGAATTCCCTTGCCACAGCATTGTGGTTACACATGTGTACTTTCTGTTTTCCTGTCTTTTCCATTACATCTGTAACAAGCCTCGCAACGCGTGGACGGACACTGGTAGTCGTTTGAATACAGAGTAGTTTCATAAAACTGCGTAAAATCTTAATTAAAACACGACACTTTCAAGATCGTATTAGTCTTTTTCGTCAGGAGGTTAAATTTTTCCGGTCGGTTGCCTTTCTTACTGTATAAACATAAATTAAATGCTACTTTTTGTGGGTAACCGTATCAATTCAGAATGGCTGGGCCGATTTCGGCGATTTTGTTTTTACAAAACGTTCGTACTATGTAATATTTTAAAGGGAATATTGGAAAAGTTGCCCGAAAACTGGATAATTCTGAAGAGAGGAAAAAAAAACACTTTTTCCCGACATTTTTGTATGAATCCAAGGCTATAACTCACAATTCGAACGATATATCTTGAAAAGGATTTAGGGGGAAAATTAGGGTAGTTACAAAGTGAAGTCGGATGATTCGATAAAACTGCAAAAATTGATAGGACTTAATCACCACGAAATTTGGCACATGTACAGTTTTTCATTGAGAAAGATTTTATACTACGCAAGGTACCGAATGGTGAAAGGCGAAACGTTACGTAGCAATAGACTGACTCCGTTTGAGCAGTCGCCGTGAAAGATGGCAAGTACATATATGATTACGATCTCATGCAAGTGTCCACACATCGTGAGATGTTTGCACCAGTTTCTGTAACATGAAATGAAAATATATCCAGAATTTCGTAATTGACCTGCACTACTAATTGTCAGTTCTACAACAAGTTTCTGATATTTTAGCGATATAGGTGGTTTTATTAGGGGCTACTTGATTTGGAGTGGACGAATACGGTTTCTTAAACTCTTCCCTTTGCTCCACACAGAAACAAGAGTGAGTTGTAGCTTTTGTGGCTGGTTTCGTATAAGATTTGCGTATTGTGGAAAGAGTGCCTATATTACCACTGCTTTCTCCAACCTAAATGTTGCTGCTACTTGGCGACTGACTACGCTGTTCTGTAAGCCGCAAGGCACAGTTTTGGCGACTGGAAAGCGCTAATGAGATTAGCGTTGGCGGTTAGCACACTGCCGCGCCGCTTGGAAAGCGCGTTCTGTGCGACGCGTGTACAATGTGAAGGAGTATTCATCTGGAGAAGTCAAAGTGATCTCTAAACGAGCAGTACAATGTTCCAACTTCGGTTCGTCCTTTATCTCCTATAAATGACCATGTTTCGACATTCGCGGAAAATAAACTGCAACTTGTAGTCGTGTGGTACACATCCAGTATAGTTCGTTTAGAGATATTAATACTTGAACATAATTGAGTGCTGGAAATTCTGCAATTGAGATACCTCAAATAATGTAGTCTATCGCTGGTTGTAACTGATTATTTGTTTCTATGTATTTGGTTCATTAAAATTCACGGCCCTTATGTTAGAAAAATGAGAACAAAAGGAGGCGTACCAGTATTCAAATAAAATAAATCGAACAAGGAAGATAAACTTAATTATTCTGTAATGCAAAGTAATGGAATACAGTGTTATTGGCAGAAATGTTAATTACAATACAAATACAGATATTTTAACCCTTTTATGGATAGTGTAGCTGATCAGCTAAATACCTCATTTTTCCGATTATCTCTCAAACTGATCAACATTTTTATCACATATTCATTTGTAGCTGCTTCTATACAAGTAGCTGTCGTCTTAGAAATTATAAATCGCAGAGTGCCACTGAATCAGACAGCTGCCTTGAGTTACTGCTAACATGTGGCTTTGTTTACATTAGTATTCCTCCTTTGCCACATAAAAGTAGTCAGTCGCATACTACTGTAGCATTATGAGTTGCTTTCTGGGAGGATTAGAAGCATAATAGTGATATTTACTGCATCGGGTACATCATGGAGGCACTATATAGCTGATCAGCTATAGACGTTTTGTTGCTAGTACTGCATAATAATTTTAAGGATTTTTTCAATATTATTCTTATTATATACGCACTATACATTAATCGTGGTAGTTTTTATAGCTTCACATAAAACTCGTGCATTAAAGGGTTAATGGCATTCTAATGCTAATTGTATGGTATCTACGTTCTGAAATAGTTACTCCATCAACCTTTGTAAGTCATTCAAATGTTCAAATGTTTGTATAGTCTATGGGACTTAACTACGGGGTCATCAGTCCCTAAACTTACAAACTACTTATGAACTAGCTAACACTAAGGACGGCACAAATATCCATGCCCGAGGGGGGATTCGAACCCCCGACCGTAGTGGCCGTGTAGACCGTGACTGGAGCGCCTCAGTCCCCTCGGCCACCGCGGCCGGCTGTAAGTCATTAGTTGCTCTTCTAGCTTGACAAGAATTGCGGCTAGTGTTCTTTCGGACATCGTCGCTGTGTGATGCTGCGGCCGTTGTAAATAGCGATTTTAACCTCAACCTCAGCTGCTGGTAGGTGTTGCTAGCATACATCATAGACATATCAACATTTTATGCTGGGGCCGAGATTGGAAACCGAGACCTGCAGGTCGCTAGACATTTGCGCTAAGCTCTGCTCACTTTAGGCACACGAGCTCAGCTCACCTACATGGCTACCCGAGCACGCAGCCGCCCCAGCCAAACGTTGATACTGCCCCCCCCCCCTCCCCACTTGAACAATTGTGCTGCTTGGCTGGCAGCTGGCCTGTATTCCAATAAGCGACAAACCTCGACAATTGGGACCGCAATTAACACTGACATTTCGTAGGGCACTCAAGCAAGCATTGTTATCTACAGGAATAAAAGGAAGCAAACCTAACACACCGTCTTTCTTTTTTGCGTCCACTATCTGTAGATACAAGAGATAAATAGGATCGTACCCTGTGCCCGTGGCCTTCCTCTTCCACACACTGTACCGAGCGAGCTGGCTGAGGCAGTGTTCACACGCTGGACTCACATTCTTGAGGACTTCAAATCCGCCTCCGACCACCCTGGTTGAGATTTTTCGTGATTTCTCCAAATCACTCCAGGCAAATACTGGTTCCTTTTAAAGGGCACGCCCGATTTCCTTCACTGTCCTTGAGAAAAAGCATTAGTGTGTCAGCTCACTCTCGGAACATTAATCATAATCTTCGTTCGTCTCCCTTCTTCTTCCACGTTCAGTTGCCAAATACAGCTCATAGAAGTAGACTTCCTCATTTAATGTTGTTTGATCTCAGCCTCTCGAATATCATCTACCTGCATTTCGTTCCTGAACATCTTAAAAAAAATTGATAGATCGCTCTTTTACATGTCTTCTGATTACTAGTTTCTGCGAAATTGAAACGCTATCTTCAGATCATATAATGACACTGATTACTGGTTTGAAACTTGTGAAACATAAAATATTTGGATGTGATGTACTTGTGGATTGTCTTGTCATACAACGCACATTTTCTGTTATTAAAATTATCAACACGTTCCCATCATGCCATTTTTACCAGTGTTCAAAAATGTTTAATGATATGAAATGTGTACTGTGTACTCTTGACTATTGACATTTATATTACATGGCAAGACAATCTACAAGTACGTCACATCTAAAAGTATAATGTTTCAAAGCAGTAAACTGTGTCCATGCATGTAAAAACGACCTAGGCAAATAAATCTTGTTGTTTAAAGAAGTACAAAAACAAAATACGAATAAATGATATTCGAGAAGCTGAAACCATACAAAATCATGTACATACTTGGAGCTCTGAGCTAAACTTGATCACAGTATATGGAAGAAGGGAGGAAGGAAAGAAGGAAGAGTAGGGTTCAAAAACGAAAATACTAGGGTTGGAACTTAAATAGTGACAACTGTTTATTCATAACCGGTAAAAAAGCGTAAAATGTTTGCACCTGTTACTGTGCTTCGAATTAGTCACCAGCGTTGTGTAGAACCGGTTAACAGAGCCTGTTCTGTTGATGGTGCGAATGGAGCAATCTACTGCCCGTCGAATCTGTGAAACAGTTTTGAAGCGAATGCCACGAAGTGGTTCCTTCATCTTTGGAATCAAAGGACTTAAATTCGGGAAGTATGGTGGATGGTACATTACTTTCCAGTCCCATCGAGCGAAGGGGGACTGATAACCTCAGCCGTTTAGTCCCCCTATCCCAACCAAACAACCCAACCCAACCATCCCATCGAGCGAACAGAACAGCCACAGCTTGCGTTTGTGTGTCCGCGCACTGTCGTGCAAAATGATGGGTGGGTTCCCCGCACGCCTCTTGAAGACATTGATGATATTGTCGTGCTGTTCGACCTGTGGCACTATCAATGTTGAGCCAACTCCGTTGTTTCTGTTTCGACACCGTTACGTTAGTCACTTGAGAGCGAGCGATCTCTTGTGTCCCTCGATTGTGCGCACGCCGGTGACGTGGGACGGGCGAGTCCATTTGTTCGCAGGAAAGATAGGTATATCAACAAGGTGTACTATCAGTGACAAAAGTAGAATCTATTGCACAGCAGTGTTGCCACTATTTAAGTTTTAACCGGCATACATTCAGATAGCATTCTAGGCTGATAATGACAGGTAATCACCATAACACTAGTGTTTCATGTTGAGGCAATTCACACTCATAATTGGTTCCACGTTTCTTAGTATGGTATTTTGCAGCTTATTCCGTGCTAAGAAATCTGAGTGCTTGAGTTTTGTGCAGTGGCCCTCACTTGTGCCGGCAGTAGTCGTAGGACTCCTTGGTCCGCGCTACCTTACCGGCTGCCGAATCAATAGCAGCGCCTTAATAATAGCCAGTCCGCGCGCCGTCTGCAGGGCTAAGACTACGACTGCGCCAGTGCTTGGCGGTGCCCGGCGGCGACGGCTTCTGACGACCGGAGGCTGGCGTGGTCCCCTCCAGGGCGAGAGCGCTGCGCATTGATCCTTCATTTTCAGGGTTCCCATTTCCTGAGTTCTGCCGCCTCTCTTATCCTCCCCAATCTCCAGTGCACAAATAGCTGAAGCCCAAGTTAGGCTACCACAGAATGCACAGAGTTCCGTTTATCTAAAGCATCGTTTCGCGTGTTCCATTTGTTTTAACTGTCTCTATTTACGACAATCAGCACGTCTCATTTTCCGGTTCTGTGGCGCGCATATGTCAGTCGCAGGTATAGGTTATTAAATCCATTTTTGGCCAAGGTGAGATTATTGGCACTATAAGAATTTCTTGTCCTCACAGGTAGACCACTGTCCTACATCGAATATTGGCGGAGTTACGGTGCAGTGGAATAACGCCAATTCCACTTTACCTTAGACGTATACATCACCATATAGTACAGTATACCGGGTTATCATAAAGTCAGTATAAATTTTAAAACTTAATAAATCACGGAATAATGTAGATAGAGAGGTAAAAATTGACACACATGATTGGAATGACATGAGGTTTTATTAGAAAAAAAAATTTAAAAAGTGTGACGGAGTACAAACATTAATGAGAGTCGCAGCAGATGACAAGCTCTCACTACTAATATTTTTCTGGGTCATAGGTTTTACCCTCCATTAATCTGGTGTTGAATGTTTCGGTAACAGTGTATGGACCGGTGCTGTAATACAGTTGTTTAAACAAGACTGGCATTCAAATGAATCTTCCGATCGGAACTGATAGTGCCTCACCATAACTCCGGACATGCTTTACAGTGCTGTTCACAACATTATTCCTCGACTACAGCTATTGTTGAGTAATGATGGTGAACATATTGAGCATCTCCTGTAAATAACATCATCTTTGCTTTGTCTTAATTTGTTATGCTAATTACTGCTTTTCTGATCTGATGACGCGCCATCTGTCGACTTTTTTTCCCTAATAAAATCCCATGTCATTCCAAGCATGTGTGTCAATTTTTAGCTCTCTATCTACGTTATTCCGTGATTTATTTTTTTCAAATTTATAGTGACTTTTTGATCACCCAGTACTTCTGCACACTGTAGTATTAGATTCCATAAAAGGTAACTCTGGGCCTTAAATTTTACCTTCTATGAGGCATCAGATTCCCCAGTTCACCGTGTGATGTGGGAAGAGTTAACAGGACGACGAGACGAAAACGAAATAATGTGAATGTTATGCAGTAACCAGAATAAAAACTGCATAAGTATCCACAAATTAAGAACATAACTCAGTTTCTACTAAAAGGCCATACCCCTATGGGTCTGATAATGTTCTTGTATTGATAGAGGATACGGAAGAAATTGAATAATATGAACATTTTAAAACCTTGAGACTGGCAACAATAGGTAAGACACACTTCCAGCAAGTACATTGTTCATTATATGGTAGTTCAAGAGTTCAAAAATTTTAATTCGCTGTATGCCACAAAAGACCCTGAAAGGCCTCCTCTTGTTCAGAGGAAAATGCATATAGAGAAACGGCCATTTTTGTTATCAAAACGCGTGCAATTACAAATGAAATAGGAAAACTTGGGAATTCTGTACTTCCAAAAATATTTTGATGGTGAAAACCATCAGGCCGACCTCGTTAGGTTACGCAGACATGGACTTAAATTTCCAGCAGATTTGAACCAACTCACAGATGTCGCGATCTTGGCAGTAACATAAAAGTTTTACATTTATAACAGTTAGTAAAACGGTGTCGAATTGTGTTGTACCCTCTTGTTTTTATGGTCAAGTATGCAAAATTTCTCCAAGATACCAATAAAACTGTAGGTATGTGTCTTATGTCTGTAAGCAAAGTTCCCTCAGCCATCAAATGTTCAAATGTTTGTAGAACTTATGGGACTTAACTACGGGGGTCATCAATTCCTAAGCTTACAAACTACTTATGAACTAGCTAAGACTAAGGACGGCACAAATATCCATGCCCGAGGGGGGATTCGAACCCCCGACCGTAGTGGCCGTGCAGACCGTGACTGGAGCGCCTCAGTCCCCTCGGCCACCGCGGCCGGCCCTCAGCCATCCACCATAAGAATTTTTATGTAGGCACTGACATTTCTATTAACTATAAGAGGTTTTACGTCTTGTGCTGACTGCAATTAAGACAAACCTCTTACAGCTGAATTTAACAGCTGCTACAGAAGATGAGGCTAGAGAAGGGAAGGAGCAGAGAGAGAGAGAGAGAGAGAGAGAGAGAGAGAGAGAGAGAGAGAGAGAGAGAGAGAGAGAGAGAGAGAGAGAGAGAGAGAGAGAGGAGAGAGAGAGAGAGAGGGGGGGGGGTGAGGGGGGGGGGAGGTAGGGGGTAGACTAACTTCTCGCGCTAACGTTCGAATTTGGATGGGATGTTGTCAGCGATTCTTGCGAGAGCTTAGCTTGGATGTAGATTTTGTTGGTGACGTGAAAATCTTGCACTCAAATTAATGAATGCATTAGATCAAGAAACCAAAGTACAACGGAGCTGTGGTTATCTGAATGGACTTACATTCGGCAAAAGTGGGGTTTAAATGCCTCTGCGACCTTCTACTGTGTGGTTCCCAGTGTTCCCCCGAATCACGTAAGATGAATAACTGGTTCTACTCGTTGAAGAGGAAGCAGTCACAAGAGACACTCCGGTTTCGTTTCACATGCCGTAATGCAATGCCTTGTGTCATAACAAGGGGACCGTCGTAAGTGTAAATAACAGATTTTGATGGGTCCGGAATGTGTTGAGGGACGGACCTCGGGTTTCGAGAAAACTGATGTTGTTCACTGCGCGCTGTAAGAAGCCTGACGCTAGCCATGTTCCGAGTAGGTCATATTAGTTCGATATCTTTCCATTTTATTTTACAGAATATCAGTAAACTGTGTACATTCTGTGAAATTGTTAACACATATTCAATCTTGCAATAGCAATTTAATTTTCACGTCATTACAATATCTTACTTGCTATCGCCTACTCCACTTCCTATGCCCTTTTTGAATGTAAATGAAAAAGTTTTCCGGTATAGCTCTTAAAAATTCCATGCATCCGCAATGCAGCAGTTTTTATGAAACGCGCTTGGTTCTGTAAACTATTGTGTTTCGGTTGCTTTTATGGCAAACATCATCCGGACTTCTGTTGTGGCATAGCAAGCTACGGCAAAATCGAATATTTCTTAGTCATTATATCACAGCCTCGGTTGCACAGTGGTAGTGACAGAATACAAGTCAAAAGATTCGATGCCCGCCAGATCCTACGATTTTTATCTGTCACTTTCCGCTTCTTTCGCCTCTGGCAGTATTGCTCATGTGGAAAATACTGAGGAGCACCGTTGTTAGGAATCCTCGTTAAACTGTAGGTCCCCCAATAACTGGCTGGGTCAGTCAGTTCGAAGGTGGGAGGAAGGCAACGGCATACCACCTCCAAACAGGACCATGCTTAGTAAAGCACTGTGGTGTTCAAACCAATCTTCGGATTGTTGACTGCTTTACCTTTACCTTATATCACAATCTACACTGTTTGCTGCGGCGGAGCGCATTGAGCGCAGTGCTACGATGCGCGAGGCCGTTCTCCGTCGGGGGTTCGAATCCCCCTCGGGCATGGGTGTTTGTGTCGTCTTTAGTATAAGGTAGTTGATAAGTAGTTTGTAAGATTAGGGACTGATGACCCCGCAGTTAAGTACCTTGAGCCTAACAAACTTTTGAACATTTTGTACACTGTTGATATTTTGCAACATAAAATGGAAAAATGTCGGACTATTCTGATACTAAAAACAAAAACATGGAGAGGACCTGAACGCGGTACCTCCAGCATGATAGCTGTACATCTTGAGCACTGCGCCACGCTCACTTGGTCGGAACTTGACTAACGTTGGACGCCTTAGTTAGCGCAGTGAAATTAAACATCACTTTTCTCCAAAACCAAGGCCCGTCGCTGAAAAAACGGGTAGCCTCATGTCCGTCTACAACATATCCGAGACCCGTGTAAATCCGTTATTTACATTACTGATTGTCCTCTTATAAGACCAGCCACCTCCGTCAGGAATTCTGTCTAACGATGTTGCGAGTAATTGGCTCCAGTTTGACTAGTTGTAATATATATGTAATTCTCCCAACCGCAAATCTTTACTGAGTCAGTCTTTCTTCATACTACTATCAGCTCCTAGATATCTCTTCTGCCCCTGTTTATGATAAGCAGACAAGCACTTGAAACTGATTTCATGACAATGATAAAGCTGTTCGCTAACGATTGACTAATTGCTATTGGTAGTGTAATCGCTATCCAAAAAGACGTTTGTGATGGAAATGTAGTTGCGAAGAATTAATGTCGCCAAATTCGACACCTTACTGGTTTTCGCTGATCTTTTCAAGAGTCAATACTTTCGGCGTCGTGAACATCTGCCGCCAATCTAATTAGTAATTCGTCTCCCAGCTCTGTCTGTCCTGTTCTTTTTCACTTGTAATCGTGATGCCAGACAGGAAGCTGGCACAGCTCCAGTGAGCCCTCTTCTGTTTTTAAGGGTGGCCAACATTCTAGTCTCGTATTCAAAGGACGTGGATTCTGTTGCTCCGGCGAGCATCCAAATTAAGTTTCTCCACGGTTCCATAAACCACGTAGGATGAGCAATTAAGGAGTCGCGTCCATTACGTATCTGCCGATGTTGTCGTTACTACTTAGAACCTCGTCTGGGGGCGCTATGTTAAGGATTGCGCGGCCGTTCCTGTCGGACGTTCTAGTCTTCCCTCGGTTGTATGTGGTGTTATTAGCGTAAGTCAGTTTGTATAAAGATCACTGGTCTTAGGGTATTCCGCACGTATACTAACAAGTAACATTAACCAAGCAACACCCCGAATCCGATAAACGTCGAATATGTCAGTCTAGGTCAAAATATGAGATGTACTGTTTTACACACGCACATGCGGTCGTTGAAGAACATAAAACCCTCCCGAAGAAAGAGTTACCTTTCTGAGCACATACCGTCGAAAAAACTTGGAGGTATAACAAAAGTATTGAACAATAATTTCCATGGTTGTTACTGTACTTGACAACTGTGCAATCAAATTTTTAAACATTTTGATATATTTCGAAATGCTCCACCCCCCCCCCCTCCCCAGCTCACCGTTTTTGAAACGGTAAAATCTTATTTGTAGTGAATCTAAGCGTCTGTAATAGATTTAACTGTGTGATAAAGTTACATCCCGAAGTCACAGTAGTCGGATGTAAGTTGGTTGCACCGCTTGGTACCGCTCTGTCCCCCAAATGGTGTTTGTCATATAACGCTATAGTCTTTATTGGAATTACAGCGCAACAATTTAGTATGTCATTTAGAGATTTTTTAATGAGTTACTGGCTGTGATCTCTCGCAAGAGGAAAGATAAGTTTTACACACGAAAACGTATACTTCCTTCTGTCAGGAAAGGCTGCGTATACTCATGATTCATGTTTTCTTCGCATCTGTGGCAAAGAACCTTTAGAATTATGTAACCTTAACACTTTGCGGTCTGTCTGCGAGCTATGCTCGCAATGGTGTAAAAGAATGCGCAGAAAACGAACTTTGTGCTATACTCCCAGTTTGTGTATTTCGTTATGTAGCTTGATGGTTTAGTCATACCAAACATCCCCAGAAGACAGCACCAACACGAAAAATGTTATGACACAGCAGTGCCGCCGATATGTCACAGTACAGACGATCGCTTACAGATATAGTCAATGATTCGTGGTCTATAGAAGAATTTAGTGACGATTCTGAAGATGAAGCAGATACTGCTGGTAATTATAACATATTTACTGTAAATCCGACTTTGTGATACGTTGAAATATGTAAAAAATAATAAGCGTCTTATACAAACTTGCTGTGTATACTTCGTGTAATATATTGTAGACGTCTAACGATAATAAAGTTTATCGAGTTGTACATATAAGTTATTTATTTTCAGAAGAAGAGCTTCATGACTATATTGACATGACGCCTCAACAAGAAACGCGTCAAATACATCGTGAATTTCGTTATGGTAATAACTTATGGTAAAAAAAAAAATAGTTGCCCTAATGTAATTTAGTTGTGTAATGTGATTTTCGTAAATACCTTTCAGTTTGTTTTATAAAACATAAACAAGCGCAATTTTCAGAATGAAACTATCACTCTGCAGCGGAGTGTGCGCTGATATGAAACTTCCTGGCAGATTAAAATTGTGTGCTGGAACCAGGACTCGAACCTGGGACCTTTGCCTTTCGCGGGCAAGCGCTTTACCGACGAGCTATCCCGACACGACTCACGATGCCGCCTCACAACTTTACCTCGCCTCCTAGTAGGCTAAGCCATGTCTCCACCATATCCTTTCTTCCAGGAGTGCTAGTCTTGCTTGTTCGCAGGAGAGCTTCCGTGCAGTTTGGAAAGTAGAAGGCGAGGTACTGGCGGAAGCAAAGTTGTGGGGCGGCATCGTGAGTCGTGTCGGGATAGCTCAGTCGGTAGAGCGCTTGCCCGCGAAAGGCAAAGGTCCCAGGTTCGAGTCCCGGTTCCGGCCCACAATTTTAATCTGCCAGGAAGTTTCAAGCGCAGTTTTCTCTCTAACTACAATAAATCCTGCTATAAAACTTTATTTCCCTGTTTCAGCTACAAACTAGTGATAATATTGAAAGTATAAGTGAAGTTGGTAACTGTAATATGTTACTTCATTTTAATGTTCGCCGCGGTGGAGTAGCCGAGCGGTCTAAAGCATCTCGCTGCGGAGCGCGCGCTTGCTCGCCGTCACAGAGTAACATTTTGTCTGTCGCCGTGGAGGTTCGAGTCCTCCCTGGGGCATGTGTGTGTGTGTGTGTGTGTGTGTGTGTGTGTGTGTGTGTGTTGTCCTTAGGTTAGTTTACTTAGGTTTACGTAGTTTGTAAGCTACGGACTGATGACCACGCAGTTTGGTCCGATTGATTTACAAACATTTGAACATTTTTAATGTTCAAAAAACATAAGTAAGGCAGAAAAAAACTTCAACGATAAAGAAAAGTCTGACCTGCTATAATGCCATAGTTAGTCCCGACCTTAAAGAGTTAATTGCCCTCGTTGTATAATTGTCAAAATCGATACGTCAGTTTTTATGTAGACGAGTTTTTATAACGATAGTAACGTGATCCGGCTCGGACGCTTCGTCGAAAACAAAGCAGTGTTGGTGTTTGCTGCCTTGGGTTATTGAGCAGCATCGCGGGAAACAGAGGTGGGGCGGGTTGTTTGTCAAAGGAGGCAGGAGGCTGCTACGGCGCCTGTCGGCGGCGACGCCGGAAGTGGCGGCTGCGGGGGTGGAGGGGGCGGCAGAGGCAGGAAGCGGCGGTCAGCCACCGGCCGGACACGTGGGACCCCTCCCCCTCCCCCACCAACGCAGCCTCACCGAGGGGCCTACACGCGTCTCTGTGCACGCACGGTACTACTGGCTGCTGCTCACCTATCTGGCGCATTTTAGCACTAACACTTCTGGGTACACATTTTCAGCTTTGCCCAATCGCAGTTGATGTCATATATTCTGTGAATACTAACTCTTCTGTCTCTCCTAAGATCATTGGCCTTGCCGCGATAGATACCTTGACCCATTATATCCCGAACTAATATATAGATTTTAGGATACTTCATATGTATTACCTACATGGATTAATAATTACATTCTGAATGTAAATTTTTTTTACTGTGGCCCTAAAATATACAGGAGGACGTTATTCATTGCGGCGTGATCTGTTCGCGAAGTTTCAATCACTGACTTTTACTTCTGAATGTGAAAATATTTTGCTCGCACCCACCTACTTAGTGACATGACCATCCCAATAAAATAAGAGAAATCGGATCGAAAACGGAATGATTTAGGTGTTCTTTCTTCCCGCGCGCTATTAGAGAATGGGACGGTAGAGAAAAGTTATGAAAGTGGTTAATGAACCCTCTGCCAGGCACTTAAATGTGATTTGCAGAGTATAGATGTAGATATAGATCTGCAATTTCCTGGGTCCGTTAATTTGCCTTTCAAATACACGGGAGTTACCTGTGACTGTTTTCAGTCTCTTGGCAGTTTGCGCTCGATCAAAGATGCGCCGCCGCGGTGGAGTAGCCGAGCGGTCTAAAGCGCCACGCTGTGGAGCGCGCGGTTGCTCGACGTGGAGTTTAGAGTCCCGCCTGAGGCATGGGTGTGTGTGTTCTCCTTGGGTTAGTTTAACTAGGTTTAAGTAGTTTGTAAGCTACGGACTGATGACCACGCAGTTTGGTCGGATAGATTTACAAACATATGAACATTTGAATTTTGAAAGATGCGCCATAAATACAAGCTAAGTAAGGAGCCAATGCCGCCGAGTACTCAAAATGTTTCAAATGTTTGTATAGCTTACGGGGTCATCAGTCCCTAAACTTGCAAACTACTTATGAACTAGCTAACACTAATGACGGCACAAATATCCATGCCCGAGAGGGGATTCGGAACCCTCCCCCCCCCCCCCCCGCCGAGTACTCTGTAAATATGTGGCCAGAAAGTAAATAACCAACTCTGGATTTTTTCACAAATAGTGTGGTAACTACCCTTTTAAGGAGAAACATGGACGCACCACGGATAACTTACCAGAGTGAGACAGTGTCTTGGGACACGCTCGGCCACTGCAGTCCCGCTGTCTGGCTTGAGAGGCCGCCAGACAGGCAGAACCGCCGCCGCACATCGATCCCCGTGGAACCCGCCCGCTGTTTGTCTGCAAACTCCCTGCCCTCTCCCATGGAAACTCCAACTTCTCGGCTAGCGGATGAACTTAACTCCGCAACTGCAACCCGAAATTTCGCCGTTCAACGCCTCCCCCCCCCCCCCCCGGCCACTTTCATTTGTCTTTTTCACAGTATATCGTTCGCAAGGAAACAAATTTAGTCGAGCTATTTTTTTTTTATTTCGTCGTTTTCTACAGATCCAGCGGAATGTGGGAAGAAGTTAGAGGTCGGCGAGAGGTCATCCTGACCCGGTTGCGGATCGGTCACTGCCGATTCAGCCACCGTCATTTGCTAACCGCTGACCCTGCACCGCTGTGCTCCTGTGGTGAATTGCTGACGGTGCGACATGTTTTACTGTCTTGTCTTAATTTTAAATCATCTCGGTGTAGCCCTTAATTTGCCGTCTACTCTAGAGGAACTTTTAGCTGATGACACACGAGCAGCAGCTCGAGTTTTGCGTTTTATCAACATGGCTAATTTATCAAAGGATATTTAACCCTTCTATTTCATACTTTTTATCCTTCGGTTTTAGCTTTCTCGTTTCTGGCAGTTATCAGTTTCTTCGAGATCTAGCGAATCTCTGTTCCGATCCGGACGCTAATGACCTGAGAAAATCTGTGTCCTAAAACCACAAAAAAGAAAAAAAAGGAAAAAAAAAGTTAGAGGTGAGCATTTCATTTAACTGAAGTACAAAACGATCAAATGACATTACTAAAGTACAGGATGATGCAGAAAAACGGGACCACTTGCGCAATGAAATAACACTAGAAGTGATGAAGAAGGAAATTTAATTCATAGTAATTGAAATCTTCCAACATTGCCATTTACGAATCATTGATTTCATTAATAATTTTGGCCCCGTTTAGTTTACGGTAATAGCACTAAAAGTGGGCCTTTGCGATCGCCTTTTGCAGCTCGAAATTTAAATGAAAATAATGGCTTAACCATCTGACACGAAAATTAAATAAACAAATTTGCAGAGGAGAAAATTCTCTACAACTTTGCTCTATTTTGTTTTTTTCATCACTTGCACCGTTTCAGAGGTATTTGCAATGAAAACAGCGATTTGACTCTGTCACTTGATTTTACGTAAACCAGTACAGGCAAAGAAAATAAACTTAAAAATAGGAACAATTACCACGGCAAAGAAGGTGATAATATTTGAAGGGAAAATATAGTGAAAATATGGGAGAGATATTACAATAAATGTTTAAAGAGTTAAAAGTCCAAAAAAGTGCGTGTTTGTCAAAGCTAAACTCAAATATCATATAATTTTGGCTGTTAAAATACGGCCAGAGAGACTATTACGTGTTGACTGCATAGCTATTATAACGATAGTAGAGTCGTAATCTTACGGGCCATAATTTTTTATATTTTATTTTTATTATTTTATTCAAAATGTTTGCAGAAAATCATAAAACTACAGGAAAAGCTAAAGTGGGCTATAAAACTGCTAGTGCGATATATTTCTATTATTTTTACTTTGTTCATCACCAATTTCATGTCGTTTATAACATTATTTCGTGTCTAGTTTCAATAGACTTGGTGCCATCCTCAGATGCTGATTACTCACATTGCGACATAAATAACCATGGTATGTCATCACTGTCTTGAGGGCGATTTTAAAACACCAAACACATTTTCAAACAGTAACATAACTATGGTCATATATTTTTAAAAATCTGAGCACGCTCTCAATAGAGTGATGAGACATGATTATTTATGTTCAAATGTTTGATAAGCTTAAGGAACTTAACTGCGGGATCATCAGTCCCTAAACTTACAAACTACTTATGAACTACTTTATACTAAAGACAAAACAAACATCCATGCCCGAGGGGCCGTGCAGTCTGTGACTGGCGCGCCGCAGACCGCACGGCCACTGCGGCCGGCGATTAGTTATGTCCTAGTGTTGTGACCAGAACCTGAAGATGGCAGCAGATCTGCTGAAATTAGTCATGAAATAATTATCTTTTTATCAAAGCAATATTGTCAATTAAAATAATAAATTGTATCAGATTACGCCCAACAAAACGTGATAGTTACATTTTCAATCTTTAACGAAGCCACTATGACTCCTTTATATTACGAGATATTGTTAAAAAAATCGTTCTGAAGATCATCACTGATCAAAGCAGTCAGCTTACAAACAAAATTTTCTGTGGATATCGACATAAATAAACTTATTCTACACTACTGAACAACCACCTCGCGACTACGTAACAGGTTATCAATGTTTTTCATAATAGTGCAAAACCACTGCGTAGCATTTCTCCACAGCATAGGGGTGGGAAATGACATAAATCAACATCATGTTAAGTGCTAATTTCGTCAAAAATACAATGGGGAGAGCGTAACCGTTTCGCAGAGGGTTCTAAGATTATCAGTCGTACACCAGATTCCCTATAATATTCGTCTCTCAGGAAAAACAACAAAATCTTCAGTGTTGGTTGCATGTCATCCTTCGTTGACGTGGCGTGACCTCATTAAATGTCACAGGGTTCCGCAACGCGAGGCCCAATTAGGAACGACCAAAGCATATCAGGGGGCACAATGGTCCGCCGCAGGCAGCGGATATGCAAACCACCACTCATTTCGGCCTCCACCACCAATCCAGGCTTCACCCTCCTTCCTACCAGCCTCCGCCTCTTCCGCTCTAGATAGAACAATAGTCGCGCGTTTTCTGGCAGATCTTCCAAAATACATGAGAATGCCACGAAATATAAACAACCTTTTGGCGATGCCGACAGATCACAAGAGGGGGACCTAAAACATTGCGGTCGATAACCTCAATCAATTAGTTTGTAGCGTTTGTTGGATCAATAGAATACGAGCTGTCGTTCACTAAAAAGACTCCAATGCAACGACGTTTACGTACGAACAAACTCATAAACACGGTTGTAAATCAGGGTAGTGGTGTTTGTCTCACAGCAGTTCTTGAAACATTTTTATAGTGCTATCATATTGAATAAACTGACGTTAGTTAACGTTTTCCATTGAGCCATTTATCTAATAAGCCGAAAATTTTGAGTTTTAAAGCGTAAGCGTGGATTGTAGATAAAATTCCGGAACAAAGATATTTGCTTTTTTTCGGATTTGCTTAAAACTCCTAAGTCGGAACTGTAGAATCATGTCCTACTTTTGAGAACATACTGTGTTGTTCACGTTCAAAATGCCCTCTCTTCCTTTTATTCTCAACAGTACTCATTGTCATTCGATAAAAAGTATGTTTGGAAACTACGCTTAATCTCGGATCTGTATGTAATGGAAATCATTGCATGAAATATCTACAGTCTTCCACAGTATGCCAGAGTCATAGTTAAAGTGTGTAAAAAAAAATCAGCAACGTGTTCATAAATGCGCAAGAATTGTCTTGCATTTGAAACTGTAACTGCTGCCACAACATGATCAAGTTGAAAGACGCAGTTACAATGTGGTCTTTTAGAAGTACGGTATCTGTTTTTTCTTAACTATGTGCAGGAAAAGTTGCCTTTCCACTTATGAATTCACCATTTTACTATCCAGTTGCTGCTTTCAATGGTCTATGAATGCACAAACAATCTATGCCTGCTATATCAACTGATAAAAACCAGCGATAGTTTGTACTTTACACAGGTTCTCATATTCTTGCACAGAATGTTACACATTTATCAGTTGTTATTGGGGGCGGAGGGAGGAGGATTTGGAAAAGAAAGAGTATTCGTCGAAATGATGGCTTACAACGATTTACTAATGTCTCTCCTATACTGTCATTCATTCATTCTTTCAGAATGAGTTACAGACACCAAAATTCCCTTCCTGATGAAACTACGAAATTAGTTAACTGACGTTAAGAATAAAGCATACACACACGTGAATGCACAGATGATAATTGAAACACTATTATGGACAGCGTATATCTCTGCCGTATAATACTGGATCTTACAAATAATTGCAGGATGAATTCGAAATACTGAATCATTTCGAATTGCGCTGGACTGGAATTCGAACCTGGATTTCCTGCTTCGCTCCAGCGGTCGCTTCGGTCGGGGGTTCGAATCCCCCCTCGGCCATGGGTGTTTGTGCCGTCGTTAGTATAAGCTATTCCATAAGTATTTTGTAAGTTTGGGGACTGATGACCCCGCAGTGAAGTCCCATAAGCTCTACATTTGAACATTTTGTAGAGAGGGCCTTAAGACCCTAATCTGATCAGGCTAAAAACGCAATAATAAACTGACCGAAATACGTAACTTGAGAACCAAATTTTGTTATCACTAACGTAAATCATGAAATTGCTTCTAAAAAAGACATTGATATTATAAGATCGAGAAACTTCCCTGCGCGAACAGGAAATTATTGAATTCAAATTGTTCGACACGGCGGAACAACGTCTCATCGTTGCTGACTGCCACAAGGTTACAATTACACAACGGAGCATTCCGATTAATTATTGTTACGAAATCGTTGCCTGTTTTGATATGGAGCGATGTGCAACGAAGATTATCCTGGCACGAATTGGGGAGGGCGGCGGTTCACGCCTCCGGCCGTTACTTCTACGCGATTTTCCTTAATCGCTCCAGGTAAATTCTGGCGCGGCATATTTCCTTCCCCATTCTTATCAAAATAATCCTAGCTTGTGCTCCGTCTCTGTCGACGGGAAGACCTTCGACCGTGGATGTTTCGACGTCCCACTATGCTGCTTTCGCTTAGTATCAGATAGTTCTCCCCAGTCGTGTACGTCAACATCAAATACGCCCTCTGATGCACTCTGTCTATACTTGGAACGGAATTCGATACCGTATAATCAGTCAGCTACAAGCCGTGACAAAAGTTGAAAAGACGTGACAACGCGACATGAATCGTCGATTGTACTGTCAGTTCGATTATGCTGTACTCTGTAATGAAGACAATAGCGAATAGTTCTAATAGCTCTACGACAATGGCATCGCAAACAACTTCACGTTCATTCTGGTGAAGGCATCCCGGAAAAATGTGCTTGAGATTACAGGTTCTTGCTTAATTATTGGTGTTTGCGACCTTCTCTACATACAATAATCGCTCGATTATCTCTGTTTTCGTTACTCTTTTTTCATTTACGAAGCGACCAAGTTGCGTTAGTTTTATTCACTACCTACACGTGTTTTGCTAATGATTGTGTTGTCTTAATGCCTTAACCCTTCGATTGTGCTCCATGAAATGAGTTCTGGTCCGCAGTCGTCAACATTCGCGAGGCAGTACAGTTTCACATCAACCGCTGTTGGTTGTTTCCTGAAGATAGACTGTTAATAATAATAATTAATGAAGCGAAAATATGTATTGGCCATTTTATAAGGCCGCGTATTGGTAACCAACTTACAGTTGAGAAAAGAGACATTACACTACTTTGTTACAGTCATTCTTCGCTTTAGCTGGTGTAATTTTCTTGCGTGGAGAAGTAGTGTAGTGATCGAAATAACATTTTAGATCCAAATTGAAACGTAACTGGTACAACAATATTTGATATATTTTTGGACACTTGTTATATTGTGGGAATCAACTACTGTATTTTCGCGTCTTAGATGCATACGATCCGGTTCTTGCTGTCAGCTATTTCCATTTTTTCTTGAATGTCAAGAAATTTCAATTGAACGGACAACGTCTTGATGAAGAGCTGAAAAGGACCGTTACATGCTGCTTTCATTCACAGCCGGCAGACTTTTACGACGCAGTGATATAAAAATTGATCCTAAGATATGACAAGTGTCTTAATTCTTCTGGATATGATAGGGTTTTTACTATTACCCAAACATGTTTCATCACCTCTCTGCCATCATCAGTGGGCTTATTTATGGCTTGCTTTCACATTTAGTGGTCATGTAGGACTATTTTAACGTAATTACACAATGGTAGCGTGGTCATTGTTTTGAAGCACATTTTGTCTTCAGCTTTTCTACAGGCAACACACGTGCATTACACATATTTCGCGGACTATTTACTTTCACCGTCACTTCACACTTACGCAAAAAACGACTGTGTGCGTTTTGCTATTAATCGTACCAACCATCACAACGCTACCATTGACTAATTATGTTACAATAGTCCTGCATGATCACGAAATGTAAAAGCAGGCCATAAATAAACCCACTGATGATGGCAGAGAGGTGCTGAAACATGTTTGGGTAATAGTAAAAAACAGTGTTTTGCATATCAGGCGGACCTGATATCCAGAATTTTTTTTACTGCAAACACGGCAATCCCTAGAGCCGCACATCGAAAATTAATTCTTTCGGTGACTATGTCGAAAAATAGCCCAAACATGACTTCAAAGCTCAGCGTGAAGGCGTACCTCGTACCTTGGTTCACAGGGCCCATGTCATTTCAAACCGAGAAAGTTTGTCAGCTGAGTTGTCCCATCTCGAGGTTACCTTTCGTTAGAATGGTTACAGTGAGAGACAGATAAAATGTGCGTTGCGCTATCAGCCTGCTGTGCAACGGGTGAGTGACGATAGTAACGAAATGGCACCTAAATCCTATCGCCTTTTTGCCTTGTGTAGGAAGCATTCCCAACATGAAAATGAAATGTGTTTTTCGACCACGTTCTAAATAAAGGCCCTGTTAGGGTCCGTAAAGGATGATCTTGGTTTCGTAGGGCTGGTCTCTATCGTATTCCTTGCAGTTGTGCCATGTGATATATAATGTTGGTCAGGCAACCAGCACTGGAAGGCCGCCGCGGCGGATTAGCCTTGCGCACTGGGACGCCGTGCTGCGGTGCGCGCGGCCCTTAGCCGTCGGGGGTTCGAGTCCCATCTGGGGCTTGGGCGTTTAACTTAGTTTAAGTAGTTTGTAAGCTACGGACTAATAACCCAGCAGTTGAGTCCGATAGATTTACAAACATTTAAATTTGTGGAAGGCCGGTGTTTACATCAACAACACACACGCTTACAACAGTCGAGCAAATCCGCTGTCGTAGAACATTGTCTTGGCCCCGGTCATCCTATGGAATACAACATAGATTCTGCCATGCACTTACGCCTATTTGGATATTGTTATTAAGAACGCTATTGAAATTAAACTAATAAGCCACCTTATAAACAGAGAAGGTGGTTTTTCTGTAAATTCTGCTTGGAATACGGCCCTGTCTCTTGTCAAAAAACAGGACAGAATTAATGCTGCCTGACCTGTTGATAAATAGCCACTATCGGTATTTCTTATGTTGGTCGTCTGTGGTAGTGCTGACTGTGTAGTGTCTTGTAATGTGTGTGTGTGTGTGTGTGTGTGTGTGTGTGTGTGTGTGTGTAGTCCTTAGGTTAGTTTACCTAGGTTTAAGTAGTTTGTAAGGTACGGACTGATGACCACGCAGTTTGGTTCGATAGATTTACAAACATTTGAACATTTGAATTAACTGCTTATGAACTACCTTATACTAAAGACGACACAAACATCCATGCCCGAGGGGCATTCGAACCCCTGACGGGAAACAACCTCGCGCATCGCAGCATAGTGCCTCAATATGCTCGACCGCTCCGCCGCGGCCGAAATATCGACGGTGCTCGACGACGTCACCAAGTAGCATACCCGTAAGTTGTTTGAAAAATCATTGTACTCGTTGCTAATATTGTTTTCATGTCACTATATCTTCCTTTTTCATAAAAGGAAATGGAAACTTGCTTTCTGAATGTGCCTCATATGTAGTATACGGAAGTTTGAGCCGATCCTGGTGTCGTACTCGGATAGCGTAATGGTAAAGCGACCGATCGTAAACCCTTGTTAGAGTCGCGGTCCGACATCTGTGCAGAAAGTAGTGGAGCTGATAGTAATTTAAATGCGTGAGTTTGAACTTAAATAGTGGCAGCTTTTTAAACACTGACCATACAAAAGCGTTACATGTTTTCACCTGTTACTGTCGTTCAAAGGAGTCACCAGCATTGTGCAGAACCCGTTGTCAACGGTGTAGAAGGCATAGTATACCTTCAGCAGAGCCTGTTTTGTGATGGTATGAATGGAGCTGTGTACTGTCTGAAGCGAATGCCACGAAGTGGATGCTTCATCTTCGGAATCAAGTCAAAGTTACAAGAACTTAAGTCCGACGAATATGGTGCATGGTACAGTACTTCTTTGTCCCATCGATCGAACAGAGCAGCCACAGCTTGCGCTGTATGCACCAGCGCATTGACGTACAAAGTGATGGGTGGGCTTCGCAGGAAGTGTTGCCGCTTCTTTCGCAAAGCTAGTAGCATGTGACGCTCCAAAAACGAACAGTTGTACTGTGCACTGACGATCTGCCGTGGAGGAACGTAATGCGTTAGGATACCACCATCACAGTTGTATGCGCTATTCCGGTTTCGTGGGCGAGCTCACGAATCGTCTGGCGTCGGTCACTGTGCACTACTGCGGCAACAGTATGCACTTCTTCAGAGACGCTAGGATGACATGCCTGATGCTCTTCTGCCATAGTTTGCCGACCTACGTTGAAGGCTCGTACCCAAAGTGCCACTATTCTGCACGGTAATGCCAATTCCCCGCACGTCTCTTGAAGACCCTGATGACACTGTCGTGCTGTACGACCTGTTTCGAAAACATAGTGACACCGGTACGTTAGACCGCTCGTTCACAAATGAATGTGGTTAGCATCGAGTGTGCGCACGCTGGTGACGTAGGACGGGCAAGTCCATTTGCTCGGAGGTAAAGGTAGGTACGTCAACAACATGTGCTATCAGCGACTCAGTTCCATTGCACAGTTCTTCTAGTCACATACAGTATGATATTTTAGACGAAAAGCTGATAAAAATAGAACAAAATAAATTGCGTGTTAAATTGTGGAGGTCAAGTGTTAAACTATTACATCTTGAAAAGAAACTTAATGAAATCACTCATGAGCTGCCAAATTTGTCAGGAGTCAAGCTTGTACAATATTAACTTCATTTGTCACTGTGTTGAACACTGCGAAATTTTACAGTGCACAAGTGAAACTTCAGAACGTACGGAAAGATTAGCCGAGGTAATATGTAAAACAGTTAAAAAAAAAAGGTAAAGCAGTCAACAATCCGAAGATTGGTTTGAACACCACGGTGCTTTACTAGGCATGGTCCTGTTTTGGAGGTGGTATGGCGTTGCCTTCCTCCGACCTTCGAACTGACTTACCCAGCCAGTTATAGGGGGACCTACAGTTTAACGTGGGTTCCGAACCACGGTGCTACTCGGTATTTTTCACATGAGCAATACTGCCAGAGGTGAAAGAAGTGGAAAGTGACAGATAAAAATCCTAGGACCTGGCGGGGATCGGACCCGGGACCTTTGGATTTGTAGTCTGGCACTCTACCACTGTGCAACCGAGGCGCATTAAAAAACATTGGAGCAGAAGTGACTGAACGTTTGGAAAGGGCGAATTATCTAAATAGCAAGCCCATAAACAGAAAAATAATCCGAATGCAACAAATGTCGTTAAGTGCGTATAGCGGCGGACGGCCAGACTAGGGCACGATTGCAGCGCTCCAGTGGCGAATGTGAGTACTTCCTGACTTTCGGTGATTTTCCCGGAGTGGGGAGGCTAGAGGAGTATACTAGCGGGCGATGGTTCTACAAAATGTGATCACTAGTGACACCTGGCGATGGTTCTACAAAATGTGATCAATAGTGACACCTGGAGTGGTCTCGTGGGAAGCGCGAGGCTTGCAGCTGCAGTGGTGAGCTCATTTATGCAGCGGAGGCAGGCGGCGACAGCAGGCAGACGCGGCCGGCGAAGCCGCGCAGCAAACAGCAGCAGCCGGCAGCCGGCACCGCGCGGGCTTCGGCAGCCCACAAACACGGCACTAACACCGACACACACCTGCCGACCCCAGCCCCGAAACGTCACTCACACTGACCGGCTTTCATACTTTCCTGTTACGAATCACTCAAACTTTCTTGAAACAATCTATACACCCAATACAGTTGTAACTGGGATATGTCTGTACATACAGGGATTGCATGTTGGTACCACTGCGTACTTGTTAACACTTGCAAGGGGGACCATCACAAATGTAATCTTTAATGACTCACTTGACAGTCTCTTCGCCATGCGCCCGTCTGCTCTGCTACCACCGGGAGTATGCTTGCGTTCGTTACTCGGCCAGCTCGGCATTACAATGCCTGCTATCTTCTCGACTGGAGAGAGCACCTCTCCACCGTGGCGAAGCCCTGAAGTCTGTGTTAACATTGACCTTCATTCTCTTCCAAAGGACTCCACACCTAGTTTCGTTTACCAGAGAGAATTTCTCGCACTCCGGTTCAAATTTGATGACAATTTGTTCATCTACACTGATGGCTCAAAGACGGACAAGGGTGTTGGGTGTGCCTTTGTACTTGGCAACGTCTCTTTTAAATATCGTCTTCCTGAGTGGAGTTCCATTTTTACAGCTGAGCTGTATGCATTATATCAAGCCACCCAATACGTCCGGAGAAACTCGCTCAATATGACTGTGATTTGCTCGGACACTGAGTGCTGTGTTGAGCCTTCGCACGCTATATCCGGCCCATCACCTGGTACAAAGCATCCGCAATTGTCTTACTTCTCTTTCCATGAGCGGAAATGCTGTGACGTTTCTGTGGGTCCCTGGCCACGTGAGAGTGTTGGGGAATGAGTCTGCGGATACGGCTGCCAAGGAGGCAGTTCTCCTTCCTCGGCTATCTACCTTTTCTACTAGCTCTGATGACCTTCGCGCTGGTGTCTCCCAGCGTATTATCTCCCGTTGGTATTTACATTGGTCATCCCTGTCGGGGAACAAATTGCGAGCCATTAAACCTGTGCCTGATCTCTGGTCAACGTCATCTCGACCCTCCCGCCGAGAGGAGATTGTTCTGGCCCGGCTTCGTATTGGCCACTGCCGTTATAGCCACCAGTATTTACTATGTGGTGGCCCTGTTCCCTTATGTGAGCACTGTGATGAACCTTTTACTGTGAACCATCTTTTAGTGCAATGTCCATTTTTTAATCGTCTCCGTCATGATCCGCATTCTGTTAAGAGTTTTACTTTGTATACATCGTGCAAATATGGCGAAAGCCATTTAAGTTCTAACCCCGGTTCTATTTTACTATGGGCAGTGTTGGACGCTAATGACCTTAGAAGTTGCGCCCCCTAAAACCACAAAAAAAAGAAGTCACAAATGTAAATAATGGATTTTGATATGTTGTAGAGCATGAGGCTACCCGATTTTTTTCAGCGACGGGCCTTGGGTTTCGAGAAAAGTGGTGTTGGAGTTCACTGCGCGCTGTAGGACGTGTAACGATAGTCATGTTGCGACCAAGTGAGCGAGGCGCAGCGGTTAAGGTCTCCAGCTACCACGCTGGAGGTACCGTGTTGGGGTCCTTTCGGTGTTCTTGTTTTTTTTTTTTTTTGTTTTTTTTTGTTTTTTTTTTATCAGAATAGTCAAACATTTATCCATTTTATTTTACAGAATATCAACAAACAGTATACGTTGCATGAAATTAGTAACAAATATTCAATTTCTCCGTAGTAATTTAATCTTCACGTCATTATTACAAAATCTTACTAGCTGTCGACTGCATCACTTGTTGCGGCGCAACAGAAATTCAGATGATATTTCTCGTACAATCAACCGAAACAAAGTGGTTTACAGTACGAAGAACATTTGATGAAAGTTACTATCTTCTAGGCGCAGGGTTTTTTTTTTAAGAGGGATACAAGAAAAAGTTCATTTGCGTGAACATTCTCTTTCCATTCATGCAAACTACGCCTATTTAATCATTCCCGAAAAAGCAGGTTCCCTGAATTGATGAAAATCTGCAGTGTGTGGTTTTATGACCAATATCATACAGATTTCTGTTGTGGCATAGCAAGCGATGCCGCCGATAGCGACAAGATTTTGTAATAACAACTTGGAAATTAAATTACTACGGCAAAATTGAATCTCTCTTTGGTAATGTTCCCGCACATGTACGGATTTGGCGTGTTAATATTTACGGGGTGGCCGGATGCCCTTCCTGTGTCTTTGATTTATTCCGAAGATGAATGAACCACTTCTTGGCATTCGCTTCAGAACTGTTCCAGAGATTAGACATGCAGCAGAACGCTCTATTCGTACTATCAACAGAACAGGTTCAGCTTAACGGTATACTACGCCTTCCACATTGCTGGCAACGGGACCTAAACAACGCTGGTGACTACTTTGAAGGCAGTAACTGCTGCAAACATGTAACGCTTTGGTATCCGTTGTGAATAAATAGTTGCCACTATTTCCCACCCTCGTACTTTGGGCTGTCCTCCTTTTTTGGTGGTTCCATATTGTCGAGCGGGATCCTTACGACGAGTATGAAAACCACTTTCCCCTATAGTTGAACATCGGGTCACTATAACGTCCACAAGTATGGATATTGTGCCAGTCACCCAAATGGAATCTCTCCCTCAAAATTAAGGTTGCTAACTCCTGTCTCTAGTGGCGACTGCTGTATGAGAACACGAGGGAACGTGAACGCCCTAGTTTCTGACACAATGCGCATTTATATTTCTCTGAATAAAGGTAACATACATGCCGTAATCTTAAATATACCTCATTTAAATCTACAGCGTTGTGCGACATTGTTTGTCACCTCGACTCCATTTAACTTGGCATCACGGTCACGAACCCATCTTGGTGTGTGCAATTCAAACTGTTTTGATACACAGTGAGCAAGTTTTCAGGCGCGAACAGCTAAAAATGCTGCATGTTTATGTTCATACTACTAGGTGTGGTGGCACACTGACGTTTACTATAGGCGCAAATTATGCTAACACTAGGCGCGGTTGACTTACGAGAGCAGCCGTAAACGGGAAATGCCTTCAGGCTGCCAGTAGCCGCCGCACAGAATAGCAACTTACTTTGCGAGAATAGGACGCCTTACAACTGCAAGCGACTCTATAACCCGCTATCTCCTTCTTAAATAACTGCCCTAACAGCTACTTTTGATGCACAGAACACTCATCAAAAACGTCACGTTTGGTAAGATTTCTTATTATTAAATGTCAGTATCGGAACGGCAGTAAAATCCGTTGGAAGTTCCTAATATAATACATAAAAAAGTTTGTTTTAATTGATTCAGCTATTGGTTCTTGGTGAAATACTAAATTACTCTATAAGAAACACTGTTTAACCTTGTTTCACAAACTTTATTGTGCTGTACGACGTAGGTTTCGAGTTATAAGCCAGTTTACGAGTACTTAACTCATTACTGATCCCAAAGATGATAACCAAATGTAAACAGGTCATAAACTCAGTCGTTTCTTGACTTAAGCGTACAGACTATGTTTGTGACAAATTTGAAAATCTTATTATGGATTACCAAATACAACAGCACATAATTTACAACAACATGGATAAATATATATTGGAATGAAATTATGCCTAAGAGTACAATTTGTTGTCATATCACCAATAATCCAAAACGGGGTACAAAATTGAATTGAATTGAGTATGTATGTATGATGTATGTACAAATGGTTTTGAAGCTTATGGGACCTTTGCCGGCCGCGGTGGCCGAGGGGACTGAGGCGCTACAGTCACGGTCTGCACGGCCACTACGGTCGGGGGTTCGAATCCCCCCTCGGGCATGGATATTTGTGCCGTCCTAGTTCGTAAATAGTTCATAAGTAGTTTGTAAGTTTAGGGACTGATGACCCCGTAGTCGAGTCCCATAAGCTTTACAAACATTTGAACATTTGAACATTTCCAATAATGTTCCTCGACAACAACGTTTTAAAAGCTGATTTATATGGTATTTTGTGTATCAGTCGTTAAAGTCGCTTTCTTTTTGATGAACAACATGCTTCTAGTACGAAATTTTGCCGCTTGGTACGGCGTGTAGCCACTTCGGAGGCATTAATCTGTCGATCTTGGAGGTTGTTACTTTGTCGTCTGTACGTGGCTGTGAGTGTGAATGTCGTTCCTTTTATTTCAGCAGTGAATTGTCTTTGGTGCTTTTGCGTAGATGATGCAAGTATTATTGATCTGACAGTATTAACTTTCAACAAAATAACGTCCCAAGTAATAACATACTTCAATGCAATCGTCTGTGTTGTGAATGAAATACACGACATTGAGAAAAAATAAATAGTTCGATAAAAATATTTAAAAAAAACCTACTTTGATGTTTAGTACATTGCAATAATACAGAAGACACTGAATTTTAATTTCTCCAAAGCTGAATTCATAATTTGGAAATGAAAGGGTTAAAATAAACGATACGTAATTTTCTACAAGGAAACAAAGTTCTCCAAAAACAATCCATTGTTTAGACAATTTATACCTATTCCTAGCTTATATGCCCATCCTGTGCAATGGTTGTGAAAGAAGGGCATGTGCGTATCACGGCAGTGTTAATTTACTATGTCATATCTATTGATGTTTGTGTTGCACAATGATATAATTTTGCAGGTATATATTCATTGGTATAAATGCTTTATGTAGGTTCCTCTGTGAAATCTATTGTATTTATTTATTCCTTCCTGATCTTACGGCATATCGTTCTTCCCTTTCTGTGCATCGACTTCTACCTTACTATCTGTCCATTTACGTTTCGTTTCCATGCAGATCATTTGTAGAGAGTAATATTAAAAAAAACTGTCTGCGACGAATAAATAGTGGATTAATGAAGTCACGTAAATCACGCGTCGCGTGATGGGAAAGTTGTCGTAGGTAGTTTTAAACCCCACAGCGATTGTTGTCTGATAGTAAGCAATATGTGAACCAAGTTTAATTGAAATCGGTCCATTATTTGAGGAGGAGACGTGGAAAAAGAGCGCATGACGTAGCAGTTATTCGGTAATTTCTTTGTTTATGACGTCATATCTCCTGAAATATGTGTCGTGTTATGATGGAAATTAGAAGGTACATTCAGTGGTATATGTGCCTAATGTCTGCAAAATGTATCGTGAATGGTGTTAGCAGTAAAGACGTAATAAATCGAAACCTCATGCATGATGATGCTGTTTTTCATGAACCAAATTGTTTACGACTTTATATCTCACGGACTATATGTCTGTGATATAATATCGAAGGAACATTCAGTGGTGTGTATGTGTACTGTCTGTGAATTGTCTGGCGTATAAAATTTACAGTATAGAAGTAATAACTTGTAACGTCATGCCAAATGCCGTAAATATAAACCATGAACATCGGAAAAGTAGTAAGCGATAAACTTTTTTCCTTTTGTGGGGTTGTCAGCGAGAAAAAGTTTGATAAAGATTTGAAATTATGTTTACAATTTATTGCAAGCCGCTAAGTGCTCTCATTCTCGAATAGTTGACGAATTAGATCACGCTTCATACGCCACAAGATGGGATATATCATTGTTTATGACGTGATATCGTATGAACTATGTGTCGTAAGTGGTTTTTGTAACCACAGCAAACGATTCCTGACCTTAAAGAATATTTGTACCAAATTTGGTTGAAATCGGCCCCTTAGTTTAGGAGCAGATGCGGCCGTTTTTTACGAT
Source organism: Locusta migratoria (assembly GCA_026315105.1). NCBI lineage: Eukaryota > Metazoa > Arthropoda > Insecta > Orthoptera > Acrididae > Locusta > Locusta migratoria. The sequence continues at coordinate 51,415,095 of CM048747.1, read as the reverse complement.
TGTCATTGTTTATGACGTCATATCGCCTTACATATGTGTCGTAGGTGTTTGTTACTCAGACAGCAATTGTTGCCTGCTAGTAAGGATCACGTGTACCAAGTTGGGTTGAAATCGGCCCAGCAGTTTAGGAGGAGATGAGGAACACACACACACACACACACACACACACCGCCTATTTTATAAGATGCAAGATTATTGGCTTCAGTTGTATAAAGTTGTTCATAATCATAACTTATAAAGCATCTGCTATTTTACATTAGAAGTTGGTGAAGACTGAAAAGGTATTCTCAGACCCGCCACTGTCTCATTCGAGTGACATGTCCGCCTCCCTCAGAGGGATGACATGTGAAGTTGATCACTCAGCTGTTATGCCGAAGATCTGACAATATCAAACACGACAAAGTAAAAGGCAATTTGTTAGCAGGTCTACATGCCACTATCATTGCACCTCTAGTCATTTACGTAACTGTCGATCGTGTATATTTACGAAGTGCACTGACAAGCGACCATATCTTATGTTTATTATTTTCTTTTTATTTATTTTTTTCCAGGCTCTGTAGAAGGCTTTGCTTTCAACATCCTACGGGGTAAATGCTTTTAAGACCAGGCGTTTGGAAACACGGCCAAACAATACGTGGCTCACATGCTGTAGTGAAAAGCGCTCTTTGACGACTACAGACCGATTCCTGGAAGGCTGCAGTGTAAGCTGGTGTTTGTTTTGATCGCTGGTGGCGGACTTGGCGATAAGAGCACTTGCCGGCAGATAGCGCGCTATCAGCTGTCTGGCCAATGTATCCGCTCCCAGCCGCCTCGAAAATGCGTCGACAGGTTATGGGGCTCCCTTAAAGTCTACTGGTGCTACTTGAGAGGCGGGAGTGGTCGATATACTTGTTTTACGAACTTGTAGCAATCATTTGTGATGTTTTTAGTGCGCGAGGAAGAAGTGTGAGACACTACAGTAATTAGACACCCGTATTGCAAGATGTCCTAGAGTCTCAAGGTGGAATTTGCTGTTGCTGGTTCATCAGTGTATAAAAAGAGAGGGTGGGGTTAAATGTGCCACCGACGATGACATTATGGAGCGCAAGCTCATATTGGGAAACTTTGCTGAAGGAAACGTCCCGAAAAAGTGTTCAAATGTTTGTTAAACTTAAGGGACTTAACTGCGGGATCATCAGTCCCTAAACTTACAAACTACTTGTGAACTACCTTATACAAAACAAGACACAAACATCCATGCCCTAAGGGGGATTCGAACCCCCGACCGTAGCGGTCGTGCAGACTGTGACTGGCGCACCGTAGACCGCTCGGCCACTGCGGCCGGCGATACGTCCCGACATTTGCGTAAAAACTATTCGGGAATGCTCCACTGGTGCTCTCTCGAATGTAAAACGAATGTTGCCTAACAGCGCCATTTCGCTCGAAGGTGAATAGACTACGCCATAAATTCTTTTCGCGTGTTTCGTCAATCGTAAATGGCCTCCAGTGACACTGTCACTCTGTTGACGTGTTATAGTCGTTGGATCTATGCCCTAGAGTCATTCTATGGCCGCCGGTGCCCTTTAACATGTACACAAACGATCAAAATTTCCATATACGAGGCGCGTCCAGAAAGTAAGTTCCGTTTGGTAATAAATGAAATTGTACAAAGATACAGAAGAAATTTTTATTGCACAAAATTCTACAACTCTTAAACTACTTTTCCACATAACTGCCGAAATTTTGTAGGCACTTGTCATAGCGTGCCACAAGTTTTTGCATGCATCCTTCACAGGAGATTGCCGCCTGTGTATTCAACCATGTGGTAACAGCTCTTTATCACCGTTGAAGTGTTGACCACCAAGGACAGACTTTAGGTGTAAGAAGAGATGAAAGTCTCTAGGAGAGAGGTCTGAGCTGCATGGAGGATGATCAAACAGGTCCCATTGAAATTTCCGTAAGAATTGTTTGGTCACATTCGGTGTGTGAGGTCAGGCATTATCGTGAAAAAAAAAATCTTTTGATAGTAATCCTCTTCTTACACCTAAAATCTGTCCTTGGTGGACAACACTTCAACGATGATGACGAGCTGAAAGAACATGTTACTACATGGTTGAATACACAGACGGCAACATTCTATGAAAAAGGCACACACAACCTTGTGCCATGCTATGACAATTGCCTACAAAATTTCGAAAGCTATGTAGAAAAGTAGTTTAACAGTCTACAATCAATATTTATTGTGTATCTGTACCCGTTCGTTTTATATAACCAAACGGAACTTACTTTCTGGACGCGCCTCGTATATCGATAAATTTTAATAAGTTAAATAAATTTTTAAATTGCAAAAAAAAAAAAAAAAGGTCCACAATCCGAAGATTGGTTTGAACACAACAGTGCTTTACTAGGCATGGTCCTGTTTGGAGGTGGTATGCCATTGCCTTCCTCCGACCCTCGAACTGACTTAACCCAGCCAGTTATAGGGGGACCTACAGTTTAATGTGGGTGCCGAACCACGGCGCTACTCGGTATTTTTCACATAAGCAATACTGTCAGAGGTGAAAGAAGTAGAAAGTGACAGATAAAAATCCTAGGACCTGGCGGGGATCGAACCCGCGACCTTTGGATTTGTAGTCTGGCACTTTACCATTGTGCAACCGAGGCGCTTGTTGTAATTTTGTTCATTGGTGTTTAATATTTTCCGGCTAGCAAAAATTGATAACAATATGACACATCTGTAGTAATTCGACGTCCGTGGGATCTTGTCATTTTACGGCAACTTTCGGTATACTATTTGTAAATAAACTTCAGACACTATTTAAAGTTTTATAACTGTATTTCACAAAATAAAAGTCTTTTCGATTCTACATGTTACGTCCGACTGATTTCACAGAAAGCGGAAGACTGACTTCGATCATTTATTACTTTCAGGGGTAAGACAAAGCTGTAACCTATCACCACTGTTATTCATACTATTTATGGATCATATGTTGAAAAAAAGAGACTGGCAGCGTGAGATTAAAATAGGTGAAAACACAATAAGCAGTCTCGCATATGCTGATGACTTAGTTGTAATGGCAGATTCGATTTCAAGGTTACAATGTAGTGTTTCAGACCTACATCAGAGGTGTAAGGTTATGGTATGAAGACCAACCAATGCAAAAGGAAACTAATAAGTCGGAAAGAGATTTGAGCAGATTGAGTGGCAAACGGGAGGAACAAAGAACTGGTAGGCAATTTCAAGTACTTACGTTGTACTTCCTCGGGGAATGGTGAGAGAGAGAGAGAGAGAGAGAGAGAGAGAGAGAGAGAGAGAGAGAGAGAGAGAGAGAGAGAGAGAGAGAGAGAGAAGGAAGTCGGTACCAAGACTAAGTTAGCACTCGCCTCTCTATTTTTCGATCAACTTTGTGGTATGGGAGTGAAAGTTGGGTGAATACAGGTTACCTTATTCATAAAGTGAGGTTATAGATACGAAATACAGCAAGGACGATTGTAGGTATTAATAGATGGGAATGAACACCATAGATGAAGCAGTAGAGCGAACAGACTGAGATGGTGGGCTCATGTTACACGCATGGGAGAAGCAAGGTTACCTAAGAGACTCATGAGCTCGGCAGTGGAGGGTAAGCTGAGCTAAGGTAGACCAAGGAGAAAGTACTTAGATTCGGTGCAGAATGATATTCAAGTAGCAGGCTTAACATCGGACGAGGGATCAATATTAGCACTGAATAGGGGGTAATGAAGTAATTTTATTAGGGGGATATGCTCCAGACTGAACGCCGAAAGACATATTCAGTCTCTAATGATTTTTCTTTTTGCGAAACTAGCTGGTTACACTAGCATGAAGGTAATCTATTTCGTCAACATTGGAATGTGGTAAGAAACTGCGAATGTATATGACAATAAAAGAAAAATCACTGTTAAAACAAATAACTTTATTGCCATCATTATTGCATTTCCGCCTAAAACGCTTCCCAGTTACGTGGTGGTCGCGCTTAAACTTACGCGCGTGGCTTTGTGTGTGTGTGTGTGTGTGTGTGTGTGTGTGCACAGCTCGTGGTTCTCTGGTTGTGGCAACACCGACTACTAAAGGTTTCATTTGATACAACGATCTCTCGTTTCATTTGTACCTTGAAAATAACGGAGCCAAAGTCAGTGCGTCAGTAGAAGCTCATGTTTCACATTCCTAAGGATGCCGTAATTTTTCCCCCCTCGGTCTCCCTTTGCGAGCGATTTAACTGTATGTCCTCAGTCGTCCTTCGGGTTTCAGGTCCGCCGTGGCTTGTCAAATCTATGACGGTGCCGCGCTACAACAGTTGAGTGGAGTCTGACAGATTTGGCGTAGCCGCTCGTCCTTCCTGTGTTCCGCTTACGTAACGCCTGGAGGCACGGGCGCATTTGTTTACATAATGCTTGCGTAACTGGAACGAGTGGTGTATTTCCCTCCCACCTCCGCGGCGTTAACAGGTAGCACTGGCGTTGCACTCGGTGCTTTCGTCGGGCCTTTGAAGACGTTCCGCTCCGCAGCAACGACTGCAGAACGCTGTAGCGCCCTTGCCGTCCCGTGGGACAAACGGAGAGTTCTTCACGCTGTGCTCTGGAAAATTCCGGTGCTCGACTCACGAAGAGCTGTTTTGTTGCTTGCCGCCACTGCGGGCGCCGTGATTAATTTATAGTGGTGATTTCTCTGCTCTCTGCACCTCTGACAAAGATTTCAGACTTAGCGTCTGCTCCGGTTCAGCTCTCTTATCATTAAGTAGTCACCAGATCTGGAACAATGCAACTACAGGGAGCAGGCATTCACAGTTGTCTCTTATTATTCTTGAATACCATTATTTACTCAACAAGGGATGTATGATACTATTAAAATAACTATACCGTATACAAGGGTGGTTTGATAAGTGTAGTAAATTTGTATGAAAGAGCGGGAAATTTTTGGAACCTGCACTGTTGTTGGTAACCTTGTTATTTCCAAGGATATTACAGCACGTTTCGAACGGCAAGTATTATTAGTTGATTGTTGGCTGCCAGCTGTAGTGGTAATTGCATAGTTATAGGACGGAGAAGAACGAAATTCGTGAGGTCATTAAACATGTGGGTTCTGCACAAACATTAAAGACCATTTACTTTTTGATCAATGAGTTTAAACGTGGTCGGAGAAGCACGGAAGATGGAGCATGCTCCGGCCCGCCCGTTGAAGTCACAACACAGGAAACCATCGATAAGTTGCATGGTAATAGAAGATCGAAGATTAAAATTTCGCGAGATAGCTAACGTTGTGGGCATCAAAAAATGTTCAAATGTTTGTAGAGCTTATAGGACTTACTATGGCGTCATCAGTACGTAAACTTACAAACTACTTATGAACTAGCTAATACGGCACAAATATCCATGCCCGAGGGGGGGGATTCGAACACCCGACCATCGTGGTCATGCAGACCGTGACTGCACGTCGCAGATCGCTCGGCCACCGCGGCCGGCGTTGTGGGCATCTTAATTGAAAGAGTGCATTACATCTTCCATAAAGAACTGGCCATGAAAAAGCTGCGTGTGCCGCGCCTGTTCACCTTGGACCAAAAACGGAAAACAAAAGAACACATCTGCTCAGTATCTCTCACTGTTCAGGCGCAATCTACAGGACGTTTAGTGCAGATTCATAACTGTGAATGAAAGTTGAAACCACCATTACACTCGAGAGACCAAACAATAGTCCAAACAATGGACGAAGAGTGGGGAGAGTGCACCAAAGAAGGCGAAGACTATTTTGTCAACTGGAAAGGTGATGGCGACTGTTTCTTGGAATTCCCAGGGTATAATCCTGACAGATTATTTGGAAAAATGCAGATCCATACCTGGGCCCTATTATGCTGCTCTGTTGGATCGTTTGAAACAGGAACTAATTGAGAAACGTTCAAGTTTGGCACGGAAGGAAGGACTGTTTCATCAGGACAATGCTCCAGCCCACACAGCAGCTATCGCAATGGCAAAAGTTCCCGACTTGGGATTCGAAATAGTTCCTCACCCACCCGATTCACCAGACTTGGCTTCGAGTGACTTTTTCTTATTCCCAAACTTGAAAACTTTGCTTGGTGGGAAGAAATTTCCATAGAATGAGAGTGTGTCCGCCGCTGTGACAGACTATTTTTGCAGAGTTTGACAAAGCCTACTTTGTCCATAGGTTGAAAAAACTGGAAACTCGCTGTACCAAGTGTATTATCGTGAAATAAAGTGAGTTTTCGCCTTTAAAACAATTTGTTTATTCTATTTTTACCACACTTATCAAACCACCCTCGTACATCGCATGTATATTGTCTGTCCTTTAGGAAATGTTTCAAACGTCAAAATTAAAGGTGATGACACAAAGGTCACCACGCTCGAACTCCTATGGGAATCTTCGAAACGCCGCGAATAATGACGATAATGAGCAGGAGCACTATGGCAACAGTGCGTGGCTAAGTTGAGAATAATGAAATCCATAGTCACGACCAACTATATGGACAATAATGTGATGAATCAGCTGAAAGTAAGTCACGCTTCGCTATGTTAAAAACTGTAAACTTACCATCCATCAGCGACACAACTTGTAGCAGATGGATGGCGACATGTTCAACCCGTCAGGAACTGTATTAAGCTATTGGACGTAAAGAGTTCTTAACATGAGAAAACACAAACCAATACCCGTGTTACACGCCTTGTATTTGCCTCGTCGTCAGCACCATGAATACATACATTAAACTTCTTTAGCAGTATTTCGGCGAATGCTAATCTATATAATTTTGGATACTGTGTGTCCGAAAGAACAGACGCCATTAGCTGGTATAACGGCTGTAAATATACGAAATCGAAATATTGACACATTTCGACTGTTTCGAGTGGTTGAAATAAATTCAACGACAAAGTTGAAAATTTGTACTGGACCGGGATTCGAACCCGAATTTCCCTCCTCTGCCCAGCGGTCGCCTTAACTAATTAGGCTATCCAGCCACGCTTCCCTTCCAACCCAAATTCTCAACCTCTAGCCTCCTGACCATTGATTGCTCTTGTTTGCAACCTATACATGACCGAAAAGAACAAACACCATATCAATGAATATGCCCACAGCAAGTAGTGACACTTTGCTCGATCCCTTGCAGGAATCCAGTATAAGCTGTTCAATGAAGGACGTGATCAAATGCTCGATGAAGAATGAAGTCAATGCTTGTCTGTGGTTATTGATGAACTGGGACGTGTTTGATCCTCCTCCGTACAGCCTGGACTTCGGTCCTAGTGACTTTAATCTCTTCTCACACCTAAAATCTGTCCCTGGTGGGCAACACTTCAACGATCATAAGCTGAAAGAATGTTACCACTACACAGGCGGCAAGCTTCTATACAAAAACTTGTCACCTGTTGACATACCTCGTATGTAAGTCAATGCACCTGCAAAATCGTATCATTTTACAGCAAATAGTTCAGGAGGTACGACGTAATAAATGAGGAGACGCGTTAAAGACGCCGTTTTGCATAGTATTGAGAGTGATTTAACCATCCTATAATTATCCACTGCCGAGGTGGAGTAGCCGAGCGGTCTAAAGCATCTCGCTGCGGAGCGCGCGGTTGCTCGCCGTGGAGGTTCGAATCCTCCCTGGAGCATAGGTGTGTGTGTTTGTCCTTAGGTTAGTTTACCTAGGTTTAAGTGGTTTGTAAGCTACGGACTGATGACCACGCAGATTGGTCCGATAGATTTACAAACATTTGAACATTTGAATTTGAATTATCCACTTTAACATAACGAAAACACTTATCGACTTCCAACACAGTGTAATTGCAGTCATTTTGCAGACTTTTCTCTCTTACATGCTAATTGTCAACAGTAGTGTAATTCAATTGAAGATCTCGGGGGAAAATAATGATAACCCTCTTTTATAAAGTGTTGAGATATGTTTCTATTACGTGTTTTAATATTTCTATTTGCCATCTCTCTGCAGATTCATGTAGTACTTGAAGAAAATAAAACATTCTGTCTGATATGATTGTTTGCATCAAATACATTAAAAATACAAAACTTGAGGATTATCATTATTTACCCCCGACGTCTTCAATTTCTATAAGACAATTAGCCTTCTTTTGCAACTGTAAAAAATTAAGAACAGGCGTGTTTCGCTCTGTTTCAAAGCTTCTTCAGTGGTCAGCTGTAACAACAGATTTTTGAACGACTTTTTAAATTTTCATGTTCTGATATGTTATGTAATATTTACCAGGAGATCTCAAGGATTGCCTGGTCGCCAGTGTTTTGTTGCTCGTTTAGCACCACCCAGGGGACACGTGCAGGGTAGTTGACCGATAAACCTCCATCTTTACGGCGGAAAAATGCACTAGTATCAGAGTACAAAAAGCTGCAAAAGAATCCCCACCTTCCTGTGCATGAAGACATACCAAGCGTAAGAAAAGCAAGGCTTCTCTCTCGTCATCCACCCCTTGAGACTGCAAGAACTTCAGTTACCAACAGCTTTAATACCGATGTTTGCTGGAGACAAACATGTCAGATTAATGCAACACCAGAACAACTGAAGATGCCGTGCATATCAACCAAGCCATCTGCTTTTGATTTACCGCGCAAAGATTGGTCAGCACTTAACAGAATAAGAACCAACACTGGAAGGTGTGCAGACCTTCTGTACAAGTGGAAGAAAATAGCTCCTCCAAGCAGTAACTGTGGTGCTGAAAAGCAGACTGTCTACCATGTGGTTCAAGAATGTCCCCCGAGAGCTTTCGCTAGCGGCCAAACAAAGTTCCTGATGGTTATGGAGGGCTCACTGGACTATATTCATGGACTTGATATTAGTTTGTAGTTTGTTACACGTGTAATATTATATGTATCTTTGTTATTAAAACATCAAATAACTGTAAATTTTGTGATGTAGCCATACACTAAATAAATAAAATTTTAATTTTGATAACAGAATTAGAAATTACTAAGATTGTTGCATTTTATCGAGAAGAGCACGTAAGCAAGCGGGCTCCTCTTTGTTTCTTTCTATTCATTTTTTTCTGGCAAGATGACGTTACCGGCCTCGGCCGGATCTCTGTACTGGTAAATAAAGATGAGCGATAATGAGCGCCTTTTAAAGCGAGCCGTCGTTCTTCAGCATGAGACGCTCGCCTCTGTTCCGCGCCGCTTTGTTCCGCAGGGGTCTGCTCATCTCGGCTGCAATCTCTGAGGCATTCCACATCAAAAGTTGTCTTTTGCGGGATCGCGGAGGCCGGGCAGGCTTTGTGCCTGCGTCGTCCTCACACACACACACACACACACACACACACACACAGTTCCGGAAGCCGCGGTCGCCGGCGCTCCGTCTGCGCCTCTGCGGCCATCGATCCGTGGCCTGTGACGTCACGCGTGAGTCACGCTGGCCGCCCGCCAGCAGCCACGGGCTCCCGAGTACTCCGCCGGCGCCTGACACTCACTCCGCCATTCATGGCCGGCCTGCATTCCACGCCACGTTCCGTCATCGTAAAGAAGTTATGTCGAATACATGAGGCGCCACGCTATGTGATCAAAAGTACCCGCCCCCCTCCAAATACATACGTTTTTCATATTAGGTGCATTGTGCTGCCGCCTATTGCCACGTACTACATATCATGATTGTTACTTTTGTACATTAACAGTAAAAACTAATCATTTCATTGTTAATTTGACAGACAATACGAATTGAACATCCCACTGATGATGCTGCAACGCCAGCGAAACATGTATGGGAGAAATCAAACATTTGTGTTTGCTCAAGGCGGACCTTACCTATAAAGCTGAAGGTGTATTTTTATTAATATTATAAATAGATCGCTGTCCACAGACGTAACATGCAATGCCGAAACCGCCTTCCCCCAAATATCTTTCCTTCTCCTTTTTTGTCTGACACATGATTACTGACAGCCTCTTCTCGAGGTTGGCAGCTGTGCACTTGCGCCAAAAGTCTGTACCCCAGATTTCCACTCTCCCTAAACATCCCTACTTCCACTGTTTCTGATCTGATACTGAAATGGTAACGTGAAGGGACGCGTACTGCACGAAAGCATACAGGTATACCTCGTCTGGTGACTGACAGAGAGCGTCGACAGTTGAAGTACAGTGTAATAGGCAGTCATCTATCCAGATCGTCATACAGGAATTCCAAACTGCATCAGGATCCACTCCAAGTAATTTGACAGATGGGAGGTGAGAGAACTTGGATTTCATGGTTGGGCGGCTGCCTTTAGACCACACATCACGCAGGGCAATGCCGAACAACGCCTCGCTCAGTGTAAGGAGCGTCAACATTGGACGATTCAACAGTGGAGAAACGTTGTGTGGAGTGACGAATCACGTTGCTCAATGTGGCGATCCGATAGCAGGGTGTGGGTATGGCGAATGCCCGGTGAACGTCATCTGCCTGCTGCAAATCAAAGGGACTTAACCTTTGAACCTTTGTGGTTATTCGTCCGAAGGTTTACAAACTACTGAAACTAACTTAAATCAACCTAAGGACAACATACACCCATGCCAGAGGGAGGAGTGGAATCTCGTCAGCAAAGCGCCTTAGAACGTTCGGCCACTCCACTACGGAATATATTTATTTACTGCTACGACACTCCAATATTCCACTCTGTATTCCTGAAAACTGACGGTGCTGTTCACAACTTTGAACTGTGAAATGCATACGGCTGCAGGCGAAAGCAATAAACTTCTACAGAGCTGCAGGGAAGGGAAGAGATTGTAACAGTGTGCATCCAGAAAAAACTACTTTTTCTGACAAATCTACTTTTTAGCTTCAAGAGACTGCGGTTTCAGTGAGACAATTTTCTATTACGATTAATAAATCACGGAGCAATGTGGAAAATACTGCGGAGTGGATTTATCCCCATGTTTCTCACACGGACAACTTTGTCAGTTGCTCAGGGGTGGGCCCACCAAGGAATTTATTCGTACTAGCTCCTGGTCAAGTAACCATAAGTATTGTTTATAATAAAGTTTTGATTAAATGAATGTTACACATTTAATGTTTCTTTATGACTACGTTTCTTTGTTTGGATACTGCACTTATTATTTTGTGCATTATGCAAAACAGCCTTATTTCTTAAATATTCTTCCATAAATATGACGTGTTTTTAGAGGAGGAGGAGGAGAGAGAGAGAGAGAGAGAGAAGGCATAGGAGAAGTACTAACTCAAGGCATGAATAAATAAATACTCGGGCAACTCCAGGTTTTCAGCTAGTATTTGTACATATCGATATCTCGTGATACCTGTCACCTCGATGAATTTGTAGTCTTAGAACCATACAAACTGCAACACAAATGTACACATCCAAACTAAGGGCAAATTATGACGACCACAAATCTTACACACTTGTAGGTTGCGTTCAGCCCCCAGTGTAAGAATTCGCGCGAGTCTACGATACCCTCCATTCACAAGGCACAGGTTTCCCACTCAGTCCACGTTGGATGTTAGTCTTCTTCAGTATATTCCATAACTGGTTCATTCCCGTGTCTTCCCTACAGTCTGTTCTTCTGTGTAGCTAGGAGGCAGGCGGTTTCCAGGAAATACATAGAGATGCTGGCTTCTCCCACGCCACGTTTGAAGTCTCCTGGCCCTCTGAATGCCTCGGAATCTTTTTCTGGGCTCGAGTCGCGGGCGTGCTTAGCAGGAGTAAACAGAGGATGAGACGTGTTATTGCTTTAATATTTTCCATACGAGCTACTACTTCTAGACGAGTCTCTGAAGAGATTCTAGAAATGCGCTACCACTTCTCCCGAGTGGCTGACCAAAGTAATTTCTTATATCTGGCAACCAATTCGAACTTGGTGTAAAAACGCAAAAGTCTTCCATTCTAACACCCCAGCTACATCTGTCTTCTTACCAACCTATTTCAGAAACCTTTTTAGAATTATTCCTAACAGTTTTCACACGTGGTATTACTCTAGCTAGATGGTATTTTTATACGTGTTTAACACAATTAACTACTGAGAAATTCGTGCGAAACTGTATATGCAACAGTGCCCTTTTTAATGCCTTTTATATCATCTGTACATAACATTTAGTTCAAACATGTTCAAATGTTTGTATAGTCTATGGGACTTAACTACGGGGTCGTCAGTCCCTAAACTTACAAACTACTTACAAACTACTTATGAACTACTTACGAACTAGGACGGCACAAATATCCATGCCCGAGGGGGGATTCGAACCCCGACCGTAGTGGCCGTGCAGACCGTGACTGGAGCGCCTCAGTCCCCTCGGCCACCGCGGCCGGCAACATTTAGTTTCCACAATAAATATTTCACTCTGTAGTGGAATTTGCACCGTTTTGTAGCTTCTTGGCAGATTTAAATGTGTGTGCTGGATCGGGATTTGAACTTGGAACCATGGCTTCTACGTGAATTGTTCATACCAGCCGAGCTACCCAATATCGACTTAAGAACCGCCGCCATAACTAACATTTCGCCAATCGTGTTCCAATTGTTCCAAAACTTCAATGACGTTCTTTTGCACACCTTACAGGATAGCTCCTGTAAGACATATTGCGGAAAAATGGCGTCGCAGCCAGGAAGATGCACAGTTTGTTTGCAGTTGAAGACGAAGGCGACCTGTTCGGCATCTTATTTCTACGTTTCATTAGCTGTGGGGGTTAACTACGCTTGGCAGAGTCGCATTTGCACCGTTTCATATCTGCGTATGAATAGAAACTTCCTACGACTGGCATGTACTACACTGCCTGCCAGCTCATCCTGCCTTCGCCGATATTCACTTACTCATACTTTCGCACCCATTCACTCACTCAACTCACTTTTCCACGCATGCCGAGTGAGCTACACGATTGCTCATTTCACAATATCCATATCACGAAGAGTTGAGACAGCGACAGATCTAACTTCCATACTTGTGCAGCAGCAATGACGTACTCGTGTCCTATGACGTGGTATTGCAGGCGCGTGACGTGTGTTCTGGTTCTACCGGAATTACTCACTGACTGGCAGAACAGGTGAATGACGAAGACCGTGTCACTGTATGTGTCATAGCTACCTTACATAAAGCTCTGTACAAGTGCATAATTTTAAGATTACAAACAGCAATCAACGATTCATTCACCGTACATTTTTATTTAATCAAATACTATAACGGCTTTCGTGTTTGAAAAAATCCTCCACAGACGGCTCCTACAAACTCATTTGTTACTTAATATTACCGGATTGCGTTTAATATTCTGAAACATTGTGTGTGATTTTCATTCGGTTTTCCCGTCTGAAATTATGATTTCTTCTGAAGAATTTACACCACTACAAGACCTCAGTGCGAGGAGAGATAACTATCTAATGCCAATTTTCCTTATTCGAAACTAGACACTATGTATCTTGAAAACAAATTTTAACATCGTTTTCGACTGGTAACTCTTTCAAAGTGTACATTCTTGTTTAATGATGACACTTTAAATAGGCCTATTTCTCAAGTGCTTGGTATCGAGAAAGTTCTTTTTTGTAAATAGTTGTGGTGGTAAGCAGTTTACACTCATCGAACTCTGATTTTCAAGTCACTCGATCGTAATTAGCAGTTGAAAAAGTTTATGAAATACGAAGTATTTCTACATTGTACAAATTTGATTCTATTTATGTGTTAAAGATTAAGAGACTATATCGACTCAAAGCGACATGTAGAAAGAACAGGCCAATATTTAATCACTCCGATACATGAGTACAAAAACTAGTGATATATAATGAATAAAAATAGTGATGAAATACATGCACGGAAGATATCTGACGATCATTATCTCAAATATGTTTTGCTCTTGCATTTCTAACACTGTGGGTGGACGATAAACGGCAAATTTCATTATACACCATTCATTCTATACTTTTTTGTTATAAAATTTATCACAAGTTTTTAGCTACATCAGGCATTTTGATGATTTTTTATTTTTAAATGTCGCGCTGGAAAAGTAGACCTTGGATTTTTTTTCTTTCATACCACCACAAGAAATTTATGACAGTATCCCAAAAATATATCAGTGATTTCGATATATTTTATTTACAACACGACAAAGGTAACCTGTAACATTTTGTACACGTAGCCAAGTTTACTGGACATTGGTCAACAGGGTCTGGACAAAATGCGTAGTCTACGCTTGGTCTGGTAAGCAGAACCCTTATTACCCGTAATTCGTCGCGGTGGAGTGGCCGAGAGTTCTAAGGCGCCTTCCTACGGCTCGTGCTTACTCGCCGTCGGAGGTTCAAGTCTTCACTTGGCGAGCGTGCACTCGCTCGTGTGTGTGTGTGTGTGTGTGTGTGTTGTGCTTAGCATAAGTTGGTCCAAATTGGTTTAAGTGTTTGAACTCTAAGCTTTCTCCTCCTTCCTTACAACGTCCCGTCGACAGCGTGGTCATTAGAGATGGAACTTACGCTCGGAATATTTGGGGAAGGATGTTCAAAATGATCAAATGTTTGTAATCCTATGGGACCAAACTACATTGGTCATCAGTCCCTAGTCTTACAAACTACTTTAACTAACCTAAGGACAACACACACACACACACACACACACACACACACACACACACACACACACACACACATGGTGTGTGAAAAGCTCCCATGTCGGTTTTGTAGGTAGGAAGGCGCGGCGAGTCGCTGGAAGCAGCCAGTCGATCAGGCTTCGTGGAGTAACGACGTGCTGCGATACCGAGCCAACGACCACATAAATTTCACAGCACGCGACGCAAATGTCAGACCCGCGTCTTTCACGGAATTCTGGGGAAATATCGTCCACCTGCAGAAAAGGCCACCTTTTCTTGGCTACTGCAGTAAATTTTTTCTTGAAGCTACGGGGAAGAAATACAGCAAGATTTGCGGTCTACCTTGTCAATTATCACTAAAAAAAGTTTGGAGGTAATGTAATTTGTATCTTTGAAAAGTCTAGAAAATATTGAAGTTGTTAAAAAAAGAAACCTGCGTTGAAAAGGAAAGTACTGCGAAGATCTATTTGAGCAGCATTGGACCTCCGCACAGATGTGATTTAGAAATTGAGGACGTATTTTTGAATTTTAACTCATTTTATCGATATTTTAAGTTGCGTTTTTTTATATATATAATTTCCAGACTGAAAAATCAAGTCCCTTTTGCATACTCCCTAGGGGCGCCCGCGCCTTGTAGCACCCCCTTGCGGGTGCCCCTGATAACAGAAGTTTTGATACGTCGCTTGATTGGAAGAACGTTATTGTGTCCTTTTATAGGAAGAAAGTCCTCGTGGAATTTCAACCCATGTGCAGCTTCGGTCTTCTGATCGCCACATTACCGCAGGGTGCGAAATTTGCGGTCGCCAGCTCGCCATTAGCGACCGAAAATTTGCGGCTGCCGATCTGGGCTTACACAGAAATTTACCCAAATGGGTGTTTTGCAGCAATCAGGCATTATTTGTAAGAAACTGTTTATTTTGCAGATCTAGATTTCGGCAAGTGTCTTGCAATTATAAATGCATACAGCGTCTTACAAATAACGACTGATTGCTGGGAAACACCCATTTGGATATCATACAGCGCAAAAAAAAAAAAAAAAAAAAAAAAAAAAAAAAAAAAAAAATCCTTTATGGAAGACTTTGATATAAATTTATATTTTTTGAAAACATTAGAGCCGGGTTCAGAATTTTACAAGCCCGAAGTGAGAAGCGGTAATAATATTGATGAATAATGCAGGCCTGCAATTCCAGGTAGTTATGTCAGTATTTTTAATTTTTAACCTCCTTTCTCAATACTAGTGAAATGGACATATTACTTTTCGTGGCCGGGATAGCCCCACAGCCTCCTGCCAGTCTTTCTATTGACGCTACTTCGGCGACTTTCGTGCCGACGACGACGACGACGACGACGACGACGACGACGACGATGATGATGATGATAGTGATGATGACAAATACACAACACCCAGTCCCCGCCGGAAATGGAACCCAGGCCCCTTGCATCGGCGATCAATGACGCTGCCATTGAGCTAAGGAGACAGTTTTGATTTGATATCACGGCTACCGTACAGTTTGTCCAGGCAGCTGTCAGCGGGGTTACGTATGCACAGCTGAAATCGTGTAAAAGCTGCGCCTTCTCCTGCTTCTGACCACTTGAGGTGTGGCTGTTGCCTGTATAAGCAATGACAGCAAGCAACCAGACTAGCCGGCTGTACTCGATTTATTTACTTATTTGTCTGGCGCTTCTGAGCTGACAAATTCGAGATTGCGCACAGCTGTCTGGGTTGGAGTTACTCACGTAAGTCATGTTTTTATTTGTGCCGGGTGCTTAAAAGTCTTGAAAGCTGTTGCATTTCCCGCATTCGACTGTTTCACATTTATATTTCACAGTCAATTGTAAGGTATTTTATTTAGTCCTATAAAACACCTTTACACGTCGTTAGCTGATTCGTCCGCGAGAATTCAAACAGAAATGGCGCGAGAAACGTATAAGCAGAGCAAGCAATAAATAGTAAAAGCAGCGTACACGACTTATGCGAAGACATATACACTTGACTGGAGGCTTTGTTAGTAAGATCTGTGGCTGTATCTAATATGTCTGTTACTGATCAGTAGTACTTCTCCGCAAAAAGACAACGCTACACAAAAATGGAGTTCTAGACCGCTATACTGTCGTACTGCTGTGTATTTTTATACCAAACAGTTTGATATGGTATTATGTGTAAAGGTATTGTTCGAGCAGGGACAGGGAGAGGAAGGGGAATTCAGATGTTTGGAAATCTATCGAACTCAACTGCGTGGTCATTAGTCCGTAGCTTACAAACTACTTAAACTAAGGTAAACTAACCTAAGGCCAACAGAAACACCCATGCTCGAGGGGGGACTCGAACCCCCCGACGGCGATCGGCCGCGCGCACCGCAGCACGGCGCCCCAGTACGCGCGGCTGATCCGCCGCGGCTAAGGGGAATTTATTCAGATAAAAGGGGTTGTGGCGGCCAAAGTTGTCGCACTGGCTGATGGCTTCAGAACTGAAATTTGGCACCCTGCATTGCCGCTTCTGATACTGACTTTTGTTTCAACAGACTTATTACCATATTTCGGCAGTATTTCGGTCAGGAAGGCCTCTTTGTACGCCCATGGCACGTCAGCCTGGTGGTTTAGTAATTTTTTCGTTCTTTCCGTCGAACAAATAGCTGGGAGCGGTGTCTCGACTGCGCTGTTATGAATTCCGTGTTGACCTCCGCGCTGCGTTCTGGTTCTGCCGGACGGCCAGGGCGATGCGCAGTGACCTTGCGCGTCGAAAAACAGCTTTCTACGCGGTGCCGACACAGCTGGAAGCGATCTGTTGACGCCCTGGAGCGAAGCTCCATCATCGTGACCAGCTGTTGGCTGCGTGTTACTCGCTGGTGATGTCTTGCGCAGTAGCAGCACGTGTTTGCTCGTGTAAGTTAGCGTGTAATGGTTGAGCGATGCAATAACGCGGAAAAAACGACCCCAATACAGCTGGTCGTGCAGTTGAGTCAGTCTCCATCCGGGACGGCTCTAGACTACTGTCCTTTCCGGTCTGCAATATTTCCATGTAGAGTCCGAGCGAAACATGATCTGCGGGCGAACCGAAACTGTGACCGAATGTTCGGCTTCTCGTCTACTTTCTGCCGAAACTGAAACTTACATAATTAAGTTCACATTTCGGTAAACACGTTATACCGCAAATCACTCGTTTTCCCACATTGACAGATACGCAAGGTATATGAGACAGGGGAAATACCCTCCGACTTCAAGAAGAATATTGTAATTCCAATTCCAAAGAAAGCAAGTGCAGACAAATGTGAAAATTACAGAACTATCAGTTTAATAAGTCATGGTTGCAAAATACTGACACGAATAATATACAGGCGAATGGAAAAACTGGTGGAATCCGACATAGAGGAAGATCAGTTTGGATTTAGAAGAAATGTTGAAACACGGGAGGCAATACTCACATTACGGCTTATCTTAGAAAATAGGCTAAGGAAAGGCAAACGTACATTTTTGGCGTTTGTAGATTTGGAGAAATCTTTTGACAATGTCGACTAGCATACACTCTTTCAAATTCTGAAGATAGCAGGGGTAAAATATAGGGAGCGAAGAGTTATATTCAACTTATACAAAAACCAAACAGCGGTTATTAGAGTCGAACGGCAAGAAAGGGACGCAGAGGTTGAGAAGGGAGTAAGACAGGGTTGTAGCATTTCCCCAATGTTGTTCAATCTGTACATTGAGCAGGCAGTGAAGGAATGGAAGGAGAAATTTGGAGAGGGAATTAAAGTTCAGGGAGAAGAAATAAAAACTTTGCGGTTTGCCGATGACATAGTAATCCTGTGAGAGACCGCAAAGGATCTGGAAGAGCAATTGAATGGAATGGACAAGATGAACATCAACAAAAGTAAAACAAGTATAATTGAATGTAGCGTCAGAAAATCAGGCGATGCTGAAGGAATTAAATTAGGTAATGAGGCAATAAAAACAGTAGACGATATTTTGTTAATTGTGTAGCAAGATAACTTCTGATGACCGAAGAAACGAAGATATAAAATGCAGAATGGCTATGGAAAGAAAAGCGTTTCTGAAGAAGCGAAACTTCTTGACATCCAATATTAGTCTAAATGTTAGGAAGTCCTTTCTGAAAGCTTTTGTCTGGAGTGTAGCATTGTATGGGAGTGAAATGTGGACGATAGGAAGTTCAGACAAAAAGATGATAGAAGCTTTTGAAATGTGCTGCTATAGACGAATGATGAAAATTAGATGGGTAGATCACGTAACTAATGAGGTGCTTAACCGAATCGGGGCGAAAAGGAGTTTCTGGAATAGCCTAAGAGAAGGGATAGATTGGTTGGACACATTCTGAGACATCAAGGAATTGTCAACTTAGCATTAGAAGGAAGTGTGTGGGGTAAAAATCTTAGAGGGAGACCGAGGGACGAATACAGTTAGCAGATTCAAAAGGATGTAGGTTGCCGAAAGTATTCTCGGATGAAGAGACTTGCACAGTACAGGTTAGAGCGGAGAGCTGCATCAAACCAGTCTGCGGACTGAAGACTATAACAACGACTACCTTCCTGTAATAAGCCGTCTTTTGTGTGTGTGTGTGTGTGTGTGTGTGTGTGTGTGTGTGTGTGTGTGTGTGTGTGTATACTTAAACAGGAATTCGTAGAAGGTGATATAGGGAGCGAACAGATTTACTGGCCTAAACTTTGCATACTGCATTTGTGAATATTAAGCCATCCACTCTTTAAAGTTGGATTTCTGAACCAGCGCAGACGAATGCCTGTTACCAGTAAAGCTCTTTTAGCACTTTGCATTTCTGAAAGGTGTGGAAAGTAGAATAGCTGAAAATTACTAAGTTGTTGCGACTTGGTATGTTCAGCAAAATAAAGTCCGGGATCCCATATAAGATACGTTTCTTCCTGACGACGCTGTGATACAGAAATAACATTCACACGTCGCCCCAACAACGATATGTCGGGAAAATTGTGGCTTACAGTCGCTGCATGACAGATTCGAATTACCCTTCTGTCGCCGGGAAACTTGAATCGCGCGCAGTCAAAAATTTCGTGAATACTTTGTGAAATTTCTTTGGGTCTTCGTATCAATTTGATGACATTATTTTTAATTTGTTTATGACAGTAATTAGATTTATATAGGGTGACGTGTGGATTTACTAGGACATGTCTTTTTTCAGGTCTTTGACCGGGGTCCGGTCTGATATTTTTCACTGTCCAACTTTAACGCAGAGTTGAGCTTAATAAAATAACATTTACAATTAGTCCCGTTCCATTGCTCTTCTCATGCTTAATCGTAAATACGGACAAAGGCAGTGATAAATTAAGCATCAAGGAATTGGCAACTTAACATTGGAAGGAAGTTTGTGGGGTAAAAATCCTAGAAGGAGACAGAGGGACGAATACAGTAAGCAGGATGCAGGTTGTCGTTCGTATTCTTAGACGAAGGTACTTGCACAGGATAAGGTAGCGTGGAGAGCTGCATCGAGCAAGTCTACGACTGAAGACCACAACAACTTTGCAGGTGTGCTAACTTTTTTCGGGCAGTGCACACGTGTAATACGTGGGTCTGCAGTGTATCGCAGCCAGTGGCGTGAGCGCCGCGAGGTGAGCGCGGTGCCAGCTGGTGTGTGTCAGCGGTGGCGCATTGATTGCCCGAATGAGGTTAGGGCAGGCCGTGCGCCCTGCCGCCGCCGCCACCTTGGCCTGGAAACGCCTCAGCCGTTGTGACCGCCCCACGGACGCCTTCCTCTGCCCGCCCGCGCTTGCATAACTCTCGCCGTTTACGCGAAATCACCGTCGGTCGCCAAATGCTACGTGTAACAAGTAGCCCAGAATAGCGCACTCTGCGAGTGCGGTTACGTAGTAAAGGGAAATATAAAGTCTGCTCTGCGTCATATTACGAAATATGTTGTTGGGCAGCAGCTTTCGTCATCTCACCACACCCGTGTCTCAGACAAGGTGAAA
Source organism: Locusta migratoria (assembly GCA_026315105.1). Lineage (NCBI taxonomy): Eukaryota > Metazoa > Arthropoda > Insecta > Orthoptera > Acrididae > Locusta > Locusta migratoria. The sequence continues at coordinate 51,394,648 of CM048747.1, read as the reverse complement.
ATAAGTAGGCCGGGACGGAAAGATCTGTCGGTTCGAATCCACCGGATGGATTAACTATGACGGTTGGTATTCGGGCCAGGTTTGATTTGGTTTTTTGGCGGTTTTTCACATCCTACACGGTGAATTCCTGATACCAAAATTTTACTTCAGTTACAATATTGGCAAACATTTAGAAAAGTGCACTTTTTCACATGTTTAAGGCTATTATCAGCCAGTTGAAGTAGAAACGGCCGCGGCGGAGTGGCCAAGCGCATCGAGGCGCTATGCTACGTTGCGCGAGGCCGCTCCCTGTCGGGGGTTCGCATCTCCCATCGTGCATGGATGTTTGTGCCGTCTTTAGAATAAGGTAGTTCAAGGGAATGACGATCCCGCAGTTAAGTCCCTTAAGCTTAACAGACGTATGAACATTTGAAGTACATACGAGGGTTGGAACGTAACCCTACACTGCATGGTGTTACCGTTTTGCAACGTAAATTTTTGTTGCTTTTTTTTTCTTGTTGACAGATGCCGACGCCATGCACATCGTACACATTGGAGTCTGTTCTAAGCATTTTGGTGATCGTTTCCTCCATAAAAGGCAGCCCAGTCATGAATTGAGGAGAAATGCAACAAAGAGAGCTCCAGCAGATTTTACTCACTGTTGAGCATTAATGTAATTACAAACTGATAAGACTTCTGTCATGTAAAGAAAAATTATCATGTCACAGACATTTAATCGGAGTAGAAAACATGTTAGATACCAATATTTTCCTGCAGAGTGACTTATGTATAAATGCATATTGTTGACAATGGTGAGAGACGCTGTAACTGGCTACAATTCATAAATCAAATGTAAATCATCACCTAATAAATAGTCAGTTGAAACACTTACAACCCTTAAATACGAAACACCTGACGATGGCATTAAATGACGGAAGATATCTTGTGCGATATATAAATAAATAATTACAGTGTTTGGACTATCCTTTCGCATTATGTCAATTACTTTTCACATTGTTAAATGAGTTATATAATTTTTTTCAATATTTGTCCTCTGAATATGTGAGCATTTCTCTAATATATATATGCGCCAAAATAAAAATTCATTCAGTGTAGGGTTAAATAGTGGCAACACTATGCAATGGAATCTACTACTGTCGCTGATACCACACTGTCGCTGATACCACACGTTGTTGACATACCTACCTTACCTCCAAGCAAATGGATTCGCCAGTTCCACGTCACCTGCGTGCGCACAATCGAGGGAAAAAGTCATTTGTGAGCCAGTGGTCTAACGTAATATTGTCACTATGTTTTCTAAACAGCAACAACAAAGTTGAATCAAGATTGAATGTGCCAGAGGTCGTACAGTACGGCAGTGTCATCAAGGTCTTCAAGAGGCGTGCGGGAATTCAGCATTGCCGTACAGAATAGTGGCATGTTCGGTAAAAGCCATCAACAAAGGTTGGCAAACTGTGGCGTTCCTCCACGGCAGATCGTCAGTGCACAATATTAGTGTTCGTTTTATGTAGCATCAACTGCGATCAGCTTTGCGATAGAAGCGGCAACATTTTCTGCATAACCCACCCATTATTTTGCACAATGCGCGGATGCATTCAGCGCAAGCTTTGACTGCTCTGTTCGGTCGATGCACTGGAAAGTACTGCACCATCCACCATACTCCCCGAAGTCCTTTTGACTTTTATTTGATTTCGAAGTTGAAGGAATCACATCGTGGCATTCGCTTCGGAACTGTTCCAGAAATTCGGCACCCAGTAGACCGCTCAATTCGCACCATCAACAGAACAGGCTCTTCTAACGGTATACTACGCCTTACACATCGCTGGCAACCGGTTCTACACAACGCTAGTGATTACTTTGAACGACAGTAACGCGTGCACACATGTAACGCTTTTGTGTCGTTTGTGGTCAAATAGTTACCACTATTTAAGTTCCAACCCTATTTTAACCCAAAAATGTGTTATGTGGTCTGAAATGTTTTTCCTGACATAGCCGTAGCTAAACTGAGGACTTTCTATAAAGCGCCTGAGTGACTATTAATCTTACTTGTCCATGTTTAGTGTGTCGAATGATGTAGAAAGGGAATTTCTTCCTCTTCGGATAAGCAAACGCATTCGAAGATAACATAAGGGTATTTTCAATGTGTTCTGAGCTCCACTTTATACATTTTTATTTAGCAAACACAGTTTCTTCGTCATGTGAAACATTCAGTTGTTTCTTTCGTATCTTCCATCTTACAGTGATTTTGAAAGTAACGCCCTGTTTTATAACTTTCTTACTAGCTCCAATATTTTGTTACAATAAAGCGGTTATATTCTTCACAACTGTCCTTGATTCATTACATTTTTACACCAGGTTTCAAAGATAATTTCTGAAATAATTTACATCTGTTTGGTTTTCTTGCCAGTATTTTAAGAGTTCTGTTTCTCATTGCTCTGTTAACTGCAGCGTTCTCTTTGTTTACGTCGTTTTTCTGCGCTGTCTGCATCTGCAGCACAACGGTTTCTTCATGGAAGATCGATATTTTTTAAGATCGCATACACAAATCAAAGCTATTTGTCGTCTCGGTTTGGCAGATGAAAATATCAGGAGCAGTCAAATTAAAACGATACAGATGGTAAAAAAAGTAAGGGAACTGTTCATTGCTGGAGTACGGGAAGGTGTCGGCACTAAACGACTGTAGTAGCATGCAAGATGAATAAACACAAATTGGCTTTACCTAGCGCCGATTAAAATGAAAGATGTTAATGACAAATGTTCAAATGTTTGTAAATATTATGGGACTTAACTACGGGGTCATCAGTCCCTAAACTTACAAACTACCTATGAACTACTTACGAACTGGGACGGCACAAATATCCATGCCCGAGGGGGGATTCGAACCCCCGACCGTAGTGACCGAACAGACCGTGACTGAAGCGCCTCAGTCCCCTCGGCCACCGCGGCCGGCTGCTAATAACATATCGAAAAGAAGAAAATTATATAACCAAAGGCAACATGTAGAGCATTATTACAAAAAGTGGAACAGAAGGTGACTTGTAAATTAAAAAAAGGCGAAACGCATGTCACAAAAAAATTTTTTTTCAGCACATAGACATCTCCCATAAAGGAATATCTACACATAGAAACAATTGAAGGCGGGGTGTTAAATTTGTTCTTCCGCGTTGTATCTACCTTCTAGCAACGAAAGCCAATGCAAACTTAGTCGTCGTTATGGTTAAGTTTAGCGGTATAGGACTCATTTCCATAAAATGATGTATAATCCTGCAAAACGACAACAAACGAGACTTGCGACACATTCGCTAGTAGCATTTACCCTCTGTATGTCGTCTAAACTAACTGCCGAAAGATCTTGCATGAGTTTATAGTTCGGTACTAGTATGCAGGGAGCGCTTCAGTTATTACCTATCTTTCCACTTTCGTGCATCGTATAAAATAGGCTTTAGGACTGAAGACGATTACGATGACAATAGAAACATTTCATGAGTCCCCGCCTTGTGACTAAACAAGTGAAAGTGTAGGTGCAGTTAGGAGACCTTAGAAGATAGTATATGCGGCGTGCGGATTTACCGGCCCACACTGTCCATCCGGGATCTGCAGATTAAGCTGACTCACCTACGAGCCAGACTTGTGAGCCGATGTGTAAGCGTTCCTCCTGCCTGTTTTATGGGAAGTGCTCTCAATGAGGTAGTCCCTGCGCTGCTAGACAGCACACTGGTGCATTGGTAGAAGTGCTATTAAAAGATCTGAAATATTAACTTGTTACGGGTAGGTGCTTCATCTTAATAAAATCTTGGATGCCAATTATGGGGCTTTATTACTAGTCCACCATAATACAAGACTAAAATTTTTCGGCTGATACTGAGAGCACGGTCCTTACGAGACCGGTTCAGATTAGGTCCTAATGCCGACTGACGACAGTGGCGTGCATCTTCGTAAGTGTTCGGAAATGTTCGTTAAAGGCGTTGTAATTCTTTTATTTATTTGTTTGAACATTATTAAAGGATATGAAATGACCAGCACCAACTTCTGTTGGCCCCTACTCTTCTACTAAGGTCTGTATGCCACCAAAACATTGTTAAATAAAAAATATTTGTAAATTAAAGACGTTAGGTTCGCGCCATATTTTCGTACTTCCTCGAATTATAGGCGCAGCGGCTACAACGGACGATCCACAGCGTCGTTGTGGAGCATTCGCTACCGCACCTCCTCTGCCCGCGACATGGGTGCGTCTTGGCCGTGGAAACTATAACGGTTCCTACTGCCGGCAAATGCACAGCCATTCCTAACTACCGCCGACTCGCGCTCACAAATCTGTTGATAACTTATTAAAAAAAACTATTTATAAGAACCGGTATAATATGAAATAAAAGGTTTCAGCTTGGTAGGCGATGTGAGATGTTTATTTTATTAAAATTCAAAACATATTGATTTCGTCCCTATGATGGAACATCATCAGTGCTTGCAGCATTGCACATCACAGCTGAAATCTCCCCCCCCCCCCGCTGCCCCCCCCCCCCCACACACAGGCATACAGTGTTCTCTCTCTCTCTCTCTCTCTCTCTCTCTCTCTCTCTCTCTCTCTCTCTCTCTCTGTGTGTGTGTGTGTGTGTGTGTGTGTGTGTGTGTGTGTGTGTGTGTGTGTGTGTGTGTGTGTGTTTTTAACACACACACAACAACAACATACACAAATAGACACCCACAAAACAATGTCAATATCTAAACTATTCAAAAAACGCGCTCCACATCACAGACACGCCACACAAACAAATGCAACACCACACAGCCACCACAACAAGAAAAATGGCGATGTAAACAGTGTTGTTTCACAGCAAAACTCGCACTGAAGACCAAAAAACATAAGAACACGCCACAAACAAACAAGCAGCAACACCACAGCTCAAATTAAGTAAGCCAAAACAGCCACATAGAAATAATTTCAATATACCTTCCATGATAATGTAGGCCTACAACAAATCTGTCAGTTTTCTTAAACAAAAACGTCTTGTTGTTGCAGATGACACGTTGTCAAAATTCGTCATTCCACAATCAATGCATATGCATATCCTGCGAATGACACAATGGAAGTACCTTTGTATAAATTAGGCCTAAAACATCTAACAAAATTGTCAAACCAAACAACTTGTGCAAACGAATGTATAACCAAATATGTAACATGTCGTTATAGAAAATAAACAACAGAAACCTACGGAAGACGGCACAGTAAGTGCCGAAACTAGTTTGGGTATTTAAACAAAACAAAAAGTGTCTTGCATAAGGCGGAATCAACCCAAAACCAGAAATCGATATGTTGTGAATTTTGATAAAATAAACATCTCACATTGCCTATCAAGCTGAAACCTTTTATTTCATTATAATTCTGTGGTGGGCTGGAATCTCCTTACAATATCGACGAAAAAGAACACTATAAACTATTCGAGTGCTACTGTCCCCGTTTTTGGTGTTGAAGCAGCTGTGTGCGCCGCTAAGCGCGGCCGGCAGCCTCAGCGGAGAGCAGAGAGTGGAACACTTCCGCGACAACGAGGGTCTCGTCAAGGCAGCCGGCATCCAGTGCCTCTGCCGGTAGCGTCCCGTTCCGCGAGACCTGCTAGGTTCTAGCCGTGCGCTGTCTGGGAATGTGAAGCCGGCTGGAGCCTGGTGCCTGGTGCAGCAGGCTGGGCCGCGTGCCCGCACGTCCAGTACCAGCCGCGACACGTCGGCTGAGCTGTCCACTGACCTAGACCAGCCTCTGCTCCACAGGGAAGTCCAAGTCCGCATAGCGCAGCCGCCTTGACCCGGATGAGGGTCCGCCGCGACGCTCCGTTATGGTCTCTGCGACTCGCACCTGGCCCCGAAGCTCCCGTAAGAAACATCACAGCCGACAGATTCTTAACACATGGCTTAACCCGTAGTCCACTGACCGCAAGGGGCCAGCAATAGCTAAAATATGATCCCCAAAAGATTTATAAGTTTTATCATCATTTATTGCATTCATGGACGTTTCAAGGCCTACAACAGAATAAAAATCGCACTGACATGTTTTACGGCGCACTTTAAATTTGTAGTTTTATAAAGTTTTGCTAAGTTTTAGACCAAAATAATAATCTAAGCAATAAAAAATTAATTAATAAAAGTGCCTGAAACCCTTTTAGGAAAAAAATTTAGGTTAGTGGCGGGTTCCGAATCACCGTCCTTTAGCATCAAAGTCCAACGCCTTGCCCACTACGCTACGGATATCAAAGGATAAGTCCTTTAATCTCATACTATTGATGGCCGTTGTTAACCGATGCTAATATGGCATTTGTAGACACTAGATTATCATTTATCGTACGAAGAACGATGTGTTTCTGTTAATTCTTCAGTGCGCCATAGCTTTGAAATGACAACGTGTAAATTACAATAAGAAAATCATCAAATACGCAACGCAAGATGGCGTATGCCAGAGAGAGTTCTGGGCGAAGAATGTCACGTGACATCTCCGAACGGCTGGTTTTCGTTAATTCAATGGAGGGTGTCAAATCTGCAAAATATGTCTCAAACGATACAAGATATGAAAAAAACATAAGGGAGATAAGTTGTAGACAATTTTCTCCTCTACCAATTAGGTTATTCAATTTCCGTGTCAGATGAACGGTTCATTTGCAATTACAAACCACTATATAAATTTTCGGCACTCAAAGAAGTTAACCCCCAGCCTTCGGAAGCACCAGCCGCCACTGGTACAACCACAGCTATAAAGGAATGCAGACCGCACATTATAAAAAAGGTATACATTACAAAAATAAAAACAAATTTAAAATTATACACTCCCGGTGTATCCAAAGGGTGCCGTGCATCTTTTACAGATCTTAAATGTTCTTTAATTTTCCTGGTAGGTCTGAAAATAGTTTCAACCCCATGTTTGTTCAGCACTTTTCCAATGCGATCTGTTACATGACTAATAAAGGGAAGGAACACTTTCCCTTTGGATGGTTGAGGTTCCTTATTGTTTTTTATTTTTCGTCGTAGGGCGAAGAACTCTATTTCTCTGGTAGAAAAACCATTCTTCTTGAAGGTCCTTCGAAGATGTTCGACCTCATCTTGTAAGTAAACCGGTTCAAAAAATTAATGCCCCCTGTCGACCATGGTTTTAATCACTCCCCATTTTTTTCCCTTTTTTTTCTAGGGTGGTGGTTGGAGTCTTTATGAAGGTAACGTTCCGTATGCGTAGCCTTCCTGTATACCTTGTGGCCCAACGTGCCATCTTCTCGTTTCATCACACACACATCTAGTAAATTAAGCTGGCCATTAAGTTCTTTTTCCATTATAAATTGTATCCTGGGGTTGATACTCTTTAGATGTACCAAGAAAGCATCTAATTCCTCTTCGCTGTGTGTCCATACTACGAAGGTACCAACAACACAACGATACCACTTCGCTGGTTTTGGCCCACTTACGGTAGTAACACTAAAAGTGGGCCTTTGCGATCGTCTTTTGACAGCTTGAAATTTAAATGAAAATAACGGCTTAACCATTCATCTAACACGAACATTGAATAACCGAATTTGTAGAGGAGAAAATTCTCTACAACTTTGCTCTCTTATGGTTTTTTTTTTTTTTTTTCATATCTCGTATTGTTTCAGAGATATTTGCAAAAAATGACGGCGATTTTGGTATGTATGTATGTATGTATGTATGTCTGTCCGTCCGTCCGAAACGTGTTCCCTGTTTTTAAGACGAACCGTTCAACCGATCAGCACCATATTTTGCACACATAATTGTAGGCCCCCAGAGACCAGAGCCTCCCTTTTCCAAATTTTTCGGACAAAAATACGGTAGTTATACCAAAAAGCCGTTCGTAACATAATTGTAATTGCAAACGAACCGTTCATCTGACACGTTAATTGAATAACCTAATTGGTAGAGAACCTAATTTGAAGAGGGGAAAATTCTCTACAACTTCGCTCTATTATGTTTTTCCCATATCTTACATCGTTGCAGAGATATTTGCAGAAATAACGGCGATTTGACGATGTCTGTCTGGCTGTAACGTGTTCCCACTTTTTAGGTCGAACCGTTCAACTGATCGGCACCAAATTTTAAAGACATAATTGTTGGCTACCAGAGACCAGAACCTCGTTTTCTGAAATATTTCGAATAAGAAATACGTTAGTAATACCAAAAAAAGTCGTTTGTAATGTAATTTTAATTGCAGATAAACCGTTCATCTAACGCGAAAATCGAATAACTGAATTTGTAGAGGAGAAAATTCTCTACAACTTTGCTCTCTTATGTGTTTTTCATATCTCCTAGCGTTTGAGATTTATTTGCAAAAATAACGGATTTTTGACATCCTCCATTAAATTAACGAAAACCAGCCATTCGCAGATATCACGTGAAGTCCCTCGCCCAGAACTGTCTCTGGCATACGCCATCCTGCGTTGCGTATTTGATGATTTTCTTATTGTAACTTACACGTTGTCATTTCAAAGGAATGGCGCACTGAAGTATTAACAAAAACACATCGTTCTTCGTACGAGAAATGATGATCTAGTGTCTACAAATGCCATATTAGCATCAGTTAACGGCCATCAACAGTATGAAATTAAAGAAAGTAATTCCTAACTGTTAGCTGTAGCGTAGTGGGCGATGTGTTGGACTGTGACGCTGAAGTTCAGTGGTTCGGAACTCGCCAGTACCTAATTTTTTTCCTACAATGGTTTCAGACACTCTTATTAATGTTTTATTATTTAGATTATTATTTTGGTCCAAAATGTTTGCAAAAACGTATAAACTACAAATCTAAAGTGGGCCGTAAAACACGTCAGTGCGATTTTTTTACTAGCATTCAGCAACGCCTGTTGTTCGAAAGACTCCATAAATAATTGAAGTTAGCACAGCATCTCAACAACTGAACAGATACGAAAATGGGATGCAAAGCGTAGCTCTTAATACGTAGCTTTCGGTTTGAAGGATACGTATCTGTAGTTAGGATACGCGCTATGTACTGCGACGTCTTCGTAAGACGTAGCTCGAGATACGCTACGCCGGTGTGAGATGACCTTAATACGTGACGTCCGCTCATTGTTGGGCCGGCAGTGCAGAGTGGAGGCCTTCTAGGATGCGCTTGCTGGCTGTCAGGCGGCGTGCGGCAGTAGTCTTGCGTAGTTCGCGAACGAACTACTTCGGAAGAGCGCTCCCACAGGCGAACTCCGCGAACTAGTTCGCAGGTCCCTCGCCTCTTAGTTCGTCCGCTTCTTTTCCGAATACTGGTAAAAGCGAGAGGACGCTAGAGCGCGCAGAATCGCGTGATTTCCTTCTGCCAGTTGCCGTCATTTCGAACTGAGATGCAGCTCAGCTGTATTTTAGTAGCTGTAGCAAAAGCCAAAACGAGCGGACGAACTAAAAAGAGCGACCTACTTCGCGGTCGAGCTGCGAAATAAAAGGTAAGCTACAGGTCGAGAACTAAAAGATGCGCGATAGGTCGCGAACTAAGAGATGCTTGATATGTCGCGAAAATAATTAAAAAGCACGTGTTTGCCTTCTGCTGATGAGAGCCATTTCGAGGTTAGCGTCTGCCTGCTATATTACATAGTTCAGTGTTACAAAACTTCTGCTTTGAAGTAGTCTGCGCTCTGCAATATCTGACTAATAAATTCCATAATGTCAAGATATAGAGATAACTCTAAACTTAAACGCGAGAAATTATCCACAAACTGTTTCTTTTGGTTTGCGTGATATCGTTAGCGGCTCAAGCAGCAAGCGCATGAAGCAGCTAGGTGGGGGAATTTTTCCTCCACCTGCACGCGCAGTCCACGCCGCTCAGGCGTCACTGGGACCGGACGAACTAAAAGAACGAACTAGTTCGCAGCTCTGCCGCGAACTAAAGTGAGCGCTCCCGATCGCGAACTATTATGCGCAAGTGTGTGCGGCAGTGGGAGAGACGCTGCCCGCTGGCACTTCTTGTTCCCACGCCCGCTGTGCTGTGCTGTCCTGTCGGCCCTACCCGCTCGGTCGTGTCCGCGCCGTTAGCCACGCGCGCTGCCGTCAGCGTTTCTTCAGGCGAAGACACACAGCCAGCTACAGTCCGTTCACATTACATGGCTTACCGTAGCGCTGAGTCACGCCAGCCGGAAACATGCCACTCCACGTAAACAAAGCAGCAGGCTCCTGATGCAGGCCCGAGACTGTACCAATAACTGGGGGGAAAACGCGCAAAGCCCTGATCCAATACGAATGGAAAAACTGGTGGAATCCGACCTTAGGGAAGCTCAGTTTGCATTCGGAAGAAATGTAGGAACACGCGAGGAAATACTAACATTATTACGACTTATCTTACAAGATAGGTTATCCCTTTCAGTCCCACATTATGAAATCAGCTTTGGAAAAATTAAAAGTATTTTCTTTATAGTGCAGTAAACATCAAAATGTGTTAGTTGCTGGTGGAACTTCCGGGCTATAAGGCCGTGTTCCATAAAACTTTTCAGTTTCTCCTAACGTTTCGTCCATATCTGCACCGGATATCTTCAGAAGTATTCTTACTTGCGTTGAGTCTTGCCGACTGATGAGTCGGGTGTCTGAGAGCGCCATATATACTGTGAAAAGTGGGCGTGGTCAAGCTGTCACGTTATCAGCAGAGATAAAACATCACTATCGATTGCAATCGATCAGAGATAAAACCTGTCCATATGTCGCTAAGTTTCATAGCTTCTTCTTTCCTACGCTGATGACCTCGCTGTTGACCGCCCTAAAACGCCTTCTTTCCTGTTAAAATTTTCTTTTCTTTATATATATATTTCAATAGCTTCCCTGCATTGTCGTGGATAATAATTCGTCATTGAAACTGAAAAGTTTTATGGACCACGGCCTTATAACCCGGAAGTTCTACCAGCAACTATGACATCCGGTCGTGAAAGCCTTCATTGCATGATCAAAATGTGTTTTTTAAAATTTTTGGTCGAACTATTGATTTTTTATCCCATGTATTTCATGCACAACACGGACATTTGTATCGCAACATTTTATTATTTGGACGTTATTCTGTTGATAGTTAACACTGCCAGATCAATAATACTAGCATAATCTTCGCTACAGCACCAATGACAAGACAATTCACTGCTGGAATAAAAGAAACCACACTCACACTCTCAGCCACGTACAGACGGATAGATTAATGCCTCAAGATGGACAGATTAATGCCTCAGAATTACCTATACGCCGTACCAAGCGGCAAAATGTCGTACTAGAAGCATGTTGTTCAGCGACAAAAATGCAACTTTAAGGACTATGCACAAAATACGGTATAAATCAACTATTAATACGTTGTTGTCCCGGGACAACACTGGGAATGAAAGGATTAAGGAAAGGCAATCTTACATTTTTAACATTTGTAAATCCGGAGAAAACTTTTGACAATGTTGACTGGAATACACTAATTCTGAAGGCAGCAGGGCTAAAATACAGGGAGCGAACTGGAAATTATTTGCTCTTAATTTTGAATCTATGAAATTTATAAAATAGACTAGGATTAGATACCCTATTATTTTAAATGTAAATTTTGTTTTACCTGGGTATTATTAGTTAAGGTCTTTAAACCCAAAGAATTTGGCGGTATTTCATTCCATTCAGAGGAACCTATCTCATGATTGATAGTACACGATTTACTTTACTTAATTTATTTGTTTGTATATCTCCGTTAACAGAAAATCGCGAACTGGAAAATTTACCGTCAAAACGGGTGCCTAAGATGTCCATCTAGTAATTTGCCTTTGCCTTGTGATAGTACCGCCAGTGATAGCACATCGAGGCGCTCCAGTCACGGTCTGCACGGCCACTACGGTCGGGGGTTCTAATCCCCCCTCGGGCATGGATATTTGTCCCGTCCTTAGTCTTAGCTAGTTCGTAAGTAGTTTGTAAGCTTAGGGACTGATAACCCCGTAGTTTAAGTCCCATAAGTTCTACAAACATTTGAACATTTGATAGCACATCGAGTGTAACAGAAAGTAGGAAAGAATATTTCACTAAAAGCGAAATCAGGAGAAGTAGAATGTTAACAAATGTACTTTTACGGATGAAGTTGTTTGTAATGATTCAGATGAAGTTCCTTCACAAAATTCGGTAGCCTCATTACGGAGGAGGAATTCTCAAAACGTATGTATGAAATTGGGAGCACGTACAAACAAACATCTTCGAATTCAGTTGACATCATGAAATGTCTACTAGCTACAATCTTTTTACCTAATCAAATCAGTAGTCCTTTACACATTTCAAAACAAGTTCTATGGAACAAAGAGTACATTTGGAAATCGACCATTTTCTCAGGGAAAAACTCGAAGAACCTTTACCTGCAGAGTTACTCTTGCTATTTGGGTAAACCGCGATTTATACAACAACTCAGGTATTTTAAACGACGTTTTACTGATGATGAAAATACAGGCTTAAGCACTGAGAAGGAACGAATTACTTGAGTGAAAACGACACTGTCCGTAGATCTTGTTTAATAGTTAACTTCTTCTCCGAGCCAAGTCAGTAAAAGGAATGCTCATCTGCAACATTTAGCTTGGCAGGCAACTGCAAAAACAGGCTACACTTTGCCTTTGTGTTTGTAAGTTTCGCTTCGATACATGCTTGAGCTTTCCAAGTAACAAGTGTGTGTCTGAAGGCTGGGCAAGCAATAGCATTAGAGTAATAGCCGAACAGCAAATCTACTTATAATTGTTTGAATAGAAAGTGAAATACACCACAAACGCGCCACTCAAATGCGCGGACCACATACTGTAGCGCCGTTCCCGAGGCAGCCGCTGTTTCTGCGTGACATCACAGCCTCAGCCAATGGCAGCACAGAACGCTTACTGCTCAACCTCATTTGTTTTACGGACCTTTCGTACGGTTATCCACCCAAGTACTGGCCAAGCCCAACGATGCTTAACTTCGTTGATCTGGAGGGTATCGGTGTACCAACTGCGTTGATAGTTCACACTCTTTGTAGAAGCAACTATCCAACAGCACCCATTCGCCTGTAATGAGCAATCGCCGCATTCAGCACCGGTCTGGATACAGACACTTGGAAGCGCTTTTGGAAGACGCGCACGCAAGATCTTACGTTTCACTGACTTCATTCAGATAGACATTTTAAAAAACGACGGATACTATGCATACGTACCTTGATAATATCAGTTTTCAGCATAATTGTGGAGTCGCCAAAGAGCCCCATGCGCTCGCGAGTTTCGGTTTACCGACCACTGTCGCAGAGCTACCACACCCTGCCTTAGATAGTCTGCATGCTGCGGAAACATTTAGAAAACGTTCTCTGCGTGTAAAATAAATCTGTTTTCAAGTGAGACACCTGGGGTACACAGATTCTACTCCGTGACGTGACCAAGTGCTACCAGCTGCAACTAACTCCAACTACATTACAATGCGAACCGATTAGACAGTAAAAGGCAAAGACGAAGCAAATTATTACGAAGAAATAGAAAGAAAATATTAAAAAGCGGAATACGAAGAAGGACAATACAGAGAATACAAAGAAATTAACAGAAAGGAACTGGAATTAATAGCAAGGAATTAATATGAAGGAATCGATAGCAAAGGATGTAAAGAGAATGGACAACTTTGTAGATGTCCGCAGAACTGTTGTTCTCGTAGGAAACTACAAAGTTTCAAAGTTAACTAGAATCTGCAGCATATAAATGCATGCCAATTAGAAGAAAAAGCTTTTGGACTACGTAGTTCCAGTGTGTGTGTAGAGCAACCACTTAATTAGAATGCGACCTCATTTGGGAAACAGCGCCCCGTCAGGGACAAGTGCCGGGCGGTCGGACAAAAGGACCTCGCCCAGCAATTTGCTGTAATTCTCTCTTCGCGAGTGAAGTTTTGCGTCCGCGGTGTTCACAGTCGGGTCCTACTTTTTCTCCCCTTTTTTTTTCATCCGAAAAAAAAATAACAAGAGAGAGTCGCAAAATTACAACATTATTCACTACTATGCTACGAGAACAAAAATCCAGCTCAGCGAAGAGTGGTGGCGTTTTAAAACATAACTGTGTCCACTTTGTAGCATTTTTAGGTGCTGCAAAAGGGCGGCTGGGTGATGTGTTTACGTTAAGAGGTTTAGCAATAATAGCAAAGGGTGGCCACTTATTGATTTAGTTACTTTATATACTGGCAAAGAATTATTTAATTTAACGCTATCTACTGTCTTAATAACAAAAGTTATATAAAGGCAAAATACCTATAAGCAATGTTCTGTATTAAATCCAGCCGACACCGTTCTCAGTTAACAATGAAATAAATGAAGCAAATATTCCATTCTGGACAGTGACACCTTGCTTCGCAGTACTTCAGTCTTCACTTCAATTAGTTCATGAGACTGAATTTATACAATGCACTCAAGTATCTCTAAGCTATAAGTCCATGTAATACTAAACTTGATCCCACCTTTACTTTCCAAAAGAAATTAAAAGAAATAATCAATGAAACTAGTTAAATTCACCTTATGTAAAATATTAAGAATAATAAGTAATAAATTCACCTCAACTATCACAAACCACAGAAACGTAGAATGTGCGTATTATTGCGAAGTGAGCAATGAAGATGTTCCGAAAATTAAGGAAACCCTATCCCAGGTAGCGGTATTGGAATTGACAACGTCGATATATGAATGATTAGTTTATTATAGTTTCAACTCCTTTTTCTTTACACTAATCGCGCTCAAAAATCATTGTTATAAATTAAATGGAGTCTCACTGAGTGGAAATCTATATTAATAATAAGAGAAAAATAAACCCAAAAATTCATTAAAGTAGTAAATAAATGTATTAACACTTATATTGCACTGATAGATTCCAACCCTCATCAGGTGCCAGCTTCAATTTCTCCACTTACCACCCGATCCTCTCGCTTGGCTACCAGAAGCGAATCTTCCCCGACCGACTCCAGACTGCTACTACCTCTTACTTAGAGGCAAAACCACCGCCTACCGGCGCCAAAGATAATCTTACTTCACCGAAACAAAGATGGCTGTATAAGTTGCTGCCATCCTATATAGCGTAAACTTAGGATTCGAGATTTCCATTTAGTAGTCCCCTTACAGTATAAATAAACACACAAAATCACTTATATTGATGTCTATTTTAACCTAAAAAGTAAAAAAGGGGGAAAAATATATACGTAAGTGTCTTCTGCTGAGGCATAAGAGTTTATTTACCGCTGCAAGCCAGTAACTTAATTTTCTATTATCTTATTTCTGTACACTTATATTTGTAATGTACCTCTTTTGTTACTTACCTCTCTTTTTTTCTCTCTATTCTGCCTTTTCTTCTCTGATATGTTTTTTTGTATATTTAGAATAGGCCATGATGGATAATGCTTCAGAAGGCACTCGTAAATCTACGAGAGGCGCAAGATATGAGGGAATGCGGTGTAGTGATGCCAGTTTTGAGAAAAAAAAAACTTTCAGAATGGTTGTAGGAGAGCGGTGATGAATCCGAGATGGTAAATGCTCAGATGCTAATTCTGACTTTACAATTACCGACGCAAGAGGAGACGATGAGAGAAGAAGAAACGATGGTAACAGGCTGATAGTGACAGTACTGTTGATGACGATGACGACGACGACGACGATGACGATTGGTTCAATCTATTGGAAGATGAACAAGAAATAATTGGTGACAATACACGTGGAGAACAAAAACGATATGCCACTAATCTTTGTTGGGAAATAGAACAAAAATGGTTTTCTATGGATATCAGTGGTACCAACAAGAACAATAACCTCGTTAATTTTAAACTCACAAAATGTCCTAAACACATTAATAAATTATAAAAAATGATAAATATATGAAAAAATATTGAGGAAGAAATCCGGTCTGTCAGACCGGATGTTTCTAATAATGTACAATCGATCTATGTTTCCGTTTCAAGGGTTAATGTCGGCTTCATTAAGCCAAATCCTAATGCGCGTTGATTAAACGCTAGCGAGTCGAACCGCGACCCTTGGTAGGACGGTGGGGCAGGAGGAGAGGGTGTCCAGCCGCTGGGAGCGGGAGCGAAGGTCGGCAGTGACCGACACCGGTACTGGCTGCGGGCCGCGTGTCCGACCGCGCTTGACCTGCGCTGTTTACACGAGCGCGCCGGCGCGTCGCTCTGCTGCAACCCGCCGTGTTGCCACAAAGGCGAGGCTTTTATGGTGGCTGGCCTCCACGGCCGCGAAGGTCCGCTCTGATCGGGAAAACCACGCTGCGGAAATAGTTTACCACCTCATCTGAACCTCTAATACTGCTGTATAAACACGTGTCACATCTTTTACTTAAATCTCGAAAAGTATGCGACAGATAAAAAAAACTGGCTACTCTAATAATCTTTTAAATCTATAAATGTGAATGTTCGCTGTACGTTTATCACGACTGAACCACAAGACATAAAGAGCTAAAAATTTGTACAGTTACTAATGTCTACCCGGGGAATGCTTTAGGCGCGGTTTTATGGCGGTCGGATAGCTATTTATCTATATATATTAATGTGAATGTCTACATCTACATGGGATACTCTGCAAATCACATTTAAGTGCCTGGCAGAGGGTTCATCGAACCACCGTTATACTATTTATCTCCCATTCCATTCTCGAATAGCGCGCGTGAAGAATGAACACCTGAATCTCTCCGTTCGAGCTATGATTTCTCGTATTTTATTCTGATGATCATTTCTACCTATGTAAGTGGGAGTCAACAGTATATTTTCGCATCCGTACGCTTATCACGTCCGAACGACAAGACGCAGAGACTTTAATATTTGTACAGTTACTAAACTAATTTATACCTGAGGAATGTTATAGGAACGGTTTTATAGCGATCTGATAGATATTTAGTAATTTGAAGAATATAACGCGAAATGCGGGACAGTAATTACTCTTTGAAAATTATATTTACTCTTTGAAAAATGGTTTTATTGGTTGCATTGTTCGATGAGGGTTGATAATGATGGTGTGTGTGTGTGTGTGTGTGTGTGTGTGTGTGTGTGTGTGTGTGTGTGTGTTAAAATTGCGGTCTGCAGCGAAAACTACAGAACGCAAACGAATACTCTGTGTGTAATTGTTGTCCGAAGTCTCGCGCTGTACACCATAGCAGTTCCATTGCCGATAGCTATAAAGGGGTGGAAGATATGGTGATTGAA